>CM062817.1:1796251352-1797451352 GCA_031772625.1 Pinus tabuliformis
GCCAGCTTTGGCTAACTAATTCTCAGTTAACAACTTAATTAAGGCTTTGATAAATAAAATGAGGGGATGGGTATACCCTGGCCCAAAAATAAGTAGCCATGTGCTTAAGACTCTCTAATAAATAAAAAAAGGAATCCATTCTTACTTGTCCTGCTAGATGAGCTAAGAAATGAAAATGGTATAGATTTACCCGGTTAAAATGCCCTTCACACATGAAATATAACTGGGTAATGCATAGCATCCAATGCCATTAGTCCTCTATCCAAGATCCTTGCACCCCTACCTTCTTGTTTTTGTCCTTGAACTCAGCTCTCAGGAAAAATGGGACGTTAGTCCCAGGAACGTGACTTCTGAAAACCTCTTCCCCATCCGTAGGCAGCGCTATAACCTTTGTAATTAGTTCCTCTGTGACTAGGAATGAAATCCCTCCTACCTCCACATGGTGACCGTCAAACCCCTGGGCAAATTCTTGAGCCACATTGTCATGGTAATCGGTGCATTGGTGGAAAAATACCTACCACCTAGCCCACTAGAATTGTTGCTAAATATCTAGGTAAATATCCAGGAGTTCAGGACCTTTGGGTTTGATTTTGTTAAGCTTCCCTCTCTTCCCCATTATCCCTACTGTTTGGAAATTATGCAGATGAGAGACCGGGATCGAACGATGTATCTGCACCGATAAATTTGAAACAAACAACTCTCCAATGCTAAACTAAAAAAACTTTGCAAATGAAAATTGTGAAAATAATATGGTAAAAAACAGTGATATTTTCAAGCGTAATAATTGATTGACAAGTGAAATGATATTTTTTACCCTTCAATAGTTACAAAATTACAACATTGCTCTTCGGTGGCGGAAAACCTCACTTTTAACACGTACCTTTCACCTCCAGATAATTTGTGGCGTGACCGAGCAATGATTATCGTGTCGCTGACGTGGAATGTATCGGCGTGATTTTAAAAATCGAAATTCAAATTTTACTTTTAGCGTTGATATTCCCATTATCAACCAATCGCTGATAACATTAACACCCTCATTGTGAGTGTATTCCCGTTAATAACTTTTTGAACTTAATAAGAAGTGATAGTTCCATTATCAACATTTCCCTTGTTTATTACAAACTGTTTCACTGACAGTGAAATTGTTAGTGTTTCTCAAAAAAAGTCAACCTCAAAATAAAATGTGATAACACCTACAAAGGTTAATAATAAAAAATTACTACGCAAATATCTAATAATGATTCCATAACCATATTTAAATTTAATAGATAAGCACACAAAAACTGAATACTTATAATAAACTTACAATATAACAAGTTTTTTAATCATGGATATTCACCCCCACATTACCCTCCATATTATTAACTTGTAAACACGTTTTGTTACAATACCATGGCTTACCAATACTACAAGTTAGAAAAAGCACAACTTATTTCACAATAAAAAATTAAAATGTAAAATATTTTAGATATTATAGATAGCACTCATTGCATAGAGTGAAAATTTTCCGTCATATGGATGGATGGGGGGGGAGAGAGCCAAGTAGACAATGACATAGTTGGAGGCCGGAGAGAGAGAGTGTGTGAGGGGAGGAAAGAGAGAGTCTGTGAGGGGAGGAGAGACAGAGGGGGGAGGTGAGAGAGAGTGTGTGAGGGGAAGAGAGAGAGAGTGTGCGAGGGGAGGAGAGAGAGGGGGGGGAGTGTAAAAGAGAGGAAGATAGAGGAATGACGAGAGAAAGAGGGGAAGGAGAGGAGAGAGGGGAGGAAGAAAAAAAGACATTAATGAATAAATTAATGTTTAAGGAATTCTAATATTAAGGTTTAAAGTTATTGTAACAATATCTGGTTTATAGGGAAGGGTAAGATATTTTTCAAGATTGTCCCAAGGATGTGATTCAATGGTTAAGTGAGGTGGTTTGGACTTCACAAGTTTGTGGTCTAATCTCATGCAAGACTATATATACGTGAGAGCAGCTCAAAGTCTTTTAAAATTAACATATAAATCCATTATAATGATATGACTTGAACATTTCAACATTTTACTTGAGAGAATAAAAATTTGGTGGGCATGATAATAATAATTTGTACCGACTACCTCAAATAAAGCCAATTGAAAAAAATCTAAAAGTAATAGTAGAGTATGAAAATAAATTTATTTAATCTAATTGAGCCAAAAAAATCTAGTATAAAAGAGATATGTAATTGGTCAAAATCTACTTAATATATGTGCCTTTTAAAACAAAATATACTCTAATAACTATTAAAAAATAAAAATAAATATACATATATTAATTTGATTGAAATACTCTAGTGTCCATAAACTGGAAAGGCCACTCCAATAGGAGTCCAGGAAAGGACTACGCTAAGATCCAATCTAAGAAAATCTACTCTAAGATCTAACGTATGAAAATTTCAGGCATATCAGTAGGACGACAAGTTTCACAGAAGTTCCTTGCAAGATTTAGGGGATCCGTGAGAAATGCAGACAATTGCACGTGAACAGAGGCAGATTGATAAACCCATTAACATTAAAACAAATGCAGCTCTCGCTGCAATCGACGTCCAGTTATGAGCCACAGAATTGAGGAGTCCTAGCTGTTCGCCTCGGCCACCACTGGTAAATCATTAAACTGTTGAAAGCATATGCGGAGGAGAAGGATGATGATTACTGCGGAGACAACCACAGAGATAAGGACTACACTTCCCCAGATCTGACCTAATCGGATTCTGTAATGAAAAGTATCTGGAATCCATTATGCAATGAAAGAGTATCAATTTCCATTTATCTGAACGGGGACTTGCTCTCTCAAAAAACTTATTAATCTTAGTTGATCTAGATTTAAAATAGATCTAAACTGTTAGATATTTCAACAATATTCTTATACAAATTACAATTAAACACCAAACCATAAACATCCATAATTAACATTAAAGAATAAAATATAACAAATACTTGATAACAAATATATTAACAACATTACACCAAACCATAAACACAAATATATTAACAACATTACACCAAACCATAAACACAAATATATTAACAACATTACACCAAACCATAAACACAAATATATTAACAACATTACACCAAACCATAAACACAAATATATTAACAACATTACACCAAACCATAAACATCCATGGCCAGCATTAAAGAATAAGATAAAACAAATACATTAATAACACTGTTTGGTACAGGCGTGTGATACTTCTGAAAAGGAAGATATCTAAACGTATAACGGGGAAGAAAGAACCGCTCCAAAAAAGACTAGATAGAAACAAGTGGAGAAACTTTTAGACATAAATAGTTCAACCTTAAGTTTCACAAAAGTTTATCGGCGAATTCAGGAGAAGCGGGAGTGAACAACACACATATTCATAATCTCATTAACACACTGTAACGGTCAAGGCCATTCCTATAAAAGTCAAACGAAATATAAACTTATAACTCGGAAATAAAGTATTGCTGCCAAGAACTGACAATAGTCATGGTACCGTGCCAAGCTACACAGAAGTTCCTCGGAGGATTTAGGGAATGCGGGAGAAGAGCTGACGACTGCAAGTGAAGAAGAGGCAGACTGAAAACCCCATTAGCATTAAAACAAATGCACCTCTCCCTGCAATCCACCTCCACTTCTCAACCACAGAATTGAGGAGTCCACGTTCGCCTCTCCCGCCATCCGGAAGATCATTAAACTGTTGAACGAATATGCGGAGGAGGAGGAGGATGGTTACTGTGGATACAGCTCCGGAGAGAAGGACTACACTGCCCCAAACCTCTGACCCAACAGGACCCTGAACAGAGAAGACCGCCGCGAGAATTGCTGCATGACTGGTCACGTAAACATTGAGCAAATTGTTTATGCGGCCGGACATAGCGTTGGCAGGTTGTTCACGTACAACACTAATATGCGGGCGATCAAGAACCACAATAACGATATGATCTGCAATCATGAAGGAAACGGCACTGTTGTTGCTGTTGCTGTTGGGTTGATTGTCCATCAGAAATCTGATTGTCCAAGGCAAGCATACAATTATAAGGAGAGTTTTTTGACGAAGACTAAGCTACAGAAAATAAAGAGGAGTATTAGAATTAGTTTTTATTTTCCCTGAATTAAAACTGAACCCGAAGAAACCCGAACCCCAATAGAATAGATAGAATGACCGCGAATTTGATAGACACCTAAGTCTGAGTTTAAATAGGATAAATGGAGAAAGCCTAATACAACAATAAATAATAGGCTGCAGAAACTTACAGTTGTTGACGGGCGCTCTAAAATTTAAATGTCTCCAAACGCAAACTATTGGAAAACGGGAAAAATATATATATCAGAAAAATGTCATTGAAATTGAAGAAATTTCATGAGTCCTGTAAATGCCCACAAAAGACGATTATGAAGTAAATAGAACATAATCTTTAATCCACAGAAAGAAAGAAAAGATGATGAGTATGTGAATTACCTTTCAAATTGCTATTATGTTCAGCAAGTGGCCCAGCCTTATAACTGAATCTCTTGAGAGCTGGGAAACCACGGAATCAGAAGAACAAAAATGGAATGCATGGAGTGAATGAAATGGCGAGGAAGGCAGATTATAAAGATACGCGGGGGTAGAGCTGCGGGCGGGGGCCTGACCCTGGGCGGGGGTAGAGCTGCGAGGGGTGAGGTTGCGCAAGTTGCAAATCACAATTTTGAAAGAGACAGGAGGAACGCACCCTCCATGTAAACATCTTTTTCAAGGGATTGATAGAGAAAGGAGGGAACAACCGTCCATTCATACACATTTTTGAAGTCGTTGATAGAGAAGGAGAAACTTACCGTCCACATGCATATCTTTTTGCAAGCGGTTGTTGGAGAAAGGGGAAGCGCCATTCTTAAATTGATTAACGTGATCGTAGTTTCAGTTTATCGGAGGGCGAAGTTACTTTGTGAATCAAGCTACGTTGTCTACAAATCACGCAATTGACAATCAAGTTAAGCTAATGCCTCTCGCCTTCACCGGTCAAGGTGAACGCTCAATATGCATTTTGACCACCTCTCTCTTTTCGTTCATGCACAGACGTGAACGCTGGTCGCTATTGCGTAGTAGTCTCCTTTCTTTAGAATACACGCGGGACCTTATGCATTCCACGTCAGCGTGTGTCTAATATTTAACGTAACGGGGAGAGCCCATGGGCACCTGCCGAGGTGAAGCTACCCTCATGGGAACAAACAGGTCGGTGGTTCATGCATGCCAGTGCCTAATTAATAGGAATACAGGTGAGCGCCTGTGGGCCCTTTAAGGAATCTTCAGCTTTATAAGTCTCCTAATCACATACAAGTTTATCTCAACGCGTGTGCCCTTTTCGCATTCCTGGGTTGGTATAAGTTTCTAGTCACGCGTTTTCTACTAACGCCACATATTGTCGTCATGGATGGTAGTAATTTTTTTTTGTTTGAATGGGTAAAAAGAAATTAAAAAATAAGATTATTAGAGTAGAAATAAATTTAAATAATAATAAAAAATTTACAAAAATTGAATTTCCAATGTTAAATCATAAATGAGTGATAAAAAATTTTGGTCAAAACCAAACTAATTCGCAGTGAAAACAAAAGTATAAGTGACATATGAAATGATTTATAGTTTTTTGAGGAATATAATATTGATAAGTTATGGTATTGTAACAAAATATATTTACAAATTAAGAATCTTCATGATAAAGTGTAGGTAAATCGCCATGAATAAAATCTTGTTCCATCTTTTTTTCAAATTTATATATGTTTAATTTATATAATAATTTTTTTTAATTAATAATGATAATAATTTAAAATAAAGTTATACTTTAGTTAATTGTGGTGATAAATATGTCCATTTTAGAATAAGACAAAGTTTTAATTTAATTATCAATAATTATTAGGTGGATGGTAAGGAGTTAACTCTACAATATTCTTTGGATTGTACCCAAATTAAAGGTTGAGATTTATCAAAAAAGTAATTATGTTATTTTTATCTTTTTAATTAAATTAATTAATTAAAAAAAATTGTCATATAATCAAGTGTCATATGAAGTTGTTTGTAGTTAATCTATAGAATTCATGTACTTTATGGGTTTTTCAGAGAACTAAATCTATTTATACACTCAAAACATATTTTAAATAACAAAAAAATCATAATCTTGCTTGAAATTGTATTCTAAATTCTAATTTATCACTATTATAACTCTTTAATATAACTAAGATCATTAAAAAAAATATAACCAAATCTGTAGCCCATACTTGTCGGTAGCCCACCATTCAGAAAAGAAGAAGAAAAAAAAACATATTTCAGTCTCATAATAGTCATTTCTTGCTTAGATTGCTCATAAAACCTAGTCAAGCATCCCAACAACTCTATTGGCTTATCAATTTATTCCCTTCAAAGCCTTACAAAGTCGAGTTAGTGTGTGTTCTTCTTGCTCAGCTTGCTTGCTATCTCCGGGCCCTTCTTGCTTGAGGTGCTTGCTTATAATAAAACCTTTTTCTGTCATACCATTTGCATGTCTCATCTTGGTCTTCTGAGCCATTCTTGTAACGCCCCGCAGCTTGCGAGTCACCGGGGCGTGCCCACCGAATGAACGAGTTGAACGAAACGAAGGTGTGTAACTGAAACAGGCAAGACATTATGTGGGCGAAGTGCGGTTGCATGTTTATAGGCGGGCGAGTCATAGTTCGACTTGCGAGCCGACCGAGCAAAGATTGTAAACGGACGAGCTAAGCAGGGGGCGGTCCCACGAGCTGGGCGGGCCAACCCACCTCTTGAACAAGTTTACAATGTAATGGCAAGTCGGCCGGGCTTAGTGAGACAAGTCGGCCGAGTGGCATGACTCACCCACCATGCCATATATATTGGTAGTGCAGTTGGGTGGAAAAACCATTCGATCAACGGACATCTCAAGCAGATCACCGAAGATACAAGAAGTGCGAAGGTGAGGTACAAGTTGCAACAAGGGCGCAGCTCATGTGCCCGCACGTGGGCAAGGCTTTTGAAGAAACAGTGAAGGGTGCAGGTGGAAGTTAGCAGCGCGAGTATAAGGCGGAGTCGGGTTACAGGCTGCACGAAGGCGTGCCCGGCAGTGAGCTGAGGCACATGAGCGACCCACGGTTGGGTGCCTGCTGAACGACACAACCCATGGCGAACAAGCGACCCAGGTGAGGGCGCCGTTCACATTGGGTGAGCGTTCGGGCATAAATCGGTTAAGTGTGGATTGTGAGGTGCAACCAACGTGCAAGGCGTGCATGAGTTGGTGCGCCCGGTGGCAAACGACACAGTTGTAAACGCAGGTGGAGCTTTTGCTCCCGGTCATCTATATTCTCATAAACTTATAATAAAAGATTATTATTGCATATGATGGTGTCCTCTCTGCTGTGTTGAATGTTTATGTTAAATGTTATGATGTTAATGGATTCCGTAGATTAATATTGTTGGTTAAAGATGATGAATGTTAGGCGTAGTTCACAAAGTAAATTAACAATGGAACATGTTAATTACTTAGGCGGTGCCGCACGGTTGCCAATTAACGAAAAAAGAATTGGGGGCATGACAAATGGTATCAGAGGTACTTGCAGAGAACAGACATGTATGCAAGGAAAAGTTATGGACAAATCGTGGATTAACAGTCTGGGTTTCATGGACTTGGTAGTTCATGGCAAGACCATCCAAGCTCTAGTGGACACAGGGGCCACTCATAACTTCATGATGACACGGTTAGCAAGAAAGGTTGGACTGATGATCTTCCCATCGAATGTGGAAGTCAGGGCAGTAAACTCTAGAGCTAAAGTGGCGGGTTTGGCACATAAAGTGCCTATGTAGATAAAAGACTGGAAAGGTCAGTTGGACTTCACGGTGATGGAGATGAATGACTTTGATATGATATTGGGGCAAGATTTCTTGAAGGGAAACAAGGCAATTGTTGTCCCCTTCTGTGATGAGGTGTTCCTAGTTGGACAATCACAGATTTCGACTTTGCCCACTCATAGGGAAAGGCGGGAATTCAAGGTGCAGCATGTTTCTGCACTAAGTTTGGAGAAGGCTATGAAGGAATCAGACAAGGAGACATATGCACTGATGTTCAAGGACGTCGAAGGTGATGGAGTGTGGATGCCTGTTCCAGCTGAGATTTCTGAGCTATTGGCCAAATATGCAGATTTGATGCCTGATGAGCTACCAAAGAAGCTTCCACCAAGGTGTGCGGTGGACCATAGCATAGAGCTTGAGCGAGGGAAGCAACCTCTGGCTAAAGCACCTTATCTGTTGTTAGGACCTGAGTTGGACGAGTTGAAACGACAGTTAAAGGAGTTGACTGATGCAGGTTTCCTCAAACCTTCAAGGCCCCCCTATGGAGCTCTGGTATTGTTCTAGCGAAAGAAGGATACAAATGAGCTACAGATGTGTTGTGACTACCATGCTCTTAACAAGCAGACAGTGAAGAACAAGTATCCTTTTCCATTCGCTGTTGATTACCTCGATAAGCTTGTGAAGGCCCGAGTGTTTTCCAAGCTAGACTTGACGCATAGGTATTATCAGGTGCCGATAGCTGAAGGAGACAAGAAAAAAGACCGCGATAGTAACAAGGTATGGTAGCTTTGAATTCCTTGTTATGCCATTTGGGTTGTGCAATGCTCTTGCTACGTTTTGCACTTTGATGAATGATGTTCTATGTCCATACTTGGATTCGTTCGTAGTAGTGTACTTGGACGATATAGTGGTGTATAGTGACAACATGGAGGATCATAAGAAGCACTTGGCGATGGTGTTCGAGGCACTGAAGGAAAATCAGTTGTACTTGAAGAAGTCTAAGTGTGTGTTCGCTCAGACCAAGATTCTGTTCCTTGGACATATAGTGGGTTAAGGGTACATACGGATGGAGCTGAGAAGAGTGAAGGCGATCAAGGACTTGGTTGAACCGAAGAACGTCCATGATATGAGGGTGTTTTTGGGCATGACCAACTACCAACGAAACTTTGTAGAGGGGTACTCCAAAGTAACATCGTCACTGACAGACCTGTTGAAGAAAGACAAGAGATGGAATAGGACGGACAAATGTCAGGTGGCATTTGATGATTTGAAGAAGAGGATGGTTACAACACCGATATTGAAGTTGCCAGACATCGAGCGACCGTTTGAGGTACACACAGATGCTTCAGATTTTTCCATAGGAGGGGTTCTTATGCAGGATGGGCATCCGGTGGCGTACGAGATTCGGAAGTTGCAGGATAGAGAATGGAGGTATCCGGTCCATGAGAAGGAGATGACTGCAATCATTCACTATCTTCATGTGTGGAGGCATTACCTGATTGGAAAGCCATTTGTTGTCAAGACAAACAACGTTGCAGCAAGTTATTTTGCATCACAACCGAAGTTTTCTGCAAAGCAAGCTCGTTGGCAGGACTTCTTGGTAGAATTCGACATGACTATTGAGTATAGACCCGGGAGACTCAATGCTGTAGCAAATGCCCTTAGCAGAAAGGGACAACTTGCAGCATTGGAAGGAGAAGATCGAGCAGCAAGGAGTAGGAGTCGAGTTCAGATGTCAGAAGAGATGCAGAATAAGCTCAAGGAAAGTGTCGAGACTGATACTTAGGCGCAAAATATAGTGAAGCAGATAAAGGAGGGGAAGACACGAAACTTCTTTCTCTAAGATGGATTCTTGTTCTTTGGAAACCGACTCTATGTTCCAAAGTCATCTGGGCTCAGGAGGCACCTTTTGAAGGAGTGCCACGATTCTCCGTGGGCTGGCCATCCAGGGCAGCATCGTTCTTTGGCATTATTGGAGAGAGGATTCTTTTGGGAGAAGATGCGGGAGGATGTAGAGGAGTATGTACATATGTGCATCATTTGTTAGTAGGACAAATCGGATACACAGAGGCAAGGAGGTCTGTTGCAGGCTTTACCAATTCCTGAGACCATGGATGAGTGTCTCGATGGACTTCATTACTCAGTTGCCACAGGTACGAGGGTATAATGGGATAATGGTCATGGTTGATCGTTTTTCCAAGTATGTTGTCTTTGTTCGAACAAAGATGCCATGTGGAGCCGAGCGGATTGTGGAGCTGTTCTTTAAGAACATAGTGAAGTATTGGGGGATGCCATTAAGCATCGTGTCAGACCAAGATCCGTGATTTACAAGCAGATTTTGGACCACATTGTTCAAGTTAGTCGGAACAGAGTCGTTGATGAGTTCGAGTTACCGTCCGCAGACAGATGGACAGATCGAGAGGATCAATGCATTGCTGGAGGATTACTTGAGAACAGTGATTAGGGTCTGTGGCCCAATCATACAAACCTCTCAGGGATAGTGAATAACCATAGGCTGCAAACTCTACAATTCAACATTAACAAAGATAAGGGTATAACCGAGAACCAGGAAAATTACAAATGTGATTACATATGCTTGAACAGAAGTAGACCTGTGCAACCAGTATTTTACTCTCCTAGGAAAAACTCTTGCTAAAACTAAAGGAATGTTATCATGCGGTTAAGAGGACATAGTAATAAACTGGAATAAAATCATAAGCATTGGGGGGTCGACATACAAGCCCTGGAATCGTTATCGATTCTAGCTTGTGGTTAAAGCAAGCAAGAGACGCGAATGGGTTTTACTAAACTATCGATGGGTAGAAATTTCAACAGAGTCTGAATTAACAAACTGGGTGTATACAAGGTGGACAGCCGGAACCCCATCGTGGCCTAGGATAAAACCCTAGGTTCCATATGGGAGGTTGTGCGTCTTGAGTAAACCAAAGACAAACAAATTCAAAAAAAAAAAAGCAATAAGAAGCACGCCACCAGAATGGCAACACTCCGCCAAGGGAGACCGAGCCATTAGGGAATTTCTTACCACTAGTTTTAGAATTGAACCCAAAGGGTTGTAAATGTTGAACATATTTCCAACCACGGGTAGACAACGGTGGTTGTCGGTGATTCGTTATAACCCTGAGGAAACTTGAAAGAATATCACTACAAGGAAAATGCTCTAATGATTAAAATGCACCAGTAACGACCTTTAAAATGGAATATTTCGGTGATAATTCGACAGAACAGAGTTTGCTGGTCCTAACATAAAACACGTATAATAAAACCCTGAATCTTGGAATAAACTTTAGCGTGAAACCATATATAAAATAAGTATTACAGCTCCGTCGTTGGAAATAGTAATACAATTGTTCATTACTTAAATTTGATACAGAATTTAGAAGTCAAGTCAAAAATCCATGCTGGAAACCATTATGGACTCGACTTATGCCGAGTAGAACTTGAATAAGGAAAAACATAGTTCTGAAACAAGTGCCATATAAACTAGAAGGGAAAACGTAACCCAAGTATACACCATAACAGTATACATAGATTTATTACAATTTACAAGGCGGATCTTAAAAGATGATCTATTAATACAATAGATTTCAATCAAGGCAACTTTCGCCTGAAAATACAATAGCACGGCCAAGCCTCGGCTAGGAGAGCCTATGGCTTCAAACTTTTATATTATCAAAGACCGCAGAGGAACTCTGTCCCAGACATGGTAAGAATCCCTCTCTGCAGCTAAACCGGAAGAATAGAGAAGTGTTTTTACAATCCTTGAAAATAGCAGACCTGAGAGCAATGAACTCTCCTCAGACAAGCCAAACCCGAGTTCGGGTGCTTACCCGACGTTCCACACTGGATGTGAGAAACCCAGGTAACCGCAGCCGTACTCCCATGCCAAATCGGCCTCCTCTGGCTCCACCCTCCATCTTCCATCAAGAAACCTGTAAAACCAGAGGGAAGACTGTTAAGGTTTGGACAAAGCATTGTAAGCATAGAAACCAAATTTACAGAGACAAGAGTAAGAAAATTGTTTAAGATGCTTTCAGAACAGTGTGAAAATTACCTGGAGGTGGGGTAGACCAACTCCGGCACTCGAACCCTAGTTGCAAAAATTGGTTCGCGCACAGGCTAAACGTGGCGGGAAGCAGACGAAGCGAGAACGAGCATCCATGCAGAATGAAGGAAATGAGCCGTGTCACCGGATAAACCATCACAAAACCCCAAGTCAATGCTTGACCCTTAGATTCATCACCCACAATCCTGACCGTCGATGGCTGGAGGCACCCGAGGTACATGATCACCAATGGATGCCAGCCCTTGCCACGCCACCATGACCAAGCAGGAAATGAATGACGGGCGAGGTGGAAAGTGCAAGTGAAGCTAACTATGGGTGGAGTACCAACGTACCGGGGCGATGGTACCATAGAATATATGGGAGAAACAGTACAAACAGTGGAGAAATAAATGCATAAGTCAAACTTATTGTTGGAAAGGGTTTCTCCAACTGCTGGTTTCGGCAGGTTGAAAAGAATTGTAATATGAACATTTTTACATAGTGCTATTACATTAAACCATTGGTCGAAGGTTCACACTGTAGGATTAACAGGTAAAAAAAAAAATTACTACGACATATTATATAGAAGGGAGATGTGACAAGTGGCATCAGAGCCAAGTTACAAACACTGTGGCCTTTGGGAAAAAACTGAAAGCTGAAAATTGAAAAAAACTGGAAACTGATAGATAAACAGAGTGTATACAATTATTTCCATTTTTGTTGAGCAGTTTAAGAAGAATAGGTAGTGCACTGACCCTTTTTTTTGTGAATTGTTATTTCCTGGCACTTTTCTTATGTTAAGTACAGAAACAGAGTACCGCGAGCATGCGAAGAACAGATAGTGCATCACGCAGGTTTGTGGGGGTCAAGGACCTACAATTGGTCCTGAGAGCAATCCCAAGCTATGGGTACTGCTCAGGGAGGAGGCTCGCAATACAAACCAGGCTATTTTGGAGACGGTGTAGGAATTGAAAAATAAAATGGCCCGGTTACGTGAAGATAATGCACGACTAACGATGGAACAAGAAAGAATTATAAAAAGCATGTCTGACAAACAGAACCAGCCGCCAACTAATCCCAGTGCGGAACAACAGAGAATGTCAGAAGAACAAAACCTGAAGGGTTGGAAGAGAGGGAGGAACGATCTGATAATGCATTTGAACAACAGACCTCGAAAAGGCAACAGATAGAGTTTCAAGGAGAGTTTCACAAAATTAAACCGCCACACTTCGACGGGGAACAGGAGGAAGCAGCTGAGGCATGGTTGATTAATATGAACAAATATTTCCAGTTATACGAATATGATCACAACCTTAAGGCACGTCTGGCCTTTTTCTAGCTGCAGGGAAAAGCTACCCTATGGTGGGAAGAAGTTAAGATCGTAAAGGGAGTAAGCGAACAGACCATAACTTGGGAGAAATTTCAAAGGTACTTCAAGGAAAGATACATGACCGAGCGTTTTTACGACGAAAAGGCAAGGGAATTCCATGACTTGTGGTTGGGGTAGCAGACCATGGACTAATTTATCACCCATTTTACTTCCTTGCTTCATTATGTGCCTTATATTAGGGAAGAAAAAGCTAAGGTGCAAAGATTTGTTAGTAGTGTACCCCTATATATGTAGGAAAGGATTGAGTTTGACAATCCAAAGAAAATGGACGAAGCTATCCGTAAAGCCAGGATTTGTTACCAGTAGAGTAAATAGAAAGGAGAAGTTCCAGGCAAAAGATGGAATGAGAAAAGAGGTAATAAGTCAGTTGGGAACAGTAAAGGAAATCGCAGTGGTGGAAGCAAGGGAATTGGAAAGGGGCAGAATAACAGAACTATACAGAAAAACTCATTCAAATCCAAGCCAACCAATGAGTCCAGAGTCGGCTAACAGCCTGCAGGATTGGACAGCGAAGCGACAGAAAGACCCCCAGTATAGTGTTGGGGTTGTGGAGGGCCTCACTACGTCAAAAACTGTCCGCAGCGAAAGGGAACCGAACAGTTATCCCAAATCCATGAAGCATCGATAGTTGGCGATGTAGGACGTAGCATACCAAGGATTAATGCAGCCCTGGACGATCGTCAGGTGGAGTACCAGCCGACCATGGTGGAATTTGAAGGTAAAATTTCAGACCTTACTGTAGCTGTTTTAATTGACCCTGGAGCCACATTAAGTTATATTAGTCCTAAGGTAGTAGAACATTGTAAACTGCAACCTATTAAATTCAAGAATCTGTGGCTAGTACAGTTGGCTACAGGGGCCAAGAGGCGAGTGCGGGCAAAAGTCAATAACTGCTCTTCAACAATAGCAGGGCAGCCAGTAATGGCAGATTTGAATGTGCTTCCCCTTGGTTCATATGATGTTCTAATCGGTATGGACTGGTTAGAAAAGCACTAGTCATTGGTCAATTGCAAGACAAAGACTATTTATTATAGGGATGAACTTGGAGCTAGGCAAGAGATGCAAGGAATTAAGCGGCCAGTACAGGTTCGGCCAATAACCGCATCTCAGTTAGCGAAATGCATCAGGAAGGGGTGTCATATTTATGCCATCCAAGTGGGCTATGCTGACTCGAAGGATAAAACAGCCACGTTGGATAACATCCCTGTGATACAAGAATTTGCAGATGTGTTTCCAGAAGAGATTCTCGGACTGCTGCCTAAGAGGGATATAGACTTTACCATCGAATTGGTACCAGGGGCAGCACCGGTATCGCGAGCGCCCTATAGAATGAGTGTACCTGAGTTGACAGAGTTAAAAATGCAGTTACAGGAACTGTTAGATAAAAACTATATTCGCCCCAGTGTGTCTCTGTGGGGAGCCCCAGTGTTATTCGTTAAGAAAAAAGACGGGACCCTTCGCATGTGTATAGATTATCGTCAGCTGAACAAGCTGACAATCAAAAACAAGTATCCTCTACCTCGGATTGATGAACTTTTCGATCAAGTGAAGGGTGCAACAGTATTCTCCAAGATCGATTTGCGATTAGGTTACCACCAGATCAGGATTAAGGAGGAATACATAGCTAAAACAACTTTTAGAACAAGGTATGGGCATTACGAGTTTGTGGTGCTACCCTTTGGGTTAACTAACGCCCCTGCAACTTTCATGTGCTTGATGAACAACATATTTCATCGATATTTGGACAGATTTGTGCTGATATTTATCGATGATATACTGATATACTCCCGCACTATGGAAGAGCACAAGGAGCACCTCAGATTGGTGCTACAAACCCTCCGAGAACACCAGTTATATGCTAAGTTCAGCAAGTGCGATTTCTTCAAGGAAGAAATAGAGTATCTGGGCCATATAATCACAAGGGAAGGGATCGCAGTGGACCCTGAAAAGATAAGAACCATAATGGAGTGGCTTGTACTGAAAGATGTAGCAGACATCAGGTCCTTTATGGGGTTAGCCGGTTATTATAGACGATTTGTGGAAGGCTTCTCAAGAGTGGCATACCCCATCACTTCTTTACAGAAAAAGGGAAGAGCATTCAAATGGACCTCGGAATGTCAAAGAAGCTTTGAACAGCTTAAGCATCTGCTCACCACATCACCCATTTTGAGCATAGCTGATCCTAACAAGGACTATGTGGTGCGCACTGACGCAAGCAAGGAGGGCATGGGAGGTGTGTTGATGCAAGAAGGGAAAGTAATTGCTTATTAATCAAGGAAACTAAAAGAGCATGAGCAGAAGTATTCTGCTTATGACTTAGAGTTGGCAGCCGTCATACACGCCTTGAAGATGTGGCGACATTATCTTATGGGAAGGAAATTTTTGTTACTGACCGACCACCACAGCCTAACCAATTATTTTAGCCAGCCCACTTTAAACGCAAGGCAAGCACGGTGGGTAGATTTCTTAAGCGGTTTTGACTTTGAAATCAAACATCTGAAGGGAAAAGAAAACCGGGTGGCCAACGCCTTAAGTCGGAAAGTACAATGTTTGTATGAAATTTCCTTCAGCGAATGGAAAAGCCCCTTCGAGGAAATGATAAAAAAAGCAGCAGAACAAGATGCTGAATACCAGCAAATAAAACAGCAAGTACAACAGTCTACCAGTGAGAAGAATAAGCAAGGATATGAGATGGATGATGCTGGAATGATGTACTACAAAAAAAGGCTATATGTACCTAATCAAAAAAGCATTAAAAATCTGATTCTGGATGAATTTCACATCAGTCACTATGCTGGACACCCAGGGTATCAGAAAATGATCACTGCGCTTCGAAAAGAGTACTATTGGCTGGGTATGAAGAAGAATGTGGCCGAGTATTTAGCACGGTGTTTGGAGTGCCAACAAATTAAGGCAGAGCATCAGCATCCAGCGGGGCTATTACAACCCTTACCCATTCTGGAATGGAAGTGGGAAACCATTTCTATGGATTTTATAACAGGGCTGCCTAAGACAAAGAAGAATAACGATTCTATTATGGTGGTGGTAGACAAGTTGAGTAAAGCAGCACATTTTATACCTGTGCAATCCACCTATAGAGCTATACAGATTGCCCATATTTTCATGCAGAATGTGTTTAAATTGCATGGACTCCCGAAGACGATAATTTCAGATCATGACGTGAAATTCACATCGGCCTTTTGGAAGACATTATTTGCAGAATTGGGAACACAGCTGAACTTCAGTACAGCGTATCACCCCCAGACTGATGGACAAACAGAGCGGCTGAACCGGTGGTAGAAGACATGTTAAGAGCATATGTAATGCAGCAACCAATGCAGTGGGAGGAGTATTTTCACTTGGTTGAATTTGCATACAACAACGGGTATCATACCTCGTTACAAATGAGTCCCTTTGAGGTCCTGTACGGGCGGAAATGCCGCACACCCTCAAGCTGGGGTGGACCTGAAGACAAATTAAGGTTAGGGCCAGAAATGCTTAAGGAAATGGAGGAAATGGTGAAAAGGGTACGCTCTAATTTAAAAGCTGCTCAGGATAGGCAAAAGAGCTTTGCTGACCGGAAGAGGAGGTTTAAAGAATACCAAGTCGGTGACCATGTTTATGTGAGGATCCAAGCAAGGAGGAGTACATTGCAATGGAGTGGGTGTGCCAAGTTGGCACCCCGATATTGTGGACCATTCCAAGTCTTGGCAAGAATTGGGCCGGTGGCTTACCAGCTCGCCCTGCCAAGTCACATCCGAGTCCACAATGTCTTCCATGTCTCTGTGTTAAAAAAATATGTTTATGATCCTAAACATGTGATCAAATGGCAGGATATACAGGTGAGGATTATTTCCAGTAGACCAGTCTAAAAGTTTACTTTAAAAGAGACTGATTTGGAATATTGCTTGTTGCAGGTCGAACCAGAAGGAGAAGTCTTGGTCGAGCCGCTGAGCATCCTCGACCGGAGAGAAGTACAGCTGCGGAAGCGAGCTATTACCCAAGTTAAAGTGCAGTGGCAGCACTTTGGGCCTGATGAGGCCACTTGGGAAGATGAAGAGCTCATGAAAAAGGCTTACCCAGAGCTGTTTATGAACATCAAACATCAGGACGATGTCCAATCTCAGGAGGGGGAGATGTGATGTCCCGGGAAAATGTAAATATTTGATTTTTCACTGTGGTAAAAGACAGAACTAAATATGACACTGTTAACTATTTTAAAAATTAATAGTATTATTATTATAATTTTGTTCTTTATATATATATATATATATATATATATATATATATATATATATATATATATATATATATATATATATATATATATATATATATATATATATATATATATATATATAAGAAATGTTTCTTGGAAATGCTGGCAACTTCTGAGGAGGAAGTTGGGAAAAGACAGTTGTTGAAACTGCAATCAAACTACCTCCCCTAACGGGAAGGCTTCCAGAGAAAAGGAGGGGAGGAGGCAAAAATCTGCGCTGAAGGGACAAGAAGAGAGGAGAGAGGCTAAGTCTGGTGATGACCAGATAGCCAAGCACTGAGTGCGTTCTTGCTGAGGATAGTGATCCTACAAGAGAAAGCTAGGGGGAGACTCTAGTCTTGAAAGATGAGTCTCACGGTTGGGTGGTCAAAGAGAGAAGCAGCAGGAATCCAGGAAAACCTCTGAGGAGTCTTATTCGCCAGGAAGAGACCAGGTAAGTAGGAAAACTCCCTTGGATATCTGTTAAATAATTTGCTAAATTTCCCTGGTGGGAAATGTGTTAAATATTTTATATGTAACTGCTCAGGAAACGGATGAAGGGGTCTGGTTTACTTGATTACTAGCAGATAACTATACATAGACAACGTTCTCTTACCTCTATGTTAAATTCAAAAGAAGAAATTAGAAAATATGTAGTGGTAGAAATAACCTTGAGTGAAGGAATTCAAGAATAGTGATTAGGGTCTGTGGCCTAATCATACAAACCTCTCAAGGATAGTGAATAACCATAGGTTGCAAACACTACAGTTCAACAGTAACAAATATAAGGGTATAACCGAGAACCAGGAAAATTACAAATGTGATTACTTATGCTTGAACAGAAGTAGACCTGCGCAACCAATATTTTACTCTCCTAGGAAAAACTCTTGCTAAAACTAAAGGAATGTTATCATGCGGTTAAGAGGACATAGTAATAAACTAGAATAAAATCATAAGCATGGGGGGGTCAACATACAAGCCCTGGAATCGTTATCGATTCTAGCTTATGGTTAAAGCAAGGCAAGAGACCCGGATGGGTTTTATTAAACTATCGATGGGTAGAAATTTCAACAGAGTCTAAATTAACAAACTGGGTGTATACAAGGTGGACAGCCGGAACCCTATCGTGGCCTAGGATAAAACCCTAGGTTCCATATGGGAGGTTGTGCGTCTTGAGTAAACCAAAGACATAGAAATTCAAAAAAAAATAAGCAATAAGAAGCACGCCACCAGAATGGCAGCGCTCTGGCAAGGGAGACTGAGCCGTTAGGGAATTTCTTACTGCTAGTTTTAGAATTGAACCTGGAGAGTTGTCAATGTTGAACGTATTTCCAACCACAGGCAGACAACGGCGGTCGTCGGTGATTCGTTATAAACCTGAGGAAACTTGAAAGAATATCACTACAAAGAAAATGCTCTAATGATTAAAATGCACCAGTAACGACGTTTAAAATGGAATATTTCGGTGATAATTCGACAAAACAGAGTTTGCTAGTCCTAACATAAAACACGTATAATAAAACCTTGAACCTTGGAATAAACTTTAGCGTGAAACCATATATAAAATAAGTATTACAGAGCCGTCGTTGGAAACAGTAATATGATTTTTCATTACTTAAATTTGATACAGAATTCAGAAGTCAAGTAAAAAATCCATGCTGGAAACCATTATGGACTCGGCTTATGCCGAGTAGAACTTGAATAAGGAAAAACATAGCTTTGAAACAAGTGCCATATAAATTGGAAGGGAAAACGTAACCCAGGTATACACCATAACAATATACAGAGATTTATTACAATTTACAAGGCGGATCTTAAAAGATGATCTATTAATACAATAGATTTCAATCAAGGCAACTTTCGCCTGAAAATACAACAGCACGGCCAAGCCTCGGCCAAGAGAGCCTATGGCTTCAAACTTTTATATTATCAAAGACCGCAGAGGAACTCTGTCCCAGACATGGTAAGAATCCCTCTCTGCAGCTAAACCGGAAGAACAAAGAAGCGTTTTTACAATCATTGAAAATAGCAGACCTGAGAGCAATGAACTCTCCTCAGACAAGCCAAACCCGAGTTCTGGTTCTTACCGGGCGTTCCACGCTGGATGTGAGCAACCCAGGTAACCGTGGCCGTACTCCCATGCCAAATTGGCCTCCTCTAGCTCCACCCTCCATCTTCCATCAGGAAACCTGTAAAACCAGAGGGAAGACTGTTAGGGTTTGGATGAAGCATTGTAAGCATAGAAACTAAATTTACAGAGACAGGAGTAAGAAAATTGTTTAAGACGCTTTCACAATAGCGTGTAAATTACCTGGAGATGGGGTAGACCAACTCCGGCGCTCGAACCCTGGTTTCAAAAATTGGTTCGCGCACAAGCTGAACACGGCAGGAAGCAGACGGAGTGAGAACGAACATCCAAGCAGAATGAAGGAAATGAGTCGTGTCACCGGATAAACCATCACAAAACCCCAGGTCAATGCTCGACCCTTAGATTCATCACCCACAATCCTGACCGTCGATGGCTGGAGGCGCCCGAGGTACACGATCACCATTGCATGCCAACCCTTGCCACGCCACCATGACCAAGCAGGAAATGAATGATGGGCTAGGTGGAAAGTGCAAGTGAAGCCAACTGTGGGTGGAGTACCAACGTACCGGGGTGATGGTACCATAGAATAGATGGGAGAAACAGTCCAAAGAGCGGAGAAATAAATGCATAAGTCAGACTCATTGCTGGAAAGGGTTTCTCCGACTGCCGGTTCCGGCAGCTTGAAACAAGAATTGTAATATGAACATTTTTCACATAGTGCTATTACATTAAACCATAGGTTGAAGGTTCACACTGTAGGATTAACAGGTAAAAAAAAAATTACTACGACATATTATATAGAAGGGAGATGTGACAAGAAGTGAGGCTGAGTGAATTCTCGGAAAATTGTTCTATTAGAAGATGCCCTGTAGTCATATTTCCCACCTATAAAAAGTAAAAGATATTCAGTTACGATTAAACATTTGATAATCCTAAATTGTAAACCCTTTCAATAAAATTCAATAAAACAAGGAAGGCTTACCTGAGACACATGTGTCTACCGCAGAAGGAAAGACCTTTTAACCGAGATTTGTCACCAAGAAGAAGGAGAAGATGCACAAGGGGTTTCTTCCATAGTCGATCCCAAAAATCTTACACAGTTGGAACGAAACAAAAGTTAACAAAGGCACTGTAGAAGGAATGACATGGAAGGCCAGTAAGGGTTCAAAGAACGAGTAAATCCAACATAATTTTCAGAGCTTCATACCACCTTGAGACAGAGGAGGAATGAAGGCCACCAGCAACATTGCAATGGTTAGTTACCCTAACCCTACTTCGATGAAAGACGATCGTTGGATCAATATCTGGAGTTTCCTTCGTGGGATCACGACCAAGTGGCAGTTGGAAAGTTGGCTCATTTGGATGTGTGCCTCGGAGCATTGAAATCCATCCCGATCATGAGTTACATGCAACATTAAACCAAATCTGCTAAGATATTTACATTATTGGTATGAATCATATTTCATACTGTACCTAATGTCAAACAATTTAACTGCCATTACAACCTAGATGATTATATATATCGCATGTTGTATAATTGCCATTAATTATACATATCGCATGTTGTATAATTTATGGGTTAATATATTCGGATGGTCAAATGATTAATAGTTAAAGATTTTTTTTTTTTTTTGTTATATGTTACACCTCATGCATTTAATTTAGATGAGATTCCATGATGAAAAATTTAATATGTATATATATCGTTAATTTATAATTCATTTATGCATTTGTATATATTTTTAAATTTTTGGAACATAATTTGTTTCTTTATCGAATTAAATTTTCTTAATATTTTTGTAACTATGAATGTAATGATAGGTCTCTTGGTGGCCTACGGGGGACGATGGAACCGGCGCGCTCTGCAGCTAACCGCGAGGGTTTCGGTTAGGGCACTCTGAAACCCTACCTCTTCAACCTGCAGACTACTCTCAGCAACTGTTTCGTCCTGCTTACCTGGCCCGACTTTTCAGGTTACAACTGTCGTTTTCAGCATGGATCCGGTTACTGTCGGTGATGTTATGGACACGGAGGAGGAAATCGATTATACCGAAGACCCGCTCTCCTCTCAGGTTATTTTCGACCGCCCATCCTTCGCATCGTCGTCTGCTGGTCCTGGCCCTCTGCAATCCGAGGCGCACCTTTCCCCGGTGGTCTCTATCCCGGTCCCCCCCCCTACTTGTTTACCTGAAGGCGTTGTTCCCTCTGAATCCGCTGGTCTGGATCTTCCCCCTCTTTCTCCGGGGACCCTCCGCTTCTTATCATCGGTCATACCCCCATCGCCTCCCTTTGAATCGCGTCCCCTGTCATCCTCCATCCCGGCTCCATCCTCATCGGGACCGCCTCCTCCATCGACGGCTGGCTTTTCTGCGCTTCTCCATTCTCCCTCGGGATGTTTTGAAACCCCCGCTGTCAAAGTCAGCTCCTCCAGGTCGAACCCTCAAGACTGCTCCCCGGACCCCTTGGTAAATCACCCTTCTGCGCCGCGCACGGGGAAAAAAAGAACAAAGTGTGTCAAATCTACTTCCAAGGACATCACTATTCGGTTCGGAGAGACCACGGCCATAGGAGAGGCAGCAAATATGGAAAATACTATCCTTGTGGGTCATGTCCGAGGGCGAGCTTACTCTGCGACCCGGTTAACTCAGTGGGTGAAAGAGATCTGGGGTGGGGTTCTGATGGAACTCCATGAAGTTCATATACTCCCTCGCAGCTGGTTTGCTCTACATTTTGCCAAGGAAAATTGTACGGATCTTGTCTTGGCCAAATTCTGGCATACAGAGATGGCGTCGGTACTGCTCAAGTGTTGGAGTCCTCTGTTCGATCCCGAGCGAGAACAGATTGGAGCTGGGCCATTATGGGTGCGACTGCCTGGTCTCCCCCTTCAATACTGGAACGAAGAAGTCTTCATCCGCATTGGAAATGCTCTGGGGACCTATCTCGACCACGATCGCACCTTCGTGGAATCTAGGAATAGAACGCTCGCTCGGATCCTGGTTCACCTAGATACCCGCGAAGGCCTGGAGGAAAAGATCACTCTTCAATGGGGCAAATTCACTCGAGTACAGATTCTTGATTATGAAGGCGTTCCTTTCAGATGCCGATGCTGCCACAGGGTAGGGCATGTCTTCAAGGATTGTCCGCTCAACCAAAGGCACGCTGATGCACCAGAGCCCACCATCTTTACTCCGAGATCCATCTCTCCGGCTGCTCAACATGCCCCGGCCACGAGCATTCCCACATGTGCTACTCCTCAGGCACCGGGTGTTACTCTTGGTCGTGCAACAGCTCCGGTCACCAGATCTCGGGCAGCCTCAGCAGCCGCATCTGCAGCCCCTCCGGGTAATTCTCTCTTCCCTCCATTGTCTAATTTCACATCGACTTCATCAATTACTCCATCATTGTCTGCTGCATTTTGTTCGATGCCATCCTCCTCTGTCATTGCCCCTGCTGCTACATCCTCTCAACAGCTCCTATCACCAGCATCTTCCCCCTCATCTTCCAGGGGCTCAAAACACTCATACTTCCTGCGCCCGCGCACTCACTCACAGGGATCTCACCCTACCTTTACCGGCTTGGGTATCATAACACCTGGGCTGTCCTCTCTGCCTACTCGAGGGAGAAAATCGGATCTTACTAAGGCTATCAGAAGAGCGGGGGCAGAGGTAGCCATTGGGCGGCAATCCACTATTGATGGGGTACTTAGAGCAAAGAACACCCCTGGCCATCCCCCCCCATGAAGTGTCTCTCCTTCAACTGCAGAGGCCTGGTTAGTGCCTCAAAGAAACTAGCCCTCAAGCGATTGATTGAATCCTCGCCTGTCGGCATTATTCTTCTCCAAGAAACTCTTGGACCTGCAGACTCCATATCGGCCTCTCTATCATCTATCACCCCCGGTTGGCAATTCTCGGCCATGGATGCCTCTGGTAGATCGAGTGGCTTAGCTATAGGATATAATCCTGTATCTATTAGGGCTCAAGGTACTTGGGGGGGTCCAGGCTTTCTGGGGCTCGATCTATTCTCTGCAGACTTGGGCACCACCCTCAGGGTTATCAACATATATGGACCGTGTCACCAGCGTGAAACTTTCTGGAACAACCTACTGGGCCTATCCATTCTATCAGTAGAGAACTTAATCATTGGGGGGGATCTTAACTTTTCATTGGGGTACGGTGAATCATGGGGAGCCTCGGCACAAATTGACCCTATTACCGCATACATGACTGACCTTTTGGAACGTCATGACCTGAGTGATGTCCCCATGATTAAACCTCTTCCCACCTAGAGGAACAGAAGAATCGGTGATGCTGCCCTGGCTCGTAGACTAGATAGATTCATGATGAAAGGATCTCTGCTTCAAAGGCTTCATCACTACAAGCAATGGGTGGGATCTGGTGGCATATCAGATCACCATCCTATCTATCTGGAAATAAATGGGCCCAATAAAAAACCTAAAGCACCTTACAAGTTCAATCATGGCTGGTTACAGGATCCCTCCTACATCAAACTTGTAAAGGACTTCTGGCCACTCAACCCGATAGATAGAGCTGACTCTCTGGCTAAGGGCTTTTGCTCGAATCTATCGCAGATCAAGGAACTCACTATCGAATGGGCCGGAAATAAGCACAGGCAGGAGAGCTCGGCTCTCTTGCATATTGAAGCTAAGCTTACCTCTCTCACTAATGAAAGGGGTTTGGGTTTCTCATCAGAGGCAGATAAATCTCATTTAGTGGAGCTGGAAAATCAGAAGCAAAAAATCCTTAGGGAGAGGGAAGAATCTGCTCGTCTGCGCAGTAGAGCAATCTGGCTTAAGGCTGGAGATGACAACTCTCGCTTCTTTCACAATTATGCCAAGGGCAGAAAGGTCAGCAATACTATATGGAATCTCCCTATGCCCGATGGTGGAGTGGCTGATACATTCAATAAACTCTCTCAGATGGGATCATCCCACTTCAGGAATCTATACAAGCAACCTCCGGGTTCCAACATTGCAGATATCATTAACATTGCTGGACACTTTCCCAGGTTTGTAAACGAGGAAGAAGCAGAGAATCTTTTCGATCCGGTGACCCCTGAAGAACTGGAATCCACCATCAAATGGTTTAAGAAGGAGCGTAGCCCGGGGCCGGATGGATGGACCATCGAATTCTACATTGCATTTTATGAGACGATCAAACAGGACCTTCTTCGGGTAGTAGAGGAATGTAGGATGACGGGATCCATGTATAATGCTATCAACTCCACTTTCATTGCTCTGATCCCTAAAACTGACTCTCCCTCCTCTTTTGATGAATATCGTCCCATCTCACTATGTAATGTACTCTATAAGATCATCTCAAAAATCATTGCAAACCGCATTCGCCCCATTCTGTCTTGCCACATCGCCCCTCAACAATTCGCCTTCCTGGAACACCGCCAGATTCATGAAGCTATTGGGGTTGCACATGAGGCTTTTCACTCTATCTGGTCAAAACACCATAAAGCCATCATTTTAAAAATTGACCTAGCCAAAGCATTTGATCGGGTCAGCTGGCTCTATATCAAAATGCTCCTTATTCATTTGGGCTTCCCTCACCGATTTATCACTTGGATCATGGCTTGCATTACCACTCCCTCCTTCAGTGTGCTGATTAATGGATCTGCATCCCAGTTCTTCCACTCTGAACGTGGCCTCAGACAGGGGTGCCCTCTGTCTCCCCTTCTCTTCCTCATTGTCATGGATGGCCTCAGTCGTCTTATTGCCTCAGCCAAGAGAAATGGAGATATTTGTGGTCTCAAGATAACAGAGGACTGTTACCTCACCCACCTTTTATTTGTGGATGACGTTATGATCTTCCTTGATGGTAGTATCCGGGACTCCCGTTCTTTCTCAAATATTATCTCCCTCTTCTCATCCGCCACTGGGATGCTGGCCAACCATTCAAAATCATCTATTATCCTATCCAGAACCACTGTCCATGAATCTCAACTGGCACTTCAGCTTTTTCCTTACAGCATTCACCCCCTAGATCAGGGCCTTAAATACTTGGGATATTGGATCAAGCCTATTAGCCCAAAAATAGCGGACTGGATCTGGCTAGTTGCTAAATTGGAGAAGAGACTCAATATCTGGAGCCATCGATACCTCTCTCGAGCAGGTAGACTTGTCCTGATTAAATCTGTCTTGGAAGCTACCCCGGTCTTCTGGATGGCTTTGGCCTGGATCCCGCGCAGCATCCTGACCAGACTACAGCAAACCTGCAATAGGTACTTATGGAATGGGGCAAAAGAGAAACGCATTTTTGCATGGATTGGATGGAAGAGGATTGCCATTCCAAAGAAATGGGGTGGCTGGGGGCTCAAGGATCTCCCTTCCTTCGCACAGGCTCTGGCAGCAAAGATGGGATGGACCTTAATCACTGGAGACAACCTATGGACTCATATGGTATACCACAAATATATTTGGCCCCATCATTTAATGGATTGGATCCGGCTCCCGACCTGGCCTAAAGCAGGAATATCATCAGTTTGGAAAGCACTACTTCATGCTATACCTCTTATCAGAGATAACTTGATATGGAAAATCAATGATGGCACACAGGCCAGAATCGGCCTGGATCCTTGGAATGGAAGCGGAGGCAGGCATATATTGCCTGAAGCCCTCATCCGGTACCTGCACACACAAGGGATCACTTATATAGCTGATATAGCTGATCCACAGCGCACCACCATTTTCGAACAGCGATGGAAAACTGTAGATCAGATCAACATCCCACCTCTTTGGCACCAAGATTGGCTGTCTTATATCAGTGCCTTATCTGAATCGCACATTAGAATCAAGCAGGGACCTGATGAGCTTATTTGGTATCCTTCGGAGCACGGCATTTACACCCCTAAAACTGGATACCTATCTCTGATTTCACATAAGGTCCCGGATTTATTATCTTTCTGGTGGAACTCCATTTGGAAACTAACATCCCCACCCAGGCAGAAGCTATTCTTTTGGTGCATCCTTAAGGGTGTAGTCCCCACGGGGGAATACCTCATGAGACGTGCGGTCCATGGACCGTCTTGGTGCATCCTGTGTAAACAGTCAGCCGAATCGCGCACGCACTTATTTCTTCAATGCTCTGTACTGTCACACATTTGGCAAGCAATTTCCACTGATATACAATACACCGGTAAATGGGAGGGTGTTGATATAAATCAAACCTGGGAGACTTGGTTCCATCAGCACAGAAACTCAAAACTGCAAAGCTTGCCCAATATCACCTGTTGGTACCTCTGGCTGGCTCGCAACAGTTTGACTTTCGAGGATAAACGGGTTCATTGGCCGCATCTAATTGCTAAGATCATATCAGCCTACAATGAAACTCCTGAGCCACCGCAGCCAAAGGCTCGCTGACCCCCTGACCCTCCACAAATCAATCACAACAGCCCATGGGCTTACTTCGATGGTGCTGCCCAACAGCAGGGATGTGGAGGGGGCTTTCTCCTCTTCATAAACGAACAACATTTCTATAAAGCAAAGCTGGGTTTGGGAGCTGGTTCAAACAACTTCGCTGAGCTCATCACCCTCCGTCATCTTCTTCATTTTGCATTGAGCCACAATTGCTTGCACTTAAACATATATGGAGATTCAAAGATTGTCATAGATTGGTTCAATAATAATTCTGCTTGTCATTCACACACACTCAGCAGCATATTGGATGAAATTAAATTACTGAAGGATCAGTTTAATGACATCACTTGCACTCATATCTACAGGGAACACAACAACAGTGCCGACCAACTATCCAAGGAGGCTACGACACTTCCCAGAGGTGAGTGGATGATACAGGAGCAGCGAGGTACAAATGCATATCAGTACTACCACCGCCCATACATAGATGCACAGTATCATAGGGCAGCCAGCCCATGAAATCTGATATGAACAGATATTTTTTGAACAATTTTGTATATAGCTGATAAATATTATAACTGATAGCCCTGCGTGGCAATATGTATATATGACAATATAGAACATCCTGCGAGATGAATTTTTGCTTTTTGATAGACAGTAATAGAAACTACAGCTACCCACATGTGTGGTGGAAGAACATATAGCATATGCAAAACGCATCTACAACATGTAATTTTTCCAATCAATGAAAGATTACGATTTTTCCAGTGGAAAAAAAAAAAAAAATTAAATTTTTAAATTACATAATTATTATATTAAAAACAACTATAGTAATATTTTTTTTCAAAACTATATTCCACATGAATATCATGGGTCAATACCATGACATTTTTTCTTTAAGTTATTTTTTATTTTATTTTTTATTACGTTAAGAGACACTCTACAACCTAGCATGGGGTAGATGTCAAGGTTAAATTTTTAACATTTAACATTTAATCTAATTTCAACGTCGACAAGTATAGAGGTAGATGTCTAGGCATAATGTTTAACATTTATATATCGACTAATTAAAAAATAATAAAAGGTTAAATGGAAATGTTGTAGTGTAAAAATTTAAACCTTTGCTAAATTAATAATAAAATGTAAAAATAATAAAGTTCATTATTGTAATTTTATTTTGTAGGGTATGTTAGCCCCTCTAATAGGAAAAGATCCATAAATAATTATAAGTTACGTTGGTCATGCTAAATTAATAATGGTTGATAGACAAATCATGTGGAGTGGATAAGTAAATTGTTTGCATAAAAACTTGCATAAATTTTGTTGGGTAGTAACCACTTGTACGTCTACACACTTACCATTTTACTCCTATATAAGTGCACAAGAAAACATAAATAATGTTGACAAGTAACTCCTTTACATCTTATACCTATCCATTTTTTACGCAAAGACTTTCTTAAAAAATCACTACACAAATATCTAAAAATGATTCCATAACCATATTTAAATTTAATTAATAAGCCCATAAAAACTGAATACTTATAATAAACTTACAATATAACAAGTTTCTTAACCATGAATATCCACCCTTACTTTAGCATGGATATTTTGTTACAATACCATGGGTCAATACCACGGCTTACCAATACTACAAGTTAGAGAAACCATAACTCATTTACAATAAAATAAAATAAAATGTAAAATATTTTAGACATTACAGATAGCATTGATTGCATAGAATGAAAATTCTCCATCATATGGATGGATGGGGGAGAGACACTGAGAGAGCAGGGAGAGAGGGGGGGGAGAGAAGAAGAGAGGGGGGGAGATAATGACAAAGTTGGAGTATGGAGATAGAGAGAGAGGAGGGGAGGGAGAGGAAGAAAAAAAACATAAGGAGATAAAGGTAGAGAGAGAGGGAGAGAGGAGGAGAGAGAGGGGGAGACATAGAGATGGAGTGGGAGAGAAGGAAAGAGGGAGGGAGATAGTGATAGAGTTGGAGGGAGATAGTGATAAGAGTTGGAGGGTAGAGAAAGGGGGGATGGGGGGTGGAATATAGAGGGATGTGGGAAAGAAAGGGAGAGAAGGGAAGGAAAATATAGGGAGGGAGGGACAGACTAGAGTACCAGAGAGACAAATGGATCCAACCTAAATATGGTATGTGTGTATATAAAAATTAGGTTAGATCCATCTTAACACTAGATCTACCAAGGACCGAGAATGATCAAATCTCTTAACATACAAACCTATTTTAAAGTAAAAAGATATTTGATAGTGAGTAAAATAGTTCCAAACTAATTTATTTTACTAGAATTAAGATATTTATATTACATTATACTAATCTTTTGTTATTTTTATTTGTATTTTTAAATAATTTAACTTAATCAAAATATTTTTATTTTTATTTTCATTTATATTTTTAAGTAATTTAACTTAATAAAAATATTAAATATTGCATTACAATATATCTACCAAACTGAATTGGAAAGGGCATATAATACCATAAACTTTCATTATAACTAATTTGAAATCAACTTTATTTGTTTTCTTCCTAATTTAATTACACCAAATAATACTCTAGTTACGTGTTTTCCTTATATGTCGGGGGACGACGGGCACGTCAATCTCAGAAACCAAGTGGGCGTATTTGACATTTAAAATATCGCTGGGAAGTTTCTGAAGAAATTGCAAACTTTTGAGCTTTATTCAAAATGAAAAATGAAATCCGTGTAGAAATAAGAAGTTAACTACATTTTATAATGAATAGTTTAGTTTCGAAAATAATAAAATGAATTATATTCTCTATATTTGATGGGTAGCCGGTGAGAATATACGAGCATAATTATAAAGTGAAAAATCCAATTATAGTTCAATTATTATTAAAAATGTATCTATTAAAATCTAATTCATAAAAATTATTGTTTTGGATTGCCACTAGTTAGAAAAGAAGATAAATATTATTATGGTTCATTAAAAATAATATTTAGAAACAAAAAAAATCACTTTTATAGTAAAAATGAGAATCAGAAAATATTAAAAAATTAATTAATAAAATTTAAATGAAAATAGTATTTTATATATATATAGATAGATAGGTAGATGTAGATATAAATATAGATATAAATATTTTTCTGGAAGGTAAAATATTTTTTAATGTTCAAGGAATTATAATATTAAAGTTTAAAGTCATTGCATTAATATCTAGTTTATAGTTAGGGTAATATATTTTAAGATTGTCTTTAGAATGTAGTGCAATGGTTAGGTAGGGATGTTTGGTCTGCACAAGTCTTGTGATCTAATCTCATGCTAAAAAATTAGTTGATATATACCTCTTTTAAAATAAAATATATTCCAATAACTATTAAAAAAAGCAAAAATAAATAAATATACCCCAATAAAATTATATATATATATATATACTCCAATAACTATTAAAAAAAATGAATATACTCCCATAACTATTGATAAAGAAACAAAAATAAATGAATAAAACAAAAATGAATATACTTGTTTTTCAAAACAAAATATACTCCAATAACTATTAAAAACAAAAATGAATATACTTATTTGAAATAAAAGAGATATAATTAATATAATTATATTAATGTGATTACAATTAGAATAGATGGAAAGATTTGATCTCCACAAGCCTTGTGGTTTGAAAGAATATATTTCAATAATAATATTAATATAATTACAATTAAAATAGGTAGAAAAATTTGGTCCCCACAAATCTAATAATCTGAAGAAATATATTCCAATATCTATTAAAAAACAAAAATAAATATACATATTTACTTCAACAAAAATACTAACAAAAAAAACTTTCTTCAACAAAAATACTAACAAAAAAAACTTTAAAAAATTAAACTAAAAACAACTCGCTTGGGAATACATGTGGAAACTTATGCAATCCACGCCAGTGTGTGTCTAATATTTAACGTAACGTGGAGAGTGGATGGGCACTTGCCGAGGTACAGCTAGCCAATGTGAGCATACGGGTGCATAATTCATAAGAATACAGGAGAGCGCCTGTGGGCACTTCAAGGAATCCTCAGTGTTATGAGTCTCCTAATCACATACAAGTTTATCTGAACGCCTGGGCCATTTCGGCATTCTTTGGTTGGTATAAGTTTTCTCTCACGTCATTAGATATTTAAAAAAAAAAAAAAAAAATTGTCAGTGGATTGGAATATTTAATTTTTTTTTGAAATATTCAAAAATATTTTTAATATCAAAAAATAGAATTATTTTTAAAATAGTTATGTTATTTAATTTTTAATTTAAATTATTATAAAAAAGTAATATATGAAATGATTTATAGTTTTTTAGATAAGTAATATATAAAATGATTTATAGTTTTTTGGGATAAGTAGTATACAAAATGATTTATAGTTTTTTTGGGAATATGTTATTGATAAGTCATGATATTGTAATAAAATCTATTTACAACTTAAGAATATTCATGGTAAAATAGGGATAAATCTTTATGAATAAAAATCTTGTCCCATTTTTTTTTCAAATGTATGTAATATTTAACTTACTTATTTTTTTATAATTATTAATAATAATAATTTAAAAAATATATATATAAATGAGTTCATTGTAGTGATAAGTATGTCTATTTTGGAATATGATTTATAGAGTTTTAAGTCAATAATCAATAATTAATTATTAGGTGGATGGTAGGGAGTTAACTTTAGAATATTAGTATTCTACACAAATTAAAGGTTCAGATTTATCTCCAAATTAATTATGTTATTTTTGTCTTTTTAATTAAGTTGATAAATTTAAAAAAAATGTGATCGTATGAAGTGAGTTATGGTCTTTTGGGTATGTGGTATTAATAAGTCATTCAAATTTAACTTGTTTAATTTATAGAATTCATGTTCCCCGAGTTTTCACAACGCTGAATTTATTTATACATTCAAAAACATATTTAAAGAACAAAAAAATGGCAATTTTGCTTGACAATGTATTCCAAATTCCGGTAAAAAAGTTATATCTTCTATCAATTTAACTTTACCTTTATTTCAATGTATATATCTTTAACTTAAATATTAATTTTTTTATAATATTAATAATAAAAATATTTAAAATAAAACTATCATTTTTTATGACTTTTTATATTTTAATAAAATAGAATAAATTTTTAAATGTTTATTATGGATTGATATTTTTAATATATATGCTACCAGCATAATAAATAGTTGTAAATAGCTTGTAAATAGCTTGATTTATGTTAGATTTTTAACTTTTATTGACCAGAAAGGATATTTGATTAATATGTAGTATAGGAGAATAATATTTTTATATTATTATTCTTTTAAATATGGTATATAATGTAATATAATTTTATAAATATTATTAGATTCAAAATTGATTTATTTAAATTAAAATATTTTTATATATAATTTAGATTAAGATAATTATATTTTAATGCTCAAAATGAGAAATTTTATTTTTGGTATACTGAAATAGTGTTATACATTACTTTCCAAACATACTAATGATGTTGAGAGACTTTTTAATTGAAAATTCCTTTTTCCTTCTATTTTCAAATGATTTGTTATCATTATTTATTATTCATAACAAAAGTGTATCATTGAACAAAGGTGTATCATTGTTACTGTACTATTTTTTCATGTAGATTTTAGTTTATATTTTTTGTTGAAGATTGATTCTCTCATTTCTATTGTTGGCCAGGTATTAATTGAAAAGGAGAATTAGATAAAGTGGTTCAAAAAGATCAAAAAAGCATTGATCGTTAATGATTTGTGGGATGTCATTTGTGAAGAAGAGGATGATAGTGGTAAATGATAGGAGGATAGTGAACCTAACAAACCACCATGATACAAGGAGCTAGCCATATGAAGGAAGAAAGGCAATAAAGCATATGCCTTGATTGCCATGATAGTGCGTGAAGAGGCCATTCATCATATTGTTTCAATTAAAGATTCATGTGGTGCTCTAAAGAAGTTAAAGGACTAGTATGGCTTGTAATACCCTTACTTCAAACCCCTCTTTGTAGTGACAACTATTTTTATTATGATAGTGAACTAGGATGTTGGTCTTGTGTGCCCATGTATATGAGTTTTCAAGCTAGAATATCTATGTGGATTTAGGCCAAAGATCCTACGCATGGAAAGTCTAATAAGAATATTTTTTTTATATGTAATCAAAACAAATATAACAAAACCATTGTTGTATACCAAGTTAGTGTTGAATTTCGTAGATCGGGAGGTTATTGTTGAAGAAAACAACCATGTTTTAAATTAAATCATGATGCAAGAGGTGGAATAGGTAGTCATGGAATGCCTAAAGGTAAGGCTCCTAATACTAATGGATTTACTATTGATATTTTTAAAGCTTGCTGGAACATTATTAGATGTGATGTTTAGCGAATAGTGGAGAATTCACAATAGCCAGCCTACATTCTCATAGCTCTTGATTCCACTTTTATCTTTCTAATTGTGAAAATATCTCATTCTAAACCCCTTTATATTTCAGACCTATTTTTTATATGTAATGTATATATAAAATCATTAATGAAGTTATCACCAATCATTTTAATCCTCTCCTTCCCTCCCTCATCTCCATAGATAAAATGGGTTATATTGAAGGTAGACAAATGTTGGAAAACATTATCATTTCTCATCAAAATATTCATCCGCTCAAATACTCCAAGTATCAAGTTATGTTAATCGGTATTGACATGTCTAAAGCATTTGACAAACTCAATCAAAAATTCATATTTCATGTTCTCAATGCTTTTGGAATTATGGAAAGACGGATTCATTGGATAATGGCCCTCATTATGGAAACCTTCTTCTCCATTGTAATTAATGGCTCTCCATCTCTTATCTTTGTACCCTCTAGGGGCATTAGGTAAGGAGACCTCATCTCCCCTTACATCTTCCTTCTTATCGAGGAGGGGTTGGGAAGATTGATTAAATCTTCCTTTCATCTTAGACAGCTCAAAGGTCTTCCTCTGGGATCCCCTGATCTCTCATTGACTCATAAAAAATTTGTCGATGGAATTCTCATGCTTGGCATTCCCACTGTTAAAGAATATTCTTCGCACATTTTCTTATGCTTCTAGAACTTCCATAAACTTCAATAAATCCCATTTTTTTCCTTTAACACCCACCGTGTTGTTCAGATCCATATCTCCTATCTTCTTAGGAATCATAAGATCTCTCTTCCATCCAAATATATGCACCCCCCCCCCCCCCCGCACCACCAAGGGAAACCCAGTTAGGAAAAAATCTTGGTAAAACCTCCTAATGAAATTTGAAGCCAAGCTTTCGCTCAAACTTTCAGAGCTCTTAACCTTATTGGTTGTCCCACTCTTTTTAAGTTAGTTCTATAATAATTCCCTACCTATATTCTCTCTGCAATGACTACTCCCAAAATAATCATAAAAAAAATTAGAAACATACAACACAAATCCCTTTCGAGAAATGGGATCTTATTGCATGGGAAAAAAAATTGTCAACCAAAAAGGGATGGAGGTTTGGATTTCTCAATCAAGCTTTGAATCCAAAATTTGGTGGAAGATAGATTAATAATTGAGATGCCTTGTCGAACAAGATATGGAAAAAAAAAATATGTAGCCCATAAGCCAAAATCTCAATTAACTTGAATAAATGGTAATATAAATGGTTTGCATATCTAGAATGCTACTTGTAACAACAATCATTTGGTTCAAAACCATTATTTTTGGGAGATAAGGAATAAAGAAAGAAATACGTTATTTTGGGAGGACTCATGGAATTAGTGGCAAAAACTAACCCAAAGCGCACACCTTCAAGCCATGAAGGACTCCATTATCTCTATGGGATATAATATTTTTTCTCATTACTAGGATCATTTTCCCTGTCCTTCCTCCCAATGACAACTTTGTAAGCCTTATGCTAATTGGGTTGTCCCTATTACCCAAAATGAAACTCATGCCATCTCACAGGGATTGGCCAACTGGGAAATTGTTAGTCATGATGGGGAGGAAAATTTAAGATGGGCTTATGGCCCCTCTAGCACCTTCAATATCCTTAAATCCTGCCACATTATTTCAGGTACAAGTTTCAAGAGGGATCAACATAACTGGAGTAATATCTGGAATCTCGAACGTTGGCCCAAAATCACCTTAACCTTGGCCCAAAGTCTCCAATTGCAAATTCTCCAGTTCCATATGGGACCATCTTGCCATGACCTTCAAACAATTAAACAAAATGCATAACAATGGCCTTCTAACTGTAAAAAAACTGGTAACTCTCCCCATTCTCCTATCTGGTAATCAATGCAGCCTAGAAACTATTTTTTTGTTCCATTGTTTGGGATATTTGGAAAGAAGGAAATATATTCATTTTCCAATGCATTGCTACTTCCATAGATTGCACTTGGTAAGATGTTCTTGACAAAACTAAATAAGCCATCATTATTTCTCATTACACTCCTCAAAACTAAGATTGCAATCCCTCTGAACATTCCATCCTCTCTACGATTTCCCTTTCATCTTTTATCCTTTCCATTCCCTTAGCTCCCCTTCCTTTCTTCCTCCATCCCCTCTTCTTCCTCCAGCCGCTCCTTCTAGTCTCCCTCACTTAATAATTTCATAAAGCTCAATTTTGATGGTGCATCAAAAGGAAATCCAGGAAAAGACAATTATGGAGGCATCTTTTGTGATGGCACAAGGAAAATCATTCATATACATGCAAGAGTCATTGGCTTCAATATTAACAACATGACCGAAATTTGGGCTTCAGAGCAAGGCCTTATCATTGACTATCGATGAAAATTCCACAAACACATCATTGAAAGAGACTCCAAAATATTAATCCACATAATTCACAATATTTAACGTGGCTTGGATCCTTCCAAATTTTCTAGCAGCTAGAGGTTGGAAGCTCATATTGTGTATATTTCCAAACTATCTCTTCTCTCATATTTTTGTATGGATCGAAACAAGATAGCCAATCGATTAGTTAATTTTGGCCTTAACATGGAAACATCATCACTTCAGTGAGAGTGAAGCCACAAAATCCCTAGCTTTTGGTTTTAGCTTCGAAGGATCTTGCTGCTCATGATGGGTGCCTAGATATGGACGATCAACCTTCGCCTTGAAATGAAAGCAGGGATCTCCATAGAGGTTGGATGCCAAGGCAAGCGATGTGGGTTAACCTTATAGTATGCAATATCCTCGAGATCAATCCGGTTGTTGGATTCTTGTTAGAATTCTATTGCTGACGGTTATTTTGATTTGGACAATTTTTAATTTAATTTAATTTTATTATTATTAATTTCTTTTTCAGCAAGAAAAAAATGATATATATATATATATATATATATATATATATATATATATAATGGGATCGAATTACATATAGGGTGATTCCAGAGTCCATATCAGATACAACATATCAATCCTGAGCGAGATCTCGCTACCCATCCAAATCATCATACATCATATAAATCCAACAGTTCTAGCTGAGATGGCCCAGAAAGTTTGGCCACAATATACAGTGAACAAAAAATATGTAACAATTATGAAGCTGTATTTTGTTTCACATGAGGGAAAAGCATATGTTCTACATACTCCATAATATAAACATCAATGCCACAGTAGTAAGAAAAAGACCAGGGATATGTACAAACATATATAAGATAAGCATATAATGTCAAAAATATCAAAAAAACATAACAGCAATAGTCACCCAGGGAATGGAAACACTCCCGCGTCGAATGTAGTGTCTCCCATCTTGACCATAATGTGCATACCATCCAGTTGCGCCAGCAAACCCTCCTTTGACAATCGATCAGCTTGTTGGTTGAATTCCCTACCTATATGCATAATAAGGAATTCCGAAATAAAGTATATAGATTGTCAATTTTCGTGAGCCATCCCTTGAGTGTATGTTGTTCGATTTTAGCATCACCTAGAACATGCTGAACAATGGTGTTTGAGTTACGAAATATATGTATTTCAGGGATATTGAAAAAGTGTGAAAACCATAACAGACCCCATAAAGCCATTGCTTTTGCCTTTGTATTTGAACCAGTGCTCGCCTGCCAATGTACAGAAAATTCATGATATTTGGATATACCAATCCAAAATCGACATCCACATGTATTCCTTTGTGTTGCCCCGCAAAAAAACCACCCATGTATATCATTTCCAGGCATGGTTTCATACGGGGATCTCTATTGGGCCCATTATCATGAGAAAAACCCATAGCATGTGAAGAGATAGTACATTCATAAACCAAATAAAGTTGACCCTTGAGTTCTCAATTTTTTTTCTATTTCTCCATTTCTAGATCATCCAAAATAGTGTAGGAGGAATACTTCTCCAATAAGTTTTCTGATAACTCCACCATATCATGCAATTCTGGACATTGGCAAAACTGATATTTGGAAAACCAATTGTATGTGCCATTTTTGCCATACCTAGACTGTGTAGAGGCATTTGAGAAACAAATGATCATTATTCTCCTTTGTGTTTCTACAAATCGTATAGATGGTCGGCCCACGCCAATTCCTCTTCTAAATATTATCCAAAGTGAAGATTATGACAATTTGTTGCATTTGTCACTGTCGGGGACAAATATTTCACTCTCAAAGTATTAATTTTGGCAATTCTTCACAATTCGAATCATGTCAAACTGAAAGCAATTTCCATGTTGCAACTAATCAGCTTCAATATTCTCTATTGCGCCTTCACCTTTAGTCAATCATCTACCCAATTGTTTGACATTTGACTTGGATTTTCATAGAAGTTCTTGATTTCTTTGTTTTATTTAAGATTCATGTTCTACTTGTTTTCTCAACATTGAGCCCTATTTTCGCTATATTTAGTTAGAGTTTGGCAGTCGATGTCCTTGTTTTCCTGGAGAGAAACACACATCATCTTCTCCTCAGAAAACAATGACGAAGCACAACAACAAATGAGCTACAATCCTCTGTCACATTTGTCATGTCCTTGGATTTATTTGTGCTTTTTCCTTATGTAGTTTGTCAACCAGTTAATTATTAATAGATTATTCACCAGTACAATAGCTAGTCTATATATATATATATATATATATTCTTTTTTTCGTAGCTATGCTATGAAGAGGTTTTAACAACCTCAAAATTTTATATCTCTTCCACAAGTTTACTTTTCTTTGTTGACTATGTTTTATTAATTAACTTCTTTTTGAAGTAATACAAAGTGTTTATATTTACCAAAAAAAATAGAAAAATAATGAATACTTCTTTATATTTATGAATTATTAATTAATTAAAAAAAAATTGTAGAGAGGCCCTCTCCAGCCTAGTGTGGAAGAAATATTCTTTTATAGTGTGTCATGTCTTGTCCCGGCATGTCCTATAGTATTATGTTATGTAAACAAAACATTTTAACTTGATAAAAGTACATAAAATAAAAATAAAATATTTAAAATAAATAAATAAAAATATTAACTATAATTATTAATTGAAACGTTTTCTCTTGGTCAAATTACATTAAAAAAAAAGTTAAAATAGAATAAAATAATTAATCTAATTAATAATTAATCCAGCCTATATTAATCTTCATTCTCAATCTACACTCTCAAATCTCTTTTTACTCTAATATTAACGGTATATTTTTATATGTATTTCTCAGTATTACGTTTTCAGTTTCCATTTGTGAAATTCAATCCTCACTTAACTCCCTTTGGAAAACGTCAAGAAAATGTGAGAATCGTAATAGGTAATTCTCTGTAAATAAATAGGACAAGGTAGAAGAGTGATCTTTATATTGTGTAAATTTATGTCTAGAATTATGTGCTTGTGTGCTTTGTTTAGAAATATGTATGCAATGAACACCCAGCGTCGAGAATATTCCTCTCTCTGCCCGGGGCCACCGATTGGAGCCTAAGCCAGATTAACATTCCCAACTTCGATTTCTGTACTGTATCCGTCGTCAAAAGATTGGAAATCGACCGCAACAAGGAACTATTTCCAGATAAAAATGCCCCAAGAATTATTGCCACCTCTACAAGTTCTCTGTAGCATTCCTCGCCAGAATCATAGAAAATGGGAGCTGATGTCGAGACATTGTTGTTCAAGGCAAGGGCATGCCATCACTTCATTATCTGCTCCACCTACACAATCATCCAGATTTTATTAATTCAAAGTGCCGCAGATTTAGTTTGCTCGAGGTTATGCACTCATCCACGCCATTTCCATAAATTTTAAGACCGGCAACGCAATCATTGAATACAATGTAACCGTGCTCCATTGCTAACCCTTCCGTAGTCCTGTCTGTCTGAGCACGGAAAATTTTCTTTCCAATTCAAGTTTTATTGCAGTAAACACTTTTTCATGTAGCGAAGGAATACTGCAAGTGATACTTTGGCCAAATTTACAGAGAAAGTGGCAGCTTCATTGTTTTGGAAAGCAACATAAGGCTGGCAGTTTTATTGAAATTCTTTATGCTGCTGCATCCACTCATGGGAGATATTTCAATTATTTTTGGAGGACTCACGAATCTGGTTTGAAATTGTCATTCTCCTATCCTCTTCTCCCTAGTCACATGCTTTTCGAAGAGAGAATTGAAGACTGAATAGAATAAACAGGCCCCTACCAGATTGTGTATTCAGGGGAAAAAACTGGGAAATTGATTATTTATCTATTATTTAACATGAGGAGTAGAGTTGTTACTCGACAGATCCTTCACCTATGAAGATTGTTCATTACAGAGAGCAATGATGATGTAATCAATGCTTGCGAAGGAGCAAAGGGAACTTTCAAAAGGACCATGCTGGGCTCCATTCCCAAGGTTTTGAATTAACCATCAAAGGATTCGATATTGTAGAGTTTCGTCAGCTAGGTCCATATTCAGGTCGGTTAGTGGGAAGAACTACTTTGAAGATGGTGGTTGATGTAAAAAAATTGCTATTAAGTTAGTTTATTTTGATATTTAGTGGTGTGCATATTATTATTATTTCATTCATAAAGTTATATTATGAAGATCAATTAATGAATCAAGTGACATAGTTCAAGTCAATGGTTCTCAACCGTTCGTTTTTGGTGTTAAGAAAATATATGTGAATCTGTTAGAGAATGATGGGTCTCGTCATTTTTTTCAAGAGCATCAGTTTTAGTTTTTTTTTTTTTGGGTATGTAAGTGTGTATATGTTAAAAATGTGAGTTGTATGATTGATTTTGGATAAGTTTAGTATCTAGACAACTTATTTATATTTTTGGAAGTATGTGTTTAGATGTATTGTAGTAAGATGAAAGTTATATGATTGACTATTGGATAACCTTAGTACTTAGACAACTTACTTATATAATTGGAAGTACGTGTTTAGACGAATACTACTAGGATGAAAGCATGTCCATAGAGATACTCAGTTCTAGGTTATTCTTTTGGGTAGTCAAGAAGCATAAATTCTACAAAATTCCTCAACGATGGTCAGAGTTAGTTATGTTTTAAATGGAGGTCAAGTGGTACCTCAAAGTGGTATCTTCAAATTTTTGGTGGATATAAGATCAAAACTTTGTTGTAATTTGTATTTCTGGCATGTAGGCATTAAGGGAGGGGCTTGGAGATAATGCTTCCATGTTAAGTTTAGAAGTAGTTTGGGATTTTGCTGAAAAAATATCTCAATCTCCATATCTATGATTTGCATCTAAAAGTAAGTATATAATTGTAATGTAATTAAATCAAGCGTGCAATAAAGAATATAATTTTGTGTGTGTATTTCTCAGTACTATGTCGTCAATTTCAATTTCTTTGTTTTATAAATGCATTACCATACAAGCAGAGATGTCTAATAATGTTACTTTATGATAAATCATTAAAACCTCTTTTTTATTTTATTAAATATAAAATAAATATTTAAATAAATTCAATTAATAGTTTATATTTTTGTATTATTCATAGAATAAGTATTAAAAGTTCAATTTCAAATATTTTTAAATAATTTTTTAAAAACTCTTTTTTTTTACTATAATGACCCAATGACTAAGTCGTGCCCTACAGGTGAAAATGATAGAAGGAAAAGCTCTGGGCAGCTTATTCCTTGAGCCTAATGAATACAGGCTAAACATGCCATTTCGAGCAATAGAACCTGAGAGTTAAAGAGTTAACAACCCTCCTCAACCACTTTCTCTAGCCTTACTTGCCATAAACATAAAAATATTAAACAATATTATATTAATTGTGAAATAAAATTGATCATTGCACCCAGAGACACTCTCCAATCCAATATGGTAGAGAAATAAGATAAAAATACCCTATTTTAAACATTTTTACAAGATAAAATCAAATAAAATTTGACTTGGATGGTTTTTGAGCATCTAGAGGGATCGAATCCCTTCTCATTCTAAAAAACGTTTTGCATCTCAAAAGATTTGATCCCTCTACGGGCTTAGTAAATCCAAAATTAAAATACATCTAAACTCATAATTATTAAATAATTCTCAAATATATCACTAAAAAATTAGGATTTATAATCTCTCACTTTTCCAAAAAAACTCTAAAACTTAAACCAATCCTCTATTCTTTTTAATATTTAATCAATTCATATTATGAGTATCTATTATTTTTAATATTTAATCAATTCATATTTAACTTTAATTTTTTTATTTTTTTTTTATCAAAAGTTCAAATTTTAAATTACATATCACCTCATTTATCATCAATGAGAGATGAGATGCAACAATAAATTAATTATTATTTTTTAAAAAAAAAATTAAATTACATGATTATTTTATATTAAAATATTTTTTATAAATAAGTATAAATATTGTTGTTACTTATTTCTTTAATTTATAATTAGCCTAGATCTTTAAATGTTACCAAGTATGATGGAAATGTTGTAACTTGTAAAAATTTAAAGCTTTGCTCAATTAAGAATAAAATGTTAAAATTTAAATCTTTGCTCAATTAATAATAAAATGTTAAAAATAATAAAATTCAATTTGTTATATTGTAATTTTGTTTATAATGATTCCATAATCATATTTAAATTTAATTAATAAACACGTAAAAACTGAATACTTATAATAAAATTACAATATAAGAAGTTTCTTAACCGTGATATCCACTTCCACATTACCATGGATACTATTAAATGGTAAAAAAGTTTTGTTACAATACCATGGCTTACCAATACTACAAGTTAGGAAAACCATAACTTATTTCACAATAAAAAATTAAGATGTAAAATATTTTAGACATTATAGATAACATTGACTACATAGAGTGAAAATTCTCCATCATAACATTTGGTTCTAACGCTTTTGCACACATTCCTAAGGAAGATGCAAAGAAATTGGACGCTAAAGCTATAAAATGCATATTTTTAGGGTATTGTTCTAATTTCAAAGCATATAAGATGTTTAATCCATCTACTCACAAGGTATTCGGGAGTAGAGATGTTATCTTCCATGAACAGGTTGATGAAGGGAATAAGGAAAGAATTTATGAGGAGTGGCACATGCCTTTACTGATTGATGACAACAATGATGAAGCCAAAGCAAAAAGAGGAAGCTAGCGATGTGGATACATTCAATAGTCGAAGTCCATTCAAAGGTGAGAAAGAAATCACATAGGACAGAATTGAGGCATGTCCGCTATAGACTCACTTACCTACAAGGTACACATATTATGCTCTTATGACTAATATTTTAAATTTTGTTGATCATGTGACTTATGATGAAGCAAATCAGTATGATGAGTGGAGGTCAACTATGAAAGAAGAGTATGAGTCTATAATTAAAAATAAAACCTGGGAATTAGTTGAATTTCCAAAAAGAAAAGAGCGCATAGGTTGTAAATGGCTATATAAAGCTAAGTTCAAGGCAAATAGTAGTGTAGGCAAGTATAAAGCTAGGTTGGTGGCCAAAGGGTACTCACAAAAAGAAGGGATTGATTATGAGGAGAATTTTTCTCCCGTAACTAAGTTAAATACTATTAGGATGTTGATAGCTCTAGCTACAAAGTACCATTGGAGTCTACACTAGTTTGATGTAAAATCTGCTTTTCTAAATGGTGAGTTGAAGGAAGAAGTATATTTAACACAACCATAAGGGTTCATTAAAAAGGGGCAGGATCACTTGGTCTGTAAATTAAAGAAGGAATTGTATGGGTTGAAACAGGATCCCAGATCTTGGTATGAGAAAATAGACTCTTTCTTCTTATAACATGGTTATAAGAGAAGTAAAAATGATCCAAATATGTATACCTCATTTGATTCAAAGGGGAAGATTTTGTTGATTTCTGTATATGTTGATGATTTAATTGTTACTGGAAATTCTAATGAATTGGTTGAAGAAATTAAAGTGAATAACTCACACGTATTTGAAATGATGGACCATGGAGAAATGCATTATTTTTTGGGTCTTGAAGTCTGGAGGGATTTTGGCTAGACTTTTGTTACTCAAGTAAAGTATGTCACGAAATTGTTGAAGAAATTCATAATGGATCAGTGTAAAGTTGCTTCAGTACCTATATAACATAATGTTAAATTTCAAAGTGATGATGGTTATAAAGAGGTGGACACTACATTGTAGGGACAATTGGTTGGAAGTTTGATTTATTTGACTAAAACCATACCTGATTTAGCATATTTAGCCAGTGTGTTGAGTCAGTTTATGACAAATCCTCTTGAAAATCATTGGGTGGTAGCAAAAAGTGTCCTAAGGTATCTTCAAGGAACCATAAATTTTGGCATTAAATACACTGATTTTTTTATGTTAAACGGATAGGCTATTCATATTCATATTGGGCTAGAGATATGGATGATAGAAGATCTATAACTGGGTATGCTTTCAATATTGGGTCCGGGGTCATTTCTTGGAGCAACAAAAAGAAGAGTATTGTATCTTTATCATGAGCAGAAGCAAAGTATCAAGTTGCATGTGCATCCACTTTTGAAGCAATTTGGTTGAGAAGACTTCTTCATGATACAGGAGAAGAACAAAAGGATGCTAAAGTGATTAAATGCGATAACCAAAGTTCAATCAAGCTCGAAAATAATCTTGTTTTTTATAAAAACACAAAACATATAGATACTCAATTTCATTTTGTTAGAGAAAAGGTTCAGTCCATAGAATGTTTTCTTGAATATTGTAACACCTGTGAAAATGCAGTTGATATCTTCACCAAGCCTCTTGGGAAGATCAAATTTGAATTGTTTATAGAGATTTTAGGCGTGCAAGTGAATACTTTCTCCATTAAGGGTGAAAGTTGAAAATAATGGAGAAATTTTATTTCACGGTTGTGTGTGTGTCTTAGTTCCTATTTTTTAAGAGATAGTTTTGATATCCCTAAATTGAACGTAAGCTTATTTATTTCTGATTTTATGATCAATGGAATAGAGAGGTACTGCTTGGGTAGTCTCCAGGTGTAGCTTGTTCACTTGTGAGCTGCTAGTTTTATTTTGTAAGTTTATTTCTAATTTGTATTTCCATTTTTTAACAGCCAGATCGTGTATTCTGGCACAAAAATTGGGGAATTTGATTATTTATATGTTATCTAACATGAGGAGGAGAGTTGTTACTTGATGGATCCTTCAACCGTGAAGATTGTTCATTACAAAGAGCAGCAGTGATGCAGTCAATGCTTGTGAAGGAGAAAAGTGAACTTCGAAAATAGTAGCAGGACCATGTTGCACTCCATTCCCAAGGTTTTGAATCAACCATCAAAGGTTTCAATATTGTAGAGGTTTTGTCGGCTAGGTTCATATTCAACTTGGCCAATCGGATGATTTTCTTTGAAGATGGTGGTTATTGTAAAATAATGGTTATTAAGTTTGTTCATTTCAATATTTTGTGGTGTGGATAATTATTATTATTATATTTATAAATCTATATTGTGAAGATTAATTAATGAATAGAATGACATAGTTGGAGTAAATGGTTCTCAACATTTTTTTGTGCTAAGAGAACATATCATTGAATCGTTTATTTTAATCTATTAGAAAATGATGGATCTTGTTGTTCTTCGGTGCTTCAAGAACATCAATTATGGGTTATTTTTTGTGTGTATGTAAGTGTGTTTATGTCAAAAGGGTTAGTTGTCTGATTGACTGTTGGATAAGCTCGGTACCTCAACAACTTACTTATATAACAGGAAGTATGTGTTTCGATGCATACTACTAGGATGAAGGCATGTCCATAGAGATATTCAATATCTAGGTTATTCTTCGCGGTAGTCAAGAAGCATCAATTCTACAAAATTATTCAATGATAGTCAGAGGTAGTTATGTTTTAAATGGAGGTCAAGTGGTATCTCAAAGTTTTTGTGGTGAAGAAAGAGCGATGTATACAAGATTCTAAAGTGGATGTGAGTGCTGATGAAGGTCAGCCAAACAAAGATCAATATTTTTGTTGTAATGCGTATTTCTGGCATGTAAGCATTAAGGGAGGGACTTGGAGATAATGATTCCATGTTAAGTTTAGAAGTAGTTTGGGATTTTGTTGAAAAAATATCTAAACCTCCATATCTATGATTTGCATCTCAGAGTAATTATATCATTGTGATGTAATTGAATCAAGTGTGAAATAAAGAATATAATTTTGTGTGTATTGATGAGTAGTGTGTCTTCAATTTCAATTTATTTGTTTTACAAAGACTTCACCATACAACCAGAGAGGTATAATAATGCCACTTTATGATAAATTATTAAAACCTCTTTTTTATTTTATTAAATATTTTTAAAAAATCAATTAATGCTTTATATTTGTGTCATTATAAACCCAATAATAATATAATAATTTTTCAATAAAAATTATATTCATTCAAAATCAAAACTATTACAAATTAAAATATCATTCATGTAAGAAATATACATAATTATAAATGACCTAACAATAATAATGTATGTTAGAACACAATCTTTTTTGACAATAATGACCTAATGACTAAGCAAGAGTTGATACGTCCCCTATTGACCATAGACCAAGTGAAAACCCCTAGTGTCGCCTTCTCCTTGAGCCTAATCAATACAATTTAAGCTTGTCATTTCAAAGAATCAAACATGAGAGATGAGGGAGTTAACAACCTTCCTCAACCACTTGGTCTAACCTTACTTCAACATAAACATAAAAATATTAAACATCATACTAATTGTGAAATAAAATTGATCATTACACTAAGAGACAGTCTCAGGAGGGGAGAGATCCCATCCTATCGGGATACGGTGGCAGGAGACAGATAGAGTAGCCAGGAGACAGAGGAACGGAAGAGCGCAGGACCAGTGCTAGGAACTTCCTGGCAAACAGGCCGCAGAGGAAAGTGCCTACCATGTGCAATGGAGAGACCCAGGCTCGTGATTCCAACGAATAAATTGGAAAAGTATAGAAGGTATATGAGGGATCATACCCTTATCTGCAAGTTCATAAGAGTCTGGCCGTCGAAAAGAGATCTTACCAAGTGAATTTAGCAAAAATGGCAGCCCCGAGGCCACATCAAGCTCAAGCTGGGAGCAAAAGGCTTCTTCACGGTAATCTTCTTTAACATGCAAGATAAGGAAAAGGTATTTGAAAATGGCCCGTATTTCTATTACAATGCCGGTTTGTTCATGTGTTTCTGGGAAGAATGCTACAACCCTGATAAAGAAACCTTTCTAGCTGTGCCTGTCTGGGTTCGCTTATTCGGGCTCCCCTTAGACTTCCAGGACCCGGAAATCTTGGAGGGGATAGGAAACTCAATAGGCAATTTCGTGAAAATAGCAGAAACCACGAAGAAAGGAAGATACACCTCGTACGCTAGGATCTGTGTTTATATGAACCTAGCAAACCCCATCCCAGACACAATAGAACTTGAATATCATGAAGATGTTTGGCAGCAGAACATAGATTACGAACACATCCCATTTAGGTGCCGTAGGTGCCATGTCCATGGACATCTGGCAAAGGAATGCTCGATAACAAGGGAGGAAGAAGAAAGTAGAAGCCCCCTACAAAAAAAGAAAGAGCCAACAGATCAGGAGGAATACCAAGAGGTGAAAAACAAAAGGAAAGTAAACAAGGAAACCCCCCAGAAAGGAAGGAAGGAAAAACAATCAACCCTAGAGAAACCAAACAGCTTTGCAGTTCTGCAGGTAGAGGATGAAGAGGAAGACCAACCCATGGAAAATCAAGAGGATAAGGGGTCGGACAGTAGTGAGAGCTGCGAAAGAAACCACTCAAAAAGGAAAGCCCCGAGCGAGCCAACAGAGAAAGGTAAGGAACAAGACGAACAAGCCGAACAGATGGAGACAGACCAAGAGACCAGCAGGGAAGATCTAAGTCAAGAGGAAGAAGTCTTAAGAAAACTTCTGAACTGATGGAAGAACTTGGATGAGAGGTTTATTCCAGAAGAACAAAAGAGGCTGTATGCAGAAACCTTCCAGCAATATAAAGCAAAACTTGGAAAAGGCAAAGCCTCACTAGAAGAATTCCAAGAGACCCAACAGGAAAGCAGACCTGATCATCAAGGACAAGGTAAAGGGGAGAAAAAAAGAGGAAGAAAAAACCTTAACGACTCTATCCAACTCATGGGCGATATGTTAGTCAATACAGGGAGAGTGGTCCCGCTATCAGCGGTATTCCAAAACCTATCCCAAGCTAACCAATGATTTTGACATCTTGTAATATTAGAGGCTTAAACAGTAAAGGAAAATAGAGACATCTGGCGGCAAGACTGAAAAAGGAAAAACCCCAAATTATGCTTATCCAAGAAACTAAAATCTCAGGCTAGAAGATGGAGGAAATTCTCAATAAAATAAAACCGGGATATGAACATGTAACTATAGATGCCAAAAGGAGTGCAGGAGGGATAGCAATTATTTGGAATCCAGCAAAAGTCCTAACCGACTGGTGGATAGGAATGCCAAGAATCCTGACAGGGAGATTCAGGCTCATAGAGCAAAGTGAATGGGTGGTGATCTTGGCTGTCTACGGGCCCCATACCCGTACTGATAGAGACCTGTTTCTCAATTAGTTGGCAAAGCTCAGAAATATGCACCAAAAGCAGAGATGGATCCTGGCAGGTGACTTTAACTTAATCACTTCTAGAGAAGAGAAAAATGGTGGAATAAGCATAGAAGACCCGGATATGAAAAGATTCAGAGACGTTCAAACAAAATTAAGGGTGGTTGATATCCCAACTATAAACGGGAAATTCAGGTGGACTAACAGAAGAGGCGGGACCAAACAAATTGCATCAAGACTGGACAGATTTTTAATCTCAGAGCACATAATTGGGCTGGATATCTTCTACAAAGCCTCTATCCTACCCTCAATAGGGTCCGACCAGTGGCCAATAAAGCTCGAAATAACCTTGAACAATCTGAATAAAAAGAGGCCCTTCTGGTTCGAGTCCTTCTGGCTTAGAGCTCCTGATTTCCTAGACAAAGTAAGGAGCTGGTGGCAGGATAACAAGAGTGGGAAGGAAGGCCGCAGCAAAATGCACTCTTTTTAGCTCAGACTCAAAGAAATCAAGAGCAAAATCAAGAAGTGGAACAGGGAAGAATTCGGCAATATTCAGCAGGAGCAAGGCAAACTCCATTCGAGATTAGAAAGAATACAGCAGCAAATCATCTCGGAAGGACGAAATGAAGAGCTGGCTGAGGAGGAAGGCAGGGTAATCACTCAAATGGAAGAAAGGAGAAAGCAGGAGGAAATTTTGTGGAAGCAGAAATCTCGGGTCCAATGGTTAAAAGAGGGGGAAAAACTCCAAATTCTTCCATAAAGCAATGCTGAGTCATCGCCAACACAACAGAATCTTCTCCTTGAAAGACAGTCAGGGAAACAGAGTGACGCAGCAGAAAGAAATAGAACAACTCTTGGTGGATCACTTCAAAGGCATTCTCACTGAACCAAATGCCAACAGATCTGAGGACATAGACAAGGTTTGCCAACATATCCCTAAGAAAGTTTCTAGAGATCAAAATCTGGCTCTGCTCAGGGTAATCACCAAGGAAGAACTTGAAGAGGTAGTTAACAAAATGCCGAAAAATAAAGCCCTGGGTCCTGATGGCTTCACCATTGAGTTTTACCAGGCGGCCTGGAGTTTTATGGGGAATGACCTGCTAGACATAGTGGAGGAATCCAGGTGTTCAAAGCGCATGCACCAGGGCCTGAATGCCACTTTCCTGGCTCTAATCCCGAAGAATGGCTGCTCGGAGGAACCGCAGGGTTTCAGGCCCATCTCCCTATGTAATGTTGTTTACAAAATTCTAGCAACAATCATGGTAAACAGGCTAAAGCCGATCCTGCCGGATCTCATTGCCCCGGAGCAAATAGGCTTTGTCAAAGGGCGGCAGATCACAGATGGCATCATAGTGGCCCAAGAAGTGATTCACTCCTTGAAAAACTCCCGCACCCCAGGCATGCTTATCAAACTTGATTTGGCTAAGGCGTTTGACCGCCTTCGCTGAGGATATCTAGAAGGCATTCTTAAAGCCTATGGATTTGACCAAAATGGATAAACTGGATCTTATCCATGGTTGGCACCCCCGTGATGTCAATTCTGTTAAATGGCACCCCCACCGAAGCCTTCACTCCCTCCCGCGGGCTCAGGCAAGGAGATCCCCTATCTCCTTTTCTCTTCATCCTAGCTGCGGAAGGCTTGGGTCGATTGGTTAAGGCTCAAGTCTTCAGGGATCAGCTAAAGGGCCTTCGAATCTGCGGGAATTATATATCTGTTTCGCACCAGCAATTCGTAGACGATGTGATGCTATATGGTCAAGCCACGCTGAAGGAGGCCCAAAGAGTCATCAAAACTTTATCTGAATTCAGCAAAGCTTCTGGGATGGAGATTAATAAGGACAAATCGGAAGTGTTTTTTTCAACACCCCACAGGCTACCCAAAGATTCTTAGCGCGCACTCTGGGCTTCAACATCGGAACCTTCCTGTCAAAATACCTGGGCATTATGTTGCATGAGCATCAATACAAGATGGCTAACTGGGAACTTTTAATCAAAAAAATCCAAAATAAGATGGAAAACTAGACCTTTCGCTCGTTGAATACCCCAAGCCAGCTAATCCTTCTAAAAGTTGTTCTGCATGCTATACCAATTTACCAGATCTCGTGCCAAGCTATCCCAAAGACAGCAAGCCAAAAGCTGGTCGCTTTATTTAAGAAATTCCTCTGGCAGGGCACCAGCAAGTCCAGAAAGTGGGCCTTAATTTCATGGGAGTGGCTAAGTCGGCTCCCCAAAGATGGCGGTTTAGGGCTTCGATACCCCTTCGTCCTCAACCAAGTCATGGGTGCAAAGCTCTGGTGGAGGTGGACTCAGGGCGACCTTGACCTGTGGAAGGTGATATGGGAAAGAAAATACGATGCGGCAAGGGAGCCCGAAGGAAGACTGAGAAGTGAGACGGAGATTAAAGGTTCAATAATCTGGAACCTGGCGAGGGGCAACAAAGACCTGATAAAGAATCAAAATTTTTGGTAAATACGAGTAGGGGACAAGGCCAGGTTCTGGGAGGAATCATGGCAGCAACGCGAAAGACTCATCCTAAGGACAACCTTCATGACATCCACGCTGAGGCAATAACCGTCGGTAATTTCTGGAAATTAGATGAAGAAGGATATTGGCACAATTGGAAACAGAAAGAGGATTGGGAAGGGGCCCCAGAAACTGACAGATGGAACGAGTACTACACAGAGATGGCATCTTGTAAAGTAGCAAGGAAAACAGGGTTCAACATTCTCAGATGGGTAAACGAATTCAAGGTAATTTCTCAATAGCAGAAGCCTACTACCAAAAATTCAATCAAAATCAACAGCGGGAAACAAAACAATAGAAAAATCTATGGAAAATCAAACACTGGCCAAAAGTTTCATTATTTTTTTGGACTATACTCCACGGCAGAGCGCTTACCTGGGACTAGATGCAGAGGAAGGGGTGTCAAGGTCCATCCCACTGCGCACTCTGCAATTCCCAAGAGCAGAGTATGGAACATTTGATGAACCAATGCAAAGTCAGCAATTCCCTGTGGGAAAGTCACTTCAGATTGTTTGAGCGCCGCCACAGAAATTACCGGAACATTGTAAACACCATAGCAAACTGGCCGAGAAAACCTTACCAAAATCTGGTGGTCAATCGTGCATGGCTCCTTTCTGCCGGGTTCTTGCTCTGGAACATCTGGAAAGCACGAAATGGGGCAATCTTCAAAGTGGAATCTAGAACCCCAACATCCATATGGGAATAAACCACCAGGAACATACGTGAAACAATCCTAACGGAAAGCTAGAAGGATGAAGACTGGCAGGCATCACAAATGGAGGAGGCAATCCTGAAAAGACTTGAGGTAAACCAGAGTATGTTAAATGGGGGTGTCAAAAGAAAAGACCAGATCAGGGAAGTGGCTGAAAGAAACCAGTATCGCCATCCCCCGCAGGGATTCATAAAGCTTAATTTCGATGGCACCGCAAAACATAACCCGGGAGAGGCTGGCATTGGGGGAGTCTTCAGAGACGCTGGGGGCAAAACCCTGCGAACCTTCGCGATGGACTGCGGGGAAGCCTCAAATAACGAAGCCGAACTGCATGCCTTGAAACGAGGCCTGGAAATTGCACTACAGGCTAATTTCAAGAGACTCCAAATTGAGGGAGACTCGAAGTTGGTGGTAGACATGGTCAGGAAACTACAGCAGCAACAACCAGCAGACAAAATCAGTAAGAGCTGGAGAACGACATGGCTTGTAGGAGAAATCGGGAAACTCCTACCCAGAATCGACTACCTAATTCTGTCTCACATTAGATGATCTGGAAATAAACCGGCGGACTGGCTCGTGAACTGGGGCATTCGGAATCGAGGCAAAGAGATCGACAGTGAAGGTCTGTCTCAACTACTCCCAGAGGAGAGAGACCGCCTCCAATAATTGCTTGACGTCAATAAGGGTGGTAATGGCAAGCCCGAGGTGAACAACTAGGATCAGGCAGCACGCAACAGCTGTGGGGAAAGATCGCAGCGGATGGGAACAGACAGCACATCCTTGGGAAAGGACAGCAGTAATAGGAATGATAGAATCGGGCAGATGACGGGGCAAGGTAGGACAGGTTGAGGGGACGGAGAAGAAGCGAGCAACGAAACATCATCAAGGAAGGATCTGGAGTTAGCTTGGGAAGTAGGGATAATTGACAGAGGAAGGACGACAGGTGGCACAAGGAGTACAGAAAGGTTACGGCAGGAGAAGTCGGGAGAATACTGGAGTAATGATGCATAAAGCAGGTCGGTCAAGTCACGCCTCATCCCGAGATAGGGATACAGGGTTGTTAGTCATAAAATTAAAGGGCCAAGTGGAGGCTCGGTTGGTAGGATAGCGAGTAGATAACAACCATATGCCTGAGGAGGCAAAGGGAATGCTCATACAGTTTGGTAAGAACCATGAAAAAAAGCTGAAAGGTGACAGCGCGACCTTGCGACCAGGCCCCTTCCCCGGCTCCGGTAAGAAAAGGTGGTATGTTTACTATCATCCTTGTCCTCCAGGCGTTACGTTAGCTAGCAATTACATTATCCTTGTTCGACCAGAAATGTTCCGCCCCAGTGAGCAGAATAGCAATAGTAGAATTGATAGTGGCCTTCTTGGCACTTGGTCGAATCTCCTCTTTCCCTCCAGAGCAGGGGAGGCCTTGCATGGCGATAGTTATGGTTCCTATTCAGAGAGATGGGAGGCGAGGGGGGCTTTGTTGGGTCTCGTCGGGCTCCAAGATGGGTACCGCGGCCCCGGCCATATCTGTTCCCTGGATTTCTTCCCTGGCTCTCAACACGGAAGCTATCCTCAACAGATGGCTCGGTTTGCTGTACTTTGCCACGCTGTCTAACACGGGTTTTCTTGGGCTAATGAGAGAGGGAGGCGGGTCTTAAGCCGCTTCGCTAGGAGTGTTGTTTTAAGGGTGCAGACTACTAGCCATGCTGAAGCTGAGATGGTCAGTGAGTGGATTATGATAGCATTTCAAGTCAATAGCACTGACTTGTGGTTTTCTGTTGTGATAGGTAGAAAAGCTCATACAATTTCAAGGTCCCAGGTTCGTGGCAAGATGGCACCGAAGAAGGCTAAATTTGCAAAGAACCGAGAAGATGGCACCAGTAGCCATTTGAGCAAAAGGGGTAGGAAGCCATACTCTAAAAATACCATGCACACGATAAACGCGTACATGGTCGGGATTCCTCTGGAGCTCCACACCCAAATCAATGGGTGGGAGCGAGAGCTGTGGGATATCAGTGATAACAAAGAAATCCCCTGCGAAGATTGGGAGGATCTGATCCCGGACCCAGGAACCACAAGAGGCAGAAACTCCCTATTAAATAAAACACTTTAGCATTACTGGATTATGAAACATGTGGTTGGCTGGGCTATGGAGGTGAATCAGGCCGTCCGTGAAGAGGAGGACGAGGAACGCAAGCAGGCTAAGAAGCATCTAAAAAGCCAGCTGGTAGAAGAAGCGGATAATATCAAGAATACTCTCTTGAAAGAGATCGCGACCGTCCAAGTCTAGGCAGCAAGAAACCATATGTTGCTGAAGAACATGGAACAAATGTTGCTAGACCTAAAATGGGCCATAGAGCAGAAGCAGCTAAAGCCTGGTACCAGCGCCTCAAAGCCTACCCCAGTCAACTCGTCGGATGAGGATTAGCTGAGCTGAGTCTTTTTTTTTATTTTGAATGTTGATAAAACATAACTATGTCTGGTTGTTAATTCATGCTCCTGTCGTTAGCTTAGTCAGCAATAGACAAAAACATGGTTATGACAAGGAAAAGCAACAAAACATTTTCAAATTTTGGTCAGGTTTTAAGGCCGAAAGGTGGCGGTCTGGTTTCCTGCGGGCAGACCCGCCACCTGAACTTTAGTATGCTGTAATTTTGTTTTGTCATCTGGAATGAAGAATGCCTAACCTTACAAATATATATATATATATATATATATATATATATATATATATATGTATGTATATGTATATGTATATGCATATGCATATATATATATATATATATATATATATATATGTGTGTGTGTATGTGTATGTGTATGTGTATGTGTATGTGTATGTGTATGTATATGTATATGTATATATATGTATATGTATATGTATATGTATATGTATATGTACATATACATATATATACATATACATATACATACATACATACAGATATCTATATATATATATATATATATATATATATATATATATATATATATATAAATCAATTTAATATTTTTTTTAATTTTTAAATTACAACATTATCATATTAAAATATTTTTATAGATAGAATATATTCCACATGGATACTATAGGCCAATTTCATAGTTTGTCAATATCATGGGTCAATACCATGATATTTTTATTTTTATTTTATTTTTATAGAGTTATTGTTGTTTTTTATTTTTTATTGCACCAAAGCACTCTAAGCCTAGTATGGGGTAGATGTCAAGTGTAAATGTTTAACATTTTTAATAATTAACAAATTTAATCTAATGTCAATGTCGGTGAGTATAGGGGTATATGTGTAGGCATAAATGTTTAACATTTAAGATAAATATTTAACATTTATATGTAGACTCAATTAAAAAATAATGTGTAACTCCTTTACATCTTATTCTTATCCATATTTTACGCAAAGACTTTCCTAAATTATGATGGGAAGTAATTGATGGTAGATATGTTATTTACTTGAGTATAAGTTATTTTCAAGTATTTTATTTTTTATGGTTTTCATACCATTATCTCTTAGAGGAAACCCGATTGGGGAAAATGTATAAGGTAACCTCAAACCTCTTTGAGGTTGAAAGCTGGCCCTTCAACTTGGAGAGGGATCTCTCAATAAAAACTCAACTACTCAAGGTCATTGTAGTAGAAGTCCTACAATTGAGTCCATTGCGAGATTTATTAAAAAATGTTCAAAATTTGGTTGAGTTATGTGAAAATACTACCATTGGGCATGGAGTCTAACCCAATAAGGTTTTATACAAACAAAGTTTCGATCAAAAAAACAAAAAAGCAAGGTAGCAGTAATTCCTTTGACACTTAACCGATTTAGAGGAAGATGAAGGAAATTAGTGTAAGGGTTAAGTGATTAATTCCTGAGAAATAAAGAAACAGGAGCATAAAATATGAATCTCAATCCCATACACTTAGTTTTTTGGACATGAGGAAATGTAAAATAAAGAAAAAGACAGACAGGGAAATACAACACAAGAATTTTTGTAAATGCTCATCAAGACTGTTTTCATTAATGATTTACTAAAAAATACACAAGGGATGATATATCTCAAATAAACTCCAACCCTTTTTCCTTCTACAGTTCTTGCTTATATAAGCATTACAATAACTAAAACATGTTTGTAGCTTAAAAATACTTACAGTTATCCAAAAATAGAAATGTAAATATCTTAGGTACATGAATTTGAAAATATATTTTTAAACATATCAAAAATCAAAATATCTTGGTGAAAATTATTCTGAAAATGGGGCTGAGAAAATGTATCATGATTGTGTTTACCTCGTTGTAGATCAATCCTGTCATCCTCCAAAAATGAGTTCATGTTTTGGTGTTGTCTTCTCGGTCATCCTTGTTGCAATATGCTGATACTGTTGTTGTCATTCCTTTAGCTGCATGAACCGATAATTTTGCTGAAGGATCGACTGTCAGTGTCTTTCTCCAATTGTTTCTTTCAAAACGCACTGAAAATGGAAATGCCAGAGTTTTTTGTGTAAAATTTTTTAACAACAAAAATGCCATCTCTCCTTCGTGTTTTTTGTATCTAAACGTTGACAGGTGTGTGATCAATGATATATCAAAAAATTCACTTTAATAGTGACTACTCAAAACCAGAAAAATGGTTGTTGGCTTCCTAGCTGAGGGAAATGGCCACCTTCAAAAGAACATCAACCTTATCCATCCTCTGCCTCTTCCTCTGTTTGGTTTCCATAGGGATTTTATTTTTAGTTTCCTTGGCCTATGACCTTTTAGAGCCTGTAATTTTTCCTTTGTTTATTATCAGGTCCTTTAATGGGACATTGTCCACATCTATCACTTGCTTGGGGAGGTCAAAATTTTCTTTTAACTTAATCTCCAACCTTAATTTTTTTTAAGGCCTGGTGTGAGGTCTTTTTACCCCCTTTGAACATTTGAAACAGGGAGGGTTCTTCTTCATCGTGGGGTTCAATTTCAACTTATTTTCTCTTAGTCTTCTCTGGTGGATGAGTTTCTGCAGGGGAACACTTAATGGGTGGCTTCTAAGAATGGGGAGAATTCACAGAAGGAGGCATATTTTCAGTGGGATAGTTTTCAATAGTAGGATGTGTCTTCTTAAGTTTGTCACTTGTTTTGGCCTAAACCTTAGGAATTGTAGGACTAGAGGATGAGGGAATGCCCTTCTCTTTTCGGTTTTAGATTTCAGTGGAGTTTCCATGAGAGGAAATTTGTGTCTAAGTTTTCTTGCTCTGTTTGGTACCCTTCTACCTCCTTCGTTTAGCCTCAGGGGGCTGGGGTTGAAACCCTCCCTAAAATAGGAAATGGCTCTAAGTTTTGACAGCTTTGGCTAACTAATTCTCAGTTAACAACTTAATTAAGGCTTTGATAAATAAAATGAGGGGATGAGTATAACCTGGCCCAAAAATAAGTAGCCATGTGCTTAAGACTCTCTAATAAATAAATAAAGGAATTCATTCTTACTTGTCCTGCTAGATGAGCTAAGAAATGAAAATGGTATAGATTTACCCGGTTAAAATGCCCTTCACACATGAAATATAACTGGGTAATGCATAGCATCCAATGCCATTAGTCCTCTATCCAAGATCCTTGCACCCCTACCTTCTTGTTTTTGTCCTTGAACTCAGCTCTCAGGAAAAATGGGACATTAGTCCCAGCTAGAACGTGACTTCTGAAAACCTCTTCCCCATCCGTAGGCAGCGCTATAACCTCTGTAATTAGTTCCTCTGTGACTAGGAATGAAATCCCTCCTACCTCCACATGGTGACCGTCAAACCCCTGGGCAAATTCTTGAGCCACATTGTCATGGTAATCGGTGCATTGGTGGAAAAATTCCTACCACCCAGCCCACTAGAATTGTTGCTAAATATCTGGGTAAATATCCAGGAGTTCAGGACCTTTGGGTTTGATTTTGTTAAGCTTCCCTCTCTTCCCCATTATCCCTACTGTTTGGAAATTATGCAGATGAGAGACCGGGATCGAACGATGTATCTGCATCGATAAATTTGAAATGAACAACTCTCTAATGCTAAACTAAAAGAACTTTGCAAATGAAAATTGTGAAAATAATATGGTAAAAAACAGTGATATTTTCAGGCGTAATAATTGATTGACAAGTGAAATGATATTTTTTACCCTTCAATAATTACAAAATTACAACATTGCTCTTCGGTGGCGGAAAACCTCACTTTTAACACGTACCTTTCACCTCCAGATAATTTGTGGCGCGACCGAGCAATGATTATCGTGTCGCTGACGTGGAATGTATCGGCGTGATTTTAAAATCGAAATTCAAATTTTACTTTTAGCGTTGATATTCCCATTATCAACAACATTAACACCCTCATTGTGAGTGTATTCCCGTTAATAACTTTTTGAACTTAATAAGAAGTGATAGTTCCATTATCAACATTTCCCTTGTTTATTACAAACTGTTTCACTGACAGTGAAAGGTTAAGAATAAAAAATTACTTTTCAAATATCTAATAATGATTCCATAACCATATTTAAATTTAATAAATAAGCACACAAAAACTGAATACTTATAATAAACTTACAATATAACAAGCTTTTTAATCATGGATATCCACCCCCACATTACCCTCCATATTATTAACTTGTAAACACATTTTGTTACAATACCATGGCTTACCAATACTACAAGTTAGAAAAAGCACAACTTATTTCACAATAAAAAATTAAAATGTAAAATCTTTTAGATATTATAGATAGCACTCATTCCATAGAGTGAAAATTTTTCGTCATATGGATGGATGGGGGGAGAGAGAGAGAGGGGGCGGGGGGGAGGGGGGGGGGAAGAGAGCCAAGTAGACAATGACATAGTTGGAGGCCGGAGAGAGAGAGTGTGTGAGGGGAGGAGAGAGAGTGGGGGGAGTGTAAAAGAGAGGAAGATAGAGGAATGAAGAGAGAAAGAGGGGAAGGAGAGGAGAGGAGAGAGGGGAGGAAGAAAAAAGACATTAATGAATAAATTAATGTTTAAGGAACTCTAATATTAAGGTTTAAAGTTATTGTAACAATATCTGGTTCATAGGGAAGGGTAAGATATTTTTCAAGATTGTCCCAAGGATGTGATCCAATGGTTAAGTGAGGTGGTTTGGACTTCACAAGTTTGTGGTCTAACCTCATGCAAGACTATATATACGGGAGAGCAGCTCAAAGTCTTTTAAAATTAACATATAAATCCTTTATAATGATATGACTTGAACATTTCAACATTTTACTTGAGAGAATTAAAATTTGGTGGGCATGATAATAATAATTTGTACCAACTACCTTAAATAAACACAATTAAAAAAAATCTAAAATTAATAGTAGAGTATGAAAATAAATTTATTTAATCTAATTGAGCCAAAAAAATATAGTATAAAAGAGATATGTAATTGATCAAAATCTACTTAATATATGTGCCTTTTAAAACAAAATATACTCTAATAACTATTAAAAAATAAAAATAAATATACATATATTAATTTGATTGAAATACTCTAGTGTCCATAAACTGGAAAGGCCACTCCTATAGGAGTCCAGGAAAGGACTACGCTAAGATCCAATCTAAGAAAATCTACTTTAAGATCTAACGTATGAAAATTTCAGGCATATTAGTAGGACGACAAGTTTCACAGAAGTTCCTTGCAAGATTTAGGGGATCCGTGAGAAAAGCAGACAATTGCACGTGAACGGGAGGCAGATTGATAAACCCATTAACATTAAAACAAATGCAGCTCTCCCTGCAATCCACCTCCAGTTATGAGCCACAGAATTGAGTAGTCCTAGCTGTTCGCCTCGGCCACCACTGGTAAATCATCAAACTGTTGAAAGCATATGGTTATGAGCCACAGAATTGAGTAGTCCTAGCTGTTCGCCTCGGCCACCACTGGTAAATCATCAAACTGTTGAAAGCATATGCGGAGGAGAAGGATGATGATTACTGCGGAGACAACCACAGAGATAAGGACTACACTTCCCCAGATCTGACCTAATCGGATTTTGTAATGAAAAGTATCTGGAATCCATCATGCAATGAGAGAGTATCAATTTCCATTTATCTTAACGGGGACTTGCTCTCTCGGAAAACTTAGTAATCTTAGTAGATCTAGATTTAAAATAGATCTAACTGCTAGATATTTCAACAATATATGCTAGATATTTCAACAATATTCTTATACAAATTACAATTAAACACTAAACCATAAACATCCATAATTAACATTAAAGAATAAAATATAACAAATACTTGATAACAAATATATTAACAACATTACACCAAACCATAAACACAAATATATAATATATTAATAACATTACACCAAACCATAAACATCCATGGCCAGCATTAAAGAATAAGATAAAACAAATACATTAATAACACTGTTTGGTACAGGGGTGTGATACTTCTGAAAAGGAAGATATCTAAACTTATAACGGGGAACGAAAGAACCGCTCCAAAAAAGACTAGATAGAAACAAGTGGAGAAACTTTTAGACATAAATAGTTCAACCTTAAGTTTCACAAAAGTTTATCGGCGAATTCAGGAGAAGCGGGAGTGAACAACACACATATTCATAATCTCATTAACACACTGTAACGGTCAAGGCCATTCCTATAAAAGTCAAACGAAATATAAACTTATAACTCGGAAATAAAGTATTGCTGCCAAGAACTGACAATAGTCATGGTACCGTGCCAAGCTACACAGAAGTTCCTCGGAGGATTTAGGGAATGCGGGAGAAGAGCTGACGACTGCAAGTGAAGAAGAGGCAGACTGAAAACCCCATTAGCATTAAAACAAATGCACCTCTCCCTGCAATCCACCTCCACTTCTCAACCACAGAATTGAGGAGTCCACGTTCGCCTCTCCCGCCATCCGGAAGATCATTAAACTGTTGAACGAATATGCGGAGGAGGAGGAGGATGGTTACTGTGGATACAGCTCCGGAGAGAAGGACTACACTGCCCCAAACCTCTGACCCAACAGGACCCTGAACAGAGAAGACCGCCGCGAGAATTGCTGCATGACTGGTCACGTAAACATTGAGCAAATTGTTTATGCGGCCGGACATAGCGTTGGCAGGTTGTTCACGTACAACACTAATATGCGGGCGATCAAGAACCACAATAACGATATGATCTGCAATCATGAAGGAAACGGCACTGTTGTTGCTGTTGCTGTTGGGTTGATTGTCCATCAGAAATCTGATTGTCCAAGGCAAGCATACAATTATAAGGAGAGTTTTTTGACGAAGACTAAGCTACAGAAAATAAAGAGGAGTATTAGAATTAGTTTTTATTTTCCCTGAATTAAAACTGAACCCGAAGAAACCCGAACCCCAATAGAATAGATAGAATGACCGCGAATTTGATAGACACCTAAGTCTGAGTTTAAATAGGATAAATGGAGAAAGCCTAATACAACAATAAATAATAGGCTGCAGAAACTTACAGTTGTTGACGGGCGCTCTAAAATTTAAATGTCTCCAAACGCAAACTATTGGAAAACGGGAAAAATATATATATCAGAAAAATGTCATTGAAATTGAAGAAATTTCATGAGTCCTGTAAATGCCCACAAAAGACGATTATGAAGTAAATAGAACATAATCTTTAATCCACAGAAAGAAAGAAAAGATGATGAGTATGTGAATTACCTTTCAAATTGCTATTATGTTCAGCAAGTGGCCCAGCCTTATAACTGAATCTCTTGAGAGCTGGGAAACCACGGAATCAGAAGAACAAAAATGGAATGCATGGAGTGAATGAAATGGCGAGGAAGGCAGATTATAAAGATACGCGGGGGTAGAGCTGCGGGCGGGGGCCTGACCCTGGGCGGGGGTAGAGCTGCGAGGGGTGAGGTTGCGCAAGTTGCAAATCACAATTTTGAAAGAGACAGGAGGAACGCACCCTCCATGTAAACATCTTTTTCAAGGGATTGATAGAGAAAGGAGGGAACAACCGTCCATTCATACACATTTTTGAAGTCGTTGATAGAGAAGGAGAAACTTACCGTCCACATGCATATCTTTTTGCAAGCGGTTGTTGGAGAAAGGGGAAGCGCCATTCTTAAATTGATTAACGTGATCGTAGTTTCAGTTTATCGGAGGGCGAAGTTACTTTGTGAATCAAGCTACGTTGTCTACAAATCACGCAATTGACAATCAAGTTAAGCTAATGCCTCTCGCCTTCACCGGTCAAGGTGAACGCTCAATATGCATTTTGACCACCTCTCTCTTTTCGTTCATGCACAGACGTGAACGCTGGTCGCTATTGCGTAGTAGTCTCCTTTCTTTAGAATACACGCGGGACCTTATGCATTCCACGTCAGCGTGTGTCTAATATTTAACGTAACGGGGAGAGCCCATGGGCACCTGCCGAGGTGAAGCTACCCTCATGGGAACAAACAGGTCGGTGGTTCATGCATGCCAGTGCCTAATTAATAGGAATACAGGTGAGCGCCTGTGGGCCCTTTAAGGAATCTTCAGCTTTATAAGTCTCCTAATCACATACAAGTTTATCTCAACGCGTGTGCCCTTTTCGCATTCCTGGGTTGGTATAAGTTTCTAGTCACGCGTTTTCTACTAACGCCACATATTGTCGTCATGGATGGTAGTAATTTTTTTTTGTTTGAATGGGTAAAAAGAAATTAAACTAGCATTTGCACCTTATGTTGCAAAGGAAACGCCGTAAGGCATAGAGTGGGGAAGAATAGCGACATGTGAATGGGCATTGTTGAAAGCAAGGGTGGACGATAATGTGTATTCTGAAAATGGATATTTTGTTATGGTCAACCTAATGCATTCATTAATTAGATGACAACGAAAAAGTTTCGAGCCCAAGCTGAACCAACACAAATCTTTTCTACAAGACTGAAATTGCCTAAATGATTCCTCAATCAATGGAAATTGCCTAAATGATTCCTCAATCAATAGAAATAACCGTTTCCCTCCTCTGATACCTAAAATACATTGTAGGAGACCGATTTTTCAAGTAACTTAATATAACTAGTGATTGCCCCAAAAGTGCAAAGAGAGGCCGATTACAAACAAGTTTTTTTATGTATAAGGTGTTGAGAATGGAGGATCTCGGATTAGACTTTAGTTGGACTCCATTGGTTTGGGAGATGTATCATGTGTTACCATTTGTGCATATTATGGGCATAAAGTTTATTATGATGATGGAGATTATTTTCAACGAGTTGTGGGTTGGCAACAACTTTTGTGAATGCCTTGGGTAAGATTCCATCTTCTGGATAATGGAAATTCCAGTGTCCATTTAGTCTATACTAGAGTACAATGATTGTTGGCAAAGCTAAAGAAACTGTCATCAATATATAGAGCCAATGTAACTCGTAGTCATCAGTTTTTATCCATACAGGGCTATGATTTAAGGTACCAGCCATTTGAGCGGGCAGCTGGTGTATTTGCTAAATAGGGATCATGTTATCCTCGTGGAGTTATTGGTTGTCCTTAGAAAATATAAAGTAGGATTGAGCATCGACTATCTGGCTGGATGGAATTTTTGATAAGTGCTGGCCAATTTTATCTATTGTGTAATCATTTCCCTGATTTAAAGGCTGCTCTGAGTTACTAATAGAGACATTTCTAAAAGATAAGGCTTCGAGAACCTTGCTTTAGTTGGTGGAGGCTTAGTACATTTTCTTCTGAAGCTTTGGCCTCAAACTCGAAAGCTACTTGTAAAGAATTCTCCAAAGCATTTATACTAAGCAGGTCCATTTTTCTTTGGATATTTTGGTTGAGAGTCCTCTGCGAAGTGAGTCGAGGAACTTCCAAGTTCATCACCATGGACTTGAAGCCATCAAAAATATTGTTTGATGCCTTTGACCAGGTACTTGCCTTACGTGAATCCATTGCTTCATGATTTCCTCTGCTTTCCCCTTCAGGTATATAACCTATCTTTCATTTCTTGCTTGAACCATATCAAAGTTTGTGTAGGAGGTGAATTTGAGTTGACTAAGTCTCGTACAGGAGCCCACTGCCATGTTAAGGGTTGGTCGCTCCATACTGACTTCTTTTAGCATCAACTTTTGTGCATCATTCAGTTGTTAAATTTGAAAGAAGGCTTCTCGTACAAGAGCCCACCACCATGTTAAGGGTTGGTCGCTCCATACGGACTTCTATTAGCATCAACTTCTGTGCATCATCTAGTTGTTACATTTGAAAGAAGGCTTCTAGGCTTTGCAATGAAGAATCCAACACTTATATTTTAGGATTGAAAGCTTGATATATAGTTCATATATCAGTGATGTTATTGTCCCATAATACCGTAAGACTGAAAGATTCATATCTGGTTGAAAGATTCATATCTGGTTGGAATTTCGATGATAGTGGTGGCCTCACATTCTGCTGGACTCCACATTTTCTGAAAGGCCGGGAAAATATTTTGCATTTTAGATGCAATTGTTGGTTGTCAAATATGTCTTATACATTATTTTTATTGGACTTCATACCTGCAAAGATATTTACTCTTGGCTACTTCCCCAGCCATGATAGAGAAAAGGAGCCCAAACACTTGTGAGGCTTCTTCCTTTGCATAGGTGGTGTGTCAGAATGGGTGCTCTTTTTGGCAGACATTTGAGTAACGGTCTTCCGCCAATATCAGATTCCGGTATGCAAGTATAATTTCAACATAGAATTGCCTACATGAACTTAGACCTGAACATTGCTGGAGAATAGAGACTTCAAAGCTAGTCCTTCAAGTGCATGCAATATAGATTTATTTAGAAAAAGGATGCGTGAAGACAATTGTAATGTTGAAGACAGACTTTGATCACCGTATTGAGGAACTAACATTGTGCCCGAGCCCTACTGGCTTGAGAGTTTTGACAGGGCTTGTGTCCAACTAATATAGTCAATGAAGGTGAGTATTGAATAGGTTCTGATTGGACCACAAAACCATGATGAGTCTCAATGATTCCTCAGCAAGGCATCAACCAAAACAATGCAATGCAGGAATTACACAAGCCTATCGGGATGCTCTCTAAAGAAACATGAAACTTCTCATTGTGTTTAGCAACGTTTCTATTGAAGGTCAAGTTGGCTCATGTAAAGCAAAGGGAATTTTTGCATCTTCAACAACTTCACATTGTCAAAGACAGCCGTATTCTCTTGTCCAATGTAAGAAGAGAAAGAACACTTACAATGCAATATATTCATAAAAACATACTAAGAAATGATAGTTATCAAGATAGAATCTAAATTCAAATGTGGATACCATACAATACCATACAATACAGAAAACAATTGGCCCACAAAACTACAGTTCAGAAAATTCAGGAGTATACATATTATTAAAGCAAAAACATGCACTTCTTCAAATTTATTGAAAAAAAATAGGTATGTAGATAGTCCAGACTAATTTTATCAAAAATTTAATGATTGGATAACATAAACCCCTACAAAAATGCTCAAAGGCCGTTGAGCCTTCTGATGCAATGCCTTCAAGAAAATGTATTTCCTTATCATACACAATAAACTGTACGAAACCCAGCAAAATGTAGCAGGTCTTCTCTAAAGAACATTAGATTTATTATTGAGATTATTACAAGTTTGATTTTAAAAAGTTGATAGCCATCACACTATTTTCTTGTGCTTGGTGGGCGTATGTATTTGTTTGCGTGTGTTGTGATTCTACTTTTGATAATGCAGGTCATGTAACCTGTTCTAGGTGTTCTGGAAGTAAGAAGGATATGCACAGACATTAGGTACACCCTTTCAAGTTGAAAAATAAAAATTAAATAAGAACATAGCAAACAGAGAATATATGACTAAATACGTAGTGGAATCTACTTATTTAGTGTGTTGGCGCGGTTGGCATGCTTCATTTGAGTGTAACTTTGTTTATGAAGGTCTAAGCAGGCCTTTAAGGTGCAGGCAACAGTTTCCCAACTACAAATGCAGTCTCCTCGAGACTTCACACATGAACAGAATAGACAAACCTTTCTAGGCATTAGCAGCAGCATAGTCTCCTGAAATCTCCCATGGCTATCTCCTAAACGAGGGAGTAGTGACAAGCATTGGCAGGACAGGGAGAAGAAATGGGCAAATATCATATTCATTGGTGGCTTGAAAGCTAAAATGCATTTTCTTAAGAATTCTTTAGGGTTTCTTGGGAAGATGATTTTTTTGGGTTAAAATTGGATTTGGTTTGGTTCAGTTTTGGACAAACAATAGATTGAATTATTTGGCTGAACCAAAGTTCTTCTAGATTTTCGAATGTTTTCCTCGATTCAGCCAAACTTTTTTACCATGTAAAAGATAGTTGCTTGTTAGATAGAATTGCAATCAATCGAAAGCAAGAATAAACAACTAGGCACAACAAAACAACCACAACTCTAAAAGCATTTAAGCAAACTATACTACAACAAAAGAAATTAATAAAACATAGCATTTATTACATGAATATGAAAAACAATACATATTTCAACAATAATTTAGAAAAAGGCATCACTCAAGATCAATCTCAAACAACATAAAATGCCATGTTTCACCAACTGCATGATAACTTACAGTGGAATAGTGTTACTTAGAGGAAAGGAATCCTTTTGGAACATTATATACCATTTTTTAGCATAATGGTTGAGACAAAAAAACACCCTTGAACTTTAGATGTCAAGAAAATACAGCCTATATTTCTAACACATTGTTGATTTCATGCCTGTCAACAATCCATGATGTTGCTAATGTTAAAAGACAATCCTTGGTTGACTAGGTTATTGCAGTTGTGTTTTAAAGTGCCTATAATGGCACACTACATATAGAATTTGAAACAATTTACAAAATGTTCACTTTAAGGCTTTTCTGTATATGTGTCTCGCAATCCCAAAAGGAAATTTCCGAATCTTTCATATAAAAATTAAATGGGGAAACCAACAAGCAGAGAAAATATCATTATTTATTTTAACAGCAGGCCTCTTCTACGCTTGTAATCATTCACAGTTAATGTCAGGTTATGCCTCCTTCCATCATTGTTAGGAACTTGCACTCCACAAGTTGACTCAATCTTCTGCTTTCTAGCCATAAAAACTAAAGGGGCCCCTTGAGCACCCCCATACTTCTGCAGTCCAGCAAGTGAAATTGGAAGTTCAAAATCATGCAAAGAATACACCCTTGCATCTTCTGATACAGGAGCATCAGTGTCGACAAGCTTTCCATCATCCTCAGCAGTTTCTATTGCTATGGCTTCCTCTACTTTGGCTGCATCTGCCTCTTTGTTCGCATCAGTGTTGTTTTCAACAACCTTCACCTTTGTATCATAATAATTTTGAGATTGAGTCCAACGCCAAGTGAAAGGATCATACCCTGCTTCACCTGCTTTAAGATTAAGGTTTAGAAGCTTGAAATTTTCAGCCTTGTTTTTCTTATTCATTTCTACTAGCATCAAGGCTTTTGCATCCTTGCTTTTGCTCTGAAGAGAAAGGACTTCTAGTTCCTTCAATCTCACTTTAATTCTCTCAACTTCTGAATAATCATGCCTGCTATCCGCTAGCTCCATCTCTCTTCTAACCCTGTCCTTTTCAGCAGCGACATTCGATGGCCTTTTGGAAGCCAACTTCTTTTCTTGCAACATTTGTTTTACAGTTTCTGCAGAATACACAAATTTATTTATCTTTTTTAGCGCATTTATTTTTCCTCAACTTCTGCTCGACTAATCATCTGACCACCACTGCGTTCTACTTCCCATTCCCAATCTGAAAACTCTTTCTCAAGTGGAGGTGAATCAGACACCCTGGCCATCTGCCATCTTGTTGCATTGCTCTTGCTACCCTAGAAACAATTCAAATACTTGTATGTGGTGCGGTTCTCAAACTTGTATTTTTTATCAGGGTCTGTCACATCAACATTTTTTACCATGCAAAGACGGTAAGTACTCTGTCCTGACCTGGACATTCCTATCCCAATTCTTATAAAGCAGCCCACAATGATATTCTCAAAGAATGGTTCCATAAACCACTTGGAAAGTTTTTATCTCCTTATTGTTATGCTTCTAATATCTTCAAAGCTGCTCCCTATCTTCATCATCTTTGTATAAATCACTTCCTATGGATAATTCGCTATCGGAATCATCACAGCAACCCCTGTCATCATCATCCTTGTCACCAGAATCAAATCTCTTTTTCAGGGGCATTCTTGACCCAGAAGCCTTCCTATTTGCTGTCCCAGCATCATCTGAATCATCGTCATCAATGTATTTCGAGTCACTGCCATCATCTGAATCAGAATCTTCCAGTCTCCCTTTCGCAGGATTTCGGTTTTTCTTTCCATCATTGGTAGATGTTCGACCAGCTGCTTCTAGCAGCAAATGCTCCAGTTCAGCCATAACTTTTTTTTCCCCTCTACACACCCACGTCGATTGAATAGTCCGTTCCCTGGCTAGAGCAGAGACTACAAATACCAGTCAATAGATCTTCAAAACCTAAAACCTACTGTCCATCAAACAGATTGAAATTGTGAGAGGCAAACCACACCATGGAGCTTAATAAATTTACATCACCGACATTACGTTTTGTAATACATGGTCCCTACAATGAAAGGAACATTACTATCTCAATTAGTTCAAAAGAACCCTTAGACCTGTAAAGAAAGCACATTGAACATAGAGATGGAAAATTTCAAAAATATTTATAAGTAACGTAAATGGATGGAAAGGTCCAAAATGCAACCTGTTCTCTGACAGCATCACTGGAAACATTAAGAAGTTGCACAAACTTGGGCATAGCTCCATGATCAATCACAACTCTGGTATGCTCTGAGGTTCCAGATGCAATATTTGTTAAAGCCCAGGCTGCCTCAAACTATAATATGACCAAATTAAAACGATATTAGATTACCACAATATAATGTCAATTCAATACTTAGAATCTCATTTGAAAAACAGATCATACCTGAAGCTGAGGGAAATCATCCCTTGCAAGAAACTCTACAAGTCGAGGGACCACACCCGCAGCGATAACTTCCTCAATTGGAGGACTGCTTTCCATCATTGGTAGATGTTCGACCAGCTGCTTCTAGCAGCAAATGCTCCAGTTCAGCCATAACTTTTTTTTTCCCCTCTAAACACCCATGTTGATTGAATAGTCCGTTCCCTGGCTAGAGCAGAGACTGCAAATACCACTCAATAGATCTTCAAAACCTAAAACCTACTGTCCATCAAACAGATTAAAATTGTGAGAGGCAAACCACACCATGGAGCTTAATAAATGTACATCACCGACATTACGTTTTGTAATACATGGTCCTTACAATGAAACGAACATTACTATCTCAATTAGTTCAAAAGAACCCTTAGACCTGTAAAGAAAGCACATTGAACATAGAGATGGCAAATTTCAAAAATATTTATAAGTAACATAAATGGATGGAAAGGTCCAAAATGCAACCTGTTCTCTGACAGCATCACTGGCAACACTAAGAAGTTGCACAAACTTGGGCATAGCTCCATGATCAATCACAACTCTGGTATGCTCTGAGGTTCCAGATGCAATATTTGTTAAAGCCCAGGCTGCCTCAAACTATAATATGACCAAATTAAAACGATATTAGATTACCACAATATAATTTCAATTCAATACTTAGAATCTCATTTGAAAAACAGATCATACCTGAAGCTGAGGGAAATCATCCCTTGCAAGAAACTCTACAAGTCGAGGGACCACACCCGCAGCGATAACTTCCTCAATTGGAGGACTGCCTTCTGTCACATATATTTTTTCAGATGGCCATTTCCTAAAGACAAAAAAAAATGGTAATAAAGATACATATACTCAAGACTATTACCAACAGAGAGAAGCTTCCTCAATTGAGTTGGTTCTTCTAACTGCATGGTAGGATCATCAGACCAGACCCCTGCTACCATTGCAGGAAGACTCTCCAACTGTAACATATCCAACATAATCTTAGTAAGACTCCCTTGTTATATTTTGGCTATAACATATTTGGGCTTAATTTAAGTTATTATTTATATGTAATTGATGCACAATTGTAAATAGAAATTTAAACCCATTGTCCTTGCATGTCCCACAGTTGGACATTACTTGTCATGCAAGTTGCAACATGTTGTGTTGCCTTTAAAAACATGTTATAAAGTAAGCAATTTCAAAAAATAGAAATTTCAGCTGAGCAACCAATGAGATCATTGTTCAATGGTGAATGCAATGGTGTGTCAGGCGACGCACCAAAGATCTAGTCTTCCACAGCACCAATAAACGGTTGGGACAAAATTTAAGCACTGTCTTATTTTTATGGAAAGAACAACTCCCTATTGCCACAGCTTGGCAAAACAAAAGTGATTGTGATGCATGGTTCATCTTAGAAGACCCCAAAACTGGGCCACTTGCAATGCCTAACATAGTCTAGCCCAAATGTAATCCTTCTGGAATTTAAAGGAAGCACATCTCCCCATTTGCATAAGTCCATTTTTTGGATTGGAAAACAAACTTTTTGGGCACCCCAATTGAATTTGAACTATGTGTACAAGTTTCCAGGACAGCTGAACTGGGGAGATGGGAGGAGGGGTGTTTAGAACGACCAGAGCACACCCCCAAACATTTCATGGGTTGGCCAGTTGGGGACTCATGAAATAGAACTAATTTACTGCATAAATATCAATTTTTATTGGTTCTAAGTTGCTTTTTTTTATTGCACTTGCCTTTCCAGGGGAAGTGGATTACATATACATATATAGTTTTCTGCATAAATATCATTTTTTACCTGCCTTTCCATAATTTAATTTTCCAACCCCTATCCGAAGCACGGTTGTCAGTTTCTCCCATATCTTCCCTCTCTTTAGTGGTTGGGGATTCAGTATGAGCTGAGTTCTATTACTTCTATCATTTTCAAATGTTTCGATCATTTCAGTCTTCAATGCCGCAAAAATTATTTGATCATAAACATGATCGATCTCACAGAGGTTTTTTATGGTGTCAGAAAACAGCAGAAAGAAAAACACTGCAGGGCTAAGAATGTACTTTTAAAGAGCCGTCAACAGTTTTAAGCAAATTGGATTCTAAGTAATATCATTAATATGTTGTCGAGGAAAAACAATAAAAAAATAATCTATTTAACAGTACTTCCAAAAAAACACGAATAAAAATATAAAAAATAAAAATAAAAGAAGTACAACAGCAGAAAAAGCTGAAAAACAAAAATAAAACACCAGAGGGCTAAGAATGTGCTTTTAAGGAGCTGTTAAATAAAAAATACAGTTTTAAACGTATTCAATTCTGTGTTATTTTTTCAAGGAAAAACAATAAAATGTCAGCAATATTTTCAAAAACAAAACATAAAAGTATTAGTCAGTGTATCAAAAAGACAATGTATTATCAAGGTTGACATAGTATATAAAGCACATTATGATATTATAAAAAATACAGTTTTAAACGTATTCAATTCTGTGTTATTTTTTCAAGGAAAAACAATAAAATGTCAGCAATATTTTCAAAAACAAAACATAAAAGTATTAGTCAGTATATCAAAAAGACAATGTATTATCAAGGTTGACATAGTATATAAAGCACATTATGATATTCTCGTCTCTCAGCTGCCTTGTAGTAGTGAATTTTTCTATTACATGATCTATGCAGAATGCCCTATAAATCCAATGTTCAGTGATATCAATCTTTATGCAGCCCTTCATAACAGCCTGAATTTTATGATTAAATTACTTCTATATAACAACCTAAAACACTGAACTGTGATAAAACAACATTCATGAATTTTGCTTAAATCTTCCCGTGTCATAGGAAGTGTAGCATGTGTACAAACCTTCACCCTTACTAAGCGTAAGTTTAAATTCTAATATCATGTAATCGGAAATATTATTCTCGACCTTTAAATGCAAAATTATATTAACGTCCACCTAATTTAATAATCAGGCTGTTGATCGAAACTAATAGCACACCTACCTCAGCCTGGAGGGAAAACAAATAAGAGTTAATAGCATGGGACCCTGCAAAAGATATGATATTTGCATTTCTTTGATATTTTAGCAATTTAAGGTGTTGGAATAGATACAACAATCCTCTTTACAAATTTCTCAAGTAAAGCCTTGTAACCAAAAGACTTACCCCAGTAACTTTCACATACTGTCCGTCCCGAGCATTACTCAAGTCTGCATCCCTGTTCGAGGCTAAGAAATTAAGCAGAGCCCTCTTCCCCCAGCAAATGTTCCACGTGAACAGAAAGCAAATGACACTAAACAACGATCCGATGATAATAAAAAAGATTGCGTTGTGAACAGTAGCCACGAGAAACCCTCCTGCTATAAACCCCATTATAAACACGAGGATGACCATCCAAAATATGATCTTGAGGAATCCCTTCTGGAAGGAATATTCTTCGGCATTGCTAAGGTTGCTCACTGCTTGATTCTGATTCATACTAACGATCTTCACAGGCGCACCTGAAGAATCCAGGGGACCAGAGGTAACCTTCTTCAATGCTCCGGAGGACGATAAAGGACCCGATGATATAGGTCCCGATGTTATAAGCCCTGTTGCCGGAAGCAAATTACCAGAGTTTGTCCTCGCAATAGGAGGAGCAGATGACTGGGGTCCAGAATTCTTGCCACCTGAAGGTGCAAGAATCCAACACCTTGAAAACCACTACAGTTTGAAAAACCGATATGCAGGCGAACAGACACCAGTCCTGCACTGTTGCGCCAAGTCGCAAACCCAGATGGAAGAATCTAACAAACAGAACCGTTTCTGCAACGAATGGGTAACCACTTTGATCCAACGATTGAAATTTTTGCAATCGTCCAACATACAATCTTGTGGTGCACAAAATGACAGGTGTACAGGGAGGGGAGTTGATTTCAGAGGAAACGCCTTACGGCGTAAAAATAAGATTATTAGAGTAGAAATAAATTTAAATAATAATAAAAAATTTACAAAAATTGAATTTCCAATGTTAAATCATAAATGAGTGATACAAAATTTTGGTCAAAACCAAACTAATTCGCAGTGAAAACAAAAGTATAAGTGACATATGAAATGATTTATAGTTTTTTGAGGAATATAATATTGATAAGTTATGGTATTGTAACAAAATATATTTACAAATTAAGAATCTTCATGATAAAGTGTAGGTAAATCGCCATGAATAAAATCTTGTTCCATCTTTTTTTCAAATGTATATATGTTTAATTTATATAATAATTTTTTTTAATTAATAATGATAATAATTTAAAATAAAGTTATACTTTAGTTAATTGTGGTGATAAATATGTCCATTTTAGAATAAGACAAAGTTTTAATTTAATTATCAATAATTATTAGGTGGATGGTAAGGAGTTAACTCTACAATATTCTTTGGATTGTACCCAAATTAAAGGTTGAGATTTATCAAAAAAGTAATTATGTTATTTTTATCTTTTTAATTAAATTAATTAATTAAAAAAAATTGTCATATAATCAAGTGTCATATGAAGTTGTTTGTAGTTAATCTATAGAATTCATGTACTTTATGGGTTTTTCAGAGAACTAAATCTATTTATACACTCAAAACATATTTTAAATAACAAAAAAATCATAATCTTGCTTGAAATTGTATTCTAAATTCTAATTTATCACTATTATAACTCTTTAATATAACTAAGATCATTAAAAAAAATATAACCAAATCTGTAGCCCATACTTGTCGGTAGCCCACCATTCAGAAAAGAAGAAGAAAAAAAAACATATTTCAGTTTCATAATAGTCATTTCTTGCTTAGATTGCTCATAAAACCTAGTCAAGCATCCCAACAACTCTATTGGCTTATCAATTTATTCCCTTCAAAGCCTTACAAAGTCGAGTTAGTGTGTGTTCTTCTTGCTCAGCTTGCTTGCTATCTTCGGGCCCTTCTTGCTTGAGGTGCTTGCTTATAATAAAACCTTTTTCTGTCATACCATTTGCATGTCTCATCTTGGTCTTCTGAGCCATTCTTGTAACGCCCCGCAGCTTGCGAGTCACCGGGGCGTGCCCACCGAATGAACGAGTTGAACGAAACGAAGGTGTGCAACTGAAACAGGCAAGACATTATGTGGGAGAAGTGCGGTTGCATGTTTATAGGCGGGCGAGTCATAGTTCGACTTGCGAGCCGACCGAGCAAAGATTGTAAACGGACGAGCTAAGCAGGGGGTGGTCCCACGAGCTGGGTGGGCCAACCCACCTCTTGAACAAGTTTACAATGTAATGGCAAGTCGGCCGGGCTTAGTGAGACAAGTCGGCCGAGTGGCATGACTCACCCACCATGCCATATATATTGGTAGTGCAGTTGGGTGGAAAAACCATTCGATCAACGGACATCTCAAGCGGATCACCGAAGATACAAAAAGTGCGAAGGTGAGGTACAAGTTGCAACAAGGGCGCAGCTCATGTCCCGCACGTGGGCAAGGCTTTTGAAGAAACAGTGAAGGGTGCAGGTGGAAGTTAGCAGCGCGAGTATAAGGCGGAGTCGGGTTACAGGCTGCACGAAGGCGTGCCCGGCAGTGAGCTGAGGCACATGAGCGACCCACGGTTGGGTGCCTGCTGAACGACACAACCCATGGCGAACAAGCGACCCAGGTGAGGGCGCCGTTCACATTGGGTGAGCGTTCGGGCATAAATCGGTTAAGTGTGGATTGTGAGGTGCGACCAACGTGCAAGGCGTGCACGAGTTGGTGCGCCCGGTGGCAAACGACACGGTTGTAAACGCCGGTGGAGCTTTTGCTCCCGGTCATCTATATTCTCATAAACTCATAATAAAAGATTATTATTGCATATGATGGTGTCCTCTCTGCTGTGTTGAATGTTTATGTTAAATGTTATGATGTTAATGGATTCCGCACATTAATATTGTTGGTTAAAGATGATGAATGTTAGGCGTAGTTCACAAAGTAACTTAACAAAGGAACATGTTAATTACTTAGGCGGTGCCGCACGGTTGCCAATTAACGAAAAAAGAATTGGGGGCATGACAAATGGTATCAGAGGTACTTGCAGAGAACAGACATGTATGCAGGGAAAAGTTATGGAGAAATCGTGGATTAACAGTCTGGGTTTCATGGACTTGGTGGTTCATGGCAAGACCATCCAAGCTCTAGTGGACACAGGGGCCACTCATAACTTCATGATGACACGGTTAGCAAGAGAGGTTGGACTGATGATCTTCCCATCGAATGTGGAAGTCAAGGCAGTGAACTCTAGAGCTAAAGTGGCGGGTTTGGCACATAAAGTGCCTGTGTAGATAAAAGACTGGAAAGGTCAGTTGGACTTCACGGTGATGGAGATGAATGACTTTGATATGATATTGGGGCAAGATTTCTTGAAGGGAAACAAGGCAATTGTTGTCCCCTTCTGTGATGAGGTGTTGCTAGTTGGACAGTCACAGACTTGGACTTTGCCCACTCATAGGGAAAGGCGGGAATTCAAGGTGCAGCATGTTTCTGCACTAAGTTTGGAGAAGGCTATGAAGGAATCAGACAAGGAGACATATGCACTGATGTTCAAGGACGTCGAAGGTGATGGAGTGTGGATGCCTGTTCCAGCTGAGATTTCTGAGCTATTGGCCAAATATGCAGATTTGATGCCTGATGAGCTACCAAAGAAGCTTCCACCAAGGTGTGCGGTGGACCATAGCATAGAGCTTGAGCGAGGGAAGCAACCTCTGGCTAAAGCACCTTATCGGTTGTTAGGACCTGAGTTGGACGAGTTGAAACGACAGTTAAAGGAGTTGACTGATGCAGGTTTCCTCAGACCTTCAAGGCCCCCCTATGGAGCTCTGGTATTGTTCTAGCGAAAGAAGGATACAAATGAGCTACAGATGTGTTGTGACTACCATGCTCTTAACAAGCAGACAGTGAAGAACAAGTATCCTTTTCCATTCGCTGTTGATTACCTCGATAAGCTTGTGAAGGCCCGAGTGTTTTCCAAGCTAGACTTGACGCATAGGTATTATCAGGTGCCGATAGCTGAAGGAGACAAGAAAAAAGACCGCGATAGTAACAAGGTATGGTAGCTTTGAATTCCTTGTTATGCCATTTGGTTTGTGCAATGCTCTTGCTACGTTTTGCACTTTGATGAATGATGTTCTACGTCCATACTTGGATTCGTTCGTAGTAGTGTACTTGGACGATATATTGGTGTATAGTGACAACATGGAGGATCATAAGAAGCACTTGGCGATGGTGTTCGAGGCACTGAAGGAAAATCAGTTGTACTTGAAGAAGTCTAAGTGTGTGTTCGCTCAGACCAAGATTCTGTTCCTTGGACATATAGTGGGTTAAGGGTACATACGGATGGAGCTGAGAAGAGTGAAGGCGATCAAGGACTTGGTTGAACCGAAGAACGTCCATGATATGAGGGTGTTTTTGGGCATGACCAACTACCAACGAAAGTTTGTAGAGGGGTACTCCAAAGTAACATCGTCACTGACAGACCTGTTGAAGAAAGACAAGAGATGGAATTGGACGGACAAATGTCAGGTGGCATTTGATGATTTGAAGAAGAGGATGGTTACAACACCGATATTGAAGTTGCCAGACATCGAGCGACCGTTTGAGGTACACACAGATGCTTCAGATTTTTCCATAGGAGGGGTTCTTATGCAGGATGGGCATCCGATGGCGTACGAGATTCGGAAGTTGCAGGATAGAGAATGGAGGTATCCGGTCCATGAGAAGGAGATGACTGCAATCATTCACTGTCTTCATGTGTGGAGGCATTACCTGATTGGAAAGCCATTTGTTGTCAAGACAAACAACGTTGCAGCAAGTTATTTTGCATCACAACCGAAGTTTTCTGCAAAGCAAGCTCGTTGGCAGGACTTCTTGGTAGAATTCGACATGACTATTGAGTATAGACCCGGGAGACTCAATGCTGTAGCAAATGCCCTTAGCAGAAAGGGACAACTTGCAGCATTGGAAGGAGAAGATCGAGCAGCAAGGAGTAGGAGTCGAGTTCAGATGTCAGAAGAGATGCAGAATAAGCTCAAGGAAAGTGTCGAGACTGATACTCAGGCGCAAAATATAGTGAAGCAGATAAAGGAGGCGAAGACACGAAACTTCTTTCTCTAAGATGGATTCTTGTTCTTTGGAAACCGACTCTATGTTCCAAAGTCATCTGGGCTCAGGAGGCACCTTTTGAAGGAGTGCCACGATTCTCCGTGGGCTGGCCATCCAGGGCAGCATCGTTCTTTGGCATTATTGGAGAGAGGATTCTTTTGGGAGAAGATGCGGGAGGATGTAGAGGAGTATGTACATATGTGCATCATTTGTTAGTAGGACAAATCAGATACACAGAGGCAAGGAGGTCTGTTGCAGGCTTTACCAATTCCTGAGACCATGGATGAGTGTCTCGATGGACTTCATTACTCAGTTGCCACAGGTACGAGGGTATAATGGGATAATGGTCATGGTTGATCGTTTTTCCAAGTATGTTGTCTTTGTTCGAACAAAGATGCCATGTGGAGTCGAGCGGATTGTGGAGTTGTTCTTTAAGAACATAGTGAAGTATTGGGGGATGCCATTAAGCATCGTGTCAGACCAAGATCCGTGATTTACAAGCAGATTTTGGACCACATTGTTCAAGTTAGTCGGAACAGAGTCGTTGATGAGTTCGAGTTACCGTCCGCAGACAGATGGACAGATCGAGAGGATCAATGCATTGCTGGAGGATTACTTGAGAACAGTGATTAGGGTCTGTGGCCCAATCATACAAACCTCTCAGGGATAGTGAATAACCATAGGCTGCAAACTCTACAGTTCAACATTAACAAAGATAAGGGTATAACCGAGAACCAGGAAAATTACAAATGTGATTACATATGCTTGAACAGAAGTAGACCTGTGCAACCAGTATTTTACTCTCCTAGGAAAAACTCTTGCTAAAACTAAAGGAATGTTATCATGCGGTTAAGAGGACATAGTAATAAACTGGAATAAAATCATAAGCATTGGGGGGTCGACATACAAGCCCTGGAATCGTTATCGATTCTAGCTTGTGGTTAAAGCAAGCAAGAGACGCGAATGGGTTTTACTAAACTATCGATGGGTAGAAATTTCAACAGAGTCTAAATTAACAAACTGGGTGTATACAAGGTGGACAGCCGGAACCCCATCGTGGCCTAGGATAAAACCCTAGGTTCCATATGGGAGGTTGTGCGTCTTGAGTAAACCAAAGACAAACAAATTCAAAAAAAAAAGAAGCAATAAGAAGCACGCCACCAGAAAGGCAACACTCCGCCAAGGGAGACCGAGCCGTTAGGGAATTTCTTACCACTAGTTTTAGAATTGAACCCAAAGGGTTGTAAATGTTGAACATATTTCCAACCACGGGTAGACAACGGTGGTTGTCGGTGATTCGTTATAACCCTGAGGAAACTTGAAAGAATATCACTACAAGGAAAATGCTCTAATGATTAAAATGCACCAGTAACGACCTTTAAAATGGAATATTTCGGTGATAATTCGACAGAACAGAGTTTGCTGGTCCTAACATAAAACACGTATAATAAAACCCTGAATCTTGGAATAAACTTTAGCGTGAAACCATATATAAAATAAGTATTACAGCTCCGTCGTTGGAAATAGTAATACGATTGTTCATTACTTAAATTTGATACAGAATTTAGAAGTCAAGTCAAAAATCCATGCTGGAAACCATTATGGACTCGACTTATGCCGAGTAGAACTTGAATAAGGAAAAACATAGTTCTGAAACAAGTGCCATATAAACTAGAAGGGAAAACGTAACCCAAGTATACACCATAACAGTATACATAGATTTATTACAATTTACAAGGCAGATCTTAAAAGATGATCTATTAATACAATAGATTTCAATCAAGGCAACTTTCGCCTGAAAATACAATAGCACGGCCAAGCCTCGGCTAGGAGAGCCTATGGCTTCAAACTTTTATATTATCAAAGACCGCAGAGGAACTCTGTCCCAGACATGGTAAGAATCCCTCTCTGCAGCTAAACCGGAAGAATAGAGAAGTGTTTTTACAATCCTTGAAAATAGCAGACCTGAGAGCAATGAACTCTCCTCAGACAAGCCAAACCCGAGTTCGGGTGCTTACCCGACGTTCCACACTGGATGTGAGAAACCCAGGTAACCGCAGCCGTACTCCCATGCCAAATCGGCCTCCTCTGGCTCCACCCTCCATCTTCCATCAAGAAACCTGTAAAACCAGAGGGAAGACTGTTAAGGTTTGGACAAAGCATTGTAAGCATAGAAACCAAATTTACAGAGACAAGAGTAAGAAAATTGTTTAAGATGCTTTCAGAATAGTGTGAAAATTACCTGGAGGTGGGGTAGACCAGCTCCGGCACTCGAACCCTAGTTGCAAAAATTGGTTCGCGCACAAGCTAAACGTGGCGGGAAGCAGACGAAGCGAGAACGAGCATCCATGCAGAATGAAGGAAATGAGCCGTGTCACCGGATAAACCATCACAAAACCCCAAGTCAATGCTTGACCCTTAGATTCATCACCCACAATCCTGACCGTCGATGGCTGGAGGCACCCGAGGTACATGATCACCAATGGATGCCAGCCCTTGCCACGCCACCATGACCAAGCAGGAAATGAATGACGGGCCAGGTGGAAAGTGCAAGTGAAGCCAACTATGGGTGGAGTACCAACGTACCGGGGCGATGGTACCATAGAATATATGGGAGAAACAATACAAACAGTGGAGAAATAAATGCATAAGTCAAACTTATTGTTGGAAAGGGTTTCTCCAACTGCCGGTTTCGGCAGCTTGAAAAGAATTGTAATATGAACATTTTTACATAGTGCTATTACATTAAACCATTGGTCGAAGGTTCACACTGTAGGATTAACAGGTAAAAAAAAAAAATTACTACGACATATTATATAGAAGGGAGATGTGACAAGTGGTATCAGAGCCAAGTTACAAACACTGTGGCCTTTGGGAAAAACTGAAAGCTGAAAATTGAAAAAAACTGGAAACTGATAGATAAACAGAGTGTATACAATTATTCCATTTCTGTTGAGCAGTTTAAGAAGAATAGGTAGTGCACTGACCCTTTTGTTTTGTGAATTGTTGTTTCCTGACACTTTTCTTATGTTAAGTACAGAAACAGAGTACCGCCAGCATGCGAAGAACAGATAGTGCATCACGCAGGTTCGTGGGGGTCAGGGACCTACAATTGGTCCTGAGAGCAATCCCAAGCTATGGGTACAGCTCAGGGAGGAGGCTCGCAATACAAACCAGGCTATTTTGGAGACGGTGTAGGAATTGAAAAATGAAATGGCCCGGTTACGTGAAGATAATGCACGACTAACGATGGAACAAGAAAGAATTATAAAAAGCCTGTCTGACAGACAGAACCAGCCGCCAGCTAATCCCAGTGCGGAACAACAGAGAATGTCAGAAGAACAAAACCTGAAGGGTTGGAAGAGAGGGAGGAACGATTTGATAATGCATCTGAACAACAGACCTCAAAAAGGCAACAGATAGAGTTGCAAGGAGAGTTTCATAAGATTAAACCGCCACACTTCGACGGGGAACAGGAGGAAGCAGCTGAGGCATGGTTGATTAATATGAACAAATATTTCCAGTTATACGAATATGATCACAACCTTAAGGCACGGCTGGCCATTTTCCAACTGCAGGGAAAAGCTACCCTGTGGTGGGAAGAAGTTAAGATCGTAAAGGGAGTAAGCGAACAGACCATAACTTGGGAGAAATTTCAAAGGTACTTCAAAGAAAGATACCTGACCGAGCGTTTTTACGACGAAAAGGCAAGGGAATTCCATGACTTGTGGTTGGGGCAGCAGACCATGGACAAATTTATCACCCGTTTTACTTCCTTGCTTCATTATGTGCCTTATATTAGAGAAGAAAAAGCTAAGGTGCAAAGATTTGTTAGTAGTTTACCCCTATATATGCAGGAAAGGATTGAGTTTGACAATCCAAAGACAATGGACGAAGCTATCCGTAAAGCCAGGATTTGTTACCAGTAGAGTAAATAGAAAGGAGAAGTTCCAGGCAAAAGATGGAATGAGAAAAGAGGTAATAAGTCAGCTGGAAACAGTAAAGGAAATCGCAGTGGTGGAAGCAAGGGAATTGGCAAGGGGCAGAATAACAGAACTATACAGAAAAACTCATTCAAATCCAAGCCAACCAGTGAGTCCAGAGTCGGCGAACAGCCTGCAAGATTGGACAGCGAAGGGACAGCAAGACCCCCAGTATAGTGTTGGGGTTGTGGAGGGCCTCACTACGTCAAAAACTGTCCACAGCGAAAGGGAACCGAACAGTTATCCCAAATCCATGAAGCATCGACAGTTGGCGATGTAGGACGTAGCATACCAAGGATTAATGCAGCCCTGGACGATCGTCAAGTGGAGTACCAGCCGACCATGGTGGAATTTGAAGGTAAAATTTCAGACCTTACTGTAGCTGTTTTAATTGACCCTGGAGCCACATTAAGTTATATTAGTCCTAAGGTAGTAGAACATTGTAAACTGCAAACTGTTAAATTCAAGAATCTGTGGCTAGTACAGCTGGCTACAGGGGCCAAGAGGCGAGTGCTGGCAAAAGTCAATAACTGCTCTTTAACAATAGCAGGGCAGCCAGTAATGGCAGATTTAAATGTACTCCCCCTTGGTTCATATGATGTTCTAATCGGTATGGACTGGCTAGAAAAGCACTAGTCATTGGTCAATTGCAAGACAAAGACTATTTATTATAGGGATGAACTTGGAGCTAGGCAAGAGATGCAAGGAATTAAGCGGCCAGTACAGGTTCGGCCAATAACCGCATCTCAGTTAGCGAAATGCATCAGGAAGGGGTGTCAGATTTATGCCATCCAAGTGGGCTATGCTGACTCGAAGGATAAAACAGCCACATTGGATAACATCCCTGTGATACAAGAATTTGCGGATGTGTTTCCAGAAGAGATTCCCGGACTGCTGCCTAAGAGGGATATAGACTTTACCATCGAATTGGTACCAGGGGCAACACCGGTATCGCGAGTGCCCTATAGAATGAGTGTACCTAAGTTGACAGAGTTAAAAATGTAGTTACAGGAACTGTTAGATAAAAACTATATTCGCCCCAGTGTGTCTCTGTGGGGAGCCCCAGTGTTATTCGTTAAGAAAAAAGACGGGACCCTTCGCATGTGTATATATTATCGTCAGCTGAACAAGCTGACAATCAAAAACAAGTATCCTCTACCTCGGATTGATGAACTTTTCGATCAAGTGAAGGGTGCAACAGTATTCTCCAATATCGATTTGCAATTAGGTTACCACCAAATCAGGATTAAGGAAGAGGACATAGCTAAAACAAATTTTAGAACAAGGTATGGGCATTACGAGTTTGTGGTGCTACCCTTTGGGTTAACTAACGCCCCTGCAACTTTCATGTGCTTGATGAACAACATATTTCATCGATATTTGGACAGATTTGTGCTGATATTTATTGATGATATACTGATATACTCCCGCACTATGGAAGAGCACAAGGAGCACCTCAGATTGGTGCTACAAACCCTCCGAGAACACCAGTTATATGCTAAGTTCAGCAAGTGCGATTTCTTCAAGGAAGAAATAGAGTATCTGGGCCATATAATCACAAGGGAAGGGATCACAGTGGACCCTGAAAAGATAAGAACCATAATGGAGTGGCTTGTACCGAAAGATGTAGTAGACATCAGGTCCTTTATGGGGTTAGCCGGTTATTACAGACGATTTGTGGAAGGCTTCTCAAGAGTGGCATACCCCATCACTTCTTTACAGAAAAAGGGAAGAGCATTCAAATGGACCTCGGAATGTCAAAGAAGCTTTGAACAGCTTAAGCATCTGCTCACCACATCACCCATTTTGAGCATAGCTGATCCTAACAAGGACTATGTGGTGCGCACTGACGCAAGCAAGGAGGGCATGGGAGGTGTGTTGATGCAAGAAGGGAAAGTAATTGCTTATGAATCAAGGAAACTAAAAGAGCATGAGCAGAAGTATTCTGCTTATGACTTAGAGTTGGCAGCCGTCATACACGCCTTGAAGATGTGGCGACATTATCTTATGGGAAGGAAATTTTTGTTACTGACCGACCACCACAGCCTGACCAATTATTTTAGCCAGCCCACTTTAAACGCAAGGCAAGCACGGTGGGTAGATTTCTTAAGCGGTTTTGACTTTGAAATCAAACATCTGAAGGGGAAAGAAAACCGGGTGGCCAACGCCTTAAGTCGGAAAGTACAATGTTTGTATGAAATTTCCTTCAGCGAATGGAAAAGCCCCTTCGAGGAAATGATAAAAAAAGCAGCAGAACAAGATGCTGAATACCAGCAAATAAAACAGCAAGTACAACAGTCTACCAGTGAGAAGAATCAGCAAGGATATGAGATGGATGATGCTGGAATGATGTACTACAAAAAAAGGCTATATGTACCTAATCAAAAAAGCATTAAAAAACTGATTCTGGATGAATTTCACATCAGTCACTATGCAGGACACCCAGGGTATCAGAAAATGATCACTGCGCTTCGAAAAGAGTACTATTGGCTGGGTATGAAGAAGAATGTGGCCGAGTATTTAGTACGGTTTTTGGAGTGCCAACAAATTAAGGCAGAGCATCAGCATCCAGTAGGGTTATTACAACCCTAACCCATTCTGGAATGGAAGTGGGAAACCATTTCTATGGATTTTATAATAGGGCTGCCTAAGACAAAGAAGAATAACGATTCTATTATGGTGGTGGTAGACAAGTTGAGTAAAGCATCACATTTTATAACTGTGAAATCCACCTATAGAGCTATACAGATTGCCCATATTTTCATGCAGAATGTGTTTAAATTGCATGGACTCCCGAAGACGATAATTTCAGATCATGACGTGAAATTCACATCGGCCTTTTGGAAGACATTATTTGCAGAATTGGGAACACAGCTGAACTTCAGTACAGCGTATCAACCCCAGACTGATGGACAAACAGAGCGGGTGAACCGGTGGTAGAATACATGTTAAGAGCATATGTAATGCAGAAACCAATGCAGTGGGAGGAGTATTTTCACTTGGTTGAATTTGCATACAACAACGGGTATCATACCTCGTTACAAATGAGTCCCTTTGAGGTCCTGTACGGGCGGAAATGCCGCACACCCTCAAGCTGGGGTGGACCTGAAAACAAATTAAGGTTAGGGCTAGAAATGCTTCAGGAAATGGAGGAAATGGTGAAAAGGGTACGCTCTAATTTAAAAGCTGCTCGGGATAGGCAAAAGAGTTTTGCTGACCGGAAGAGGAGGTTTAAAGAATACCAAGTCGGTGACCATGTTTATGTGAGGATCTAAGCAAGGAGGAGTACATTGCAATGGAGTGGGTGTGCCAAGTTGGCACCCCGATATTGTGGACCATTCCAAGTCTTGGCAAGAATTGGGCCGGTGGCTTACCAGCTCGCCCTGCCAAGTCACATCCGAGTCCACAATGTCTTCCATGTCTCTGTATTAAAAAAATATGTTTATGATCCTAAACATGTGATCAAATGGCAGGATATACAGGTGAGGATTATTTCCAGTAGACCAGTCTAAAAGTTTACTTTAAAAGAGACTGATTTGGAATATTGCTTGTTGCAGGTCGAACCAGAAGGAGAAGTCTTGGTCGAGCCGCTGAGCATTCTCGATCGGAGAGAAGTACAGCTGCGGAAGCGAGCTATTACCCAAGCTAAAGTGCAGTGGTAGAACTTTGGGCCTGATGAGGCCACTTGGGAAGATGAAGAGCTCATGAAAAAGGCTTACCCAGAGCTGTTTATGAACATCAAACATCAGGACGATGTCCAATCTCAGGAGGGGGAGATGTGATGTCCCGGGAAAATGTAAATATTTGATTTTTCACTGTGGTAAAAGACAGAACTAAATATGACACTGTTAGCTATTTTAAAAATTAATAGTATTATTATTATAATTTTGTTCTTTATATATATATATATATATATATATATATATATATATATATATATATATATATATATATATATATATATATATATATATATATATATATATATATATATAAGAAATGTTTCTTGGAAATGCTGGCAACTTCTGAGGAGGAAGTTGGGAAAAAGACAGTTGTTGAAACTGCAATCAAACTACCTCCCCTAACGGGAAGGCTTCCAGAGAAAAGGAGGGGAGGAGGCAAAAATCTGCGCTGGAGGGACAAGAAGAGAGGAGAGAGGCTAAGTCTGGTGATGACCAGATAGCCAAGCACTGAGTGTGTTCTTGCTGAGGATAGTGATCCGACAAGAGAAAGCTAGGGGGAGACTCTAGTCTTGAAAGATGAGTCTCACGGTTGGGTGGTCAAAGAGAGAAGCAGCAGGAATCCAGGAAAACCTCTGAGGAGTCTTATTCGCCAGGAAGAGACCAAGTAAGTAGGAAAAATCCCTTGGATATCTGTTAAATAATTTGCTAAATTTCCCTGGTGGGAAATGTGTTAAATATTTTATATGTAACTGCTCAGGAAACGGATGAAGGGGTCTGGTTTACTTGATTACTAGCAGATAACTATACATAGACAACGTTCTCTTACCTCTATGTTAAATTCAAAAGAAGAAATTAGAAAATATGTAGTGGTAGAAATAACCTTGAGTGAAGGAATTCAAGAATAGTGATTAGGGTCTGTGGCCTAATCATACAAACCTCTCAAGGATAGTGAATAACCATAGGTTGCAAACACTACAGTTCAACAGTAACAAATATAAGGGTATAACCGAGAACCAGGAAAATTACAAATGTGATTACTTATGCTTGAACAGAAGTAGACCTGCGCAACCAATATTTTACTCTCCTAGGAAAAACTCTTGCTAAAACTAAAGGAATGTTATCATGCGGTTAAGAGGACATAGTAATAAACTAGAATAAAATCATAAGCATGGGGGGGTCAACATACAAGCCCTGGAATCGTTATCGATTCTAGCTTATGGTTAAAGCAAGGCAAGAGACCCGGATGGGTTTTATTAAACTATCGATGGGTAGAAATTTCAACAGAGTCTAAATTAACAAACTGGGTGTATACAAGGTGGACAGCCGGAACCCTATCGTGGCCTAGGATAAAACCCTAGGTTCCATATGGGAGGTTGTGCGTCTTGAGTAAACCAAAGACATAGAAATTCAAAAAAAAATAAGCAATAAGAAGCACGCCACCAGAATGGCAGCGCTCTGGCAAGGGAGACTGAGCCGTTAGGGAATTTCTTACTGCTAGTTTTAGAATTGAACCTGGAGAGTTGTCAATGTTGAACGTATTTCCAACCACAGGCAGACAACGGCGGTCGTCGGTGATTCGTTATAAACCTGAGGAAACTTGAAAGAATATCACTACAAAGAAAATGCTCTAATGATTAAAATGCACCAGTAACGACGTTTAAAATGGAATATTTCGGTGATAATTCGACAAAACAGAGTTTGCTAGTCCTAACATAAAACACGTATAATAAAACCTTGAACCTTGGAATAAACTTTAGCGTGAAACCATATATAAAATAAGTATTACAGAGCCGTCGTTGGAAACAGTAATATGATTTTTCATTACTTAAATTTGATACAGAATTCAGAAGTCAAGTAAAAAATCCATGCTGGAAACCATTATGGACTCGGCTTATGCCGAGTAGAACTTGAATAAGGAAAAACATAGCTTTGAAACAAGTGCCATATAAATTGGAAGGGAAAACGTAACCCAGGTATACACCATAACAATATACAGAGATTTATTACAATTTACAAGGCGGATCTTAAAAGATGATCTATTAATACAATAGATTTCAATCAAGGCAACTTTCGCCTGAAAATACAACAGCACGGCCAAGCCTCGGCCAAGAGAGCCTATGGCTTCAAACTTTTATATTATCAAAGACCGCAGAGGAACTCTGTCCCAGACATGGTAAGAATCCCTCTCTGCAGCTAAACCGGAAGAACAAAGAAGCGTTTTTACAATCATTGAAAATAGCAGACCTGAGAGCAATGAACTCTCCTCAGACAAGCCAAACCCGAGTTCTGGTTCTTACCGGGCGTTCCACGCTGGATGTGAGCAACCCAGGTAACCGTGGCCGTACTCCCATGCCAAATTGGCCTCCTCTAGCTCCACCCTCCATCTTCCATCAGGAAACCTGTAAAACCAGAGGGAAGACTGTTAGGGTTTGGATGAAGCATTGTAAGCATAGAAACTAAATTTACAGAGACAGGAGTAAGAAAATTGTTTAAGACGCTTTCACAATAGCGTGTAAATTACCTGGAGATGGGGTAGACCAACTCCGGCGCTCGAACCCTGGTTTCAAAAATTGGTTCGCGCACAAGCTGAACACGGCAGGAAGCAGACGGAGTGAGAACGAACATCCAAGCAGAATGAAGGAAATGAGTCGTGTCACCGGATAAACCATCACAAAACCCCAGGTCAATGCTCGACCCTTAGATTCATCACCCACAATCCTGACCGTCGATGGCTGGAGGCGCCCGAGGTACACGATCACCATTGCATGCCAACCCTTGCCACGCCACCATGACCAAGCAGGAAATGAATGATGGGCTAGGTGGAAAGTGCAAGTGAAGCCAACTGTGGGTGGAGTACCAACGTACCGGGGTGATGGTACCATAGAATAGATGGGAGAAACAGTCCAAAGAGCGGAGAAATAAATGCATAAGTCAGACTCATTGCTGGAAAGGGTTTCTCCGACTGCCGGTTCCGGCAGCTTGAAACAAGAATTGTAATATGAACATTTTTCACATAGTGCTATTACATTAAACCATAGGTTGAAGGTTCACACTGTAGGATTAACAGGTAAAAAAAAAATTACTACGACATATTATATAGAAGGGAGATGTGACAAGAAGTGAGGCTGAGTGAATTCTCGGAAAATTGTTCTATTAGAAGATGCCCTGTAGTCATATTTCCCACCTATAAAAAGTAAAAGATATTCAGTTACGATTAAACATTTGATAATCCTAAATTGTAAACCCTTTCAATAAAATTCAATAAAACAAGGAAGGCTTACCTGAGACACATGTGTCTACCGCAGAAGGAAAGACCTTTTAACCGAGATTTGTCACCAAGAAGAAGGAGAAGATGCACAAGGGGTTTCTTCCATAGTCGATCCCAAAAATCTTACACAGTTGGAACGAAACAAAAGTTAACAAAGGCACTGTAGAAGGAATGACATGGAAGGCCAGTAAGGGTTCAAAGAACGAGTAAATCCAACATAATTTTCAGAGCTTCATACCACCTTGAGACAGAGGAGGAATGAAGGCCACCAGCAACATTGCAATGGTTAGTTACCCTAACCCTACTTCGATGAAAGACGATCGTTGGATCAATATCTGGAGTTTCCTTCGTGGGATCACGACCAAGTGGCAGTTGGAAAGTTGGCTCATTTGGATGTGTGCCTCGGAGCATTGAAATCCATCCCGATCATGAGTTACATGCAACATTAAACCAAATCTGCTAAGATATTTACATTATTGGTATGAATCATATTTCATACTGTACCTAATGTCAAACAATTTAACTGCCATTACAACCTAGATGATTATATATATCGCATGTTGTATAATTGCCATTAATTATACATATCGCATGTTGTATAATTTATGGGTTAATATATTCGGATGGTCAAATGATTAATAGTTAAAGATTTTTTTTTTTTTTTGTTATATGTTACACCTCATGCATTTAATTTAGATGAGATTCCATGATGAAAAATTTAATATGTATATATATCGTTAATTTATAATTCATTTATGCATTTGTATATATTTTTAAATTTTTGGAACATAATTTGTTTCTTTATCGAATTAAATTTTCTTAATATTTTTGTAACTATGAATGTAATGATAGGTCTCTTGGTGGCCTACGGGGGACGATGGAACCGGCGCGCTCTGCAGCTAACCGCGAGGGTTTCGGTTAGGGCACTCTGAAACCCTACCTCTTCAACCTGCAGACCACTCTCAGCAACTGTTTCGTCCTGCTTACCTGGCCCGACTTTTCAGGTTACAACTGTCGTTTTCAACATGGATCCGGTTACTGTCGGTGATGTTATGGACACGGAGGAGGAAATCGATTTTACCGAAGACCCGCTCTCCTCTCAGGTTATTTTCGACCGCCCATCCTTCGCATCGTCGTCTGCTGGTCCTGGCCCTCTGCAATCCGAGGCGCACCTTTCCCCGGTGGTCTCTATCCCAGTCCCCCCCCCTACTTGTTTACCTGAAGGCGTTGTTCCCTCTGAATCCGCTGGTCTGGATCTTCCCCCTCTTTCTCCGGGGACCCTCCGCTTCTTATCATCGGTCATACCCCCATCGCCTCCCTTTGATTCGCGTCCCCTGTCATCCTCCATCCCGGCTCCATCCTCATCGGGACCGCCTCTTCCATCGACGGCTGGTTTTTCTGCGCTTCTCCATTCTCCCTCGGGATGTTTTGAAACCCCCGCTGTCAAAGTCAGCTCCTCCAGGTCGAACCCTCAAGACTGCTCCCCGGACCCCTTGGTAAATCACCCTTCTGCGCCGCGCACGGGGAAAAAAAGAACAAAGTGTGTCAAATCTACTTCCAAGGACATCACTATTCGGTTCGGAGAGACCACGGCCATAGGAGAGGCAGCAAATATGGCAAATACTATCCTTGTGGGTCATGTCCGAGGGCGAGCTTACTCTGCGACCCGGTTAACTCAGTGGGTGAAAGAGATCTGGGGTGGGGTTCTGATGGAACTCCCTGAAGTTCATATACTCCCTCGCAGCTGGTTTGCTCTACATTTTGCCAAGGAAAATTATACGGATCTTGTCTTGGCCAAATTCTGGCATATAGAGATGGCGCCGGTACTGCTCAAGCGTTGGAGTCCTCTGTTCGATCCCGAGCGAGAACAGATTGGAGCTGGGCCATTATGGGTGCGACTGCCTGGTCTCCCCCTCCAATACTGGAACGAAGAAGTCTTCATCCGCATTGGAAATGCTCTGGGGACCTATCTCGACCACGATCGCACCTTCGTGGAATCTAGGAATAGAACGCTCGCTCGGATCCTGGTTCACCTAGATACCCGCGAAGGCCTGGAGGAAAAGATCACTCTTCAATGGGGCAGATTCACTCGAGTACAGATTCTTGATTATGAAGGCGTTCCTTTCAGATGCCGACGCTGCCATAGGGTAGGGCATGTCTTCAAGGATTGTCCGCTCAACCAGAGGCACGCTGATGCACCAGAGTCCACCATCTTTACTCCGAGATCCATCTCTCCGGCTGCTCAACATGCTCCGGCCACGAGCATTCCCACATGTGCTACTCCTCAGGCACCGGGTGTTACTCTTGGTCGTGCAACAGCTCCGGTCACCAGATCTCGGGCAGCCTCAGCAGCCGCATCTGCAGCCCCTCCGGGTAATTCTCTCTTCCCTCCATTGTCTAATTTCACATCGACTTCATCTATTACTCCATCTTTGTCTGCTGCATTTTGTTCGATGCCATCCTCCTCTGTCATTGCCCCTGCTGCTACATCCTCTCAACAGCTCCTATCACCAGCATCTTCCCCCTCATCTTCCAGGGGCTCAAAACACTCATACTTCCTGCGCCCGCGCACTCACTCACAGGGATCTCACCCTACCTTTACCGGCTTGGGTATCATAACACCTGGGCTGTCCTCTCTGCCTACTCGAGGGAGAAAATCGGATCTTACTAAGGCTATCAGAAGAGCGGGGGCAGAGGTAGCCATTGGGCGTCAATCCACTATTGATGGGGTACTTAGAGCAAAGAACACCCCTGGCCATCCTCCCCCATGAAGTGTCTCTCCTTCAACTGCAGAGGCCTGGCTAGTGCCTCAAAGAAACTAGCCCTCAAGCGATTGATTGAATCCTCTCCTGTCGATATTATTCTTCTCCAAGAAACTCTTGGACCTGCAGACTCCATATCGGCCTCTCTATCATCTATCACCCCGGTTGGCAATTCTCGGCCATGGATGCCTCTGGTAGATCGGGTGGCTTAGCTATAGGATATAATCCTGTATCTATTAGGGCTCAAGGTACTTGGGGGGGTCCAGGCTTTCTGGGGCTCGATCTATTCTCTGCAGACTTGGGCACCACCCTCAGGGTTATCAACATATATGGACCGTGTCACCAGCGTGAAACTTTCTGGAACAACCTCCTGGGCCTATCCATTCTATCAGCAGAGAACTTAATCATTGGGGGGGATCTAAACTTTTCATTGGGTTACGGTGAATCATGGGGAGCCTCGGCACAAATTGACCCTATTACCGCATACATGACTGACCTTTTGGAACGTCATGACCTGAGTGATGTCCCCATGATTAAACCTCTTCCCACCTAGAGGAACAGAAGAATCGGTGATGCTGCCCTGGCTCGTAGACTAGATAGATTCATGATGAAAGGATCTCTGCTTCAAAGGCTTCATCACTACAAGCAATGGGTGGGATCTGGTGGCATATCAGATCACCATCCTATCTATCTGGAAATAAATGGGCCCAATAAAAAACCCAAAGCACCTTACAAGTTCAATCATGGCTGGTTACAGGATCCCTCCTACATCAAACTTGTAAAGGACTTCTGGCCCCTCAACTTGATAGATAGAGCTGACTCTCTGGCTAAGGGCTTTTGCTCGAATCTATCGCAGATCAAGGAACTCACTATCGAATGGGCCAGAAATAAGCACAGGCAGGAGAACTCAGCTCTCTTGCATATTGAAGCTGAGCTTACCTCTCTCACAGATGAAAGGGGTTTGGGTTTCTCATCAGAGGCAGATAAATCTCATTTAGTGGAGCTGGAAAATCAGAAGCAAAAAATCCTTAGGGAGAGGGAAGAATCTGCTCGACTGCGCAGTAGAGCAATCTGGCTTAAGGCTGGAGATGACAACTCTCGCTTCTTTCACAATTATGCCAAGGGCAGAAAGGTCAGCAATACTATATGGAATCTCCCTATGCCCGATGGTGGAGTGGCTGATACATTCAATAAACTCTCTCAGATGGGATCATCCCACTTCAGGAATCTATACAAGCAACCTCCGGGTTCCAACATTGCAGATATCATTAACATTGCTGGACACTTTCCCAGGTTTGTAAACGAGGAAGAAGCAGAGAATCTTTTCGATCCGGTGACCCCTGAAGAACTGGAATCCACCATTAAATGGTTTAAGAAGGAGCGTAGCCCGGGGCCGGATGGATGGACCATCGAATTCTACATTGCATTTTATGAGACGATCAATCAGGACCTTCTTCGGGTAGTAGAGGAATGTAGGATGACGGGATCCCTGTATAATGCTATCAACTCCACTTTCATTGCTCTGATCCCTAAAACTGACTCTCCCTCCTCTTTTGATGAATATCGTCCCATCTCACTCTGTAATGTACTCTATAAGATCATCTCAAAAATCATTGCAAACCGCATTCGCCCCATTCTGTCTCGCCACATCGCCCCTCAACAATTCGCCTTCCTGGAACACCGCCAGATTCATGAAGCTATTGGGGTTGCTCATGAGGCTTTTCACTCTATCTGGTCAAAACACCATAAAGCCATCATCTTAAAAATTGACCTAGCCAAAGCATTTGATCGGGTCAGCTGGCTCTATATCAAAATGCTCCTTATTCATTTGGGCTTCCCTCACCGATTTATCACTTGGATCATGGCTTGCATTACCACTCCCTCCTTCAGTGTGCTGATTAATGGATCTGCATCCCAGTTCTTCCACTCTGAACGTGGCCTCAGACAGGGGTGCCCTCTGTCTCCCCTTCTCTTCCTCATTGTCATGGATGGCCTCAGTCGTCTTATTGCCTCAGCCAAGAGAAATGGAGATATTTGTGGTCTCAAGATAACAGAGGACTGTTACCTCACCCACCTTTTATTTGTGGATGACGTTATGATCTTCCTTGATGGTAGTATCCGGGACTCCCGTTCATTCTCAAATATTATCTCCCTCTTCTCATCCGCCACTGGGATGCTGGCCAACCATTCAAAATCATCTATTATCCTATCCAGAACCTCTGTCCATGAATCTCAACTGGCACTTCAGCTTTTTCCTTACAGCATTCACCCCCTAGATCAGGGCCTTAAATACTTGGGATATTGGATCAAGCCTATTAGCCCAAAAATAGCGGACTGGATCTGGCTAGTTGCTAAATTGGAGAAGAGACTCAATATCTGGAGCCATCGATACCTCTCTCGAGCAGGAAGACTTGTCCTGATTAAATCTGTCTTGGAAGCTACCCCGGTCTTCTGGATGGCTTTGGCCTGGATCCCGCGCAGCATCCTGACCAGACTACAGCAAACCTGCAATAGGTACTTATGGAATGGGGCAAAAGAGAAACGCATTTTTGCATGGATTGGATGGAAGAGGATTGCCATTCCAAAGAAATGGGGTGGCTGGGGGCTCAAAGATCTCCCTTCCTTCGCACAGGCTCTGGCAGCAAAGATGGGATGGACCTTAATCACTGGAGACAACCTATGGACTCATATGGTATACCACAAATATATTTGGCCCCATCATTTAATGGATTGGATCCGGCTCCCGACCTGGCCTAAAGCAGGAATATCATCAGTTTGGAAAGCACTACTTCATGCTATACCTCTTATCAGAGATAACTTGATATGGAAAATCAATGATGGCACACAGGCCAGAATCGGCCTGGATCCTTGGAATGGAAGCGGAGGCAGGCATATATTGCCTGAAGCCCTCATCCGGTACCTGCACACACAAGGGATCACTTATATAGCTGATATAGCTGATCCACAGCGCACCACCATTTTCGAACAGCGATGGAAAACTGTAGATCAGATCAACATCCCACCTCTTTGGCACCAAGATTGGCTGTCTTATATCAGTGCCTTATCTGAATCGCACATTAGAATCAAGCAGGGACCTGATGAGCTTATTTGGTATCCTTCGGAGCACGGCATTTACACCCCTAAAACTGGATACCTATCTCTGATTTCACATAAGGTCCCGGATTTATTATCTTTCTGGTGGAACTCCATTTGGAAACTAACATCCCCACCCAGGCAGAAGCTATTCTTTTGGTGCATCCTTAAGGGTGTAGTCCCCACGGGGGAATACCTCATGAGACGTGCGGTCCATGGACCGTCTTGGTGCATCCTGTGTAAACAGTCAGCCGAATCGCGCACGCACTTATTTCTTCAATGCTCTGTACTGTCACACATTTGGCAAGCAATTTCCACTGATATACAATACACCGGTAAATGGGAGGGTGTTGATATAAATCAAACCTGGGAGACTTGGTTCCATCAGCACAGAAACTCAAAACTGCAAAGCTTGCCCAATATCACCTGTTGGTACCTCTGGCTGGCTCGAAACCGTTTGACTTTCGAGGATAAACCGGTTCATTGGCCGCATCTAATTGCTAAGATCATATCAGCCTACAATGAAACTCCTGAGCCACCGCAGCCAAAGGCCCGCCGACCCCGTGACCCTCCACAAATCAATCACAACAGCCCATGGGCTTATTTCGATGGTGCTGCCCAACAGCAGGGATGTGGAGGGGGCTTTCTCCTCTTCATAAACGAACAACATTTCTATAAAGCAAAGCTGGGTTTGGGAGCTGGTTCTAACAACTTCGCTGAGCTCATCACCCTCCGTCATCTTCTTCATTTTGCATTGAGCCACAATTGCTTGCACTTAAACATATATGGAGATTCAAAGATTGTCATAGATTGGTTCAATAATAATTCTGCTTGTCATTCACACACACTCAGCAGCATATTGGATGAAATTAAATTACTGAAGGATCAGTTTAATGACATCACTTGCACTCATATCTACAGGGAACACAACAACAGTGCCGACCAACTATCCAAGGAGGCTACGACACTTCCCAGAGGTGAGTGGATGATACAGGAGCAGCGAGGTACAAATGCATATCAGTACTACCACCGCCCATACATAGATGCACAGTATCATAGGGCAGCCAGCCCATGAAATCTGATATGAACAGATATTTTTTGAACAATTTTGTATATAGCTGATAAATATTATAACTGATAGCCCTGCGTGGCAATATGTATATATGACAATATAGAACATCCTGCGAGATGAATTTTTGCTTTTTGATAGACAGTAATAGAAACTACAGCTACCCACATGTGTGGTGGAAGAACATATAGCATATGCAAAACGCATCTACAACATGTAATTTTTCCAATCAATGAAAGATTACGATTTTTCCAGTGGAAAAAAAAAAAAAAATTAAATTTTTAAATTACATAATTATTATATTAAAAACAACTATAGTAATATTTTTTTTCAAAACTATATTCCACATGAATATCATGGGTCAATACCATGACATTTTTTCTTTAAGTTATTTTTTATTTTATTTTTTATTACGTTAAGAGACACTCTACAACCTAGCATGGGGTAGATGTCAAGGTTAAATTTTTAACATTTAACATTTAATCTAATTTCAACGTCGACAAGTATAGAGGTAGATGTCTAGGCATAATGTTTAACATTTATATATCGACTAATTAAAAAATAATAAAAGGTTAAATGGAAATGTTGTAGTGTAAAAATTTAAACCTTTGCTAAATTAATAATAAAATGTAAAAATAATAAAGTTCATTATTGTAATTTTATTTTGTAGGGTATGTTAGCCCCTCTAATAGGAAAAGATCCATAAATAATTATAAGTTACGTTGGTCATGCTAAATTAATAATGGTTGATAGACAAATCATGTGGAGTGGATAAGTAAATTGTTTGCATAAAAACTTGCATAAATTTTGTTGGGTAGTAACCACTTGTACGTCTACACACTTACCATTTTACTCCTATATAAGTGCACAAGAAAACATAAATAATGTTGACAAGTAACTCCTTTACATCTTATACCTATCCATTTTTTACGCAAAGACTTTCTTAAAAAATCACTACACAAATATCTAAAAATGATTCCATAACCATATTTAAATTTAATTAATAAGCCCATAAAAACTGAATACTTATAATAAACTTACAATATAACAAGTTTCTTAACCATGAATATCCACCCTTACTTTAGCATGGATATTTTGTTACAATACCATGGGTCAATACCACGGCTTACCAATACTACAAGTTAGAGAAACCATAACTCATTTACAATAAAATAAAATAAAATGTAAAATATTTTAGACATTACAGATAGCATTGATTGCATAGAATGAAAATTCTCCATCATATGGATGGATGGGGGAGAGACACTGAGAGAGCAGGGAGAGAGGGGGGGGAGAGAAGAAGAGAGGGGGGGAGATAATGACAAAGTTGGAGTATGGAGATAGAGAGAGAGGAGGGGAGGGAGAGGAAGAAAAAAAACATAAGGAGATAAAGGTAGAGAGAGAGGGAGAGAGGAGGAGAGAGAGGGGGAGACATAGAGATGGAGTGGGAGAGAAGGAAAGAGGGAGGGAGATAGTGATAGAGTTGGAGGGAGATAGTGATAAGAGTTGGAGGGTAGAGAAAGGGGGGATGGGGGGTGGAATATAGAGGGATGTGGGAAAGAAAGGGAGAGAAGGGAAGGAAAATATAGGGAGGGAGGGACAGACTAGAGTACCAGAGAGACAAATGGATCCAACCTAAATATGGTATGTGTGTATATAAAAATTAGGTTAGATCCATCTTAACACTAGATCTACCAAGGACCGAGAATGATCAAATCTCTTAACATACAAACCTATTTTAAAGTAAAAAGATATTTGATAGTGAGTAAAATAGTTCCAAACTAATTTATTTTACTAGAATTAAGATATTTATATTACATTATACTAATCTTTTGTTATTTTTATTTGTATTTTTAAATAATTTAACTTAATCAAAATATTTTTATTTTTATTTTCATTTATATTTTTAAGTAATTTAACTTAATAAAAATATTAAATATTGCATTACAATATATCTACCAAACTGAATTGGAAAGGGCATATAATACCATAAACTTTCATTATAACTAATTTGAAATCAACTTTATTTGTTTTCTTCCTAATTTAATTACACCAAATAATACTCTAGTTACGTGTTTTCCTTATATGTCGGGGGACGACGGGCACGTCAATCTCAGAAACCAAGTGGGCGTATTTGACATTTAAAATATCGCTGGGAAGTTTCTGAAGAAATTGCAAACTTTTGAGCTTTATTCAAAATGAAAAATGAAATCCGTGTAGAAATAAGAAGTTAACTACATTTTATAATGAATAGTTTAGTTTCGAAAATAATAAAATGAATTATATTCTCTATATTTGATGGGTAGCCGGTGAGAATATACGAGCATAATTATAAAGTGAAAAATCCAATTATAGTTCAATTATTATTAAAAATGTATCTATTAAAATCTAATTCATAAAAATTATTGTTTTGGATTGCCACTAGTTAGAAAAGAAGATAAATATTATTATGGTTCATTAAAAATAATATTTAGAAACAAAAAAAATCACTTTTATAGTAAAAATGAGAATCAGAAAATATTAAAAAATTAATTAATAAAATTTAAATGAAAATAGTATTTTATATATATATAGATAGATAGGTAGATGTAGATATAAATATAGATATAAATATTTTTCTGGAAGGTAAAATATTTTTTAATGTTCAAGGAATTATAATATTAAAGTTTAAAGTCATTGCATTAATATCTAGTTTATAGTTAGGGTAATATATTTTAAGATTGTCTTTAGAATGTAGTGCAATGGTTAGGTAGGGATGTTTGGTCTGCACAAGTCTTGTGATCTAATCTCATGCTAAAAAATTAGTTGATATATACCTCTTTTAAAATAAAATATATTCCAATAACTATTAAAAAAAGCAAAAATAAATAAATATACCCCAATAAAATTATATATATATATATATACTCCAATAACTATTAAAAAAAATGAATATACTCCCATAACTATTGATAAAGAAACAAAAATAAATGAATAAAACAAAAATGAATATACTTGTTTTTCAAAACAAAATATACTCCAATAACTATTAAAAACAAAAATGAATATACTTATTTGAAATAAAAGAGATATAATTAATATAATTATATTAATGTGATTACAATTAGAATAGATGGAAAGATTTGATCTCCACAAGCCTTGTGGTTTGAAAGAATATATTTCAATAATAATATTAATATAATTACAATTAAAATAGGTAGAAAAATTTGGTCCCCACAAATCTAATAATCTGAAGAAATATATTCCAATATCTATTAAAAAACAAAAATAAATATACATATTTACTTCAACAAAAATACTAACAAAAAAAACTTTCTTCAACAAAAATACTAACAAAAAAAACTTTAAAAAATTAAACTAAAAACAACTCGCTTGGGAATACATGTGGAAACTTATGCAATCCACGCCAGTGTGTGTCTAATATTTAACGTAACGTGGAGAGTGGATGGGCACTTGCCGAGGTACAGCTAGCCAATGTGAGCATACGGGTGCATAATTCATAAGAATACAGGAGAGCGCCTGTGGGCACTTCAAGGAATCCTCAGTGTTATGAGTCTCCTAATCACATACAAGTTTATCTGAACGCCTGGGCCATTTCGGCATTCTTTGGTTGGTATAAGTTTTCTCTCACGTCATTAGATATTTAAAAAAAAAAAAAAAAAATTGTCAGTGGATTGGAATATTTAATTTTTTTTTGAAATATTCAAAAATATTTTTAATATCAAAAAATAGAATTATTTTTAAAATAGTTATGTTATTTAATTTTTAATTTAAATTATTATAAAAAAGTAATATATGAAATGATTTATAGTTTTTTAGATAAGTAATATATAAAATGATTTATAGTTTTTTGGGATAAGTAGTATACAAAATGATTTATAGTTTTTTTGGGAATATGTTATTGATAAGTCATGATATTGTAATAAAATCTATTTACAACTTAAGAATATTCATGGTAAAATAGGGATAAATCTTTATGAATAAAAATCTTGTCCCATTTTTTTTTCAAATGTATGTAATATTTAACTTACTTATTTTTTTATAATTATTAATAATAATAATTTAAAAAATATATATATAAATGAGTTCATTGTAGTGATAAGTATGTCTATTTTGGAATATGATTTATAGAGTTTTAAGTCAATAATCAATAATTAATTATTAGGTGGATGGTAGGGAGTTAACTTTAGAATATTAGTATTCTACACAAATTAAAGGTTCAGATTTATCTCCAAATTAATTATGTTATTTTTGTCTTTTTAATTAAGTTGATAAATTTAAAAAAAATGTGATCGTATGAAGTGAGTTATGGTCTTTTGGGTATGTGGTATTAATAAGTCATTCAAATTTAACTTGTTTAATTTATAGAATTCATGTTCCCCGAGTTTTCACAACGCTGAATTTATTTATACATTCAAAAACATATTTAAAGAACAAAAAAATGGCAATTTTGCTTGACAATGTATTCCAAATTCCGGTAAAAAAGTTATATCTTCTATCAATTTAACTTTACCTTTATTTCAATGTATATATCTTTAACTTAAATATTAATTTTTTTATAATATTAATAATAAAAATATTTAAAATAAAACTATCATTTTTTATGACTTTTTATATTTTAATAAAATAGAATAAATTTTTAAATGTTTATTATGGATTGATATTTTTAATATATATGCTACCAGCATAATAAATAGTTGTAAATAGCTTGTAAATAGCTTGATTTATGTTAGATTTTTAACTTTTATTGACCAGAAAGGATATTTGATTAATATGTAGTATAGGAGAATAATATTTTTATATTATTATTCTTTTAAATATGGTATATAATGTAATATAATTTTATAAATATTATTAGATTCAAAATTGATTTATTTAAATTAAAATATTTTTATATATAATTTAGATTAAGATAATTATATTTTAATGCTCAAAATGAGAAATTTTATTTTTGGTATACTGAAATAGTGTTATACATTACTTTCCAAACATACTAATGATGTTGAGAGACTTTTTAATTGAAAATTCCTTTTTCCTTCTATTTTCAAATGATTTGTTATCATTATTTATTATTCATAACAAAAGTGTATCATTGAACAAAGGTGTATCATTGTTACTGTACTATTTTTTCATGTAGATTTTAGTTTATATTTTTTGTTGAAGATTGATTCTCTCATTTCTATTGTTGGCCAGGTATTAATTGAAAAGGAGAATTAGATAAAGTGGTTCAAAAAGATCAAAAAAGCATTGATCGTTAATGATTTGTGGGATGTCATTTGTGAAGAAGAGGATGATAGTGGTAAATGATAGGAGGATAGTGAACCTAACAAACCACCATGATACAAGGAGCTAGCCATATGAAGGAAGAAAGGCAATAAAGCATATGCCTTGATTGCCATGATAGTGCGTGAAGAGGCCATTCATCATATTGTTTCAATTAAAGATTCATGTGGTGCTCTAAAGAAGTTAAAGGACTAGTATGGCTTGTAATACCCTTACTTCAAACCCCTCTTTGTAGTGACAACTATTTTTATTATGATAGTGAACTAGGATGTTGGTCTTGTGTGCCCATGTATATGAGTTTTCAAGCTAGAATATCTATGTGGATTTAGGCCAAAGATCCTACGCATGGAAAGTCTAATAAGAATATTTTTTTTATATGTAATCAAAACAAATATAACAAAACCATTGTTGTATACCAAGTTAGTGTTGAATTTCGTAGATCGGGAGGTTATTGTTGAAGAAAACAACCATGTTTTAAATTAAATCATGATGCAAGAGGTGGAATAGGTAGTCATGGAATGCCTAAAGGTAAGGCTCCTAATACTAATGGATTTACTATTGATATTTTTAAAGCTTGCTGGAACATTATTAGATGTGATGTTTAGCGAATAGTGGAGAATTCACAATAGCCAGCCTACATTCTCATAGCTCTTGATTCCACTTTTATCTTTCTAATTGTGAAAATATCTCATTCTAAACCCCTTTATATTTCAGACCTATTTTTTATATGTAATGTATATATAAAATCATTAATGAAGTTATCACCAATCATTTTAATCCTCTCCTTCCCTCCCTCATCTCCATAGATAAAATGGGTTATATTGAAGGTAGACAAATGTTGGAAAACATTATCATTTCTCATCAAAATATTCATCCGCTCAAATACTCCAAGTATCAAGTTATGTTAATCGGTATTGACATGTCTAAAGCATTTGACAAACTCAATCAAAAATTCATATTTCATGTTCTCAATGCTTTTGGAATTATGGAAAGACGGATTCATTGGATAATGGTCCTCATTATGGAAACCTTCTTCTCCATTGTAATTAATGGCTCTCCATCTCTTATCTTTGTACCCTCTAGGGGCATTAGGTAAGGAGACCTCATCTCCCCTTACATCTTCCTTCTTATCGAGGAGGGGTTGGGAAGATTGATTAAATCTTCCTTTCATCTTAGACAGCTCAAAGGTCTTCCTCTGGGATCCCCTGATCTCTCATTGACTCATAAAAAATTTGTCGATGGAATTCTCATGCTTGGCATTCCCACTGTTAAAGAATATTCTTCGCACATTTTCTTATGCTTCTAGAACTTCCATAAACTTCAATAAATCCCATTTTTTTCCTTTAACACCCACCGTGTTGTTCAGATCCATATCTCCTATCTTCTTAGGAATCATAAGATCTCTCTTCCATCCAAATATATGCACCCCCCCCCCCGCACCACCAAGGGAAACCCAGTTAGGAAAAAATCTTGGTAAAACCTCCTAATGAAATTTGAAGCCAAGCTTTCGCTCAAACTTTCAGAGCTCTTAACCTTATTGGTTGTCCCACTCTTTTTAAGTTAGTTCTATAATAATTCCCTACCTATATTCTCTCTGCAATGACTACTCCCAAAATAATCATAAAAAAAATTAGAAACATACAACACAAATCCCTTTCGAGAAATGGGATCTTATTGCATGGGAAAAAAAATTGTCAACCAAAAAGGGATGGAGGTTTGGATTTCTCAATCAAGCTTTGAATCCAAAATTTGGTGGAAGATATATTAATAATTGAGATGCCTTGTCGAACAAGATATGGAAAAAAAAAATATGTAGCCCATAAGCCAAAATCTCAATTAACTTGAATAAATGGTAATATAAATGGTTTGCATATCTAGAATGCTACTTGTAACAACAATCATTTGGTTCAAAACCATTATTTTTGGGAGATAAGGAATAAAGAAAGAAATACGTTATTTTGGGAGGACTCATGGAATTAGTGGCAAAAACTAACCCAAAGCGCACACCTTCAAGCCATGAAGGACTCCATTATCTCTATGGGATATAATATTTTTTCTCATTACTAGGATCATTTTCCCTGTCCTTCCTCCCAATGACAACTTTGTAAGCCTTATGCTAATTGGGTTGTCCCTATTACCCAAAATGAAACTCATGCCATCTCACAGGGATTGGCCAACTGGGAAATTGTTAGTCATGATGGGGAGGAAAATTTAAGATGGGCTTATGGCCCCTCTAGCACCTTCAATATCCTTAAATCCTGCCACATTATTTCAGGTACAAGTTTCAAGAGGGATCAACATAACTGGAGTAATATCTGGAATCTCGAACGTTGGCCCAAAATCACCTTAACCTTGGCCCAAAGTCTCCAATTGCAAATTCTCCAGTTCCATATGGGACCATCTTGCCATGACCTTCAAACAATTAAACAAAATGCATAACAATGGCCTTCTAACTGTAAAAAAACTGGTAACTCTCCCCATTCTCCTATCTGGTAATCAATGCAGCCTAGAAACTATTTTTTTGTTCCATTGTTTGGGATATTTGGAAAGAAGGAAATATATTCATTTTCCAATGCATTGCTACTTCCATAGATTGCACTTGGTAAGATGTTCTTGACAAAACTAAATAAGCCATCATTATTTCTCATTACACTCCTCAAAACTAAGATTGCAATCCCTCTGAACATTCCATCCTCTCTACGATTTCCCTTTCATCTTTTATCCTTTCCATTCCCTTAGCTCCCCTTCCTTTCTTCCTCCATCCCCTCTTCTTCCTCCAGCCGCTCCTTCTAGTCTCCCTCACTTAATAATTTCATAAAGCTCAATTTTGATGGTGCATCAAAAGGAAATCCAGGAAAAGACAATTATGGAGGCATCTTTTGTGATGGCACAAGGAAAATCATTCATATACATGCAAGAGTCATTGGCTTCAATATTAACAACATGACCGAAATTTGGGCTTCAGAGCAAGGCCTTATCATTGACTATCGATGAAAATTCCACAAACACATCATTGAAAGAGACTCCAAAATATTAATCCACATAATTCACAATATTTAACGTGGCTTGGATCCTTCCAAATTTTCTAGCAGCTAGAGGTTGGAAGCTCATATTGTGTATATTTCCAAACTATCTCTTCTCTCATATTTTTGTATGGATCGAAACAAGATAGCCAATCGATTAGTTAATTTCAGCCTTAACATGGAAACATCATCACTTCAGTGAGAGTGAAGCCACAAAATCCCTAGCTTTTGGTTTTAGCTTCGAAGGATCTTGCTGCTCATGATGGGTGCCTAGATATGGACGATCAACCTTCGCCTTGAAATGAAAGCAGGGATCTCCATAGAGGTTGGATGCCAAGGCAAGCGATGTGGGTTAACCTTATAGTATGCAATATCCTCGAGATCAATCCGGTTGTTGGATTCTTGTTAGAATTCTATTGCTGACGGTTATTTTGATTTGGACAATTTTTAATTTAATTTAATTTTATTATTATTAATTTCTTTTTCAGCAAGAAAAAAATGATATATATATATATATATATATATATATATATATATATATATATATAATGGGATCGAATTACATATAGGGTGATTCCAGAGTCCATATCAGATACAACATATCAATCGTGAGCGAGATCTCACTACCCATCCAAATCATCATACATGATATAAATCCAACAGTTCTAGCTGAGATGGCCCAGAAAGTTTGGCCACATTATACAGTGAACAAAAAATATGTGACAATTATGTAACTGTATATTGATTCACATGAGGGAAAATCATATGTTCTACATACTCCATAATATAAAAATCAATGCCACAGTAGTAAGAAAAAGACCAGGGATATGTACAAACATATATAAGATAAGCATATAATGTCAAAAATATCAAAAAAACATAAGAGCAATAGTCACCCAGGGAATGGAAACATTCCCGCGTCAAATGTAGTGTCTCCCATCTTGACCATAATGTGAATACCATCCTGTTGTGCCATCAAACCCTCCTTTGAAAATCGATCAGCTTGTTGGTTGAATTCCCTACCTATATGCATAATTAAGGAATTCCGAAATAAAGTATATAGATTGTCAATTTTCGTGAGCCATCCCTTGAGTGTATGTTGTTCGATTTTAGCATCACCTAGAACATGCTGAACAATGGTGTTTGAGTTACGAAATATATGTATTTCAAGGATATTGAAAAAGTGTGAAAACCATAACAGACCCCATAAAGCCATTGCTTTTGCCTTTGTATTTGAACCAGTGCTCGCCTGCCAATGTACAGAAAATTCATGATATTTGGATATACCAATCCAAAATCGACATCCACATGTATTCCTTTGTGTTGCCCCGCAAAAAAACCACCCATGTATATCATTTCCAGGCATGGTTTCATACGGGGATCTCTATTGGGCCCATTATCATGAGAAAAACCCATAGCATGTGAAGAGATAGTACATTCATAAACCAAAATAAAGTTGACCCTTGAGTTCTCAATTTTTTTTCTATTTCTCCATTTCTAGATCATCCAAAATAGTGTAGGAGGAATACTTCTCCAATAAGTTTTCTGATAACTCCACCATATCATGCAATTCTGGACATTGGCAAAACTGATATTTGGAAAACCAATTGTATGTGCCATTTTTGCCATACCTAGACTGTGTAGAGGCATTTGAGAAACAAATGATCATTATTCTCCTTTGTGTTTCTACAAATCGTATAGATGGTCGGCCCACGCCAATTCCTCTTCTAAATATTATCCAAAGTGAAGATTATGACAATTTGTTGCATTTGTCACTGTCGGGGACAAATATTTCACTCTCAAAGTATTAATTTTGGCAATTCTTCACAATTCGAATCATGTCAAACTGAAAGCAATTTCCATGTTGCAACTAATCAGCTTCAATATTCTCTATTGCGCCTTCACCTTTAGTCAATCATCTACCCAATTGTTTGACATTTGACTTGGATTTTCATAGAAGTTCTTGATTTCTTTGTTTTATTTAAGATTCATGTTCTACTTGTTTTCTCAACATTGAGCCCTATTTTCGCTATATTTAGTTAGAGTTTGGCAGTCGATGTCCTTGTTTTCCTGGAGAGAAACACACATCATCTTCTCCTCAGAAAACAATGACGAAGCACAACAACAAATGAGCTACAATCCTCTGTCACATTTGTCATGTCCTTGGATTTATTTGTGCTTTTTCCTTATGTAGTTTGTCAACCAGTTAATTATTAATAGATTATTCACCAGTACAATAGCTAGTCTATATATATATATATATATATATTCTTTTTTTCGTAGCTATGCTATGAAGAGGTTTTAACAACCTCAAAATTTTATATCTCTTCCACAAGTTTACTTTTCTTTGTTGACTATGTTTTATTAATTAACTTCTTTTTGAAGTAATACAAAGTGTTTATATTTACCAAAAAAAATAGAAAAATAATGAATACTTCTTTATATTTATGAATTATTAATTAATTAAAAAAAAATTGTAGAGAGGCCCTCTCCAGCCTAGTGTGGAAGAAATATTCTTTTATAGTGTGTCATGTCTTGTCCCGGCATGTCCTATAGTATTATGTTATGTAAACAAAACATTTTAACTTGATAAAAGTACATAAAATAAAAATAAAATATTTAAAATAAATAAATAAAAATATTAACTATAATTATTAATTGAAACGTTTTCTCTTGGTCAAATTACATTAAAAAAAAAAGTTAAAATAGAATAAAATAATTAATCTAATTAATAATTAATCCAGCCTATATTAATCTTCATTCTCAATCTACACTCTCAAATCTCTTTTTACTCTAATATTAACGGTATATTTTTATATGTATTTCTCAGTATTACGTTTTCAGTTTCAATGTGTGAAATTCAATCCTCACTTAACTCCCTTTGGAAAATGTCAAGAAAATGTGAGAATTGTAATAGGTAATTCTCTGTAAATAAATAGGACAAGGTAGAAGATTGATCTTTATATTGTGTAAATATATGTCTAGATTTGTGTGCTTGTGTGCTTTGTTTGGAAATATGTATGCAATGAAAACCCAGTGTTGAGAATATTCCTCTCTCTTCCCGGGGCCACTGATTGGAGCCTAAGTCAGATTAACATTCCCAATGTCGATTTCTGTACTGTATCCGTCGTCAAAAGATTGGAAATCGACTGCAACAAGGAACTATTTCCAGATAAAAATTCGCCCAGAATTATTGCCACCTCTACAATTTCTCTGTAGCATTCCTCGCCAGAATCATAGAAAATGGGAGCTGATGTCGAGACATTGTTATTCAAGGCAAGGGCATGCCATCACTGCATTATCTGCTCCACCTACACAATCAGCCAGATTTTATTAATTCAAAGTGCCGCGGATTTGGTTTGCTCGAGGTTATGCACTCATCCACGCCATTTCCATAAATTTTAAGACCAGCAACGTAATCATTGAATACAATGTAACCGTGCTCCATTGCTAACCCTTCCGTAGTCCTGTCTGTCTGAGCACGGAAAATTTTCTTTCCAATTCAAGTTTTATTGCAGTAAACACTTTTTCATGTAGCGAAGGAATACTGCAAGTGATACTTTGGCCAAATTTACAGAGAAAGTGGCAGCTTCATTGTTTTGGAAAGCAACATAAGGCTGGCAGTTTTATTGAAATTCTTTATGCTGCTGCATCCACTCATGGGAGATATTTCAATTATTTTTGGAGGACTCACGAATCTGGTTTGAAATTGTCATTCTCCTATCCTCTTCTCCCTAGTCACATGCTTTTCGAAGAGAGAATTGAAGACTGAATAGAATAAACAGGCCCCTACCAGATTGTGTATTCCAGGGGAAAAAACTGGGAAATTGATTATTTATCTATTATTTAACATGAGGAGTAGAGTTGTTACTCGACAGATCCTTCACCTATGAAGATTGTTCATTACAGAGAGCAATGATGATGTAATCAATGCTTGCGAAGGAGCAAAGGGAACTTTCAAAAGGACCATGCTGGGCTCCATTCCCAAGGTTTTGAATTAACCATCAAAGGATTCGATATTGTAGAGGTTTCGTCAGCTAGGTCCATATTCAGGTCGGTTAGTGGGAAGAACTACTTTGAAGATGGTGGTTGATGTAAAAAAATTGCTATTAAGTTAGTTTATTTTGATATTTAGTGGTGTGCATATTATTATTATTTCATTCATAAAGTTATATTATGAAGATCAATTAATGAATCAAGTGACATAGTTCAAGTCAATGGTTCTCAACCGTTCGTTTTTGGTGTTAAGAAAATATATGTGAATCTGTTAGAGAATGATGGGTCTCGTCATTTTTTTCAAGAGCATCAGTTTTTAGTTTTTTTTTTTGGGGTATGTAAGTGTGTATATGTTAAAAATGTGAGTTGAATGATTGATTTTTGGATAAGTTTAGTATCTAGACAACTTATTTATATTTTTGGAAGTATGTGTTTAGATGTATTGTAGTAAGATGAAAGTTATATGATTGACTATTGGATAACCTTAGTACTTAGACAACTTACTTATATAATTGGAAGTACGTGTTTAGACGAATACTACTAGGATGAAAGCATGTCCATAGAGATACTCAGTTCTAGGTTATTCTTTTGGGTAGTCAAGAAGCATAAATTCTACAAAATTCCTCAACGATGGTCAGAGTTAGTTATGTTTTAAATGGAGGTCAAGTGGTACCTCAAAGTGGTATCTTCAAATTTTTGGTGGATATAAGATCAAAACTTTGTTGTAATTTGTATTTCTGGCACGTAGGCATTAAGGGAGGGGCTTGGAGATAATGCTTCCATGTTAAGTTTAGAAGTAGTTTGGGATTTTGCTGAAAAAATATCTCAATCTCCATATCTATGATTTGCATCTAAAAGTAAGTATATAATTGTAATGTAATTAAATCAAGCGTGCAATAAAGAATATAATTTTGTGTGTGTATTTCTCAGTACTATGTCGTCAATTTCAATTTCTTTGTTTTATAAATGCATTACCATACAAGCAGAGATGTCTAATAATGTTACTTTATGATAAATCATTAAAACCTCTTTTTTATTTTATTAAATATAAAATAAATATTTAAATAAATTCAATTAGTAGTTTATATTTTTGTATTATTCATAGAATAAGTATTAAAAGTTCAATTTCAAATATTTTTAAATAATTTTTTAAAAACTCTTTTTTTTTACTATAATGACCCAATGACTAAGTCGTGCCCTACAGGTGAAAATGATAGAAGGAAAAGCTCTGGGCAGCTTATTCCTTGAGCCTAATGAATACAGGCTAAACATGTCATTTCGAGCAATAGAACCTGAGAGTTAAAGAGTTAACAACCCTCCTCAACCACTTTCTCTAGCCTTACTTGCCATAAACATAAAAATATTAAACAATATTATATTAATTGTGAAATAAAATTGATCATTGCACCCAGAGACACTCTCCAATCCAATATGGTAGAGAAATAAGATAAAAATACCCTATTTTAAACATTTTTACAAGATAAAATCAAATAAAATTTGACTTGGATGGTTTTTGAGCATCTAGAGGGATCGAATCCCTTCTCATTCTAAAAAACGTTTTGCATCTCAAAAGATTTGATCCCTCTACGGGCTTAGTAAATCCAAAATTAAAATACATCTAAACTCATAATTATTAAATAATTCTCAAATATACCACTAAAAAATTAGGATTTATAATCTCTCACTTTTCCAAAAAAACTCTAAAACTTAAACCAATCCTCTATTCTTTTTAATATTTAATCAATTCATATTATGAGTATCTATTATTTTTAATATTTAATCAATTCATATTTAACTTTTATTTTTTTATTTTTTTTTATCAAAAGTTCAAATTTTAAATTACATATCACCTCATTTATCATCAATGAGAGATGAGATGCAACAATAAATTAATTATTATTTTAAAAAAAAAAATTAAATTACATGATTATTTTATATTAAAATATTTTTTATAAATAAGTATAAATATTGTTGTTACTTATTTCTTTAATTTATAATTAGCCTAGATCTTTAAATGTTACCAAGTATGATGGAAATGTTGTAACTTGTAAAAATTTAAAGCTTTGCTCAATTAAGAATAAAATGTTAAAATTTAAATCTTTGCTCAATTAATAATAAAATGTTAAAAATAATAAAATTCAATTTGTTATATTGTAATTTTGTTTATAATGATTCCATAATCATATTTAAATTTAATTAATAAACACGTAAAAACTGAATACTTATAATAAAATTACAATATAAGAAGTTTCTTAACCGTGATATCCACTTCCACATTACCATGGATACTATTAAATGGTAAAAAAGTTTTGTTACAATACCATGGCTTACCAATACTACAAGTTAGGAAAACCATAACTTATTTCACAATAAAAAATTAAGATGTAAAATATTTTAGACATTATAGATAACATTGACTACATAGAGTGAAAATTCTCCATCATAACATTTGGTTCTAACGCTTTTGCACACATTCCTAAGGAAGATGCAAAGAAATTGGACGCTAAAGCTATAAAATGCATATTTTTAGGGTATTGTTCTAATTTCAAAGCATATAAGATGTTTAATCCATCTACTCACAAGGTATTCGGGAGTAGAGATGTTATCTTCCATGAACAGGTTGATGAAGGGAATAAGGAAAGAATTTATGAGGAGTGGCACATGCCTTTACTGATTGATGACAACAATGATGAAGCTAAAGCAAAAAGAGGAAGCTAGCGATGTGGATACATTCAGTAGTCGAAGTCCATTCAAAGGTGAGAAAGAAATCACATAGGACAGAATTGAGGCATGTCCGCTACAGACTCACTTATCGACAAGGTACACATATTATGCTCTTATGACTAATATTTTAAATTTTGTTGATCCTGTGAATTATGATGAAGAAAATCAGTATGATGAGTGGAGGTCAACTATGAAAGAAGAGTATGAGTCTATAATTAAAAATAAAACCTGGGAATTAGTTGAATTTCCAAAAAGAAAAGAGCGCAGTAAATGGCTATATAAAGCTAAGTTCAAGGAAAATAGTAGTGTAGACAAGTATAAAGCTAGGTTGGTGGCCAAAGGGTACTCACAAAAGGAAGGGATTGATTATGAGGAGAATTTTTCTCCCGTAACTAAGTTAAATACTATTAGGATGTTGATAGCTCTAGCTACAAAGTACCATTGGAGTCTACACTAGTTTGATGTAAAATCTACTTTTCTAAATGGTGAGTTGAAGGAAGAAGTATATTTAACACAACCAGAAGGGTTCATTAAAAAGGGGCAGGATCACTTGGTCTGTAAATTAAAGAAGGAATTGTATGGGTTGAAATAGGATCCCAGATCTTGGTATGAGAAAATAGACTCTTTCTTCTTATAACATGGTTATAAGAGAAGTAAAAATGATCCAAATATGTATACCTCATTTGATTCAAAGGGGCAGATTTTGTTGATTTCCGTATATGTTGATGATTTAATTGTTACTGGAAATTCTAATGAATTGGTTGAAGAAATCAAAGTGAATAACTCACACGTATTTGAAATGATGGACCGTGGAGAAATGCATTATTTTTTGGGTCTTGAAGTCTGGAGGGATTCTGGCTAGACTTTCGTTACTCAAGTAAAGTATGTCACGAAATTGTTGAAGAAATTCATAATGGATCAATGTAAAGTTGCTTCAGTACCTATATAACAGAATGTTAAATTTCAAAGTGATGATGGTTATAAAGAGGTGGCTACTACATTGTAGGGACAATTGGTTGGAAGTTTGATTTATTTGACTAAAACCATACCTGATTTAGCATATTTAGCCAGTGTGTTGAGTCAGTTTATGACAAATCCTCTTGAAAATCATTGGGTGGTAGAAAAAAGTGTCCTAAGGTATCTTCAAGGAACCATAAATTTTGGCATTAAATACATTGATTTTTTTTATGTTAAACGGATAGGCTATTCAGATTCATATTGGGCTAGAGATCTGGATGATAGAAGATCTATAACTGGATATGCTTTCAATATTGGTTATGGGGTCATTTCTTGGAGCAATAAAAAGAGGAGTATTGTATCTTTATCATGAGCAGAAGCAAAGTATCAAGTTGCATGTGAAGCCACTTATGAAGCAATTTGGTTGAGAAGACTTCTTCATGATACAGGAGAAGAACAAAAGGATGCTAAAGTGATGAAATGTGATAACCAAAGTTCAATCAAGCTCGAAAATAATCTCATTTTTTATAAAAACACAAAACATATATATACTCAATTTCATTTTGTTAGAGAAAAGGTTCAGTCCATAGAATGTTTTCTTGAATATTGTAACACCTGTGAAAATGTAGTTGATATCTTCACCAAGCCTCTTGGGAAGATCAAATTTGAATTGTTTACAGAGATTTTAGGCATGCAAGTGAATACTTTCTCCATTAAGAGTGAGAGTTGAAAATAATGGAGAAATTTTATTTCACGGTTGTGTGTGTGTCTTAGTTCCTATTTTTTAAGAGATAGTTTTGATCTCCCTAAATTGAACGTAAACTTATTTATTTCTGATTTTATGATCAATGGAATAGAGAGGTACTGCTTGGGTAGTCTCCAGGTGTAGCTTGTTCACTTGTGAGCTGCTAGTTTTAGTTTGTAAGTTTATTTCTAATTTGTATTTCCATTTTTTAACATCCAGATCGTGTATTCTACCACAAAAGCTGGGGAATTTGATTATTTATATGCTATCTAACATGAGGAGGAGAGTTGTTACTTGATGGATCCTTCACCCGTGAAGATTGTTCATTACAGAGAGCAGCAGTGATGCAGTCAATGCTTGTGAAGGAGAAAAGTGAACTTCGAGAATAGTAGCAGGACCATGTTGCACTCCATTCCCAAGGTTTTGAATCAACCATCAAAGGATCCAATATTGTAGAGGTTTTGTTGGCTAGGTTCATATTCAACTTGGCCAATGGGATGATTTTCTTTGAAGATGGTGGTTATTGTAAAATAATGGTTATTAAGTTTGTTCATTTCAATATTTTGTGGTGTGGATAATTATTATTATTATATTTATAAATCTCTATTGTGAAGATTAATTAATGAATAGAATGACATAGTTGGAGTAAATGGTTCTCAACATTTTTTTGTGCTAAGAGAACATATCGTTGAATCGTTTATTTTAATCTATTAGAAAATGATGGATCTTGTTGTTCTTCGGTGCTTCAAGAGCATCAATTATGGGTTATTTTTTGTGTGTATGTAAGTGTGTTTATGTCAAAAAGGTTAGCTGTCTGATTGATTGTTGGATAAGCTCGGTACCGAGACAACTTACTTATATAACCGGAAGTATGTGTTTCGATGCATGCTACTAGGATGAAAGCATGCCCATAGAGATATTCAATATCTAGGTTATTCTTCGCGGTAGTCAAGAAGCATCAATTCTACAAAATTATTCAATGATAGTCAGAGGTAGTTATGTTTTAAATGGAGGTCAAGTGGTATCTCAAAGTTTTTGTGGTGAAGAAAGAGCGATGTATACGAGATTCTGAAGTGGATGTGAATGCTGATGAAGGTCAGCCTGTTATGAAACCAACTCAAGAAAAGATAGAAAAGATAGATCAACGCCTTAGAATTCAGCCTCTTCGAGGGGGCAACCTCCTTTACATTACATAAATGAACAATTCTTGGATGATACAAATGACAAAACCTCCTTTCTATATATAGGAGTCTAAAGAGTCACAATATAATCCAGCCGACCTAACAATAATAATATAAAGCCACAAAAATAACAATAGAGGGATTCTATGGGGCACAGAAATAACAATATGGGGGTAATAGGGGCACAACAATATAAATAAGGGGTATAACTACAATAGTAATGGGGTAATCACTAGTATTATAGGGACCCAACATGCCCCTCTCCTTCAAAAAAGTGTTGTCCTCAACGCTTGAGTAGTTCTGGATACTTCTGCATAAAATTCTCATCCTCCCATGTGGAATCTTCAGCGGATAAGTTCTTCCACTTGATAAGATACTCTGAAATTGATCGATTTCGTAGCTGTCGAGTTCTTGTTTTTGTGACTGCTTCCGGTTCCAATATAATTTTTCCTTCCTCATCAAGTTCTGGCAATATTGTTTGAATTGGGAGCTTGTCACCTATAACCTTCTTTAAACATGAAACATGGAAAACTGGGTGCAATCGAGAAGCTGCAGGAAGCTCCAATTTGTATGCCATAGTACCAATCTTTTGCAACACCTTGTACGGACCATAATACTTTGGTGATAATTTATTATCCTTCTTAGCTTGCTTTAGGGACATTTGCTTATATGGTTGTAGCCGTAGGAATACCCAATCACCTACATCAAAACTTCTTTCACTGCGATGTTGATCTGCCTGTTGTTTCATTCTATTTTGTGCCAACACGAGGTTATCCTTTAAGAGTTGGAGGACTTGTTGTTGATGTTCGATGTGATGTTCCACTGCCTGAAACTTAGAATTTTCTCTTAAATATGATGTGATGGATGGTGGTTGATACCCATAAAGTGCCATAAATGGGGTCATTTTTGTTGCTGTATGGAAGGAAGTGTTATACCACCATTCAGCCAGAGGCAACCATTTGACCCATTGTGTCTGTTTATCAGATACAAAGCAACGAAGATATCCTTCCAAACATTTGTTTACTATCTCAGTTTTCCCATCAGATTGAGGATGATAAGATGAGCTATGAGCTAACTGAGTACCAAGACAAGAAAATAATTCTGTCCAAAAATTTCCAGTGAAAATGGGATCTCTGTCACTTACAATAATCTTTGGGTTTCCATGTAGCTTTTGAACTGTTTCCATAAATGCAGTAGAAACTGTACTGGCTTTAAATGGATGTGATAATGCACAAAAGTGTGCATACTTGGTAAGTCTGTCAACTACCACCATGATGACACTCTTTCCCTCAGACTTGGGTAAACCTGTGATAAAATCCATTGAAACCTCCTCCCAACGTTGGCTTGGAATGGATAAAGGTTGTAATAGACCCGGTGTCTTAATTGTTTCAACTTTATTTTGCTGGCAAACCAAACATTCCGCCACAAACTTTTGAATATCTGATTTAAGGCCATCCCAAAAAAATTCCTTCTTAACCCTGTGGTAAGTTTTTAAAAATCCTGAGTGCCCTCCTAAGGGAGAAGTGTGCAATTCCATAAGAATCTTTTGTTTTAGCTGGGAATTCTTACAGAGGTATAAGCGATCTTTGTACCATAATGAATCATTTTGCCAGCTAAATGTATCAGAAGTACTGGAATCTTGTTGTAGCTTTCGAATAAGTGCCCACACTTCTTCGTCATTCTTCCATTCCTCCCTTGCTTCGTTTATCCAATCTGGTTGGATAATAGAAATGGCACACAACAATGCTTCCACATCCTCATCCTTTCTTGAGAGTGCATCTGCCACCACATTTTTCTTCCCTTTTTTGTAGATGATTTCAAAGTCATAACCCAACATCTTTGTGACCCACTTTTGTTGCTCTTCAGAGGATAATCTTTGTTCTAAAAAGTATTTAAGGCTATCATGATCCGTTTTTACCTTGAAGTGTCTTCCCATTAGGTAGGGTCGCCATTTCTTAAGTGCATGGAGTATTGCCAACATTTCCTTCTCATAAATAGCTTTGCTTAAAAACTTTCCCTTGATTGGACGACTTTCAAAAGCAATGGGTCTTTCATCTTGCATTAGAACAGCACCAATTCCATTTCCTGAAGCATCACATTCCACAATAAAGGTTTTTGTGAAGTCCGGTGTAGCTAAGACCGGTGCTTGGCACATTGCCTCTTTAAGATGTTCAAAGGCCTTTGTTCTTCCGGAGTCCATGAAAATGAATCTTTCTTCAATAATGTTGTTAGAGGTGCTGCTATTCTCCCATAATTCTTAACAAACTTGCGATAATACCCTGTCAACCCAAGAAATCCTCGCAGATGCTTTATGGATGTGGGGATTTTCCATTCCTTAATGGCTTTAATTTTGCTAGGGTCTACCTTAACTCCTTCATGAGATACAATATGACCCAAATATTCCACCTCCTGGACTCCAAAGAAACATTTGGATCTTTTTGCATATAATTGTTTCTCCTCCAATAGTTGTAGCACCCTGTCAACATGTTCAACATGATCCTTCCAAGACTTGCTGTAGATTAGTATATCATCAAAAAATACTAACACAAATTTTCTAAGGAATGGTTTGAAAATTGAATTCATCAAACCTTGAAATGTTGAAGGTGCATTGGTAAGGCCAAAAGGCATGACCAAAAATTCATAATGACCCTCATGAGTTCTAAATGCCGTTTTCGGAATGTCTTCAATCTTCATTCTGATTTGATGATATCCCGAACGAAGATCCAACTTGGTGAAGTAAATTGATCCATGCAATTCATCCAGTAATTCATCAATAACAGGAATGGGGAACTTATCTTTAATAGTGAGCTTGTTGAGCTCCCTATAATCCGGACACATGCGCCATGATCCATCCTTCTTGTGCACCAATACTACTGGAGCTGAGAAACTTTGACTCGGTTGAATTATACCAGCCTCTAGCATTTCTGCAACCATACGTTCAATTTCACTTTATTGGACATAGGGATATCTGTACGGCCTGATGTTTGGAGGAACACTTCCTGGAATCAGATGAATAGCATGATCATGATCACGCATAGGTGGGAGACCTTTTGGAGTCTCAAATACCTTGGAATGATTGTCCAGGACTTTTTGGAGATCTGGAGAAATAGATGATTCCAATGTGGAAACATCTAGCGAACATAATTGTGCAATTACACCTCTTTGCTCCTTTTTTAGAAGCTTTGTCATGCCATTAGAGCTGATTATCTTTCCTGGTTTCCCTGCAATACCCCTTAATTCAACTTCCTTTCCTTCCGTAGAAAATTTGATGAAAAGTTCTTGAAAATTAAAAGCTATTGTACCCAAGGATTGTAGCCATTGGACTCCTAGTACAACATCAGCACCTCCCATTGGAATGGAAAGCATTGGGCTAGTCAATACATATTCTCCCATGGATAGCTTGATATTATGGCACTTTCCAGAGCAATTTATTGTTCCTCCATTTGCAATCATCACTTGACACTCTGGTGCTGGATATAGGAAGCAATTCAATTCTTTTGCTACCCTACAATGAATAAAATTGTGGGTGCTTCCTGAATCAATCAACACTATTACCTTTTTCTTCTTGATTTGTCCTTCTATCTTGATGGTTTGAGGAGTGGTAATTCCCGCCAATGCATTACAAGATATGGTCGGATTTATTTGTTCTTCATCTAGGCTTTGTTCCTGGAGTATATCTTCTTCTTTTGACCTTTCTTGCTCCTTTTCTTCTTCCTCTTCACAATCTATGTAGAATAATTTCTTCTCAGCACACTTATGACCTTTAGTGTATTTGTATCACAACTGTAACAAAGCCCTTTTGCTCTTTTTTCTTCCAATTGTTGTGGTGTCAACCTTATAGGTTGTGGAAGACTAGGGGCAACAACACTTCCGTCTTTATAGTTGTGAGTGGTATGCTTCCTGGTTGCCATAATTTGCTTTCCATTTTTCTTGCTAACCTGAATGCCTTCTCTAATGAATCAGGTTCCCAAAGGCGAACATCATGTTGGATATTATCCTTTAAAGACCCTATGAACACATCAATCCTATGCTCCTCTGGAATATCTTTTACCCTTATGTTCAATTTTTGGAACTCCTAAATGTGCTCCATTACTGAACCCTTTTGTTTGAGACTTATCAATTGGCTAAAAAATGTGTTGCTTTTTGTATCCTCATAATGTGCTATCAATTCTTCCGTAAAAATTTCCCAAGTGATAAATTGTTTACGAGAGCAAAGCCATTGATACCATACAAACTGATTTGGTTCCAAATATACAGTTGCCATACGTACCTTTTGTGCGTTTTGCACATTATTGAGATCGAAGAATTGCTCCATCTGTAATATCCATGTGGCGGGTCCTTGCCATCAAACTTCCTCATATCGATTTTTGGAATATGGTGATTCTTCGATCCAACATTAGCGTCTATGGAATCATGATTAACATTTCTTTTGTTCTCATCATGAGTTTCCTTTACTACCTTTTCACCATTAGTGACCCTTTCTTGTAGCAAGTTCTTCAATTCTTCCATGTCTGTCTTCAAATCTATCTTCAAATCTGCCATGTCTCTCTTCAAATCTGTCTTCGAATCATCCATCTTAGCTTCCATGCCCTTTATCTTAGATTCCACGCCACTTATCTTAGCTTCTGTTAGCTTTTGTGAGCGTGACATTTGTTGCACTTGTTCTTGTAATTTTGATATATCATGTAGCATTTCTTCCTCTTCTTCATGAGTCATGCTAGAGCTTTCAGGTTCCTTACTAGGTGTTTGCATTTTCTTTCCTCGGGACATCAGTTACCGATAATAATTCTTTACTATGCCCTTTGAATTCCATTAAACCAAGCTTACACAAAAATTTAAGAAAAAGCTACACACCTTTTTTCACTTTATAGAAGCCTGATATTGAATCTGATGTATCTCTGTAATTTCGGATCATCCAGTTCTGAAATTGCTACCTGTAGTAGCCTTCTATGTCCTCTTTCCAATGCCACAAGTCTGAGCCAAATTGGATTCTCCAAGGAAGAGTTATGTGAAATCTCCCACAGTGACTTTCTTTTAGATTGGTTCAGTAGAGCGAACTTGTACGACGTACCACGAGTCACTGTTTCAACCATTGAATCTGAAACACATACACAAGAAACTACAGTTCATCCTCTTTTTGTACCTTCTGACGAAATTTCAATCCTATCCCCAGAGAGAAAGTTATGACGATTTTCCCCAGGTCACCTGTTTTGAATGTAATTCAGGAGTCTGCAAAAAGACCAACTTCCTCAGATCATATCTCCGCAAATATCACGCGAAAATCTCTAAAATTCAGACCCAAGGTTCAGCACGATTTCTTCTCAAATGGATTTTTTTTGCGACTTTTGAAACATCACAGAAAAAAAGTTATAGCGAAAATGCCACGATGACCTATTTGGAGCAGCAAAACCCTAGAACCCAAAGCTCTGATACCAAATGTTATGAAACCAACTCAAGAAAAGATAGAAAAGATAGATCAACGCCTTAGAATTCAGCCTCTTCGAGGGGGAAACCTCCTTTACATTACATAAATGAACAATTCTTGGATGATACAAATGACAAAACCTCCTTTCTATATATAGGAGTCTAAGGAGTCACAATATAATCCAGCCGACCTAACAATAATAATATAAAGCCACAAAAATAACAATATAGGGATTCTATGGGGCACAGAAATAACAATATGGGGGTAACAGGGGCACAACAATATAAATAAGGGGTATAACTACAATAGTAGTGGGGTAATCACTAGTATTATAGGGACCCAACACAGCCAAACAAAGATCAATATTTTTGTTGTAATGTGTATTTTTGGCATGTAAGCATTAAGGGAGGGACTTGGAGATAATGATTCCATGTTAAGTTTAGAAGTAGTTTGGGATTTTTTTGAAAAAGTATCTAAACCTCCATATCTATGATTTGCATCTGAGAGTAATTGAATCAAGTGTGAAATAAAGAATATAATTTTGTGTGTATTAATGAGTAGTGTGTCTTCAATTTCAATTTATTTGTTTTACAAAGACTTCACCATACAACCGGAGAGGTATAATAATGCCACTTTATGATAAATTATTAAAACCTCTTTTTTATTTTATTAAATATTTAAAAAAAAAATCAATTAATGATTTATATTTGTGTCATTATAAACCCAATAATAATATAATAATTTTTCAATAAAAATTATATTCATTCAAAAATAAAATTATTACAAATTAAAATATCATTCATGTAAGAAATATACATAATTATAAATGACCTAACAATAATAATGTATGTTAGAACACAATCTTTTTTGACAATAATGACCTAATGACTAAGCAAGAGTTGAGACGTCCCCTATTGACCATAGACCAAGTGAAAACCCCTAGTGTCGCCTTCTCCTTGAGCCTAATCAATACAAGTTAAGCATGTCATTTCAAAGAATCAAACATGAGAGATGAGGGAGTTAACAACCCTCCTCAACCACTTGGTCTAACCTTACTTCAACATAAACATAAAAATATTAAACATCATACTAATTGTGAAATAAAATTGATCATTGGACCGAGAGAAACTCTCCAATCCAATATGGTAGAGAAATAAAATAAAAATACCCTACTTTAAACATTTTAACAAGATAAAAATAAAAATAAAATTTTACTTTGGTTTTTGACCTTCAAGTTTATGAGAACCTATGGTATTCATGTGGAATAGTCTATTTAAAGGAGGAAATTTAAGCCAACTAAGATCCATCTTAACTCTGACTTGCCATGCTTCGAGAGAGATCAAATTTATTCTCACTCTTAAAGAAGTTTTGCATCTCAAGAGATCTGATCCCTCTACATGCTTAGTAAATCCAGAATTAAAATATATCTAAACTCATAATTATTAAATATTTTTCAAATATATCACTAAAAAATTAGCATTTATAATCTCTCACTTTTCCTAAAAAAAACTCGAAAACTTAAACCAATCTAAAATCATTTATGCTACTCATATATATCTGCTGGTTTAATATTTAAAAAATCCATATTTGACTTTAATTTTTTCCTATCCTTTTATTAAAAAATTAAATTTTAAATCATATATCCACATTTCTATCTTTAATCAAAAAATCAAATTTTAAATTACATATCACCTCACTCACACACACACACACACATATATCATTAATTTTATAAATTATTTATATAATTATTTCTTATTATATTTTAAAAATATATAAATCAATTGGATGATTTTTGGCATGATTTCGTCTGCAACAAAAAACTAATGGCGGCAAGGCGGTGAAACGCTTGGGGCGGCGTGAAGGAAGGGCCAGAAGACCGTCAATAGCCCGGACCAGCTGAAATTGGCAGAGAACCAAGCAACAAAGGTATGACAGAAGATGTCAGGAGGGGAGAGATCCCCTCCTATCGGGATACGGTGGCAGGAGAGGGATAGAGTAGCCAGGAGACAGAGGAACGGAAGAGCGCAGGGCCAGTGCTAGGAACTTCCTGGCAAACAGGCCGCAGAGGAAAGTGCCTGCCATGTGCAGTGGAGAGACCCAGATTCGTGATTCCAGCGAATAAACTGGAAAAGTACAGAAGCTATATGAGGGATCATGCCCTTATCTGCAAGTTCGTAGGAGTCTAGCCGTCGAAAAGAGATCTTACCAAGTGGATTCAGCAAAAATGGCAACCCCAAGGCCACACCGAGCTCAAGCTGGGAGCAAAAGGCTTCTTCACGGTAATCTTCTTTAACATGCAAGATAAGGAAAAGGTATTTGAAAATGGCCCATATTTCTATTACAATCCCTGTTTGTTCATGCGTTTCGGGGAAGAATGCTACAACCCTGATAAAGAAACCTTTCTAGTTGCGCCTGTCTGGGTTCGCTTATTCGGGCTCCCCACAGACTTCTGGGACCCGAAAATCTTGGAGGGGATAGGAAACTCAATAGGGAGTTTTGCAAAAATAGCAAAAACCACGAAGAAAGGAAGATACACCTTGTACGCTAGGATCTGTGTTTATATGAACCTAGCAAACCCCATCCCAGACACAATAGAACTTGAATATCATGAAGATGTTTGGCAGCAGAACATAGACTACGAACACATCCCATTTAGGTGCCGTAGGTGCCATGTCCAAGGACATATGGCAAACAAATGCCCGATAACAAGGGAGGAAGAAGAAAGTAGAAGCCCCCTGCAAAAAAAGAAAGAGCCAACAGATCAGGAGGAATACCAAGAGGTGAAAAACAAAAGGAAAGTAAACAAGGAAACCCCCCAGAAAGGAAGGAAGGAAAAACAAAAAACCCTAGAGAAACCAAACAACTTTGCAGTTCTGTAGGTAGAGGATGAATAGGAAGACCAACCCATGGAAAATCAAGAGGATAAGGGTCAGACGGTAGTGAGAGCTGCGAAAGAAACCACTCAAAAAGAAAAGCCCCGAGCGAGCCAACAAAGAAAGGCAAGGAACAAGACGAACAAGCCGAACAGATGGAGACAGACCAAGAGACCAGCAGGGAAGATCTATGTCAAGAGGAAGAAGTCTTAAGAAAACTTCTGAACGAATGGAAGAACCTGGATGAGAGGTTTATTCCAGAACAACAAAAGAGGTTGTATGCAGAAACCTTCCAGCAATATAAAGCAAAATTTGGAAAAGGCAAAGCCTCACCAGAAGAATTCCAAGAGACCCAACAGGAAAGCAGACCTGATCAGCAAGGACAAGGTAAAGGGGGGGGAAAAAGAGGAAGAAAAAACCTTAACGACTCTATCCAACACATGGGTGAAATGTTAGTCAACACAGAGAGAGTGGTCCCGCTATCAGCGGTACTCCAAAACCTATCCCAAGTTAACCAATGATTTTGACATCTTGGAATATTAGAGGCTTCAACAGTAAAGGAAAATAGAGACATCTGGCGGCAAGACTGAAAAAGGACAAACCCCAAATTATGCTTATCCAAGAAACTAAAATCTCAGGCCAGAAGATGGAGGAAATCGTTGGGTGTGGAGCCTGATTATCTTCTATATTCAAAGGTATAACCACATAGGACCCTAGTTCGAAATGGGGGCGGCAACGCCGCCCATGATATATTCGCTGCAGGGGGGTCCAGGGGGGGCGGCTGCGACCTTTGGGAGCCCCCCCCTGGCGGGGGGTTTTGGGGGCAGCGCCCCCGAAGCTAAAAACAGCTGTAAAATTGCCTTGTAAAAGTATAGTAATTTCTAGTCAATCTGGGCCGTTCATTAGGCGGATGATCTGACGGTAGAACTTATGTTTAGTTTAGGGTTTTTTGCCCTAGAAGGCAACCCCTCTCTTTGTATGAGGGCATTGTATTTGAGGCTGTGTGATAGATGTGTGTTCTGTGAGCGAGAAATAGAGAGGTGAGACTGTGAGGAAGAAATGCAGGTTGAAAGTAGGAAGAAGTGGGAGGTAGCCATGGAAGAAGAAATGGACTCCTTAATGCATAACCAGACTTGGGATTTAGTCAGGTTGCCTGTAGGAAAAACTAGATTGAAGAATAAATGGGTTTACAGGTTTCCATATGCATCAGCAGTTGGAAGCTTAATGTATGCAATGGTCTGCACAAGGCCTGATATTGCACATGCAATGGGAGTTGTAAGCAGGTACATGAACAATCCAGGAAAGGAACATTGGATGGCAGTGAAATGGATTCTCAGATATTTGAAAGGTACCACAAATCAAGCATTATGCTTTGGTGGTTCAAACATCTCCCTACAAGGATATGTTGATGCAGATATGGCAGGTGACAGAGATAACAGGAGGAGCACTACAGGATATGTATTTACTGTTGGAGGAACAACTGTCAGTTGGGTTTCAAAAATCCAAAGTGTTGTTGCACTTTCAACAACAGAAGCAGAGTATGTTGCTGCTACAGAGGCTAGTAAAGTAATGATTTGGTTACAAAGGTTCATGGGTGAATTGGGTAAGGAGCATGATATGGGCATGTTATATAGTGATAGCCAAAGTTCCATTCATCTTGCAAAGAACTCAGCATTTCATTCCAAGACTAAACACATACAGCTCAAGTACCATTTCATACGATCAGTGTTGGAAGATGGAGAGTTGAAGCTGGAAAAGATACACACTAGCCAGAATCCTGCAGATATGCTAACAAAAGTTGTAACCAGGGAGAAACTGAGAATATGCTCAGTTTCAATTGGTCTTCAAGGATGACGATGAAGATGAGAAACAGCCAGGTCCAAAGAGGAGTCATTGTCCAGCAAATGGAGCAGTGGTGGAGTTGCTACAATCAGTCTCCAAGTGGGAGATTGTTGGGTGTGGAGCCTGATTATCTTCTATATTCAAAGGTATCGCCACATAGGACCCCAGTTCAAAATGGGAGCGGCAACGCCGCCCGTGATATATTCGCTGCAGGGGGGGTCCAAAGGGGGGCGGCTGCGACCTTTGGGAGCCCCTCCTTGGCGAGGGGTTTCGGGGGCAGCGCCCCTGAAGCTAAAAACAGCTGCAAAATTGCCTTGTAAAAGTATAGTAATTTCTAGTCAATCTGGGCCGTTCATTAGGCGGATGATCTGACGGTAGAACTTATGTTTAGTTTAGGGTTTTTTGCCCTAGAAGGCAACCCCTCTCTTTGTATGAGGGCATTGTCTTTGAGGCTGTGTGATGGATGTGTATTCTGTGAGCGAGAAATAGAGAGGTGAAACTGTGAGAGAAAACAGAGGATATTATAGCGGATTTGCTATAGGTTGTGTCTCTTCATTTTGCTGGATAATAGAAAGGAAGGACTGGCTGTTCAGGGTGGACGTAGTCCAAACTGGGTGAACCACGTATATATGTGTCTCTCTTGTTTTGTTCGTTTTCTGTGTTTATATTTCTGCAATATTTTATGTGTTCCATTGCTCCGTAATATACAATTTTCTAACAGAAATTCTCAATAAAATAAAACCGAGATATGAACATGTAACTATAGATGCCAAAGGGAGTGTAGGAGGGATAGCAATTATTTGGAATCCAGCAGAAGTCCTAACCGACTGGTGGATAGGAATGCCAAGAATCCTAATAGGGAGATTCAAGCTCATAGGGAAAAGTGAATGGGTGGCAATCTCGGTTGTTTATGGGCCCCATACCCGTGTTGATAGAGGCCTTTTTCTCAATCAGTTGGCAAAGCTCAAAAATATGCACCAGGAGCAGAGATGGATCCTGGCAGGCGACTTTAACTTAATCACTTCTAGAGAAGAGAAAAAAGGTGGAATAAGCAGAGAAGACCCGGAGATGGAAAGATTCAGAGACGTTCAAGCAGAATTAAGGGTGGTTGATATCCCAACTATAAATGGGAAATTCACCTGGAATAACAGAAGAGGCGGGACAAAACAAATTGCATCAATATTGGACAGATTTTTAATCTCAGAGCACATAATTGGGCTGGACATCTTCTACGAAGCCTCTATCCTACCCATAATAGGGTCCGACCACTGGCCAATAAAGCTCGAAATAGCCTTGAACAATCCGATTAAAAAGAGGCCCTTCTGGTTCGAGTCCTTCTGGCTCAGAGCTCCTGATTTCCTCGACAAAGTAAGGAGTTGGTGGCAGGATAGCAAGAGTGGAAAGGAAGGCCGCAGAAAAATGCACTCTTTTCAGCTCAGACTCAAAGAAATCAAGAGCAAAATCAAGAAGTGGAACAGGGAAGAATTCGGCAATATTCAGCAGGAGCAAGGCAAACTCCAGTCCAGATTGGAAAGAATACAACAGCAAATCATCTCGGAAGGATGAAATGAAGAGCTGGCTGAGGAGGAAGGCAGGGTAATCACTCAAATAGAAGAAAGGCGAAAGCAGGAGGAAATTCTGTGGAAGCAGAAATCTCGGGTCCAATGGTTAAAGGAGGGGGAAAAACTCCAAATTCTTCCATAAAGCAATGCTGAGTCATCGCCAGAACAACAAAATCTTCTCCTTGAAAGACAGTCAGGGAAATAGAGTGACGCAACAGATAGAAATAGAAAAACTCTTGGTGGATCACTTCAAAGGCATTCTCACTGAACCAAATGCCAACAGATCTGAGGACATAGACAAGGTTTGCCAACATATCCCTAAGAAAGTTTCTAGAGATCAAAATTTGGCTCTGCTCAGGGTAATCACCAAGGAAGAACTTGAAGAGGTAGTTAACAAAATTCTGAAAAATAAAGCCCCGGGTCCTGATGGCTTCACCATTGAGTTTTACTAGGCGGCCTGGAGTTTTATGGGGAATGACCTGCTAGACATAGTGGAGGAATCCAGGTGTTCAAAGCGCATGCACCAGGGCCTGAATGCCACTTTCCTGGCTCTAATCCCAAAGAATGGCTGCTCGGAGGAACCGCAGGGTTTCAGGCCCATATCCCTATGTAATGTTGTTTACAAAATTTTAGCAACAGTCATGGTAAACAGGCTCAAGCCGATCCTGCCAGATCTCATTGCCCGGGGCAAACAGGATTTGTCAAAGGGCGACAGATCACAGATGGCATCATAGTGGCCCAGGAAGTGATTCACACCTTGAAAAACTCCTGCACCCCAGGCATGCTTATCAAACTTGATTTGGCTAAGGCGTTTGACTGCCTTAGCTGGGGATATCTGGAAGGCATTCTTAAAGCCTATGGATTTGACCAAAGATGGATAAACTGGATCTTATCCATGGTTGGCACTCCCGTGATGTCAATTCTGTTAAATGGCACCCCCACCGAAGCCTTCACTCCCTCCCGCGGGCTCAGGCAGGGAGACCCCCTGTCTCCTTTTCTCTTCATCCTAGCTGCAGAAGGCTTGGGTCGATTGGTTAAGGCTCAAGTCTCCAGGTATCAGCTAAATGGCCTTCGAATCTGCGAGAATTATATACCGGTTTCACACCAGCAATTCGTAGACGATGTGATGTTATATGGTCAAGACACTCTGAAGGAGGCCCAAAGAGTCATCAAAACTTTATCTGAATTCAGCAAAGCTTCTGGGACGGAGATTAATAAGGACAAATCGGATGTGTTTTTTTTCAACACCCCGCAGGTTGCCCAAAGATTCTTAGAGCGCACTCTGGGCTTCAACATCAGAACCTTCCTGTCAAAATACCTTGGCATTATGTTGCATGAGCATTAATACAAGATGGCTAACTGGGAACTTTTAATCAAAAAAATCCAAAATAAGATGGAAAACTGGATATTTCGCTCGTTGAATACCCCAAGCCAGCTAATCCTTCGGAAAGCTATTCTGCAGGCTATACCAATTTACCAGATCTCGTGCCAAGCTATCCCAAAGACAGCAAGCGAAAAGATGGTCGCTTTGTTTAAGAAATTCCTCTGGCAGGGCACCAGCAAGTCCAGAAAGTGGGCCTTAATTTCATGGGAGTGGCTAAGTCGGCTCCCCAAAGATGGCGATTTAGGGCTTCGATACCCCTTAATCCTCAACCAAGTCATGGGTGCAAAGCTCTGGTGGAGGTGGACTCAGGGTGGCCTTGACCTGTGGAAGGTGATATGGGAAAGAAAATATGATGCGGCAGGGGAACCCGAAGGAAGACTGAGAAGTGAGATGGAGATTAGAGGTTCAGCAATCTGGAACCTGGTGAGGGGCAACAAAGACCTGATAAGGAATCACAGTTTTTGGGAAATACGAGTAGGGGACAAGGCCAGGTTCTGGGAGGAATCATGGCAGCAACGCGAAAGACTCATCCATAAGGACAACCTTCATGACATCCACGCTTTCACGTCCCAGGCTAAGGCAATAACCGTCGGTAATTTCTGGAAATCAGGCGAAGAAGGATATTTGCGCAATTGGAAGCAGAAAGAGGATTGGGAAGGAGCCCCAGAAACTGATAGATGGAATGAGTATTACACAGAGATGGCGTCTCATAAAGTAGCAAGGAAAACAGGGTCTGACATTCTTAGATGGGGTAAACGAATTCAAGGTAATTTCTCAATAGTAGAAGTCTACTACCAAAAATTCAAGCAAAATCAACAGCCGGAAACCAAACAATGGAAAAATATATGGAAAATCAAACACTGGCCGAATGTTTCATTATTTTTTTGGACTATACTCCACGGCAGAGCGCTTACGTGGGACTAGATGCAGAGGAAGGGGCGCCAAGGTCCATCCCGCTGCGCACTCTGCAATTCCCAAGAGCAGACTATGGAACATTTGATGAACCAATGCACAGTCAGCAATTCCCTGTGGGAAAGTCACTTCAGATTGTTTGAGCGCTGCCACAGAAATTACCGGAACATTGTAAACACCATAGCAAATTGGGCGAGAAAACCTTACCAAAATCTGGTGGTCAATCGTGCATGGCTCCTTTCTACCGGGTTCCTACTATGGAACATCTGGAAAGCACGGAATAGGGGCAATCTTCAAAGCGGAATCCAGATCCCCAACAGCCATATGGGAACAAACCACCAGGAATATACGTGAAACAATACTAATGGAAAGCTGGAAGGACGAAGACTGGCAGGCGTCACAAATGGAGGAGACAATCCTGAAAAGACTTGAGGTAAACCAGTGTATGTTAAATGGGGGTGTCAAAAGAAAAGACCAGATAAGGGAAGTGGCTGAAAGAAACCAGTATCGGCATTCCCCACAGGGATTCATAAAGCTTAATTTTGATGGCGCCGCAAAACATAACCCGGGAGAGGCTGGCATTGGGGGAGTCTTTAGAGATGCCGCGGGCAAAACCCTGCGAACCTTCGCGATGGACTGTGGGGAAGCCTCAAATAAGGAAGCCGAACTACATGCCTTGAAGCGAGGCCTGGAAATTGCACTACAGGCTAATTTCAAGAGACTCCAAATTGACGGAGACTCGAAGTTGGTGGTAGACATGGTCAAGAAACTATAGCAGCAACAACTAGCAGACAAAATCAGTAAGAGCTAGAGAATGGCATGGCTTGTAGGAGAAATCAGGAAACTCCTGCCCAGAATCGACTACCTAATTCCATCTCACATTAGACGTTCTGGAAACAAACCGGTGGACTGGCTCGCGAACTGGGGCAGTCGGAATCGAGGCAAAGAGATCGACAGTGAAGGTCTGTCTCAACTACTCCCGGAGGAGAGAGACCGCCTCCAATAATTGCTTGACGTCGATAAGGGTGGTAATGGCAAGCCCGAGGCGAATGGCCAGGATCAGGCAGCACGCAATAGTTGTGGGGAAAGATCGCAGCGGATGGGAGCAGACAGAACATCCGTGGGAAAGGACAGCAGTAATAGGAATGATAGAATCGGGCAGATGACATGGCAAGGTAGGACAGGTCGAGGGGATGGAGAAGAAGTGAGCAACGAAACATCATCAAGGAAGGTTCTGGAATTAGCTTAGGAAGTCGGGATAATTGACAGAGGAAGGACGACAGGTGGCACAAGGAGTAAAGAAAGGTTATGGAAGCAGCAGCCGGGAGAATACTGGAGTAATGACGCATAAAGCAAGTCGGTCAAGTCACGCCTCATCCCGAGATAGGGATATAGGGTTGTTAGTCTGAAAATTAAAGGGCCAAGTGGAGGCTCGGTTGGTAGGACAGCGGGTAGATAACAACCATATGCCTGAGGAGGTAGAGGGAATGCTCATACAGTTTGGTAAGAACCATGAAAAAAAGCTGAAAGGTGATAGTGCGACCCTGCGACTAGGCCCCTTCCCCGACTCCGGTAAGAAAAGGTGGTATGTTTACTATCATCCCTATCCTCCAGCCGTTATGTTAGCTAGAAATTACATTATCCTTTTTCGACCAGAAATGTTCCGCCCTAGTGAGCAGAATATCAGTAGTAGAACTGATAGTGGCCTTCCCGGCACTCGGTCGTATCTCCTCTTTCCCTCCAGAGCAGGGGAGGCCTTGCATGGCGATAGTTCTGGTTCCTATTTAGAGAGATGGGAGGCGAGGGGGGCTTTGTTGGGTCTTGTCGTGCTCCAAGCTGGGTACCGCAGCCCCGACCATATCTGTTCCCTGGATTTCTTCCGTGGCTCTCAACACGGAAGCTATCCTCACCAGATGGCTTGGTTTGCTGCGCTTTGCCACGCTGTCTGGCGCGGATTTTCTTGGGCTAATGAGAGAGGGAGGCGGGTCCTAAGCCGCTTTGCTGGGAGTGTTGTTTTAAGGGTGCAGACTACCAGCCATCCTGAAGCCGGGATGGTCAGTGAGTGGATTATGAGAGCGTTTCATCTCAATAGCACTGACTTGTGGTTTTCTGTTGTGATAGGTAGAAAAGCTCATACAATTTCAAAGTCCCAGGTCCGTGGCAAGATGGCACCGAGGAAGGCTAAATCTTCAAAGAACCGGGAAGATGGCACCAGTAGCCATCCGAGCAAAAGGGGCAGGAAGCCCGACTCTGAAAAGACCATGCACACGATAAATGCGTACATGGTCGGGATTCCTCTGGAGATCCACACCCAAATCAATGGGTGGGAGCGAGAGCTATAGGATATCAGTGATAACAAAGAAATCCCCGCGAAGATTGGGAGGATCTGATCTCGGACCCAGGAACCACAAGAGGCAGAAACTCCCTGTTCAATAAAACGCTTCAGCATTACTGGATTATGAAACATGTGGTTGGCCGGGCTATGGAGGTGAATCAGGCCATCCGTGAAGAGGAGGATGAGGAACGCAAGCAAGCTGAGGAGCATCTCAAAAGCCAGCTGGTAGAAGAAGCGGATAATATCAAGAATACTCTCCTGAAAGAGATCGCGTCCGTCCAAGTCTAGGCAACAAGAAACCATCTGTTGCTGAAGAACATGGAACAAATGTTGCTAGAACTAAAATGGGCCATAGAGCAGAAGCAACTGAAGCCTGGTACCAGTGCCTCAAAGCCTGCCCCGGTCAACTTGTCGGATAAGGATTAACTGAGCTGAGTCTTTTATTTTGTTTTGAATGTTGATAAAACATAACTGTGTCTGGTTGTTAATTCATGCTCCTATCGTTAGCTTAGTTAGTAATAGACAAAAACATGGTTATGACAGGGAAAAGCAACAAAACATTTTCAAATTTGGTCAGGTTTTAAGGCCGAAAGGTGGCGGTCTGGTTTCCTATGGGCAAACCTCCCACCTGAACTTTAGTATGTTGTAATTTTGTTTTGTCATCTGGAATGAAGAATGCCTAACATTATATATATATATATATATATATATATATATATATATATATATATATATATAGATATATATATATATATATATATATCAATTTAATATATATATTTTTTCAATTTTTAAATTACAACATTATCATATTAAAATATTTGTATAAATAGAATATATTCCACATGGATACTATAGCCCAATTTCATAGTTTGTCAATATCATGGGTCAATACCATGAGATTTTTATTTTTATTTTATTTTTATCGAGTTATTGTTGTTTTTTATTTTTTATTGCACCGAAGCACTCAAAGCCTAGTATGGGGTAGATGTCAAGTGTAAATGTTTAGCATTTTTAATATTTAACAAATTTAATCTAATGTCAATGTCGATGAGTATAGGGGTATATGTGTAGGCATAAATGTTTAACATTTAAGATAAATATTTAACATTTATATGTAGACTCGATTAAAAAATAATTTTGGGAAGTAACTCCTTTACATCTTATTCTTATCCATATTTTACACAAAGACTTTCCTAAATTATGATGGGAAGTAATTGATGGTAGATATGTTATTTACTTGAGTATAATTTATTTTCAAGTATTTTATTTTTTATGGTTTTCCTACCATTATCTCTTAGAGGAAACCCGATTGGCGAAAACGTATAAGGTAACCTCAAACCTCTTTGAGGTTGAAAGCTGGCCCTTCAACCTGGAGAGGGATCTCTGAATAAAAACTCAACTACTCAAGGTCATTGTAGTAGAAGTCCTACAATTGAGTCTTATGGTGAGATTTATTAAAAAATGATCAAATTTTGGTTGAGTTATGTGAAAATACTACCATTGGGGGGTTTCGGGGGCAGCGCCCCCGAAGCTAAAAACAATTGTAAAATTGCCTTGTAAAAGTATAGTAATTTCTAGTCAATCTGGGCCGTTCATTAGGCGGATGATCTGACGGTAGAACTTATGTTTAGTTTAGGGTTTTTTGCCCTAGAAGGCAACCCCTCTCTTTGTATGAGGGCATTGTATTTGAGGCTGTGTGATAGATGTGTATTCTGTGAGCGAGAAATAGAGAGGTGAGACTGTGAGAGAAAACAGAGGATATTACATCGGATTTGCTGTAGGTTGTGTCTCTTCATTTTGCTAGATAATAGAAAGGAAGGACTGGTTGTTCGAGGTGGACGTAGCCCAAACTGGGTGAACCACGTATATCTATGTCTCTCTTGTTTTGTGCGTTTTCTGTGTTTATATTTCTGCAATATTTTATGTGTTCCATTGCTCTGTAATATACAATTTTGTAACAACTGGTATCAGAGCCGAAGGTCTATTTGGCTGATAAACTCGCAGGAAAGAAGGGTTCCTGGTTCGAGTGGGAGCAATGGCGGAAGATGGTAAGTTTAGGGTCAAGAAATTTAACGGCCAAAACTTCTTGCTGTGGAAGATGCAGATGGAAGATTATCTGTATCAGAAAGATCTATACCTACCATTGGGCGGAAAAACAAAGATGCCGACGGGTATGAAAGACGAAGAATGGAACCTTCTCGATAGAAAGGCACTTGGAACAATACGGTTGTGCCTTCCTGCGTCAGTCGCCTTTAACATTTCGAAGGAAACCACGACAGAGGGTTTGATGCAGACGTTGTCGAAACTATATGAAAAATCCTCGGCCTCAAACAAGGTATTTCTTATGAAACGGTTATTTAATATGAATATGTCGGAAGGTGGATCTGTTGCAAACCATTTAAATAATTTTAATACAGTTACAAGTCAGTTAAGTTCTGTAGGGGTAAACTTTGATGATGAAGTTAGAGCTCTGTTATTCTTGTGCTCATTACCAGAAAGTTGGAATGGTTTGGTAATGGCCATTAGTAACTCCGTTTTTGGATCTAGTACTTTAAAGTTTGATGATGTTGTCGGTGCTATCCTTAGTGAGGAAAGAAAAGAAGAATGAAAAATTAGAGCTTGTGCATACAGATGTATGGGGACCTGCTCAGGTATCATCTCTCGGTGGCTCTCGTTATTATGTTACTTTTATTGATGATGCAACTAGAAAAACTTGGATTTATTGTATTAAGAATAAATCTGATGTATTTGATACTTTCAAGAAATGGAAAGCTTTGGTTGAGATTGAGACAGGAAAGAAATTGAAGTGTCTTAGATCAGATAATGGAGGTGAATATTGCAGCAAAGAGTTTGATAGGTACTGTTCAGAGCATGGAATTCGTAGAGAGAAGACAGTTCCAAGAACACCACAAGAAAATGGTGTGTTAGAAAGGATGAACAGAACAATCATGGAGCGTGCAAGGTGCATGAGATTGCATGCAGGATTGCCTTTACAGTTTTGGGCAGATGCTGTAGATACTGCTGTTTATCTAATAAACAGAGGGCCTTCAAGTTCCTTGGATGGTGGTGTTCCAGAGGAAGCATGGACAAGTAAAAATGTAAACTATCTATTTTAAAGCCTTTTGGTTGTGAGGCCTTTGTCCATATTGATAAAGAAAATAGGACAAAGCTTGAGGCAAAGTCAAAGAAATGTACCTTTATTGGATATGGTGTTAATGATTTTGGTTATTGCTTATATGATTACGAAAATCACAAAATCATTAGGAGCAAAGATGTAATATTCAATGAAAAGGTCTTGTATAAGAATCAGTTGCAGGAAAAGAAACAGGAAAAGGAAAACAAGGAATACATAGTTCTTGATGAAATCACTGAAAAAGGAAAGGTACCTGAAAATAATAATAATCAACAACCACAACAACAGAAACCACCACAACAACAACAGGCACCCCAAACACCTGAAAGTGGTGTTAGAAGATCTACCAGGATAAGTAGACCCCCTGAACGATACTCTCCTTCATTATATTATTTATTGTTGACTGATTCCCGTGAACCCGAATGTTATGAAGAAGCAATGCAGGTTGAAAGCAGGAAGAAGTGGGAGGTAGCCATGGAAGAAGAAATGGACTCCTTAATGCATAACCAGACTTGGGATTTAGTCAGGTTGTCTGTAGGAAAAACTAGATTGAAGAATAAATGGGTTTACAGGCTGAAGGAAGAAGATGGAGGAAAACAGAGGTATAAAGCTAGACTTGTGGTGAAGGGGTTTGCACAGAAGAAAGGTATTGATTTTGATGAAATATTTTCTCCTGTTGTTAAAATGACTTCAATCAGAACCATTTTAAGTCTTGTAGCAGCTGAAGATTTGCATCTTGAGCAGTTAGATGTAAAGACAGCCTTTCTCCATGGGGATTTGGAGGAAGAGATATATATGCAGCAGCCACAAGAATATGAGGTGAAAGGGAAGGAGAAACTAGTGTGCAGGTTGAAGAAGAGCTTGTATGGCTTAAAACAGGCTCCAAGGCAGTGGTATCTAAAATTTGACAAGTTTATGTCTGAACAAGGTTATACTAGATGTCACTCTGATCATTGTGTTTATTTGAAAAAGCAAAATGATGGCTGCTATATTATATTGTTATTGTATGTAGATGACATGCTTGTTGCAGGATCTAACATGCAGGAAATAAATGTGCTCAAAAGAAAATTGGCAAATTTATTTGCAATGAAGGATTTGGGAGCTGCAAAACAAATCCTTGGTATGAGAATAACTAGAGACAGGAAAAATCGTAAATTAACATTGTCTCAGAATGAGTACATACAAAAGGTGTTGAAAAGATTTAACATGCACAATGCAAAACTAGTTAGTACACCTTTTGCTAGCCATTTCAAACTTAGCAAGGAAATGTGCCCAAAGACCCAAGAAGACATGGATTATATGTCTAAAGTTCCATATGCATTAGCAGTTGGAAGCTTAATGTATGTAATGGTCTGCACAAGGCCTGATATTGCACATGCAGTGGGAGTTGTAAGCAGGTACATGAACAATCCAGGAAAGGAACATTGGATGGCAGTGAAATGGATTCTCAGATATTTGAAAGGTACCACAAATCAAGCATTATGCTTTGGTGGTTCAAACATCTCCCTACAAGGATATGTTGATGCAGATATGGCAGGTGACAGAGATAACAGGAGGAGCACTACAGGATATGTATTTACTGTTGGAGGAACAGCTGTTAGTTGGGTTTCAAAAATCCAAAGTGTTGTTGCACTTTCAACAACAGAAGCAGAGTATGTTGCTGCTACAGAGGCTAGAAAAGAAATGATTTGGTTACAAAGGTTCATGGGTGAATTGGGTAAGGAGCATGATATGGGCACGTTATTCAGTGATAGCCAAATTGCCATTCATCTTGCAAAGAACTCAGCATTTCATTCCAGGACTAAACACATACAACTCAAGTACCATTTCATACGATCAGTGTTGGAAGATGGAGAGTTGAAGCTGGAAAAGATACACACTAGCCAGAATCCTACAGATATGCTAACAAAAGTTGTAAACAGGGAGAAACTGAGAATATGCTCAGTTTCAATTGGTCTTCAAGGATGACGATGAAGATGAGAAATAGCCAAGTCCAAAGAGGAGTCATTGTCCAGCAAATGGAGCAGTGGTGGAGTTGCTACAATCAGTCTCCAAGTGGGAGATTGTTGGGTGTGGAGCCTGATTATCTTCTATATTCAAAGTTATCGCCACATAGGACCCCAGTTCAAAATGGGAGCAGCAACGCCGCCTGTGATATATTCGCTGCAGGAGGGGTCTAAGGGGCGGTGGCTGCGACCTTTGGGAGCCCCCCCCTGGCGAGGGGTTTCGGGGGCAGCGCCCCCGAAGCTAAAAACAGCTGTAAAATTGCCTTGTAAAAGTATAGTAATTCCTAGTCAATCTGGGCCGTTCATTAGGCGGATGATCTGACGGTAGAACTTATGTTTAGTTTAGGATTTTTTGCCCTAGAAGGCAACCCCTCTCTTTGTATGAGGGCATTGTATTTGAGGTTGTGTGATAGATGTGTATTCTGTGAGCGAGAAATAGAGAGGTGAGACTATGAGAGAAAACAGAGGATATTATAGCGAATTTGCTGTAGGTTGTGTCTCTTCATTTTGCTGGATAATAGAAAGGAAGGACTGGCTGTTCGGGGTGGACGTAGCCCAAACTGGGTGAACCACGTATATCTGTGTCTCTCTTGTTTTGTGCGTTTTCTGTGTTTATATTTCTGCAATATTTTATGTGTTCCATTGCTCCGTAATATACAATTTTCTAACAGAAATTCTCAATAAAATAAAACCGAGATATGAACATGTAACTATAGATGCCAAAGGGAGTGCAGGAGGGATAGCAATTATTTGGAATCCAGCATAAGTCCTAACCGACTGGTGGATAGGAATGCCAAGAATCCTAATAGGGAGATTCAAGCTCATAGGGAAAAGTGAATGGGTGGCAATCTCGGTTGTTTATGGGCCCCATACCCGTGTTGATAGAAGCCTATTTCTCAATCAGTTGGCAAAGCTCAGAAATATGCACCAGAAGCAGAGATGGATCCTGGCAGGTGACTTTAACTTAATCACTTCTAGAGAAGAGAAAAAAGGTGGAATAAGCATAGAAGACCCGAAGATGGAAAGATTCAGAGACGTTCAAACAGAATTAAGGGTGGTTGATATCCCAACTATAAATGGGAAATTCACCTGGAATAACCGAAGAGGCGGGACTAAACAAATTGCATCAAGACTGGACAGATTTTTAATCTCAGAGCACATAATTGGGCTGGATATCTTCTACAAAGCCTCTATCCTACCCTCAATAGGGTCCGACCAGTGGCCAAGAAAGCTTGAAATAGCCTTGAACAATCCGAATATAAAGAGGCCCTTCTGGTTCGAGTCCTTCTGGCTTAGAGCTCCTGATTTCCTAGACAAAGTAAGGAGCTGGTGGCAGTATAGAAAGAGTGGAAAGGAAGGCCGTAGAAAAATGCACTCTTTTTAGCTCAGACTCAAAGAAATCAAGAGCAAAATCAAGAAGTGGAACAGGGAAGAATTCGGCAATATTCAGCAGGAGCAAGGAAAACTCCAGTCCATATTGGAAAAAAAACAACAGCAAATCATCTCGGAAGGATGAAATGAAGAGCTGGCTGAGGAGGAAGGCAGGGTAATCACTCAAATGGAAGAAAGGCAAAAGCAGGAGGAAATTTTGTGGAAGTAGAAATCTCGGGTCCAATGGTTAAAAGAGGGGGAAAAAACTCCAAATTCTTCCATAAAGCAATGCTGAGTCATCGCCAACACAACAAAATCTTCTCCTTGAAAGACAGTCAGGGAAACAGAGTGACGCAGCAGACAAAAATAGAACAAGTCTTGGTGGAACACTTCAAAGGCATTCTCACTGAACCAAATGCCAAGAGATCTGAGGACATAGACAAGGTTTGCCATCATATCCCTAAGAAAGTTTCCAGAGATCAAAATATGGCTCTGCTCAGGGTAATCACCAAGGAAGAACTTGAAGAGGTAGTTAACAAAATGCTGAAAAATAAGGCCCCGGGTCCTGATGTCTTCACCATTGAGTTTTACCAGGCGGCCTGGAGTTTTATGGGGAATGACCTGCTAGACATAGTGGAGGAATCCAGGTGTTCAAAGCACATGCACCAGGGCCTGAATGCCACTTTCCTGGCTCTAATCCCGAAGAATGGCTGCTCGGAGGAACCGCAGGGTTTCAGGCCCATTTCCCTATGTAATGTTGTTTACAAAATTTTAGCAACAGTCATGGTAAACAGGCTCAAGCCGATCCTGCTGGATCTCATTGCCCCGGAGCAAACAGGCTTTGTCAAAGGGCGGCAGATCACAGATGGCATCATAGTGGCCCAGGAAGTGATTCACTCCTTGAAAATCTCCCGCACCCCAGGCATGCTTATCAAACTTGATTTCGCTAAGGCGTTTGACCGCCTTAGCTGGGGATATCTAGAAGGCATTCTTAAAGCCTATGGATTTGACCAAAATGGATAAACTGGATCTTATCCATGGTTGGCACCCCCGTGATGTCAATTCTGTTAAATGGCACCCCCACCGAAGCCTTCACTCCCTCTCGCGGGCTCAGGCAGGGAGACCCCCTGTCTCCTTTCCTCTTCATCCTAGCTGCGGAAGGCTTGGGTCGGTTGGTTAAGGCTCAAGTCTCCAGGGATCAGCTAAAGGGACTTCGAATCTGCGGGAATGATATCCCAGTTTCGCACCAGAAATTTGTAGACGATGTGATGCTATATGGTCAAGACACGCTGAAGGAGGCCCAAAGAGTCATCAAAACTTTATCTGAATTCAGCAAAGCTTCTGGGACAGAGATTAATAAGGACAAATCGGATGTGTTTTTTTTCAACACCCCGCAGGCTGCCCAAAGATTCTTAGCGCGTACTCTGGGCTTCAACATCGGAACCTTCCTGTCAAAATACCTGGGCATTATGTTGCATGAGCATCAATACAAGATGGCTAACTGGGAACTTTTAATCAAAAAAATACAAAATAAGATGGAAAACTGGACATTTCACTAGTTGAATACCCAAAGCCAGCTAATCCTTCTGAAAGCTATTCTGCAGGCTATACCAATTTACCAGATCTTGTGCCAAGCTATCCCAAAGACAGCAAGCCAAAAGATGGTCGCTATGTTCAAGAAATTCCTCTGGCAGGGCACCAGCAAGTCCAGAAAGTGGGCCTTAATTTCATGGGAGTGGCTAAGTCGGCTCCCCAAAGATGGCGGTTTAGGGCTTCGAGACCCCTTCATCCTCAACCAAGTCATGGGTGCAAAGCTCTGGTGGAGGTGGACTCAGGGTGGCCTTGACCTGTGGAAGGTGATATGGGAAAGAAAATATGATGCGGCAAGGGAACCCGAAGGAAGACTGAGAAGTGAGACGGAGATTAGAGGTTCAGCAATCTGGAACTTGGGGAGGGGCAACAAAGACCTGATAAGGAATCACAGTTTTTGGGAAATACGAGTAGGGGACAAGGCCAGGTTCTGGGAGGAATCATGGCAGCAACGCGAAAGACTCATCCATAAGGACAACCTTCATGACATCCACGCTTTCACGTCCCAAGCTGAGGCAATAATCGTCGGTAATTTCTGGAAATCTGGCGAAGAAAGATATTGGCGCAATTGGAAACAGAAAGAGGATTGGGAAGGAGCCCTAGAAACTGACAAATGGAATGAGTATTACACAGAGATGGCATCTCGTAAAGTAGCAAGGAAAACAGGGTCCGACATTCTTAGATGGGGTAAACGAATTCAAGGTAATTTCTCAATAGGAGAAGCCTACTACCAAAAATTCAATCAAAATCAATAGCCGGAAACCAAACAATGGAAAAATCTATGGAAAATCAAACACTGGCTCAATGTTTCATTATTTTTTTGGACTATACTCCACGGCAGAGCGCTTACCTGGGACTAGATGCAGAGGAAGGGGCGCCAAGGTCCATCCCGCTACACACTCTACAATTCCCAAGAGGAGACTATGGAACATTTGATGAACCAATGCACAGTCAGCAATTCCCTGTGGGAAAGTCACTTCAGATTGTTTGAGCGCCACCATAGAAATTACCGAAACATTGTAAACACCATAGCAAATTGGCTGAGAAAACCTTACCAAAATTTGGTGGTCAATCGTGCATGGCTCCTTTCTACCGAGTTCCTACTCTGGAACATCTGGAAAGCACGGAATGGGGCAATCTTCAAAGCTGAATCCAGATCCCCAAGAGGCATATGGGAACAAACCACCAGGAACATACGTGAAACAATCCTAATGGAAAGCTGGAAGGACGAAGACTAGCAGGCATCACAAATTGAGGAGGAAATCCTGAAAAGACTTGAGGTAAACCAGTGTATGTTAAATGGGGGTGTCAAAAGAAAAGACCAGATAAGGGAAGTGGCTGAAAGAAACCAGTATCGCCATCCCCCACAGGGATTCATAAAGCTTAATTTTGATGGTGCCGCAAAACATAACACGGGAGAGGCTGGCATTGGGGGAGTCTTTAGAGATGCCGGGGGCAAAACCCTGCGAACCTTCGCAATGGACTGTGGGGAAGCCTCAAATAAGGAAGCCAAACTACATGCCTTGAAACAAGGCCTGGAAATTGCACTACAGGCTAATTTCAAGAGACTCCAAATTGACGGAGACTCGAAGTTGGTGGTAGACATGGTCAGGAAACTATAGCAGCAACAACCAGCAGACAAAATCAGTAAGAGCTAGAGAATGGCATGGCTTGTAGGAGAAATCGGGAAACTCCTGCCGAGAATCGACTACCTAATTCCGTCTCACATTAGACGATCTGGAAACAAATCGGTGAACTGGCTCGCGAACTGGGGCAGTCGGAATCGAGGCAAAGAGATCAACAGTGAAGGTCTGTCTCAACTACTCCCGGAGGAGAGAGACCGCCTCCAACAATTGCTTGACGTCGATAAGGGTGGTAATGGCAAGCCCAAGGCGAATGGCCAGGATCAGGCAGCACGCAACAGTTGTGGGGAAAGATCGCAGCGGATGGGAACAGACAACACATCCTTGGGAAAGGACAGCAGTAATAGGAATGATAGAATCGGGCAGATGATGTGGCAAGGTAGGACAGGTCGAGGGGACTGAGAAGAAGTGAGCAATGAAACATCATCAAGGAAGGTTCTGGAGTTAGCTTGGGAAGTCGGGATAATTGACAGAGGAAGGACGACAGGTGGCACAAGGAGTACAGAAAGGTTACGGAAGGAGCAGCCGGGAGAATACTGGAGTAATGACGCATAAAGCAGGTCGGTCAAGTGACGCCTCATCCCGAGATAGGGATATAGGGCTGTTAGTCCGAAAATTAAACGTCCAAGTGGAGGCTCGGTTGGTAGGACAGCGGGTAGATAACAACCATATGCCCAAGGAGGCAGAGGGAATGCTCATACAGTTTGGTAAGAACCATGAAAAAAAGCTGAAAGGTGATAGTGCGACCCTGCGACTAGGCCCCTTCCCCGACTCCGCTAAGAAAAGGTGGTATGTTTACTATCATCCCTATCCTCCAGCCGTTATGTTAGCTAGCAATTACATTATCCTTGTTCGACCAAAAATGTTCCACCCTAGTGAGAAGAATATCAATAGTAGAACTGATAGTGGCCTTCCCGGCACTCGGTCGAATCTCCTCTTTCCCTCCAGAGCAGGGGAGGCCTTGCATGGCGATAGTTCTGGTTCCTATTTCGAGAGATGGGAGGCGAGGGGGGCATTGTTGGGTCTCGTCGTGCTCCAAGATGGGTACCGCAGCCCCGGCCATATCTGTTCCCTGGATTTCTTCCGTGGCTCTCAACACGGAAGTTATCCTCACCAGATGGCTCGGTTTGCTGCGCTTTGCCACACTGTCTGGCGCGGGTTTTCTTGGGCTAATGAGAGAGGGGGGCGGGTCTTAAGCCGCTTCGCTAGGAGTGTTGTTTTAAGGGTGCAGACTACTAGCCATTCTGAAGCCGGGATGGTCAGTGAGTGATTATGATAGCATTTCAACTCAATAACACTGACTTGTGGTTTTCTATTGTGATAGGTAGAAAAGCTCATACAATTTCAAGGTCCCAGGTCCGTGGCAAGATGGCACCGAGGAAGGCTAAATTTGCAAAGAACCGGGAAGATGGCACCAGTAGCCATCTGAGAAAAAGGGGCAGGAAGCCCGACTCTGAAAAGACCATGCACACGATAAACGCGTACATGGTCGGGATTCCTCTGGAGATCCACACCCAAATCAATGGGTGGGAGCGAGAGCTGCAGGATATCAGTGATAACAAAGAAATCCCCGTGAAGATTGGGAGGATCTGATCCTGGACCCAGGAACCACAAGAGGCAGAAACTCCCTGTTCAATAAAACGCTTCAGCATTACTGGATTATGAAACATGCGGTTGGCCGGGCTATGGAGGTGAATCAGGCCGTCCGTGAAGAGGAGGACGAGGAACGCAAGCAGGCTGAGGAGCATCTCAAAAGCCAGCTGGTATAAGAAGCGGATAATATCAAGAATACTCTCCTAAAAGAGATCGCGGTCGTCCAAGTCTAGGCAGCAAGAAACCATCTGTTGCTGAAGAACATGGAACAAATGTTGCTAGACCTAAAATGGGCCATAGTGCAGAAGTAGCTGAAGCCTGGTACAAGTGCCTCAAAGCCTGCCCCGGTCAACTCGTCGGATGAGGATTAGCTGAGCTGAGTCTTTTCTTTTGTTTTGAATGTTGATAAAACATAACTGTGTCTTGTTGTTAAGTCATGCTCCTATCGTTATCTTAGTCAGTAATAGACAAAAGCATGGTTATGACAGGGAAAAGCAACAAAACATTTTCAAATTTTGGTCAAGTTTTAAGGCCGAAAGGTGGCGGTCTGGTTTCCTGTGGGCAGACCCGCCACCTGAACTTTAGTATGTTTTAATTTTGTTTTGTCATCTGGAATGAAGAATGCCTAACTTTACAAATATATATATATATATATATATATATCTATATATATATATATAGATATATATATATATATCAATTTAATATATATATTTTTTTAATTTTTAAATTACAACATTATCATATTAAAATATTTTTATAAATAGAATATATTCCACATGGATACTATAGCCCAATTTCATAGTTTGTCAATATCATGGGTCAATACCATCAGATTTTTATTTTTATTTTATTTTTATAGAGTTATTGTTGTTTTTTATTGCACCGAAGCACTCTAAGCCTATTATGTGGTAGATGTCATGTGTAAATGTTTAGCATTTTTAATATTTAACAAATTTAATCTAATGTCAATGTCGGTGAGTATAGGGGTATATGTGTAGGCATAAATGTTTAACATTTAAGATAAATATTTAACATTTATATGTAGACTCAATTAAAAAATAATTTTGGGAAGTAACTCCTTTACATCTTATTCTTATCCATATTTTACGCAAAGACTTTCCTAAATTATGATGGGAAGTAATTGATGGTAGATATGTTATTTACTTGAGTATAATTTATTTTCAAGTATTTTATTTTTTATGGTTTTCCTACCATTATCTCTTAGAGGAAACCCGATTGGGGAAAATGTATAAGGTAACCTCAAACCTCTTTGAGGTTGAAAGCTGGCCCTTCAACCTGGAGAGGGATCTCTCAATAAAAACTCAATTACTCAAGGTCATTGTAGTAGAAGTCCTACAATTGAGTCTTATGGCGAGATTTATTAAAAAATGATCAAAATTTGGTTGAGTTATGTGAAAATACTACCATTGGGGGTTTTCGGGGGCAGCGCCCCCTAAGCTAAAAACAGTTGTAAAATTGCCTTGTAAAAGTATAGTAATTTCTAATCAATCTGGGTCGTTCATTAGGCGGATGATCTGACGGTAGAACTTATGTTTAGTTTAGGGTTTTTTTGCCCTAGAAGGCAACCCCTCTCTTTGTATGAGGGCATTGTATTTGAGGCTGTGTGATAGATGTGTATTCTGTGAGCGAGAAATAGAGAGGTGAGACTGTGAGAGAAAACAGAGGATATTACAGCGGATTTGCTGTAGGTTGTGTCTCTTCATTTTGCTGGATAATAGAAAGGAAGGACTGGCTGTTCGAGGTGGATGTAGCCCAAACTAGGTGAACCACGTATATCTGTGTCTCTCTTGTTTTGTGCATTTTCTGTGTTTATATTTCTGCAATATTTTATGTGTTCCATTGCTCCGTAATATACAATTTTGTAACAACTGGTATCAGAGCCGAAGGTCTATTTGGCTGATAAACTCGCAGGAAAGAAGGGTTCCTGGTTCGAGTGGGAGCAATGGCGAAAGATGGTAAGTTTAGGGTCGAGAAATTTAACGGCCAAAACTTCTTGCTGTGGAAGATGCAGATGGAAGATTATCTGTATCAGAAAGATCTATACCTACCATTGGGCGGAAAAACAAAGATGTCGATGGGTATGAAAGACGAAGAATGGAACCTTCTCGATAGAAAGGCACTCGGAACAATACGGTTGTGCCTTCCTGCGTCAGTCGCCTTTAACATTTCGAAGGAAACCACGACAGAGGGTTTGATGCAGACGTTGTCGAAACTATATGAAAAACCCTCGGCCTCAAACAAGGTATTTCTTATGAAAAGGTTATTTAATATGAATATGTCAGAAGGTGGATCTGTTGCAAACCATTTAAATGATTTTAATACAGTTACAAGTCAGTTAAGTTCTGTAGGGGTAAACTTTGATGATGAAGTTAGAGCTCTGTTATTCTTGTGCTCATTACCAGAAAGTTGGAATGGTTTGGTAATGGCCATTAGTAACTCCGTTTCTGGATCTAGTACTTTAAAGTTTGATGATGTTGTCGGTGCTATCCTTAGCGAGGAAATGCGACGAAAAAGCTCCGATGAGACATTGGGAAATGCTTTGAGTGCAGAGTCTAGAGGAAGAAAAATGGAAAGAGGAAAGAGCTTAGGATATCGCAGTAAATCAAGGAAAGGCAGATCCAAGTCCAGATCGGGGACAGTGTGCTGGAAATGTGGAAAGAAAGGACACCTAAAGAAAGACTATAGATCTCGGAAGGGAAAAGAAGGAGATGCACAACAAGAAAACAATCATGAAGCAAATGTGACAGGTGAGGTGTTACAAGATGCTTTGATTCTTTCTTTCGAAAATATTACTGATTCCTGGGTGGTAGATTCAGGGGCTTCATTCCATGCCACACCTGATAAGAAATACTTTCATGACTATGTTCAAGGAGATTTTGGACAAGTTCGTCTAGGTGATGATAAACCCTGTAAAATTGTTGGAATGGGTAAGGTTCTTGTAAAACAGCAGAATGGAAACCAATGGCTATTAAAGGAGGTAAGGCATGTTCCAGATCTAAAGAAAAATCTGATTTCAACAGGGAAGTTAGGCAGTGAAGGTTGTGTGACAACTTTCACAGATAAAGCTTGGAAGGTCACCAAAGGTGCCCTGGTAATAGCAAAAGGCGAAAAGGTTGGTACATTGTATTTATGCAATGGTATTTCTAACTTTGTTAATGCTTTAACTTCCAAAGGAGTAGATGCAGCATTATGGCATCATAGGCTCGAACACATGAGTGAAAAGGGGATGAAGATTCTTCACTCAAGGAATATGTTGACGGGTTTGAAGAATGTTGATTTGGACTTCTGTGAGAATTGCATTTATGAAGAACAGAAGAGAGTCAGATTTCTCAGAGTTGGGAAAGAAAAGAAGAATGAAAAATTAGAGCTTGTGCATACAGATGTATGGGGACCTGCTCAGGTATCATCTCTCGGTGGCTCTCGTTATTATGTTACTTTTATTGATGATGCAACTAGAAAAACTTGGATTTATTGTATTAAGAATAAATCTGATGTATTTGATACTTTCAAGAAATGGAAAGCTTTGGTTGAGATTGAGACAGGAAAGAAATTGAAGTGTCTTAGATCAGATAATGGAGGTGAATATTGCAGCAAAGAGTTTGATAGGTACTGTTCAGAGCATGGAATTCGTAGAAAGAAGACAGTTCCAAGAACACCACAAGAAAATGGTGTGTCAGAAAGGATGAACAGAACAATCATGGAGCGTGCAAGGTGCATGAGATTGCATGCAGGATTGCCTTTACAGTTTTGGGCAGATGCTGTAGATACTGTTGTTTATCTAATAAACAGAGGGCCTTCAAGTTCCTTGGATGGTGGTGTTCCAGAGGAAGCATGGACAGGTAAAAAGGTAAACTATCTATTTTAAAGCCTTTTGGTTGTGAGGCCTTTGTCCATATTGATAAAGAAAATAGAACAAAGCTTGAGGCAAAGTCAAAGAAATGTACCTTTATTGGATATGGTGTTAATGATTTTGGTTATCGCTTATATGATTACGAAAATCACAAAATCATTAGGAGCAGAGATGTAATATTCAATGAAAATGTCTTGTATAAGAATCAGTTGCAGGAAAAGGAACAGGAAAGGAAAACAAGGAATAAACAGTTCTTGATGAAATCACTGAAAAAGGAAAGGTGCCTGAAAATAATAATAATCAACAACCACAACAACAGCAACCACCACAACAACAACAGGCACCCCAAACACCTGAAAGTGGTGTTAGAAGATCTACCAGGATAAGTAGACCCCCTGAACGATACTCTCCTTCATTATATTATTTATTGTTGACTGATTCCGGTGAACCCGAATGTTATGAAGAAGCAATGCAGGTTGAAAGCAGGAAGAAGTGGGAGGTAGCCATGGAAGAAGAAATGGACTCCTTAATGCATAACCAGACTTGGGATTTAGTCAGGTTGCCTGTAGGAAAAACTAGATTGAAGAATAAATGGGTTTACAGGCTGAAGGAAGAAGATGGAGGAAAACAGAGGTATAAAGCTAGACTTGTGGTGAAGGGGTTTGCACAGAAGAAAGGTATTGATTTTGATGAAATATTTTCTCCTGTTGTTAAAATGACTTCAATCAGAACCATTTTAAGTCTTGTAGCAGCTGAAGATTTGCATCTTGAGCAGTTAGATGTAAAGACAGCCTTTCTCCATGGGGATTTGGAGGAAGAGATATATATGCAGCAGCCACAAGAATATGAGGTGAAAGGGAAGGAGAAACTAGTGTGCAGGTTGAAGAAGAGCTTGTATGGCTTAAAACAGGCTCCAAGGCAGTGGTATCTAAAATTTGACAAGTTTATGTCTGAACAAGGTTATACTAGATGTCACTCTGATCATTGTGTTTATTTGAAAAAGCAAAATGATGGCAGCTATATTATATTGTTATTCTATGTAGATGACATGCTTGTTGCAGGATCTAACATGCAGGAAATAAATGTGCTCAAAAGAAAATTGGCAAATTCATTTGCAATGAAGGATTTGGGAGCTGCAAAACAAATCCTTGGTATGAGAATAACTAGAGACAGGAAAAATCGTAAATTAACATTGTCTCAGAATGAGTACATACAAAAGGTGTTGAAAAGATTTAACATGCACAATGCAAAACTAGTTAGTACACCTTTTGCTAGCCATTTCAAACTTAGCAAGGAAATGTGCCCAAAGACCCAAGAAGACATGGATTATATGTCTAAAGTTCCATATGCATCAGCAGTTGGAAGCTTAATGTATGCAATGGTCTGCACAAGGCCTGATATTGCACATGCAGTGGGAGTTGTAAGCAGGTACATGAACAATCCAGGAAAGGAACATTGGATGGCAGTGAAATGGATTCTCAGATATTTCAAAGGTACCACAAATCAAGCATTATGCTTTGGTGGTTCAAACATCTCCCTACAAGGATATGTTGATGCAGATATGGCAGGTGACAGAGATAACAGGAGGAGCACTACAGGGTATGTATTTACTGTTGGAGGAACAGCTGTCAGTTGGGTTTCAAAAATCCAAAGTGTTGTTGCACTTTCAACAACAGAAGCAGAGTATGTTGCTGCTACAGAGGCTAGTAAAGAAATGATTTGGTTACAAAGGTTCATGGGTGAATTGGGTAAGGAGCATGATATGGGCACGTTATACAGTGATAGCCAAACTGCCATTCATCTTGCAAATAACTCAGCATTTCATTCTAGGACTAAACACATACAACTCAAGTACCATTTCATACGATCAGTGTTGGAAGATGGAGAGTTGAAGCTGGGAAAGATACACACTAGCCAAAATCCTGCAGATATGCTAACAAAAGTTGTAACCATGGAGAAACTGAGAATATGCTCAGTTTCAATTGGTCTTCAAGGATGACGATGAAGATGAGAAACAGCCAGGTCCAAAGAGGAGTCATTGTCCAGCAAATGGAGCAGTGGTGGAGTTGCTACAATCAGTCTCCAAGTGGGAGATTGTTGGGTGTGGAGCCTGATTATCTTCTATATTCAAAGGTATCGCCACATAGGACCCTAGTTCGAAATGGGAGCGGCAACGCCGCCTGTGATATATTCGCTGCAGGGGGGGTCCAAGGGGGGGCGACTGCGACCTTTGGGAGCCCCCCCCTGGCGAGGCGTTTCGGGGGCAGCGCCCCCGAAGCTAAAATCAACTGTAAAATTGCCTTGTAAAAGTATAGTAATTTCTAGTCAATCTGGGCCGTTCATTAGGCGGATGATCTGACGGTAGAACTTATGTTTAGTTTAGGGTTTTTTGCCCTAGAAGGCAACCCCTCTCTTTGTATGAGGGCATTGTATTTGAGGCTGTGTGATAGATGTGTATTCTGTGAGCGAGAAATAGAGAGGTGAGACTGTGAGAGAAAACAGAGGATATTATAGCAGATTTGCTGTAGGTTGTGTCTCTTCATTTTGCTAGATAATAGAAAGGAAGGACTAGCTGTTCGGGGTGGACGTAGCCCAAACTGGGTGAACCACGTATATCTGTGTCTCTCTTTTTTTGTGCGTTTTCTGTGTTTATATTTCTGCAATATTTTATGTGTTCCATTGCTCCGTAATATACAATTTTGTAACAGAAATTCTCAATAAAGTAAAACCAACATGTAACTATAGATGCCAAAGGGAGTGCAGGAGGGATAACAATTATTTGGAATCCAGCAGAAGTCCTAACCGACTGGTGGATAGGAATGCCAAGAATCCTGACAGGGAGATTCAGGCTCATAGGGCAAAGTGAATGGGTGGCAATCTCGGCTGTCTACGGGCCCCATACCCGTGTTGATAGAGGCCTATTTCTCAATCAGTTGGCAAAGCTCAGAAATATGCACCAGGAGCAGAGATGGATCCTGGCAGGTGACTTTAACTTAATCACTTCTAGAGAAGAGAAAAAAGGTGGAATAAGCATAGAAGACCCGGAGATGGAAAGATTCAGAGACGTTCAAACAAAATTAAGGGTGGTTGATATCCCAACTATAAACGGGAAATTCACCTGGAATAATAGAAGAGGCGGGACAAAACAAATTGCATCAAGACTGGACAGATTTTTAATCTCAGAGCACATAATTGGGCTGGACATCTTCTACAAAGCCTCTATCCTACCCACAATAGGGTCCGACCACTGGCCAATAAAGCTCGAAATAGCCTTGAACAATCCGATTAAAAAGAGGCCCTTCTGGTTCGAGTCCTTTTGGCTTAGAGCTCCTGATTTCCTAGACAAAGTAAGGAGCTGGTGGCAGGATAGCAAGAGTGGAAAGGAAGGCCGTAGAAAAATGCACTCTTTTTAGCTCAAACTCAAAGAAATCAAGAGAAAAATCAAGAAGTGGAACAGGGAAGAATTCAGCAATATTCAGCAGGAGCAAGGAAAACTCCAGTCCATATTGGAAAGAATACAGTAGCAAATCATCTTGGAAGGTCGAAATGAAGAGCTGGCTGAGGAGGAAGGCAGGGTAATCACTCAAATAGAAGAAAGGCGAAAGCAGGAGGAAATTCTGTGGAAGCAGAAATCTCAAGTCCAATGGCTAAAAGAGGGGGAAAAAACTCCAAATTCTTCCATAAAGCAATGCTGAGTCATCGCCAACACAACAGAATCTTCTCCTTGAAAGACAGTCAGGGAAACAGAGTGACGCAGCAGACAGAAATAGAACAACTCTTGGTGGATCACTTCAAAGGCATTCTCACTGAACCAAATGCCAACAGATCTGAGGACATAGACAAGGTTTGCCATCATATCCCTAAGAAAGTTTCCAGAGATCAAAATCTGGCTCTGCTCAGGGTAATCACCAAGGAAGAACTTGAAGAGGTAGTTAACAAAATGCTGAAAAATAAGGCCCCGGGTCCTGATGGCTTCACCATTGAGTTTTACCAGGCGGCCTGGAGTTTTATGGGGAATGACCTGCTAGACATAGTGGAGGAATCCAGGTGTTCAAAGCGCATGCACCAGGGCCTGAATGCCACTTTCCTGGCTCTAATCCCGAAGAATGGCTGCTCGGAGGAACCGCAGGGTTTCAAGCCCATTTCCCTATGTAATGTTGTTTACAAAATTTTAGCAACAGTCATGGTAAACAGGCTAAAGCCGATCCTGCCGGATCTCATTGCCCCGGAGCAAACAGGCTTTGTCAAAGGGCGGCAGATCACAGATGGCATCATAGTGGCCCAGGAAGTGATTCACTCCTTGAAAATCTCCTGCACCCTAGGCATGCTTATGAAACTTGATTTCGCTAAGACGTTTGACCGCCTTAGCTGGGGATATCTAGAAGGCATTTTTAAAGCATATGGATTTGACCAAAGATGAATAAACTGGATCTTATCCATGGTTGGCACCCCCGTGATGTCAATTCTGTTAAATGGCACCCCCACCGAAGTCTTCACTCCTTGCCGCGGGCTTAGGCAGGGAGACCCCCTGTCTCCTTTCCTCTTCATCCTAGCTGCGGAAGGCCTGGGTCGGTTGGTTAAGGTTCAAGTCTCCAGGGATCAGATAAAGGGACTTCGAATCTGTGGGAATGATATCCCGGTTTCGTACCAGCAATTCGTAGACGATGTGATGCTATATGGTCAATACATGCTGAAGGAGGCCCAAAGAGTCATCAAAACTTTATCTGAATTTAGCAAAGCTTCTGGGACGGATATTAATAAGGACAAATCCGATGTGTTTTTTTTCAACACCCCGCAGGCTGCCCAAAGATTCTTAGCGCGCACTCTGGGCTTCAACATTGGAACCTTCCTGTCAAAATACCTGGGCATTATGTTGCATGAGCATCAATACAAGATGGCTAACTGGGAACTTTTAATCAAAAAAATCCAAAATAAGATGGAAAACTAGACATTTCGCTCGTTGAATACCCCAAGCCAGCTAATCCTTCTGAAAGCTATTCTGCATGCTATACCAATTTACTAGATCTCATGCCAAGCTATCCCAAAGACAGCAAGCCAAAAGATGGTCACTTTGTTTAAGAAATTCCTCTGGCAGGGCACCAGCAAGTCCAGAAAGTGGCCTTAATTTCATGGGAGTGGCTAAGTCGTCTCCCCAAAGATGGCGGTTTAGGGCTTCGATACCCCTTCATCCTCAACCAAGTCATGGGTGCAAAGCTCTGGTGGAGGTGGACTCAGGGCGGCCTTGACCTGTGGAAGGTGATATGGGAAAGAAAATATGATGCGGCAAGGGAACCCGAAGGAAGACTGAGAAGTGAGATGGAGATTAGAGGTTCAGCAATCTGGAACCTGGTGAGGGGCAACAAAGACCTGATAAGGAATCACAGTTTTTGGGAAATACGAGTAGGGGACAAGGCCAGGTTCTGGGAGGAATCATGGCAGCAACGCGAAAGACTCATCCATAAGGAAAATCTTCATGACATCCATGCTTTCACGTCCCAGGCTGAGGCAATAACCGTCGGTAATTTCTGGAAATCAGGCGAAGAAGGATATTGGCACAATTGGAAACAGAAAGAGGATTGGGAAGGAGCCCCAGAAACTGACAAATGAAATGAGTATTACACAGAGATGGCATCTCGTAAAGTAGCAAGGAAAACAGGGTCCGACATTCTTAGATGGGGTAAACGAATTCAAGGTAATTTCTCAATAGTAGAAGTCTACTACCAAAAATTCAATCAAAATCAACAGCCGGAAACCAAACAATGGAAAAAGCTATGGAAAATCAAACACTGGCCGAATGTTTCATTATTTTTTTGGACTATACTCCACGACAAAGCACTTACCTGGGACTAGATGCATAGGAAGGGGCGCCAAGGTCCATCCCGCTGCGCACTCTGCAATTCCCAAGAGGAGACTATGGAACATTTGATGAACCAATGCACAGTTAGCAATTCCCTGTGGGAAAGTCACTTCAGATTGTTTGAGCGCCGCCACAGAAATTACCGGAACATTGTAAACACCATAGAAAATTGGCCGAGAAAACCTTACCAAAATCTGGTGGTCAATCGTGCATGGCTCCTTTCTACCGGGTTCCTACTCTGGAACATCTGGAAAGCATGGAATGGGGCAATCTTCAAAGCGGAATCCAGATCCCCAACAGCCATATGGGAACAAACCACCAGGAACATACGTGAAACAATCCTAATGGAAAGCTGGAAGGACGAAGACTGGCAGGCGTCACAAATGGAGGAGGCAATCCTGAAAAGACTTGAGGTAAACCAGTGTATGTTAAATGGGTGTGTCAAAAGAAAAGACCAGATAAGGGAAGTGGCTGAAAGAAACCAGTATCGCCATCCCCCACAGGGATTCATAAAGCTTAATTTTGATGGCGCCGCAAAACATAACCCGGGAGAGGCTGGCATTGGGGGAGTCTTTAGAGATGCCGAGGGCAAAACCTTGTGAACCTTCGCGATGGACTATGGGGAAGCCTCAAATAAGGAAGCCGAACTACATGCCTTGAAATGAGGCTTGGAAATTGCACTACAGGCTAATTTCAAGAGACTCCAAATTGACGGAGACTCGAAGTTGGTGGTAGACATGGTCAGGAAACTATAGCAGCAACAACCAGCAGACAAAATCAGTAAGAGCTAGAGAATGGCATGGCTTGTAGGAGAAATTGGGAAACTCCTGCCCAGAATCGACTACCTAATTCCGTCTCACATTAGACGATCTGGAAACAAACCGGCGGACTGGCTCGCGAACTGGGGCAGTCAGAATCGAGGCAAAGAGATCAACAGTGAAGGTCTGTCTCAACTACTCTCGGAGGAGAGAGACCACCTCCAATAATTGCTTGACGTCGATAAGGGTGGTAATGGCAAGCCCGAGGCGAAAGGCCAGGATCAGGCATCACGCAACAGTTGTGGGGAAAGATCGGAGCGGATGGGAACAGACAGTACATCCGTGGGAAAGGATAGCAGTAATAGGAATGATAGAATCGGGCAGATGACGTGGCAAGGTAGGACAGGTCGAGGGGACGGAGAAGAAGTGAGCAACGAAACATCATCAAGGAAGGTTCATAGTTAGCTTGGGAAGTCAGGATAATTGACAGAGGAAGGACGACAGGTGGCACAAGGAGTACAGAAAGGTTACGGAAGGAGCAGCCGGGAGAAAACTGGAGTAATGACGCATAAAGCAGGTCAGTCAAGTGACGCCTCATCCCGAGATAGGGATATAGGGTTGTTAGTCCGAAAATTAAAGGACCAAGTGGAGGCTCGGTTGGTAGGACAGTGGGTAGATAACAACCATATGCCTGAGGAGGCAGAGGGAATGCTCATACAGTTTGGTAAGAACCATGAAAAAAAGCTGAAAGGTGATAGTGCGACCCTGCGACCAGGCCCCTTCCCCGACTCCGGTAAGAAAAGGTGGTATGTTTACTATCATCCCTATGCTCCAGCAGTTATGTTAGCTAGAAATTACATTATCCTTGTTTGACCAGAAATGTTCCGCCCTAGTGAGCAGAATATCAATAGTAGAACTGATAGTGGCCTTCCCGGCACTCGGTCGAATCTCCTCTTTCCCTCCAGAGCAGAGGAGGCCTTGCATGGCGATAGTTATGGTTCCTATATAGAGAGGTGGGAGGCGAGGGGGGCATTGTTGGGTCTCGTCGTGCTCCAAGATGGGTACCGCAGCCCCGGCCATATCTGTTCCCTGGATTTCTTCCGTGGCTCTCAACACGGAAGCTATCCTCACCAGATGGCTCGGTTTGCTGCGCTTTTCCACGCTGTCTGGCACGGGTTTTCTTGGGCTAATGAGAGAGGGAGGCGGGTCTTAATCCGCTTCGCTAGGAGTGTTGTTTTAAGGGTGCAGACTACTAGCCATTCTGAAGCCGGGATGGTCAGTGAGTGGATTATGATAGCATTTCAAGTCAATAGCACTAACTTGTGGTTTTCTGTTGTGATAGGTAGAAAAGCTCATACAATTTCAAGGTCCCAGGTCCGTGGCAAGATGGCACCGAGGAAGGCTAAATCTGCAAAGAACCGGGAAGATGGCACCAGTAGCCATCCGAGCAAAAGGGGCAGGAAGCCCGACTCTAAAAAGACCATGCACACAATAAACGCGTACATGGTCGGGATTCCTCTGGAGATCCACACCCAAATCAATGGGTGGGAGCGAGAGCTGCAGGATATCAGTGATAACAAAGAAATCCCCGCGAAGATTGGGAGGATCTGATCCCGGACCCAGGAACCACAAGAGGCAGAAACTCCCTGTTCAATAAAACGCTTCAGCATTACTGGATTATGAAACATGTGGTTGGCCGGGCTATGGAGGTGAATCAGGCCGTCCGTGAAGAGGAGGACGAGGAACGCAAGCAGGCTGAGGAGCATCTCAAAAGCCAGCTGGTAGAAGAAGCGGATAATATCAAGAATACTCTCCTGAAAGAGATCACGGCCGTCCAATTCTAGGCAGCAAGAAACCATCTGTTGCTGAAGAACATGGAACAAATGTTGCTAGACCTAAAATGGGCCATAGAGCGATAGCAGCTGAAGCCTGGTACCAGTGCCTCAAAGCCTGCCCCGATCAACTCGTTGGATGAGGATTAGCTAAGCTGAGTCTTTTCTTTTGTTTTGAATGTTGATAAAACATAACTGTGTCTGGTTGTTAAGTCATGCTACTATCGTTAGCTTAGTCAGTAATAGACAAAAACATGGTTATGACAGGGAAAAGCAACAAAACATTTTCAAATTTTGGTCAGGTTTTAAGGCCGAAAGGTGGTGGTCTGGTTTCCTGTGGGCAGACCCGCCACCTGAACTTTAGTATGCTGTAATTTTGTTTTGTCATCTGGAATGAAGAATGCCTAACATTACTAATATATATATATATATATATATATATATATATATATATATATATATATATATATATATATATATATATATATATATCAATTTAATATATATTTTTTAAATTTTTAAATTGCAACATTATCATATTAAAATATTTTTATAAATAGAATATATTCCACATGGATACTATAGCCCAATTTCATAGTTTGTCAATATCATGGGTCAGTACCATGAGATTTTTATTTTTATTTTATTTTTATAGAGTTATTGTTGTTTTTTATTTTTTATTGCACCGAAGCACTCTAAGCCTAGTATGGGGTAGATGTCAAGTGTAAATGTTTAGCATTTTTAATATTTAACAAATTTAATCTAATGTCAATGTCGGTGAGTATAGGGGTATATGTGTAGGCATAAAAGTTTAACATTTAAGATAAATATTTAACATTTATATGTAGACTCAATTAAAAAATAATTTTGGGAAGTAACTCCTTTACATCTTATTCTTATCCATATTTTACGCAAAGACTTTCCTAAATTATGATGGGAGGTTTTTGATGGTAGATATGTTATTTACTTGAGTATAATTTATTTTCAAGTATTTTATTTTTTATGGTTTTCCTACCATTATCTCTTAGAGGTAACCCGATTGGGGAAAACGTATAAGGTAACCTCAAACCTCTTTGAGGTTGAAAGCTGGCCCTTCAACCTGGAGAGGGATCTCTCAATAAAAACTCAACTACTCAAGGTCATTGTAGTAGAAGTCCTACAATTGAGTCTTATGGCAAGATTTATTAAAAAATGATCAAAATTTGGTTGAGTTATGTGAAAATACTACCATTGGGGGGTTTCGGGGGCAGCGCCCCCGAAGCTAAAAACAACTGTAAAATTGCTTTGTAAAAGTATAGTAATTTCTAGTCAACCTGGGTCGTTCATTAGGCGGATGATCTGACAGTAGAACTTATGTTTAGTTTAGGGTTTTTTACCCTAGAAGGCAACCCCTCTCTTTGTATGAGGGCATTGTATTTGAGGCTGTGTGATAGATGTGTATTCTGTGAGCGAGAAATAGAGAGGTGAGACTGTGAGAGAAAACAGAGGATATTACAGCGGATTTGTTGTAGGTTGTGTCTCTTCATTTTGCTGGATAATAGAAAGGAAGGACTGGCTGTTCGAGGTGGACGTAGCCCAAACTGGGTGAACCACGTATATCTGTGTCTCTCTTGTTTTGTGCATTTTCTGTGTTTATATTTCTGCAATATTTTATGTGTTCCATTGCTCCGTAATATACAATTTTGTAACAACTGGTATCAGAGCCGAAGGTCTATTTGGCTGATAAACTCGCAGGAAAGAAGGGTTCATGGTTCGAGTGGGAGCAATGGCAGAAGATGGTAAGTTTAGGGTCGAGAAATTTAACGGCCAAAACTTCTTGCTGTGGAAGATGCAGATGGAAGATTATCTGTATCAGAAAGATCTATACCTACCATTGGGCAGAAAAACAAAGATGCCGACGGGTATGAAAGACGAAGAATGGAACCTTCTCGATAGAAAGGCATTCGGAACAATACGGTTGTGCCTTCCTGCGTCAGTCGCCTTTAACATTTCGAAGGAAACCACGACAGAGGGTTTGATGCAGACATTGTCGAAACTATATGAAAAACCCTCGGCCTCAAACAAGGTATTTCTTATGAAACGGTTGTTTAATATGAATATGTCGGAAGGTGGATCTGTTGCAAACCATTTAAATGATTTTAATATAGTTACAAGTCAGTTAAGTTCTGTAGGGGTAAACTTTGATGATGAAGTTAGAGCTCTGTTATTCTTGTGCTCATTACCAGAAAGTTGGAATGGTTTGGTAATGGCCATTAGTAACTCCGTTTCTGGATCTAGTACTTTAAAGTTTGATGATGTTGTCGGTGCTACCCTTAGCGAGGAAATGCGAGGGAAAAGCTCCGGTGAGACATCGGGAAATGCTTTGAGTGCAGAGTCTAGAGGAAGAAAAATGGAAAGAGGAAAGAGCTCAGGATATCGCAGTAAATCAAGGAAAGGCAGATCCAAGTCCAGATCGGGGACAGTGTGCTGGAAATGTGGAAAGAAAGGACACCTAAAGAAAGACTGTAGATCTTGGAAGGGAAAAGAAGGAGATGCACAGCAAGAAAACAATCATGAAGCAAATGTGACAGGTGAGGTGTTACAAGATTCTTTGATTCTTTCTTTCGAAAATATTACTGATTCCTGGGTGGTAGATTCAGGGGCTACATTCCATGCCACACCTGATAAGAAATACTTTCATGACTATGTTCAAGGAGATTTTGGACAAGTTCGTCTGGGTGATGATAAACCCTGTAAAATCGTTGGAATGGGTAAGGTTCTTGTAAAACAGCAGAATAGAAACCAATGGCTATTAAAGGAGGTAAGGCATGTTCCAGATCTAAAGAAAAATCTAATTTCAACAGGGCAGTTAGGCAGTGAAGGTTGTGTGACAACCTTCACAGATAAAGCTTGGAAGGTCACCAAAGGAGCCCTGGTAATAGCAAAAGGCGAAAAGGTTGGTACATTGTATTTATGCAATGGTATTTCTAACTTTGTTAATGCTTTAACTTCCAAAGGAGCAGATGCAGCATTATGGCATCATAGGCTCGGACACATGAGTGAAAAGGGGATGAAGATTCTTCACTCAAGGAATTTGTTGCCGGGTTTGAAGAATGTTGATTTGGACTTCTGTGAGAATTGCATTTATGGAGAACAGAAGAGAGTCAGATTTCTCAGAGTTGGGAAAGAAAAGAAGAATGAAAAATTAGAGCTTGTGCATACAGATGTATGGGGACCTGCTCAGGTATCATCTCTCGGTGGCTCTCGTTATTATGTTACTTTTATTGATGATGCAACTAGAAAAACTTGGATTTATTGTATTAAGAATAAATCTGATGTATTTGATACTTTCAAGAAATGGAAAGCTTTGGTTGAGATTGAGACAGGAAAGAAATTGAAGTGTCTTAGATCAGATAATGGAGGTGAATATTGCAGCAAAGAGTTTGATAGGTATTGTTCAGAGCATGGAATTCGTAGAGAGAAGACAGTTCCAAGAACACCACAAGAAAATGGTGTGTCAGAAAGGATGAATAGAACAATCATGGAGCGTGCAAGGTTCATGAGATTGCATGCAGGATTGCCTTTACAGTTTTGGGCAGATGCTGTAGATACTTCTGTTTATCTAATAAACAGAGGGCCTTCAAGTTCCTTGGATGGTGGTGTTCCAGAGGAAGCATGGACAGGTAAAAAGGTAAACTATCTATTTTAAAGCCTTTTGGTTGTGAGGCCATTGTCCAAATTGATAAAGAAAATAGAACAAAGCTTGAGGCAAAGTCAAAGAAATGTACCTTTATTGGATATGGTGTTAATGATTTTGGTTATCGCTTATATGATTACGAAAACCACAAAATCATTAGGAGCAGAGATGTAATATTCAATGAAAATGTCTTGTATAAGAATCAGTTGCAGGAAAAGGAACGGGAAAAGGAAAACAAGGAATACACAGTTCTTGATGAAATCACTGAAAAAGGAAAGGTGCCTGAAAATAATAATAATCAACAACCACAACAATAGCAACCACCACAACAACAACAGGCACCCCAAACACCTGAAAGTGGTGTTAGAAGATCTACCAGGATAAGTAGACCCCCTAAACGATACTCTCCTTCATTATATTATTTATTGTTGACTGATTCCGGTCAACCCGAATGTTATGAAGAAGCAATGTAGGTTGAAAGCAGGAAGAAGTGGGAGGTAGCCATGGAAGAAGAAATGGACTCCTTAATATATAACCAGACTTGGGATTTAGTCAGGTTGCCTGTAGGAAAAACTAGATTGAAGAATAAATGGGTTTACAGGCTGAAGGAAGAAGATGGAGGAAAACATAGGTATAAAGCTAGACTTGTGGTGAAGGGGTTTGCACAGAAGAAAGGTATTGATTTTGATGAAATATTTTCTCCTGTTGTTAAAATGACTTCAATCAGAACCATGTTAAGTCTTGTAACAGCTGAAGATTTGCATCTTGAGCAGTTAGATGTAAAGACAGCCTTTCTCCATGGGGATTTGGAGGAAGAGATATATATGCAGCAGCCACAAGAATATGAGGTGAAAGGGAAGGAGAAATTAGTGTGCAGGTTGAAGAAGAGCTTGTATGGCTTAAAACAGGCTCCAAGGCAGTGGTATCTAAAATTTGACAAGTTTATGTCCGAACAAGGTTACACTAGATGTCACTCTGATCATTGTGTTTATTTGAAAAAGCAAAATGATGGCAGCTATATTATATTGTTATTCTATGTAGATGACATGCTTGTTGCAGGATCTAACATGCAGGAAATAAATGTGCTCAAAAGAAAATTGGCAAATTCATTTGCAATGAAGGATTTGGGAGCTGCAAAACAAATCCTTGGTATGAGAATAACTAGAGACAGGAAAAATCGTAAATTAACATTGTCTCAGAATGAGTACATACAAAAGGTGTTGAAAAGATTTAACATGCACAATGCAAAACTAGTTAGTACACCTTTTGCTAGCCATTTCAAACTTAGCAAGGAAATGTGCCCAAAGACCCAAGAAGACATGGATTATATGTCTAAAGTTCCATATGCATCAGCAGTTGGAAGCTTAATGTATGCAATGGTCTGCACAAGGCCTGATATTGCACATGCAGTGGGAGTTGTAAGCAGGTACATGAACAATCCAAATGGCAGTGAAATGGATTCTCAGATATTTCAAAGGTACCACAAATCAAGCATTATGCTTTGGTGGTTCAAACATCTCCCTACAAGGATATGTTGATGCAGATATGGCAGGTGACAGAGATAACAGGAGGAGCACTACAGGATATGTATTTACTGTTGGAGGAACAGCTGTCAGTTGGGTTTCAAAAATCCAAAGTGTTGTTGCACTTTCAACAACAGAAGCAGAGTATGTTGCTGCTACAGAGGCTAGTAAAGAAATGATTTGGTTACAAAGATTCATGGGTGAATTGGGTAAGGAGCATGATATGGGCACGTTATACAGTGATAGCCAAAGTGCCATTCATCTTGAAAATAACTCAGCATTTCATTCCAGGACTAAACACATACAGCTCGAGTACCATTTCATACGATCAGTGTTGGAAGATGGAGAGTTGAAGCTGGAAAAGATACACACTAGCCAGAATCCTACAGATATGCTAACAAAAGTTGTAACCAGGGAGAAACTGAGAATATGCTCAGTTTCAATTGGTCTTCAAGGATGACGATGAAGATGAGAAACAACCAGGTCCAAAGAGGAGTCATTGTGCAGCAAATGGAGCAGTGGTGGAGTTGCTACAATCAGTCTCCAAGTGGGAGATTGTTGGGTGTGGAGCCTGATTATCTTCTATATTCAAAGGTATCGCCACATAGGACCCCAGTTTGAAATGGGAGCGGCAACACCGCCTGTGATATATTCGCTGCAGGGGGGGTCCAAGGGGGGGCGACTGCGACCTTTGGGAGCCCCCCCTGGCGAGGGGTTTCGCGGGCAGCGCCCCCGAAGCTAAAAACAGTTGTAAAATTGCCTTGTAAAAGTATAGTAATTTCTAGTCAATCTGGGCCATTCATTAGGCGGATGATCTGACGGTAGAACTTATGTTTAGTTTAGGGTTTTTTGCCCTAGAAGGCAACCCCTCTCTTTGTATGAGGGCATTCTATTTGAGGCTGTGTGATAGATGTGTATTCTGTGAGCGAGAAATAGAGAGGTGAGACTGTGAGAGAAAATAGAGGAGATTATAGCGGATTTGTTGTAGGTTGTGTCTCTTCATTTTGCTGGATAATAGAAAGGAAGGACTGGCTGTTCGGGGTGGACGTAGCCCAAACTGGGTGAACCACGTATATCTGTGTCTCTTTTGTTTTGTGCGTTTTCTGTGTTTATATTTCTGCAATATTTTATGTGTTCCATTGCTCCGTAATATACAATTTTCTAACAGAAATTCTCAATAAAATAAAACCGAGATATGAACATGTAACTATAGATGCCAAAGGGAGTGCAGGAGGGATAGCAATTATTTGGAATCCAGCAGAAGTCCTAACCGACTGGTGGATAGGAATGCCAAGAATCCTAATAGGGAGATTCAAGCTCATAGGGAAAAGTGAATGGGTGGCAATCTCGGTTGTTTATGGGCCCCATACCCGTGTTGATAGAAGCCTATTTCTCAATCAGTTGGCAAAGCTCAGAAATATGCACCAGAAGCAGAGATGGATCCTGGCAGGTGACTTTAACTTAATCACTTCTAGAGAAGAGAAAAAAGGTGGAATAAGCATAGAAGACCCGAAGATGGAAAGATTCAGAGACGTTCAAACAGAATTAAGGGTGGTTGATATCCCAACTATAAATGGGAAATTCACCTGGAATAACCGAAGAGGCGGGACTAAACAAATTGCATCAAGACTGGACAGATTTTTAATCTCAGAGCACATAATTGGGCTGGATATCTTCTACAAAGCCTCTATCCTACCCTCAATAGGGTCCGACCAGTGGCCAACAAAGCTCGAAATAGCCTTGAACAATCCGAATATAAAGAGGCCCTTCTGGTTCGAGTCCTTCTGGCTTAGAGCTCCTGATTTCCTAGACAAAGTAAGGAGCTGGTGGCGGGATAGCAAGAGTGGAAAGGAAGGCCGCAGAAAAATGCACTCTTTTTAGCTCAGACTCAAAGAAATCAAGAGCAAAATCAAGAAGTGGAATAGGGAAGAATTCGGCAATATTCAGCAGGAGCAAGGAAAACTCCAGTCCATATTGGAAAGAATACAGTAGCAAATCATCTCGGAAGGATGAAATGAAGAGCTAGCTGAGGAGGAAGGCAGGGTAATCACTCAAATGGAAGAAAGGCGAAAGCAGGAGGAAATTTTGTGGAAGCAGAAATCTCGAGTCCAATGGTTAAAAGAGGGGGAAAAAACTCCAAATTCTTCCATAAAGCAATGTTGAGTCATCGCCAACACAACAGAATCTTCTCCTTGAAAGACAGTCAGGGAAACAGAGTGACACAACAGACAGAAATAGAACAACTCTTGGTGGAACACTTCAAAGGCATTCTCACTGAACCAAATGCCAAGAGATATGAGGACATAGACAAGGTTTGCCATCATATCCCTAAGAAACTTTCCAGAGATCAAAATCTGGCTCTGCTCAGGGTAATCACCAAGGAAGAACTTGAAGACGTAGTTATCAAAATGCTGAAAAATAAGGCCCCAGGTCCTGATGGCTTCACCATTGAGTTTTACCAGGCGGCCTGGAGTTTTAGGGGGAATGACCTGCTAGACATAGTGGAGGAATCCAGGTGTTCAAAGCGCATGCACTAGGGCCTGAATGCCACTTTCCTGGCTCTAATCCCGAAGAATGGCTGCTCAGAGGAACCACAGGGTTTCAGGCCCATTTCCCTATGTAATGTTGTTTACAAAATTTTAGCAACAATCATGGTAAACAAGCTCAAGCCGATCCTGTCGGATATCATTGCCCCGGAGCAAACAGGATTTGTCAAAGGGCGGCAGATCACGGGTGGCATCATAGTGGCCCAGGAAGTGATTCACACCTTGAAAAACTCCCGCACCCCAGGCATGCTTATCAAACTTGATTTGGCTAAGGCGTTTGACCGCCTTAGCTGGGGATATCTGGAAGGCATTCTTAAAGCCTATGGATTTGACCAAAGATGGATAAACTGGATCTTATCCATGGTTGGCACTCCCGTGATGTGTTGTTGGGAAAAGTATCCAATACGGAATGACCCTATCCCACTCTAAGGGTGATAGTTCCTTAGCAACAATCAAAGCAAAGCTATTTGAGATTACTTCTTTATGAGATGTAAAAGAGGGGAGAAAGAGATCCACTAACCGATGTCTTTCGCTAATGATTGATCCAATCTTCTCTCCTTGCTGCTTGCCCCCAGCTCCTTGCTCTTTTACTGGCCCAGCTACACCAAGATCCTGCAAAATGGCAAGAGAAGGAAACTACAAGAAGCATACATTCATAATTGATTCAAGGATTAGAATAAATCAAATACACAAGTATAACAACACACCATTGAGACACATGCATATAGAAGAACCTCAAATGCTTTATTAATGGAAGAAGTAAGGTTCAGGAAGTGATACAACCATAAAAGGCCCAATCCAGCATCACCTTCCCAGCAGAAAGAAATCTCCTCTTCACCTCCTTCAAAGCAAATCACCCAATAGTTCTAAACTCAAACCAACAGCAATTCTTTACATTCACAAGATTCCAACCTCCTTAGACCTCATGAGAGAGATCTATATATAGAAGTTTTGGAGAAAGGATGAGTCAGCTTGAGGCTGGCATGAAGTTGACTAGTGTCCTCTCTCACTTCAGTTATTAAGTCCACTTGGAGGTTCTTGCTTCCACTTGGAGATCTAGAACCTCTTACTCATCACCAGTCGAATTCCTTGATCCAAGTGTCATTTTGGAAGCTTCCTGGGCATTGACACCTTGAGGAATGACTGTGCCACATGTCCAAACTCGCCCAGGGCAGGTAGCCTTCTTTGCAGTTGACATTCAACGCAGGTAGACAGTGGAGCAGTTGACATTCAGCGCAGATGCTCAGTGGAGCAGTTGACATGATCCAGAATTGCCTTGTTTTTGAGTGTTTTCAGGTGGAGAACTTTTATTCAGTGTTGTGGTTTGCTGACCTTGTTCCCCTAGGGGTAGGAACAACATGTTTAGGGACTTTGGATCCCTTAGATTATGGACATTTCATGCTTCATGTTGTAAGGTACAAAAATGTCTATAACAGTTGCCCCCTAAAGTATGAGCTCGTTTATCGGGTGAAATGCTTTATTAGGAGGATCCGAAGTTCATTCAATCGTTGAGAGGTGACCTGTAATAAGATACAATACAATACATTATTTTTCATACTGCTTTCATGATCTAGCTGAGGCGGGCATTCCCATGCTCAGCTTTATAAATACATTTTTCTGTACATAGAACAGACAATCGTCTGATGGTAGATCGATAATTCTCTGCTGAAATTATCATCCTTTGAGTAGGATGATCATCTGCTGCACATGTCAATGTCTTTATTTCCTTAATATATATCACAGCCCGGATGGATGAAACTAGATCCGGGGTCTTCAAACTCGTCTGATCTTCACTCTAAGTACAAGTCGATCCATGTGAGAATTTCTTGGAGTCGAACATGGAAAGACATCGCTTGATTACCAGTCAATGATGTAAACTGTTAACAAGCGCGAGAGGAATCACCGATAATGATGATGACCCTCAAGGTACGGCAGTACAATCCACGTGGTGTGAATAAAGGACTTGGCGTCGAACACCACGCAGAATCTTCTGGTCGAAGGTCATTGATGTATACCTATCGCCGGAAGTGAGAAACTTGCCATTGAGGCATGCAAGCTTCAAAGTACTGAGGGGGGTGTTCCTAGATCAACTTCTTGGATAATGAGTTGAAGTCGACAAGAAGCGATCCGTCAAAGGAGGGCCTTAATGAATCCCACATCAGTGACACGGAACGGAGCTAATGATTGTGATGAAGGTGAAAACGATCTGTGAAATATGATTCAGGGTGGCGGTCATGAAAGGATGAAAGATGATGTATGGTAGTGGATGGGACACGGTTGACTCTTTCTGAACAACATCTCTTGAACATATAACGACACTGATGCGATGGATCGGTAGCATTACCCCAAATGTGGATGGTTTGGCGAGACCATGGTGATGAGACCGGTGAATGAAACAACCCAACCCGATGTGGTACGGAGGAAAAGTGTCATGTTCAAGAGCGACTTGCTACCATTAAAGCTTTGAGGTTCTCCCAATTTTTCCCCAGTCATTTCTGACCAGTACCTCTTTATTTTTGTCAAGCTTGAGGAGGATAACATATGCTTGTTCTATAACCTGCCCTTCGGGCAAGCCCATCGCTATGTTTTAACGAGCCTAGCGATAGGGAAACTCGTTCTCGTCTAAAGACAAGTTTGTCGCTATTTAATCATTTTAACGAGTCTAACGACAAGGAAAACTCGGTCCTTTTCATTTTTAGAGAGTCTGAAAAGGTACATAAAGTTAACTCCACAATTCCTTTTTCGTCATCTAATCCCTTAAGTCCGAAAAAGTATAAAACAATACAAAAGGGATGAGTTTTCGATATCTTTAACGAGCCGAACAAAACAAGCGCTCGATCTTTTTGTGCAATAATCCCTCAGGTCCAAAAAGATTAAAATCTAGAGGAGGGATAGCTCTTCCGGTCCTTTAACGAGCTGGAAGGCCAAAACTCGGCAATCTTTTCATATTTTACGAGTCAAATGAAAAGAGCTTAAAGAAGACTCGTCTTTTGAGGAACGAGTGATAAACAGGGATAGCAACTGATTCCAGGTACAGGTTGGAATTTTCCAATCACGGCAGTGTCACAAGGATGGCTAGGTGAAATCACTCTTCGCAGCTGTTCCTCAAAATGGGTAAACAATCATATGGAGGTGAACGATCGACCAAATGAAAGTGGAGGTGGCAGGTGCAAAACACGACCAAGGCTTTTATGGCTGATAAATTTACGATCACAGTGGTTATTTACCGGGATAGGTTCATTTTTTATTTAAAAATGAGCTTAAACTCTGGAGGAAACATTGCTCACTGCTTATATTTATTTTTTAACGAGCATGAAGACCGCGTTAAAACTGCTCGGATCTTGCGTTTATTTTTTAACGAGCATGAAGTTTATGCTAAAACTGTTCGATTATACCAGTCATAAGATAAGAATGTCTCCTGTGAGATAGCTATTTTTTATGGAGCTTTATCTCACGAAGCTATGCTCCTCATCCTTTCTTTATGCAAGTATGGAAACGGCTAATCCTACGAGTTTAAAGGGTTAGACCTACAGGTTTAAAGGGAGGACCTAAAAATTTAAAAAATAAATAGTCACCCCTTGCTTGCACTCCAAAAGGTTGCATGCCCCCAGGTACAAAACAGCGTTTCAAGGTTACCTCTACTTTTCTGCCATCGAAACTTTCGTTTCACCGGGAGAGGTACCTCTTTCAGGTTACCCAAAGATTGTCTTGTTATTCTTTCAACAAAACACTTCCTCGCAATGTCTACCTTAATAGACAAGGGTGAATGACCTTTGTCAAACACGTAACTTTGACAAAAGAATCTTATTCTAGAACAACCCCTCTTCCATCCACGGACGGGGTACGGACTAGTCATATTCTTCCGCGGAAACCTACCTTATACCCAAAGTTCTCTCTGCCCAACGCAGACCAGGATGCATGCCCCCTGGGTTCCAGTCCCATCTTTCCAAATCACTCGCACTCATCGGGAAGAAGGACTGGGGGTGGAGACATTTCTTGATTGAATAGACCATTCAGGGTTGGTATGTGACTATTTGCGTTGCGTGATCCCGGAAATGAAAGTTGGTCTACGAGCTTGACCATTCTTCCTTCGTGTGGAAAACACATTACTCTAAAGAGTGAGGAGACTATTGCTCCCATGCAATATATATAGTCTCGTCCAAGGAGTAGGTTATAATCCAAGGGTCCTTGAACGACCATCACGTTCATTTGAACGGCCTTCCCTTTCAATGTAATGGGCACATTGGGGAGGATCCCTAATGGTCGACTGGTTCCTTTATCGAAACCCGAGAGATTTCTTATCTCAGGCAAAAGCGCCGGGGAACCCAGTGCTTTCCAAGCAATAGAGGAAAGGATACTCACAGATGCCCCTTCATCAATGATAGTGCCAGCCATTACCATTCTGTATATTTGGACTATAATTCTGAATGGTATACTGGCTGGAAACCGGGGTCTGCCTAGTTGGTTCCAATCAAAGGACACAACTAGGTTGCTTGGCGGTGGGGCCGAATACACGGCCGGATATGACCCTGACGATGTTCCTTCCTGCGATAAAGGAATGGGCGCATTGCCCTGACACTCGTCAGAGTCTGTGTTGATGAAAAGAATCTGGATGGTGTCATCCTTATTCTCTTCAGTGAGGGTGTCATTCGAAGATGAATCTTCAGTGACGGTGTCATTTGAAGATGAAACTTCTGAAGGGAGAACCGGGTCAACTGCCGTTTCGACCTTTGGACTTTCGTCTGGTCTGGATTCAGTAGGTTCATTTTCAATGACTGACGCTTCAGCTGACCACTTGAGCGGGCCAGCTGTATTCTCAACCAACGAAGGACTTGGCACGAGTTTTTTGTATCCAGGAGGAAGTCTCAACGGTGAAACCGGACGATCTTCCAAAACTCTCTTTGCTTCGTCTAAGAAGGGACAACGGTGGATGGCGTGATCGCCTGCACATAGTCTGCAGGGGGATCTTGCTCCCCCTCTTTGTCTTGAACCTTCACTTTCGCTGGTTGACGGTAAGCATTCAACATGGCTATCAGAGGTTGATGCTCCCGAATTGTGCAAACGAGGGGACCAGTCCCTTAGTATCCGGGGAATACAGGGACAATCTCTATGGAAGTGGTCTCCTCTACATATGACACATGGCGATTTAGGCCCGGTCTGTGCTATGTGTGGATTTTTTTCAGATGTCTTTTGCTTGCCCCCAGTCGCCTTAGGCTCCTTCTTCTTCTTCTCTCTCTTCTTCTTCTCCTTCTTCTCCATGGGAGCTTGGCTTTTGCCGGCTCTACCTTGCGAAGATGAAGGATTGGAGGAAGGGTTATAGGAAGTAGAAGGCTGGTGGGCAGCTCTAGACTGATCTAACTGTTGACTCGACTGTTCAGGAACCATGGTGTTCTGAACTACATTGGTTGAGAATAGCCAAATTGGCAGGCCAATTGTCAGTCCTGGAAGCGACAATGTGGCCATGTGGGGCGCACCAATTTCTCCCCAAGAGGAGAAAGGACTAGGATTTCCATCATGGGGAATTCCTTGGTTGGTGTGTTCCATGTTCTCAACCTACAGATCAACGCAGGAATAGGAGGTGATTATGTTTCATTTTAAAATAAATTTTATAACGACGCTTTAGACACAACTTGCTTTTTCACTTTTTAAGAGTCGAGAAAAAGCTAAAGATGACTCTAGTCTCCTTCGATGTTTTAACGAGCCCGAAGTGACAAATGCTCGGATGGACTTTTTCAGTTATAGAGTTTGAAAAAGGCCAAAAGAAACTACTCTGGAGTTCTAGGCAGAGGGTGTGCCAAACTTTTCGCAAAACCACAGAATACGTTTTACGGTACGGGTGGTCGATCTTCGTGAATGCTATGTTCACTGCATTGCGATCAGTAGGGCGGCCGACACGGCTTCCTATGGATAAAGGCTTTGTTCCTATAGGGGTCTCCCAATATATACGCGACGATACGTGGGAGCACAAGTCCGTATTGATACTTATCGCTTCACCGTGGAGGAATCATCCAACCACTCAACGCTAAGATATCACGTTTAACGACGCCGGAACACGTCTCTAGCTTAGACCTCTATGTGTTTGCGTTATGTTTCAAAGCGTTGTTATGTAAATTCAATTTATTTTAGGTTGATCTTGTTTAGCAGTTTGCCTTTATGGATCACCACGAGATGTATGGTACAACTCCTAAATGCAGTCTAAAGATGAGAAGCAAGCTTTTTCAATCTTTTTCAACTTATGAAAATCTTAACTACTGAGGGAAAAGAAAGACATCATCTTTTCACACAGATCATAGAGCACACACTAATGCACTTTTTCCTAAATCAACATGCAAGCTGTCAAAATGCACATGCACAATGCAGGTATTTCTTTTCTCTTTCTTAATGTTGATGTACTACAAAAAGAAAGCTGTTGTATAACTTTGAATTCAATTTCAAGTGAAAGCAAACAAGCTTTTGTCCAAAATCAAAAGGCACCTTAAGATTTACTTGTTTCAACACTAGAAATACATAAATTCAAACCATATGACGAAAGCAAAAGCTCAATCAGCTATGAACAGCAAACAAACTAACTCTTAAGATCAGAACGACACTTAACACAGGTCTAGATATAAGAGGCCACAACAAGACTAGTTCACTTTCGTTATGGGAAACTGCAAATGATGTAAGAAATACACAAAGAACAAATACAGTTTCTTTATACAACCGAGGCGGAATAGTGGCAAAGAAAGGTGGTTTCAGATAGGTACATTGACTGATAACAGGCTGCAAAAACAAGGATGAAAACAGGGCAACAGAAAGCAGGGAACCCCAGTTGCACAAGGCCTAACTGGTTCAGCGCAGGTAGAACACTGTCAGTTTGACATTCAGCGCAGGTAGCCCCTTCGGGACCTGCGTTGAAATGCAGATTGCCTTCACAGTGCCTGCAATGAAGAGAGAAACTCTCGTTTCTCTTGGTTTCTGGGTTACAGATTGCTCAAAAATCAACAGTTTTTTGCCAAATCAAAGCTATCAATCTAGTACACACTAAAGGATGATTCAAAGGAGGATGAAAAGCTATCACTAAGAGCTATTCAGAGTCCTTGTGGATCAGCTCTTCAAATCATAAACATGCCCAGAAACTGAGCTAGAGTAGCTGCCCTCTACTTTGCATTTGAAAGATCCAAATGCAGTTCGATTCGGTACTCCCTGTGTTTAGGAAATGAATAGCAAAAACACAAACAACCAACAAGATACGATCCCCAGCGGAGTCGTCAATTTGTTGTTGGGAAAAGTATCCAATACGGAATGACCCTATCCCACTCTAAGGGTGATAGTTCCTTAGCAACAATCAAAACAAAGCTATTTGAGATTACTTCTTTATGAGATGTAAAAGAGGGGAGAAAGAGATCCACTAACCAATGTCTTTCGCTAATGATTGATCCAATCTTCTCTCCTTGCTGCTTGCCCCCAGCTCCTTGCTCTTTTACTGGCCCAGCTACACCAAGATCCTGCAAAATGGCAAGAGAAGGAAACTACAAGAAGCATACATTCATAATTGATTCAAGGATTAGAATAAATCAAATACACAAGTATAACAACACACCATTGAGACACATGCATATAGAAGAACCTCAAATGCTTTATTAATGGAAGAAGTAAGGTTCAGGAAGTGATACAACCATAAAAGGCCCAATCCAGCATCACCTTCCCAGCAGAAAGAAATCTCCTCTTCACCTCCTTCAAAGCAAATCACCCAATAGTTCTAAACTCAAACCAACAGCAATTCTTTACATTCACAAGATTCCAGCCTCCTTAGACCTCATGAGAGAGATCTATATATAGGAGTTTTGGAGAAAGGATGAGTCAGCTTAAGGCTGGCATGAAGTTGACTAGTGTCCTCTCTCACTTCAGTTATTAAGTCCACTTGGAGGTTCTTGCTTCCACTTGGAGATCTAGAACCTCTTACTCATCACCAGTCGAATTCCTTGATCCAAGTGTCATTTTGGAAGCTTCCTGGGCATTGACACCTTGAGGAATGACTGTGCCACATGTCCAAACTCGCCCAGCGCAGGTAGCCTTCTTTGCAGTCGACATTCAACGCAGGTAGACAGTGGAGCAGTTGACATTCAGCGCAGATGCTCAGTGGAGCAGTTGACATGATCCAGAATTGCCTTGTTTTTTAGTGTTTTCAGGTGGAGAACTTTTATTCAGTGCTGTGGTTTGCTGACCTTGTTCCCCTAGGGGTAGGAACAACATGTTTAGGGACTTTGGATCCCTTATATTATGGACATTTCATGCTTCATGCTGTAAGGCACAAAAATGTCTATAACATGATGTCAATTCTGTTAAATGGCACCCCCACCGAAGCCTTCGCTCCCTCCCGCGGGCTCAGGCAGGGAGACCCCCTGTCTCCTTTTCTCTTCATCCTAGCTGCAGAAGGCTTGGGTCAATTGGTTAAGGCTCAAGTCTCCAGGGATCAGCTAAAGGGCCTTCGAATCTGTGGGAATTATATACCGGTTTTGCACCAGCAATTCGTAGACGATGTGATGCTATATGGTCAAGACACGCTGAAGGAGGCTCAAAGAGTCATCAAAACTTTATCTAAATTCAGCAAAGCTTCTGGGACGGAGATTAATAAGGACAAATCGGATGTGTTTTTTTTCAACACCCCGCAGGCTGCCCAAAGATTCTTAGCGCGCACTCTGGGCTTCAACATCGGAACCTTCCTGTCAAAATACCTGGGCATTATGTTGCATGAGCATCAATACAAGATGGCTAACTGGGAACTTTTAATCAAAAAAATCCAAAATAAGATGGAAAACTGGACATTTCGCTCGTTGAATACCCCAAGCCAGCTAATCCTTCAGAAAGCTATTCTGCAGGCTATACCAATTTACCAGATCTCGTGCCAAGCTATCCCAAAGACAGCAAGCCAAAAGATGGTCGCTTTGTTTAAGAAATTCCTCTGGCAGGGCACCAGCAAGTCCAGAAAGTGGGCCTTAATTTCATGGGAGTGGCTAAGTCGGCTCCCCAAAGATGGCGATTTAGGGCTTCGATACCCCTTCATCCTCAACCAAGTCATGGGTGCAAAGCTTTGGTGGAGGTGGACTCAGGGCGGCCTTGACCTGTGGAAGGTGATATGGGAAAGAAAATATGATGCGGCAAGGGAACCCGAAGGAAAACTGGGAAGTGAGATGGAGATTAGAGGTTCAGCAATCTGGAACCTGGTGAGGGGCAACAAAGACCTGATAAGGAATCATAGTTTTTGGGAAATACGAGTAGGGGACAAGGCCAGGTTCTGGGAGGAATCATGGCAGCAACGCGAAAGACTCATCCATAAGGACAACCTTCATGACATCCACGCTTACACGTCCCAGGCTGAGGCAATAATCGTCGGTAATTTCTGGAAATCAATCGAAGAAGGATATTGGCGCAATTGGAAACAGAAAGAGGATTGGGAAGGGGCCCCAGAAACTGACAGATGGAATGAGTATTACACAGAGATGGCATCTCGTAAAGTAGCAAGGAAAACAGGGTCCGACATTCTTAGATGGGGTAAACGAATTCAAGGTAATTTCTCAATAGTAGAAGTCTACTACCAAAGTTCAATCAAAATCAACAGCCGGAAACCAAACAATGGAAAAATCTATGGAAAATCAAACACTGGCCGAAAGTTTCATTATTTTTTTGGACTATACTCCACGGCAGAGCGCTTACCTGGGACTAGATGCAGAGGAAGGGGCGCCAAGGTCCATCCCGCTGCGCACTCTGCAATTCCCAAGAGGAGACTATGGAACATTTGATGAACCGATGCACAGTCAGCAATTCCCTGTGGGAAAGTCACTTCAGATTTTTTGAGCGCCGCCACAGAAATTACCGGAACATTGTAAACACCATAGCAAATTGGCCGAGAAAACCTTACCAAAATCTGGTGGTCAACCGTGCATGGCTCCTTTCTACCGGGTTCCTACTCTGGAACATCTGGAAAGCATGGAATGGGGAAATCTTCAAAGCGGAATCTAGAACCCCAACAGCCATATGGGAACAAACCACCAGGAACATACGTGAAATAATCCTAATGGAAAGCTGGAAGGACGAAGACTAGCAGGCGTCACAAATGGAGGAAGCAATCCTGAAAAGACTTGAGGTAAACCAGTGTATGTTAAATGGGGGTGTCAAAAGAAAAGACCAGATAAGGGAAGTGGCTAAAAGAAACCAGTATCGCCATCCCCCACAGGGATTCATAAAGCTTAATTTTGATGGCGCCGCAAAACATAACCCGGGAGAGGATTGCATTGGGGGAGTCTTTAGAGATGCCGGGGGCAAAACCCTGCGAACCTTCGCGATGGACTGTGGGGAAGCCTCAAATAAGGAAGCCGAACTACATGCCTTGAAACGAGGCCTGGAAATTGCACTACAAGCAAATTTCAAGAGACTCCAAATTGACGGAGACTCGAAGTTGGTGGTAGACATGGTCACGAAACTATAGCAGCAACAACCAGCAGACAAAATCAGTAAGAGCTAGAGAATGGCATGGCTTGTAGGAGAAATCAGGAAACTCCTGCCCAGAATCGACTACCTAATTCCGTCTCACATTAGACGATCTGGAAACAAACTGACGGACTGGCTCGCGAACTGGGGCAGTCGGAATCGAGGCAAAGAGATCAACAGTGAAGGTCTGTCTCAGCTACTCCCAGAGGAGAGAGACCGCCTCCAACAATTGCTTGACGTCGATAAGGGTGGTAATGGCAAGCCCGAGGCGAATGGCCAGGATCAGGCAGCACACAACAGTTGTGGGGAAAGATCACAACGGATGGGAACGGATAGCACATCCGTGGGAAAGGACAACAGTTATAGGAATGATAGAATCGGGCAGATGACGTGGAAAGGTAGGACAGGTCGAGGGACGGAGAAGAAGTGAGCAACGAAACATCATCAAGGAAGGTTCTGAAGTTAGCTTGGGAAGTCGGGATAATTGACAGAGGAAGGACGACAGGTGGCACAAGGAGTACAGAAAGGTTACGGAAGGAGCAGCCGGGAGAATACTGGAGTAATGACGCATAAAGCAGGTCAGTCAAGTCACGCCTCATCCCGAGATAGGGATATAGGGCTATTAGTCCGAAAATTAAAGGGCCAAGTGGAGGCTCGGTTGGTAGGACAGCGGGTAGATAACAACCATATGCCTGAGGAGGCAGAGGGAATGCTCATACAGTTTGGTAAGAACCATGAAAAAAAGCTGAAAGGTGATAGTGCGACCCTGCGACTAGGCCCCTTCCCCGACTCCGGTAAGAAAAGGTGGTATGTTTACTATCATCCCTATCCTCCAGCCGTTATGTTAGCTAGAAATTACATTAAATCCTTGTTTGACCAGAAATGTTCCGCCCTAGTGAGCAGAATATCAGTAGTAGAACTGATAGTGGCCTTCCCGGCACTCGGTCGAATCTCCTCTTTCCCTCCAGAGCAGGGGAGGCCTTGCATGGCGATAGTTTTGGTTCCTATTTAGAGAGATGGGAGGCGAGGGGGGCATTGTTGGGTCTCGTCGTGCTCCAAGATGGGTACCGTAGCCCTGGCCATATCTGTTCCCTGGATTTCTTCAGTGGCTCTCAACACGGAAGTTATCCTCACCAGATGGCTTGGTTTGCTGCGCTTTGCCACGCTGTCTGGCGCAGGTTTTCTTGGGATAATGAGAGAGGGAGGCGGGTCTTAAGCCGCTTTGCTAGGAGTGTTGTTTTAAGGGTGCAGACTACTAGCCATTCTGAAGCCGGGATGGTTAGTGAGTGGATTATGATAGCATTTCAACTCAATAGCACTGACTTGTGGTTTTCTGTTGTGATAGGTAGAAAAGCTCATACAATTTCAAGGTCCTAGGTCCGTGGCGAGATGGCACCGAGGAAGGCTAAATTTGCAAAGAACCGGGAAGATGGCACCAGTAGCCATCCGAGCAAAGGGGGCAGGAAGCCCAACTCTAAAAAGACCATGCACACGATAAACGCGTACATGGTTGGGATTCCTCTGGAGATCCACACCCAAATCAATGGGTGGGAGCTAGAGCTACAGGATATCAGTGATAACAAAGAAATCCCCGCGAAGATTGGGAGGATCTGATCCCGGACCCAGGAACCACAAGAGGCAGAAACTCCCTGTTCAATAAAACGCTTCAGCATTACTGGATTATGAAACATGTGGTTGGCTGGGCTATGGAGGTGAATCAGGCTGTCCGTGAAGAGGAGGACGAGGAACGCAAGCAGGCTGAGGAGCATCTCAAAAGCCAGCTGGTAGAAGAAGTGGATAATATCAAGAATACTCTCCTGAAAGAGATCGCGGTCGTCCAAGTCTAGGCAGCAAGAAACCATCTGTTGCTGAAGAACATGGAACAAATGTTGCTGGACCTAAAATGGGCCATAGAGCAGAAGCAGCTGAAGCCTGGTACCAGTGCCTCAAAGCCTGCCCCGGTCAACTCGTCGGATGAGGATTAGCTGAGTTGAGTCTTTTCTTTTGTTTTGAATGTTGATAAAACAGAACTGTGTCTGGTTGTTAAGTCATGCTCCTATCGTTAGCTTAGTCAGTAATAGACAAAAACATGGTTATGACAGGAAAAAGGAACAAAACATTTTCAAATTTTGGTCAGGTTTTAAGGCCGAAAGGTGGCGGTCTGGTTTCCTGTGGGCAGACCCGCCACCTGAACTTTAGTATGCTGTAATTTTGTTTTGTCATCTGGAATGAAGAATGCCTAACCTTACAAATATATATATATATATATATCAATTTAATATATATATTTTTTTAATTTTTAAATTACAACATTATCATATTAAAATATTTTTATAAATAGAATATATTCCACATGGATACTATAGCCCAATTTCATATTTTGTCAATATCATGGGTCAATACCATGAGATTTTTATTTTTATTTTATTTTTATAGAGTTATTGTTGTTTTTTATTTTTTATTGCACCGAAGCACTCTAAGCCTAGTATGGGGTAGATGTCAAGTGTAAAATGTTTAACATTTTTAATATTTAACAAATTTAATGTAATGTCAATGTCGGTGAGTATAGGGGTATATGTGTAGGCATAAATGCTTAACATTTAAGATAAATATTTAACATTTATATGTAGACTCATTTAAAAAATAATTTTGGGAAGTAACTCCTTTACATCTTATTCTTATCCATATTTTACGCAAAGACTTTCCTAAATTATGATGGGAAGTAATTGATGGTAGATATGTTATTTACTTGAGTATAATTTATTTTCAAGTATTTTATTTTTTATGGTTTCCTACCATTATCTCTTAGAGGAAACACGATTGGGGAAAACGTATAAGGTAAATTCAAACCTCTTTGAGGTTGAAAGCTGGCCCTTCAACCTGGAGAGGGATCTCTCAATAAAAACTCAACTACTCAAGGTCATTGTAGTAGAAGTCCTACAATTGAGTCTTATGGCGAGATTTATTAAAAAATGATCAAAATTTGGTTGAGTTATGTGAAAATACTACCATTGGGCATGGAGTCTAACCCAATAAGGTTTTATACAAACAAAGTTTCGATCAAAAAAACAAAAAAGCAAGGTAGCAGTAATTCCTTTGACACTTAACCGATTTAGAGGAAGATGAAGGAAATTAGTGTAAGGGTTAAGTGATTAATTCCTGACAAATAAAGAAACAAGAGCATAAAATATGAATCTCAATCCCATACACTTAGTTTTATGGACATGAGGAAATATAAAACAAAGCAAAAGACAAACAGGGAAATACAACACAAGAATTTTTGTAAATGCTCATCAAGACTGTTTTCATTAATGATTTACTAAAAACTACACAAGGGATGATATATCTCAAATAAACTCCAACCCTTTTTCCTTCTACCGTTCTTGTTTATATAAGCATTACAATAACTAAAACATGTTTGTAGCTTAAAAATACTTACAGTTATCCAAAAATATAAATATAAATATCTTAGGTACATGAATCTGAAAATATATTTTTAAATATATCAAAAATCAAAATATCTTGGTGAAAATTATTCTAAAAATGGGGTTGAGAAAATGTATCATGATTGTGTTTACCTTGTTATAGATCAGTCCTGTCATCCTCCAAAAACGAGTTCATGTTTTGGTGTTGTCTTATCGGTCATCCTTGTTGAAATATGCTGATACTGTTGTTGTCAGTCCTTTAGCTGCATGAACCAATAATTTTGCTGAAGGATCGACTGTCAATGCCTTTCTCCAATTGTTTCTTTCAAAATGCGCTGAAAATGGAAATGCCAGAGTTTTTTGTGTAAAATTTTCTAACAACAAAAATGCCATCTCTCCTTTGTGTTTTTTGTATATATATATATATATATATATATATATATATATATATATATATTTAATATTTTTTTTTTTAATTTTTAAATTACAACATTATCATATTAAAATATTTTTATAAATAGAATATATTCCACATGGATACTATAGGCCAATTTCATAGTTTGTCAATATCATGGGTCAATACCATGAGATTTTTATTTTTATTTTATTTTTATAGAGTTATTGTTGTTTTTTATTTTTTATTGCACCCAAGCACTCAAAGCCTAGTATGGCGTAGATGTCAAGTGTAAATGTTTAACACTTTTAATATTTAAAAAATTTAATCTAATGTCAATGTCAGTGAGTATAGGGGTATATGTGTAGGCATAAATGTTTAACATTTATATGTAGACTCAATTAAAAAATAATTTTGGGAAGTAACTCCTTTACATCTTATTCTTATCCATATTTTACGCAAAGACTTTCCTAAATTATGATGGGAAGTAATTGATGGTAGATATGTTATTTACTTGAGTATAAGTTATTTTCAAGTATTTTATTTTTTATGGTTTTCCTACCATTATCTCTTAGAGGAAACCCGATTGGGGAAAACGTATAAGGTAACCTCAAACCTCTTTGAGGTTGAAAGCTGGCCCTTCAACCTGGAGAGGGATCTCTCAATAAAAACTCAACTACTCAAGGTCATTGTAGTAGAAGTCCTACAATTGAGTCCTATGGCGAGATGTATTAAAAAATGATCAAAATTGGGTTGAGTTATTTGAAAATACTACCATTGGGCATGGAGTCTAACCCAATAAGGTTTTATACAAACAAAGTTTCGATCAAAAAACAAAAAAGCAAGGTAGCAGTAATTCCTTTGACACTTAACCGATTTAGAGGAAGATGAGGGAAATTAGTGTAAGGGTTAAGTGATTAATTCTTGAGAAATAAAGAAACAGGAGCATAAAATATGAATCTCAATCCCATACACTTAGTTTTTTGGACATGAGGAAATGTAAAATAAAGCAAAAGACAGACAGGGAAATACAACACAAGAATTTTTGTAAATGCTCATCAAGACTGTTTTCATTAATGATTTACTAAAAACTACACAAGGGATGATATATCTCAAATAAACTCCAACCCTTTTTCCTTCTACAGTTCTTGCTTATATAAGCATTACAATAACTAAAACATGTTTGTAGCTTAAAAATACTTACAGTTATCCAAAAATAGAAATATAAATATCTTAGGTACATGCATCTGAAAATATATTTTTAAACATATCAAAAATCAAAATATCTTGGTGAAAATTATTCTGAAAATGGGGCTGAGAAAATGTATCATGATTGTGTTTACCTCGTTGTAGATCAGTCTTGTCATCCTCCAAGAACGAGTTCATGTTTTGGTGTTGTCTTCTCGGTCATCCTTGTTGTAATATGCTGATACTATTGTTGTCAGTCATTTAGCTGCATGAACCGATAATTTTGCTGAAGGATCGACTGTCAGTTCCTTTCTCCAATTGTTTCTTTCAAAATGCGCTGAAAATGGAAATGCCAGAGTTTTTTGTGTAAAATTTTCTAACAACAAAAATGCCATCTCTCCTTTGTGTTTTTTGTATCTAAACGCTGACAGGTGCGTGATCAATGATAGATCAAAAAATTCACTTTAACAGTGACTAATCAAAACCCGAAAAATGGTTGTTGGCTTCCTAGCTGAGGGAAATGGCCACCTGCAAAAGAACGTCCACCTTATCCATCCTCTGCCTCTTCCTCTGTTTGGTTTCCATAGGGATTTTATTTTTAGTTTCCTTGGCCTATGACCTTTTAGAGCCTGTAATTTTTCCTTTGTTTATTATCAGGTCCTTTAATGGGACATTGTCCACATCTATCACTTGCTTGGGGAGGTCAAATTTTTTTTTTAAGTTAATCTCCAACCTTAATTTGTTTTAAGGTCTGGTGTGAGGTATTTTACCCCCTTTGAACATTTGAAACATGGAGGGTTCTTCTTCATCATGGGGTTAAATTTCAACTTATTTTCCCTTAGTCTGCTCTGGTGGATGAGTTTCTGCAGGGGAACTCTTAGTGGGTGGCTTCTAAGAATGAGGAGAATTCACAGAAGGAGGCATATTTTCAGTGGGATAGTTTTCAATAGTAGGATGTGTCTTCTTAAGTTTTTCACTTCTTTTGGCCTAAACCTTAGGAATTGTAGGACTAGAGGATGAGGGAATGCCCTTCTCTTTTCGGTTTTAGATTTCAGTGGAGTTTTCATGAGAGGAAATTTGTGTCTGAGTTTTCTTGCTCTATTTGGTACCCTTCTACCTCCTTCGTTTAGCCTCAGGGGGCTGGGGTTGAAACCCTCCCTAAAAAAGGAAATGGCTCTAAGTTTTGCCAGCTTTGGCTAACTAATTCTCAGTTAACAATTTAATTAAGGCTTTGATAAATAAAATGAGGGGATGGGTCTACCCTGGCCCAAAAATAAGCAGCCATGTGCTTAAGACTCTCTAATAAATAAATAAAGGAATTCATTCTTACTTGTCCTGCTAGATGAGCTAAGAAATGAAAATGGTATAGATTTACCGGGTTAAAATGCCCTTCACACATGAAATATGACTGGGTAATGCATAGCATCCAATGCCATTGGTCCTCTAGCCAAGATCTTTGCACCCCTGCCTTCTTTTTTTTGTCCTTGAACTCAGCTCTCACGAAAAATGGGACATCAGTCCCAGCTAGAACGTGACTTCTGAAAACCTCTTCCCCATCCGTAGGCAACGCTATAACCTCTGTAATTAGTTCCTCTGTGACTAGGAATGAAATCCCTCCTACCTCCACATGGTGACCATCAAACCCCTGGGCGAATTCTTGAGCCACATTGTCATGGTAATCAGTGCATTGGTGGAAAAATTCCTACCACCCAGCCCACTAGAATTGTTGCTAAATATCTGGGTAAATATCCAAGAGTTCAGGACCTTTGGGTTTGATTTTGTTAAGCTTCCCTCTCTTCCCCATTATCCCTACTGTTTGGAAATTATGCAGATGAGAGACCAGGATCGAACAATGTATCTGCGCCGATAAATTTGAAACGAACAACTCTCCAGTGCTAAACTAAAAAAACTTTGCAAATGAAAATTGTGAAAATAATATGGTAAAAAACAGTGATATTTTCAGGCGTAATAATTGATTGACAATTGAAATGATATTTTTTACCCTTCGATAATTACAAAATTACAACATTGCTCTTCGATGGCGGAAAACCTCACTTTTAACACATACCTTTCACGTCCAGAATTTGTGGCGTGACCGAGCAATGATTATCGTGTCGCTGACGTGGAATGTATCAGCGTGATTTTAAAAATCAAAATTTAAATTTTACTTTTAGCGTTGATATTCCCGTTATCAACCAATCGTTGATAACATTAACACCCTCATTGTGAGTGTATTCCCGTTAATAACTTTTTGAACTTAATAAGAGGTGATAGTTCCATTATCAACATTTCCCTTGTTTATTACATATTGTTTCACTGACACTGAAAGGTTAAGAATAAAAAATTACTTTTCAAATATCTAATAATGATTCCATAACCATATTTAAATTTAATAAATAAGCACACAAAAACTGAATACTTATAATAAACTTACAATATAACAAGCTTTTTAATCATGGATATCCACCCCCACATTACTCTCCATATTATTAACTTGTAAACACGTTTTGTTACAATACCATGGCTTACCAATACTACAAGTTAGAAAAAGCACAACTTATTTCACAATAAAAAATTAAAATGTAAAATCTTTTAGATATTATAGATAGCACTCATTGCAATGGTTAAGTGAGGTGGTTTGGACTTCACAAGTTTGTGGTCTAACCTCATGCAAGACTATATATACGGGAGAGCAGCTCAAAGTCTTTTAAAATTAACATATAAATCCATTATAATGATATGACTTGAACATTTCAACATTTTACTTGAAAGAATTAAAATCTGGTGGGCATGATAATAATAATTTGTACCAACTACCTTAAATAAACACAATTAAAAAAAATCTAAAATTAATAGTAGAGCATGAAAATAAATTTATTTAATCGAATTGAGCCAAAAAAATCTAGTATAAAAGAGATATGTAATTGGTCAAAATCTACTTAATATATGTGCCTTTTAAAACAAAATATACTCTAATAACTATTAAAAAATAAAAATAAATATACATATATTAATTTGATTGAAATACTCTAGTGTCCATAAACTGGAAAGGCCACTCCTATAGGAGTCCAGGAAAGGACTACGCTAAGATCCAATCTAAGAAAATCTACTCTAAGATCTAACGTATGAAAATTTCAGGCATATTAGTAGGACGACAAGTTTCACAGAAGTTCCTTGCAAGATTTAGGGGATCCGTGAGAAAAGCAGACAATTGCACGTGAACGGGAGGCAGATTGATAAACCCATTAACATTAAAACAAATGCAGCTCTCCCTGCAATCCACCTCCAGTTATGAGCCACAGAATTGAGTAGTCCTAGCTGTTCGCCTCGGCCACCACTGGTAAATCATCAAACTGTTGAAAGCATATGCGGAGGAGAAGGATGATGATTACTGCGGAGACAACCACAGAGATAAGGACTACACTTCCCCAGATCTGACTTAATCGGATTTTGTAATGAAAAGTATCTGGAATCCATTATGCAATGAGAGAGTATCAATTTCCATTTATCTTAACGGGGACTTGCTCTCTCGGAAAACTTAGTAATCTTAGTAGATCTAGATTTAAAATAGATCTAACTGCTAGATATTTCAACAATATTCTTATACAAATTACAATTAAACACTAAACCATAAACATCCATAATTAACATTAAAGAATAAAATATAACAAATACTTGATAACAAATATATTAACAACATTACACCAAACCATAAACACAAATATATAATATATTAATAACATTACACCAAACCATAAACATCCATGGCCAGCATTAAAGAATAAGATAAAACAAATACATTAATAACACTGTTTGGTACAGGGGTGTGATACTTCTGAAAAGGAAGATATCTAAACTTATAACGGGGAACGAAAGAACCGCTCCAAAAAAGACTAGATAGAAACAAGTGGAGAAACTTTTAGACATAAATAGTTCAACCTTAAGTTTCACAAAAGTTTATCGGCGAATTCAGGAGAAGCGGGAGTGAACAACACACATATTCATAATCTCATTAACACACTGTAACGGTCAAGGCCATTCCTATAAAAGTCAAACGAAATATAAACTTATAACTCGGAAATAAAGTATTGTTGCCAAGAACTGACAAGAGTCATGGTAGTGTGCCAAGCTACACAGAAGTTCCTCGGAAGATTTAGGGAATGCGGGAGAAGAGCTGACGACTGCAAGTGAAGAAGAGGCAGACTGAAAACCCCATTAGCATTAAAACAAATGCACCTCTCCCTGCAATCCACCTCCACTTCTCAACCACAGAATTGAGGAGTCCACGTTCGCCTCTCCCGCCATCCGGAAGATCATTAAACTGTTGAACGAATATGCGGAGGAGGAGGAGGATGGTTACTGTGGATACAACTCCGGAGAGAAGGACTAGACTGCCCCAAACCTCTGACCCAACAGGACCCTGAACAGAGAAGACCGCCGCGAGAATTGCTGCATGACTGGTCACGTAAACATTGAGCAAATTGTTTATGCGGCCGGACATAGCGTTGGCAGGTTGTTCACGTACAACACTAATTTGCGGGCGATCAAGAACCACAATAACGATATGATCTGCATTCATGAAGGAAACGGCGGTGTTGTTGCTGTTGCTGTTGGGTTGATTGTCCATCAGAAATCTGATTGTCCAAGGCAAGCATACAATTATAAGGAGAGTTTTTTGACCGAGACTAAGCTACAGAAAATAAAGAGGAGTAATAGAATTAGTTTTTATTTTCCCTGAATTAAAACTGAATCCGAAGAAACCCGAACCCCAATAGAATAGATAGAATGACCGCGAATTTGATAGACACCTAAGTCTGAGTTTAAATAGGATAAATGGAGAAAGCCTAATACGACAATAAATAATAGGCTGCAGAAACTTACAGTTGTTGACGGGCGCTCTAAATTTAAATGTCTCCAAACGCAAACTATTGGAAAACGGGAAAAATATATATATCAGAAAAATGTCATTGAAATTGAAGAAATTTCATGAGTCCTCTAAATGCCCACAAAAGACGATTATGAAGTAAATAGAACATAATCTTTAATCCACAGAAAGAAAGAAAAGATGATGAGTATGTGAATTACCTTTCAAATTGCTATTATGTTCAGCAAGTGGCCCAGCCTTATAACTGAATCTCTTGAGAGCTGGGAAACCACGGAATCAGAAGAACAAAAATGGAATGCATGGAGTGAATGAAATGGCGAGGAAGGCAGATTATAAAGATACGCGGGGGTAGAGCTGCGGGCGGGGGCCTGACCCTGGGCGGGGGTAGAGCTGCGAGGGGTGAGGTTGCGCGAAGTTGCAAATCACAATTTTGAAAGAGACAGGAGGAACGCACCCTCCATGTAAACATCTTTTTCAAGGGATTGATAGAGAAAGGAGGGAACAACCGTCCATTCATACACATTTTTGAAGTCGTTGATAGAGAAAGGAGAAACTTACCGTCCACATGCATATCCTTTTGCAAGCGGCTGATGGAGAAAGGGGAAGCGCCATTCTTAAGTTGATTAACGTGATCGTAGTTTCAGTTTATCGGAGGGCGAAGTTACTTCGTGAATCAAGCTACGTTGTCTACAAATCACGCAATTGACAATCAAGTTAAGCTAATGCCTCTCGCCTTCACCGGTCAAGGTGAACGCTCAATATGCATTTTGACCACCTCTCTCTTTTCGTTCATGCACAGACGTGAACGCTGGTCGCTATTGCGTAGTAGTCTCCTTTCTTTAGAATACACGCGGGACCTTATGCATTCCACGTCAGCGTGTGTCTAATATTTAACGTAACGGGGAGAGCCCATGGGCACCTGCCGAGGTGAAGCTACCCTCATGGTTCTGGATCTTCACTGGTCGATGGGAACAAACAGGTCGGTGGTTCATGCATGCCAGTGCCTAATTAATAGGAATACAGGTGAGCGCCTGTGGGCCCTTTAAGGAATCTTCAGCTTTATAAGTCTCCTAATCACATACAAGTTTATCTGAACGCATGTGACCTTTTCGCATTCCTGGGTTGGTATAAGTTTCTAGTCACGCGTTTTCTACTAACGCCACAAATTGTCGTCATGGATGGTAATATTTTTTTGTTTGAATTGGTAAAAAAAAATTAAAAAATAAGATTATTAGAGTAGAAATGGATTTAGCTCATCAAAAATTTGATTTTCAAAAATCTCTATTCTATTTTGTTATAATCTTACCTAAATTTTTATTATTTTCAATCTTAAGTTTTTTAGGTTATAATCTTACCTAAATTTCTATTATTTTCAATCTTAAGTTTTTTAGACTACCCAAAAATAAATAATTATTAGTGGATTGAAATATTTGACTTTTATGAAATATTTTTAAATTGTTTTAATAGTAAAAGAGATTTATTTTTAAAATTGTTATGTTTTTTTAAAGATTAATTTAAAGAAAATGTCATAGAAACAAGGGTTACATAGTAACTAGCATCTACCTCTTAGAAATTGAAGTTATTAAACAACCCATAATAAAACCTCAACCAATCAGCTTACAAATAAATAAATTTAAATAATAATAAAAAATTTACAAAAATTGAATTCCCAATGTTAAACCATAGACTAGTGACAAAAACTTTTGGTCAAAACCAAACTAATTCGCAGCGAAAACAAAAGTATAAGTGACATATGATATGATTTATAGTTTTTTGGGGAATATGATATTGATAAGTTATGGTATTGTAACAAAATATATTTACAAATTAAGAATCTTCATGATAAAGTGTAGGTAAATGGCCATGAATAAAATCTTGTTCCATCTTTTTCTCAAATGTATATATGTTTAACTTATATAATAATTTTTTTTAATTAATAATGATAATAATTTAAAATAAAGTTATACTTTAGTTAATTGTGGTGATAAATATGTCCATTTTAGAATAAGACAAAGTTTTAATTTAATTATCAATAATTATTAGGTGGATTGTAAGGAGTTAACTCTACAATATTCTTTGGATTGTACCCAAATTAAAGGTTGAGATTTATCAAAAAAGTAATTATGTTATTTTTATCTTTTTAATTAAATTAATTAATTAAAAAAAATTGTCATATAATCAAGTGCCATATGAAGTTGTTTGTAGTTAATCTATAGAATTCATGTACTTTATGGGTTTTTCAGAGAACTAAATCTATTTATACATTCAAAACATATTTTAAATAACAAAAAAATCATAATCTTGCTTGAAATTGTATTCTAAATACTAATTTATCACTATTATAACTCTTTAATATAACTAAGATCATAAAAAAAAATATAACCAAATCTGTAGCCCATACTTGTCGGTAGCCCATCATTCAGAAAAGAAGAAGAAAAAAAACATATTTCAGTCTCATAGTAGTCATTTCTTGCTTAGATTGCTCATAAAACCTAGTCAAGCATCCCAACAACTCTATTGGCTTATCAATTTATTCCCTTCAAAGCCTTACAAAGTCGAGTTAGTGTGTGTTCTTCTTGCTCAGCTTGCTTGCTATCTCTGGGCCCTTCTTGCTTGAGGTGCTTGCTTATAATAAAACCTTTTTCTGTCATACCATTTGCATGTCTCATCTTGGTCTTCTGAGCCATTATTGTAACGCCCCGCGGCTTACAAGTCACCGGGGCGTGCCCACCGAACGAACGAGTTGAACGAAACGAAGGTGTGCAACTGAAACAGGCAAGACATTATGTGGGCGAAGTGCGGTTGCATGTTTATAGGCGGGTGAGTCATAGTTCGACTTGTGAGCCGACCGAGCAAAGATTGTAAACGGACGAGCTAAGCAGGGGGCGGTCCCACGAGCTGGGCGGGCCAGCCCACCTCTTGAACGAGTTTACAATGTAATGGCAAGTCGGCCGGGCTTAGTGAGACAAGTCGGCCGAGTGGCATGACTCACCCACCGTGCCATATATATTGGCAGTGCGGTTGGGTGGAAAAACCATTCGATTAACGGACATCTCAAGCGGATCACCAAAGATACAAGAAGTGCGAAGGTGAGGTACAAGTTGCAACAAGGGCACAGCTCATGTGCCCGCACCATGGGCAAGGCTTTTGAAGAAACAATGAAGGGCGCAGGTGGAGGTTGGCAACGTGAGTGTAAGGCGGAGTCGGGTTACGGGCTGCACGAAAGCGTACCCGGAAGTGAGCTGAGGCACATGAGCAACCCACGGTTGGGCGCCTACTGAACGACACAACCCATGGCGAACAAGCGACCCAGGTGAGGGCGTCGTTCACGTTGGGTGAGTGTTCGGGCAGAAATCGGTTAAGTGTGGATTGTGAGGTGCGACCAATGTGCAAGGCGTGCACGAGTTGGAGCGCCCGGTGGCAAACGATACAGTTGTAAACGTAGGTGGAGCTTTTGTTCCTGGTCATCTATATTCTCATAAACTTATAATAAAAGATTATTATTGCATATGATGGTGTCCTCTCTACTGTGTTGAATGTTTATGTTAAATTTTATGATGTTAATGGACTCTGTAGATTAATATTGTTGGTTAAATATGATGAATGTTAGGCGTAGTTCACAAAGTAAATTAACAATGGAACATGTTAATTACTTAGACAGTGCCGAACAGTTGCCAATTAACGAAAAAAGAATTGGGGGCATGACAGATGGTATCAGAGCTACTTGCAGAGAACAGACATGTATGCAGGGAAAAGTTATGGAGAAATCGTGGATTAACAGTCTGGGTTTCATGGACTTGGTGGTTCATGGCAAGACCATCCAAGCTCTGGTGGACATAGGGGCCACTCATAACTTCATGATGACACAGTTAGCAAGAGAGGTTGGACTGATGATCTTCCCATCGAATGTGGAAGTCAAGGCAGTGAACTCTAGAGCTAAAGTGGCAGGTTTGGCACATAAAGTGCCTATGCAGATAAAAGACTGGAAAGGTCAGTTGGACTTCACGGTGATGGAGATGAATGACTTTGATATGATATTGGGGCAAGATTTCTTGAAGGGAAACAAGGCAATTTTTGTCCCCTTCTATGATGAGGTGTTGCTGGTTGGAAAATCACAGACTTCGACTTTGCCCACTCATAGGGAAAGGCGGGAATTCAAGGTGTAGCATGTTTCTGCACTAAGTTTGGAGAAGGTTATGAAGGAATCAGACATGGAGACATATGCGGTGATGTTCAAGGAATTCGAAGGTGATGGAGTGGGGACGCCTATTCCAACTGAGATTTCTGAGGTATTGGCCAAATATGCATATTTGATGCCTGATGAGTTACCAAAGAAGCTTCCACCAAGGTGTGCGGTGGACCATAGCATAGAGCTTGAGTGAGGGAAGCAACCTCTGGCTAAAGCACCTTATCGGTTGTTAGGACCTGAGTTGGACGAGCTGAAACGACAGATAAGGAAGTTGACTGATGCAGGTTTCATCAGACCTTCAAGGCCCCCCTATGGAGCTCTGATATTGTTCTAGCAAAAGAAGGATATGAATGAGCTACAGATGTGCTATGACTACCATGCTCTTAACAAGCAGACGGTGAAGAACAGGTATCCTTTGCCATTCGCTGTTGATTGCCTCGATAAGCTTGCGAAGGCCCGAGTGTTTTCCAAGCTAGACTTGAGGCATAGGTATTATCAGGTGTGGATAGTTGAAGGAGACAAGAAAAAAGACCGCGATAGTAACAAGGTATGGTAGCTTTGAATTCCTTGTTATGCCATTCGGGTTGTGCAATGCTCTTGCTACATTTTGCACTTTGATGAATGATGTTCTACGTCCATACTTGGATTCGTTCGTAGTAGTGTACTTGGACGATATAGTGGTGTATAGTGATAACATGGAGGATCATAAGAAGCACTTGGCGATGGTGTTTGAGGCACTGAAGGAAAATCAGTTGTACTTGAAGAAGTCTAAGTGTGTGTTCGCTCAGACCAAGATTCTATTCCTTGGACATATAGTGGGTTAACGGTACATATGGATGGAGCCGAGCAGAGTGAAGCTGATCAAGGACTTGGTTGAACCGAAGAATGTCCATGATATGAGGGTGTTTTTGGGCATGACCAACTACCAACGAAAGTTTGTAGAGGGGTACTCCAAAGTAACATCATCACTGACAGACCTGTTGAAGAAAGACAAGAGATGGAATTGGACGGACAAATTTCAGGTGGCATTTGATGATTTGAAGAAGAGGATGGTTACAGCACCAATATTGAAGTTGCCAGACATCGAGCGACCGTTTGAGGTACACACAGATGCTTCAGATTTTTCCATAGGAGGGGTTCTTATGCAGGATGGGCATCCGGTGGCGTACGAGAGTCGGAAGTTTCAGGATAGAGAATGGAGGTATACGGTCCATGAGAAGGAGATGACTGCAATCATTCACTGTCTTCATGTGTGGAGGCATTACCTGATTGGAAAGCCATTTGTTTTCAAGACAAACAACGTTGCAGCAAGTTATTTTGCATCACAACCGAAGTTTTCTGCAAAGCAAGCTCGTTGGTAGGACTTCTTGGTAGAATTCGACATGACTATTGAGTATAGACCGGGGAGACTCAATGCGGTAGCAGATGCCCTTAGCAGGAAGGGACAGCTTGCAGCATTGGAAGGAGAAGATCGAGCAGCAAGGAGTAGGAGTCGAGTTTAGATGTCAGAAGAGATGCAGAATAAGCTCAAGGAAAGTGTCGAGACTGATACTCAAGCGCAAAATATAGTGAAGTAGATAAAGGAGGGGAAGACACGAAAGTTCTTTCTCTAAGATGGATTCTTGTTCTTTGGAAACCGACTCTATGTTCCAAAGTCATCTGGGCTCAGGAGGCACCTTTTGAAGGAGTGCCACGATTCTCCATGGGCTGGCCATCCAGGGCAGCATCGTTCTTTGGCATTATTGGAGAGAGGATTCTTTCGGGAGAAGATGCGGGAGGATGTAGAGGAGTATGTACATATGTGCATCATTTGTCAGTAGGACAAATCAGATACACATAAGCAAGGAGGTATGTTGCAGCCTTTACCGATTCCTGAAAGACCAGGGATGAGTGTCTTGATGGACTTCATTACTCACTTGCCACAGGTACAAGGGTATAACGGGATAATGGTCATGGTTGATCGTTTTTCCAAGTATGTTGTCTTTGTTCCAACAAATATGCCATGTGGAGCCGAGCGGATTGTGGGGTTGTTCTTTAAGAACATAGTGAAGTATTGGGGGATGCCATTAAGCATCGTGTCAGACCAAGATCCGCGATTTACAAGCAGATTTTGGACCACATTGCTCAAGTTAGTCGGAACAGAGTTGTTGATGAGTTCGAGTTACCATCCGCAGACAGATGTACAAATCGAGAGGATCAATGCATTGCTGGAGGATTACTTGAGACATTATGTGACGGCTGATCAGAAGAATTGGCCTAAACTCTTGGATGTAGCTCAGTTTAGCTACAACATACAAAAGAGTTCTGCGACAGGGTATAGTCCATTTGAGTTGGTAAATGGATAGATGCCAATCACACCGCACACCGTAGTGATAGGAGGTTTGTTGAGGAGTCCTCATGCGAAGAAGTTCATGAAGGCTTGGGATGAGACCTTGGAGTTGGCACGGTTGCGCTTGCACGAAGCTGCAAGGAGAATGAAGAAATGGGCAGATAAGGGAAGACAGGATGCACACTTCAGTGTGGGAGATATGGTGTTTCTCAGGATTACTGGAGATCAGTTTCAGCCACCTAAGGGGACTGCAAGATCGTTGACGAGGAAATATGAGGGACCATTCCAGGTGAAGAAGAGAGTGGGGGAAGTTTCTTACGAGCTGGAGCTTCCACGCCATATGCACATGAAACATCCAATTTTTCATATGAGTCAGTTGAAGAGATGCAGACTTGATGTTGATCATCCAGAGAGGGTGGAACCACCGAGGGGACCAGCCATGATTATGGACAAGCCTGATCTTGAGATGTACAAGATTTTGAGTTGTCGATTTGCATGGATTGGTTGCCACATGAGACGGGAATTTCTTGTCAGATGGAAGAATGCACCAGAGGAGGATAGTTGGGAAACGGAGGACTCACTTTGGAGATGGAAGCTGAAGATTGCAAAGTATGATAGGAAGTTATGGAGGAGAGCTGGATTGCCAGGGACGACAATGCTTTCGGCTGGGGGAGAATGTAACGTCCTGCGGCTTGCAAGTCACCTGGGCGCGCCCACCGAACGAACGAGTTGAATGAAACGAAGGTGTGCGACCAAAACAGATGAGACATTATGTGGGCGAAGTGCAGTTGCATGTTTATAGGCGGGGGAGTCATAATTCGATCCGCGGGCTGACTGAGCAAAGATTGTAAACGGGCGAGCTGAGGAGGGGGCGGTCCCACGAGCTAGGCAGGACGACCCACCTCTTGAACGAGTTAACAATATAATGGCAAGTCGGGCGGGCGAAGTGAGACGAGTCGGCCGAGTGGCACAACTCACTCATCGTGGCATATATATTGGCGGTGTGGTTGGGTGGAAAAAACATTCGATCAACGAACATCTCAAGCAGATCACCGAAGATACAAGAAGTGCGAAGGTGAGGTGCAAGCTGCGGCAAGGGCGTAGCTCATGCGCCTGCACTGCGGGCAAACCTTGTGAAGAAACGGTGAAGGGCGCGGTTGGAAGTTGGCAGTGCGGGTGTAAGGCGGAGTCGGGTGACAGGCTGCACGAAGGCATGCTTGCTGGCGAGCTGAGGCACACGGGCAACCCGCGGTTGGGCGCTCGCCGAATGACACAACCCAAGGTCGGGCGAGCGACCCGGGTGAGGGCGTGCCGTGCACGCCGGGTGAGCATTCGGGCAGAAATCGATTAAGTGTGGATTGTGAGGCGCGACCAACGTGCAAGGCGTGCACGAGTTGGTGCGCCCGGTGGCAAACGACACGGTTGTAAACGCAGGTGGAGCTTTTGCTCCCGGTCATCTATATTCTTATAAACTTATAATAAAAGATTATTATTGCATATGATGGTATCGTCTCTGCTGTGTTGAATGTTAATGGATTCCACACTTTAATATTGTTGGTTAAAGATGATGAATGTTAGGCGTAGTTCGCAAAGTAACTTAACAATGGAACATGTTAAATACTTAGGCGGTGCCGCACGGTTACCAATTAACGAAAAAAAGAATTGGTGGCGTGACAATTATGGTGGGATAGGCTTTTCGACGTATACTTAAAAGGACCCTTTAAGGGCTTGGCCTGGGTTATCCAAGTCTTTGGCCCGAGTGAGACGTTTATCTTGTGAAAGGCTTGCGCTGATGAGAAGTTCTTGTAACAGTCCTTGATGAGTTACAGTCATATGTCATGCTTAAAGCAAGGCCTTGGTCGTTAACTAGAGATAGTTGTGGTATCTCCTTGTGTACCTTTATTAATCGAAGGGTGATTAAGTTATCTTTCTTGATGGTGTTCTTCTTCTCCACAAAGAATATGTGTAGCAGAGTTATTTCTAGGGGAAATGCTCCCTTAAAAAAACACTTTTCAGAGCTTAGGGTGGATGTTCAATTAATCTCATCTCTGTAACTTCTGGAGTTATATATATTATATTAATAATATATTATATATTAATATATTGCTATGTAATCTTATTATATATTTTAAATTATAGTATAATTATTTTTCACTATTATTTTATAATTAATGATTATTATATATATGGTTGTTATTATATAATTATTAATATTCATAAATAGTAAATTATATTAGTAAATGTGGTTTTATTATATGTATAAAGATGGTACCAAAATATTCCGGTACATTAAATCTTCACCCTTTCGGCCAAAATATTCTAGAGTACAGAAATGTTGTACGGGTCATTGACATAGAAAGGACGACGCAGTGTTTATTTAATAGATATGTTAGGGGACGCAAGCCACTGAATATACAATCAAATTAAGCTCATGGTAAGTCAAGGTTTCCCTTTTCTTGGAACTACAGTCGTGAACGCCAGGTGGTGCGTTAAAGCCAATAGCCCACCGACGCCACAAATTCAATTCCCTGTTTTTTTTGGAATCATGGTAAAAACAAATTCAAAATATCAAAATATGGGAGCGTTTGAATTTTGACTGCGGTGGAAATAGATTTAATAGTATTAAATTTTTTTTAAGATATTCAAAATTTTAAAAATTTGATAACTGTAATTTAGATTTTTAAAAATTTCTAAATTTTTTTTATCATAATCTTCCCCAATTTCCATTATTTTCCAAAACATTGATTCATCTCTTAGCTTTACAAGTCGGCCAATAACACGTCTCTATATAAAATTTAACGCCCGTTGACAACTCACCAAATGAAATGACATGTCTCTGTATAAAAGTTAACGCAGGTTGGCCCTCTACGCATTCGTCATCCGTATTAGTGTTCTTTGACATGGTTAATTGTTAATAATAATAAGGGTAATTACATGATTAATTAAGAAAGGTAATAGCTGCTAATATAATATTTATATGTGTCACTATGTGATACATCAAAATGAAATTTCCATATTCATATGTAAAAAGGAAATTTTGAATACAATATAATAGAATTTTATAAATGTAGTTAAGTTTAGATTTAAAATTAAGCACGATAGTTTAAATTGTAATAATTATCTTTATAAATAAAAATTATTTGTTTAGAGGATTTTTTTAATTTTTTTTTTAATTTAAGAAATATGTTATATCCTTTGATTCACTCACTAAAACAAAATATGTACTATCAAAAAAAGCTTTTTATATCGTAAATTTAACACTTTACAGTGATATATATGTAAAATTTACAGATAGATATAAGCCTCAAAGTATACAATAATAATAACAAGATAAAAGTAGACTAAGTAGAATAAGGAGGATTGGGTAGGATCAAATTAACCTTATCCATAACTTTTGAGATGTGGAAAAGCCCGAGTAGAGAGAGAACTTCCTTAGATCACTTGTGATCAGCCTTTAGCTCTCTCTATGAATATGCTGAAAAGAGATCCATTCAAAGGAGGGCACCATATCTTTTATATCCACTAAGAGCATTGTAAAGAAATGTTTTCCATTGATATCAATTACGAGTTCCGAATCACCCATAAACTATAATATTTTTGCCTCTTTTAGCTCCATAATAAACAGAAGAGTTCTCAAAGCAATGGATTAAATAAGTTGTTCAAACCTATCGAGAGCATATCAAATATTGAGATGGTGTTGTTAATTTAAATGAAGAAAAATATTGATGCCATAAATAGGTGGGTGGTCTTAACTAACACCATCAAAATAACCTCAAGTGATGTTATATTCCAAATTAGGCATAACTACACATCTATCACTTTAGTCTTTGGCTCCACTCTAAATTCATGACATTATTTTAGTACTAATTCTACAAAAATCTCAAGAGGCATGAGCTCATCCTCAAAGGTATAGCAGTTGTGAGCCCACCAAATGTTATTTACAAAAATGTAAGGAAATCCTTCAAATTATTTAACTAAATTTTCTTTAAGCTAAAATTTCATGCATTCTTCAAGCCCTACTTTATCCCACCGATCCTTTTGTTTAAAATCAGCTAAAACTGGCCTCAAAATCTAAAGTTAATATAAACAAGAGATGAATAAGTGAGATATTGATTATTTGAATTGCATAATGCCCATTGATTTCGGCCCATCCAACCCCTTTTTAAACCATTATCCCATGTCAAAAGTTTATTGTTCAATGCAACCCAAAGAGTAATTTTTCTTTTAAAGGGTTGAGGAGTTTCGGGTCCCACTCCACCACCATTGAGGGACTCTCATGAAAAGAGATTTTGTAGAAGGTTTGTAAACTATTTCCTATGAAGTTACCTGTGTTAGGATTTTTTGACTAGTAAAGGTTCTCTTCCAACTCTTCCTTGAGCTAAATAAAACTGGAGACTAGAAGTCCAATGAAATTCTCCCACTCTATTGTTATATAACCTTCCAATCCTAGGATACCTACTATTTCTAGCTTTCTCTACCACCCAAGTGATGGGCTTGTACTTTGACATCTTCTAATGTGAAAATTGTTGTTTAATGGAGCGCCGAGAGAAGGGGTACAAAAATATGATAGTTCCCATCAACTCCTAACCATGAAACTTCTCCAATTTTTACTTTTCTTCCATTAGCAATTTGCCACATTATCCAATCCTCGACCAATGGAAAGATGGATATTATATATTTCCATACAATTGAAGCTTTGATTGACTTCAAAAGAATTCTAAACAAATCTTCCATAGGAATGCAATGGAGGTACTTATAATTCATGATGCAACCCCATAAGGAGATTTTTTTTGTATCCTCCAGAAGGCTTCAAGCCACAAGAGCTTTGCTAAAATGGAAAATGATTTTGATCCCCCATCCACTAAGTTTATTGGGGGATTCCACCAATTTATAGCTAACTAAGGGGATTCCACCCTTTTAACTTGGTTAGGACCATAAAAATGAAACTCATTTTCTTGATTTTTGTTAGATTGCCCTTTGAGACTACTTCAATTGACGTTCAATACAGCATAATACACTCAAGGACCTATTTCAATAGCATTAGCCTACCTCCTCTTGACCATAACATGTTTACCAACAAAGATATTGGGCTTCAATCTTTTTCACCAACCATAACCAATCAATGAATTTAAAACTATTCGACTTAAGGAAGAAACCAAGCATTTAAATCCTTCCTCAAAAACCTTCTTAGGGAATGGAAAAAGAGAATCAACCTCTTGAAGGAGAGGATCAAGAATGAAAAAGGAAATGAGACAAGATTTATATAGGTTGATATCCATTCCTATGGATTTACAATAAAGATCCAAAACAACTTTTAGAGTAGATAAGTACATAAAAGAACCTTGAGAAAAACATAAATATCATATATAAAAAGAAGATGGAACAACTCATGTATGTTAAATACCTTCACTCCCCTAAGAACACCTTTAGACATGGACTTGTTTAATAATTGGGCATCCACCTTCAAATCCACTGTGCATCCATCACTCTCTCTCTTATCTATTTTGAGCATGAATGCATGTGTGTCATTTTGGGTTAAGTAGGTCTTTAATGCATCATCTATCATAAGTTTTGTGCAAGTCTATGGGTATAAGTAATATGTTATTGGAAAATAAATTGTGTGTGAACATAATAGTGACTTTGATGGGGATTCCCAATGGGTTTGTTTGTAGTATTTAAATTCTCATTCATTTGCTTTCTTTCATTTTTCTTACTTTTGAGTCATAATTAGGAGTTATTTTTTAGTCTAATTTCAAATATATATGCTTGAAAACTCCATAATAGAGTTTAAAACCCTTTCAACTTCAATGCCCACGCTTGACAAAGCATTGCACCCATATTCAATGCCCTACATAGGTAGTGACAAAGCATTTTAGTTATCTATCTACTCATTGATAGAACATTGAAGCAACTCTAGCTAGGTTTTGGAGAGGTTTTCTTTGAAATTTCTTTAGTTTTCTTGCATTTTATTAGCCCATGTCTTAGTTCATTCTTAGATTTGATTCTTTAGGGATTATTCTCATCCAATTCACCCTCAAATTCACTCCAGATAGGTGGATTTGTAGTCTTTGTTAATGATCTTGAATCCTCTTGGGTTTGATTCCGAGCAATGACATTAGGGTTGAGTATAGCTATGCCACCATCATCTTGTAGCATTTATTTTTTTTCTTGCTATAGTGAGTGTGTTGAAGTCTCTTGATTCATGTTTTTTATGCATTCTTACTTATAGGTAAGGCATTAGGTTTTCGGTGTTTTTTTTATGTTTCTTTTATTTGGTTTTCTCTTTGATTGCTTGAGTGTTTTGATTATGATATGTTAGTGAATTCTAGAGTGATAAAGAGAAAGTGTTGAGGATTATATTCATTTTTCATTGGAAAAATATAACTCTTCTCTAGACAATTTTCATCGAAAGTAAAGGATTACATGCTCATATTTTACATCTTTCTTTGGAAGCAGGTTAATAACACCATAAGTTTCATTCCATATGCCTTGACTTAAACAATAACCACTAAAAGAAATGTCTAATAAAATTTATTAGACCTTTTTCATATCTATGGGAGCACATCAACATTATCTTATAATTTTAGGGCCTTGGAATAGGTTGAAGAAGACACTCTCCAAGGCCATCAAAACAAACACTAAAATCTTGAGATGGGGAGTACAAATCTATTTACAATTAGATGTTTCATGGGAAGCCTTTCTACCACAAGGTTCAAGAACTAGGTCACATTGGGATCAGTGGAGTGATCACCTTGCTTCATTTTATCTTGGTGGTGTGCTCTATGCACACACAATGGTCTCCTTCAGGATGTTGCAACCTTAATACCATTCCTTTACGTGTGGACCTAGCCCGTGACTACTCCCCTAGGTTGGTTGGTTGTATGTTATAACCATAGTGGCCTTAAACTTAGGGACCTTACATAGGTGAAAACAAGTAAGATATACTTGTTATACTTGGGAAAAATTTGGTCAGTATTCACACAGATCCCTGAGAAGGTTCCCTTGCATAATTAAGTGTACTTGCACTAGACATGGAACCATTAAGCATAAGGAAAAGGTAACTATCCCATCCATATATTTGTGGTTGACTTGGGCCCAAATCAACCAAGATCTAATCAAGGGAATATCCCTTTGACTATTGGTTGACTTTCTTGTTCCTTAGATTTGTTAGGTGTGTGTTGTTTGTTTGATTCTAGTTGGCTCTTGGTTTTACCTCTTTTTATGACATAAAGTTACCTAAATCAAGGGCCACTTTGGTTGGATCTCAAGGGTCCGAACCCATACTTCAAGAAGTGGTTAATGAAAGCTTTCCAACTCATTCTCATCCCCCACGAACCATGTTTTTCAACCCATATTATCCAAATGCAAACTCTTGGAAAGAGAAAAAAAATATTAGAAAAATGTCATTGAAAGTGAAGAAATTTTGAACTATGACGAATCCTGTAAAATCCCACAAAAGACGATTATGAAGTAAATACAACATAATATTTAATCCACAGAAAGAAAGAGAAGATGATGAGTATGTGAATTACCTTTGAAGTTGTTATTATGTTTAACAAGTGGCCCAGCCTTAAAAAAAAAACTGAATCTGAATAGAGAAGGTAAAGCAAGGAATCAGACGAATTAAAATGGAATACATGGAGTGAACTGAATAGCGAGGAAGGTAGATTATAAAGATAGAAGAATTTTTAGGGGGAGGTTGCATGAAGTTCTCCACATTGTTCACGGAGAAAGGAGGAAAGCACCCATGTCCATATAGACATATCTTATAAGTCATCGAAAGGGAAAGGAGGAACCAACCGTCTATACAAACAATATTTTACAATTATTTGATAGGGAAAGGAGAAACACACAAATGTGCAGTTAGTGAATAGATATGTTACAACACGCAAGCCATCCTCAATGCGATTGACCTCATCATTATTTTAATGCCAGGTTATAGTGTCAATCAAGTTAACCTCATTGTAGATTGGGGTTAGTGGAGGGCCAAGTTACAGTGTCAACAAGTTACTTTATCAATGATTAACCCAATCTACAATCAAGTTAACCTTATGTTGAGGCCTTCACCGGTTAAGATGCATGTACCCTCATAGCTCTCGGGTCTCCACCCATATTGAATGTACCATGTAGAGCTTAGAGGCATTTTGACCATAATTACTATTTTTCAATTCAAATAATTAATCGATTATATCTATATATATATATATATATATATAAATAATAAAATACACCTATATATAATAATTTCTATTCATATTATTTACTTTGACATTTAAATAATGTAAAAATTATAAATACTAAAAAATTTAGAACAAAATAATAATAAAAAACCAAAAAAACCAAACCAAAGCGGTTATCTCTCTTCCTTCCAAAATCTCTTTTCATTTCAAAATTTGAAATCTAATGTTCCTCCTAAGTTCAAAGCTGATATAAAATCCACAAGTTTAAAAATTAAATATTTATATATAATTCTATAACATAAAAATAATAAATAGAGATAATAAACACAAATCTCATAAATATATATTCAAAACTCATTTATGTGAATCCCTCCTGAACACAAAATCAATTCCTCCTAAATTCTTTCAATATTGATGGTCAAATTCTTTCCTTCATAATTGTTTGAACTATCCCAGCATTCACACAAGACAAAAATTCAAAAACAAAATTTTCCAAATTTATAATTACCTTCCCATTCCTTTCCTTCTTCGTGCAAGCCATCCCCAATCTATTTTGTGCTCAGACAGGCGTTACGCTCCACATTATATGTAAGTGCATGTGGGTAAACTACAAGCTATTCAATTAACCTATTACACTTCGAATCGTATTGGTGAGTATTTGGTGCATGAATCGTACTATCGTATTTTCATATTTTTCACCTAATTCAGTTAACCTATTATACTATGAATCGTATCGATAAATGTTCGGTGTACGGATCGAACTATCATATTTTCGTATACTTTTTCACTGATTCAAGCCAATTTGGTAACTATGATTTTGACACCTGTACCTTTCTGTTGGTGCGCGCACTCTTGTCCAATGCTTAGTTCATGCCTTAGTTCACGTAGGTCAGTGAATTTCATAATGATAGAGGTGAACGCCTCTTTAGACTCCGACCGGCCGTGGGCACCTTTACGTCATCCTCATCGTTATGGGCCCGTTGCTGACATGTTTAGGTTTAGAATCAGCATAGGTTAAAAAATTAATAAATTAACTTGAAAAATAATGGAAATTTAAGTAAGATTATTATAAAATTGTGTAGATATTTTTGAAAATTTGAGTTATTATGGTTAAATTTTAAGATTTTAGTTCCTAAATTTTTTTGAAAAATATCGAATCTATTTTCTTCATTAAAAAATAATTCAAACACGGCCATATTTTTAATTTTTTTTACTATATTCCAACCAAAAAAATATATTGTCTTAACGAATTTGTGATGTACGTAGGCAACACCTAAACATAAAACCGCGTTGGGCCTTTTCACATTCTTTGTGGGTGTATTGATGACGTGATTATTTCATGATAAGCGCAATAGTTGTGAAGTAGCTATTATATGTTCGAGTCTGGGAGGGAAAGAATAGTATTTTTATATATATTAAAAAAAAAGGTATATAATGCGATAGAAATTTATAAATATAATTAAATTTAGAATTATTTAAAAAATAATATTGAAAATTGTTTTATATAAATGAAAATATTATAAATTTATTATATAACTATTTTTTAACATGTTAATTATGTTTATTTTAAATAGTTAAGAAAAGTGTTTATTAATTTTCTATCTAAATTGAAATTATTAGTCCCTGCCGGGGACTATAAGCGATCGATAGATCGCTGACTTTGGGTTGACCGCGGCGATATTTGGAAATATTTAGCGTTTTTCCTAAGTCGAACTAAGGTTTACGGGCGGAGAGGGTTGGGGGTCTTATTACGCGCTTCGCATGGTTCGAGGCAAATGGCACGTGGCGCGCGTGAGGGGCACGTGGTTGCATGCGGTTTGGTGGTGTGATCGGCGGCCAGGTGTCCGTCCTCGAGATGCTGGAACGTTCGGGGTGTGTTTTACTGTCTTCGCGGCATTTGGGTTGGCATTGTTACTTGCTTGTGTAGCTCTGCGGTCTGTGCGATGTTTGGTCTGCGGTAGAGTTCCTGCCTGCCCGGGTATTGTTGCTTGCAGTCTGTGCGATTTTTCGTCTGCGGTGGAGGCTTTGGTGAGTTCGGCTACTGTGTGGCCTGCATGCAAGAGTCGATGGCATTCTGGTTGAATACTGAGGGTTTGTCTTCTGGTTAGATACTGAGGGTTTCTCTTACGTGCATGCAAGAGTCCATGGTTAGTTGAACATTATAAGTTAATGGCATTCTGGTTGAATACTGAGGGTTTGTCTTAGCTGTGGTCGGCATGCGCTATGGTGGTCTGATCGGCGGCCAGCTGTTCCTGCTCGACATGCTGGAAAGTTTGGCTTGGGTTTTACTGTCTTCGCGGCCTTTGGGTTTTACTGTCTTCGCGGCCTTTGGGTTGGTATTGTTACTTGCTTGTTTAGCTCTGCAGTCTGTGTGATTTTTCGTCTGCGGTGAAGTTCCTGCCTGCTCGGGTATTGTTAGTTGCTTGTTTAGCTCTGCAGTCTGTGCGATTTTTCGTCTGCGGTGGGGTTCCTGTCTGCTCGGTGTGACTTTGGTAAGTTCGGCTACTGTATGGCATTCTGGTTAAATACTCAGGGTTTCTGTTACCTGCATGCAAGAGTCCATTGCTATTTGGGTTTTACCCTGTTCGCGGCGTTTGGGTTATTATGATTACTTGGTTGTTTAGCTGCGTGGTCTGTGCGATTTTTCCTTTCTATTTATTCTATTGTCTGCGGTGAAAACACAATGCGGTTCCTGCCTGTTGTGTTAGCTGCATGAAAGAGTCCATGGTTATTTGAGCATTATAAGTTAATGGAATTCTGGTTCAATACTGAGGGTTTGTCTTAGCTGCATGGGTTTTATGCAAATTTGGGTAAATTTCTGCGTGAAGCTATGATTCTTAGTTGTATTGTTTAGAGGTTAAGTTCGGCTACTGCATTATAAGTTAATGGCATTTGGATTATTATTGTGAATACTGAGGGTTTGTCTTCTGGTTGAATAGTGAGGTTTTGTCTTACGTGCATGCAAGTGTCCATGGTTATTTGAGCATTATAAGTTAATGGCATTCTGGTTCAATACTGAGGGTTTGTCCATGGGTTGACGGAGGCGATTTTTGCAAATATTTGGCATATTTCCTAAGTCGAACTAAGGTTTACGGGGCGGAAAGGGTTGGGGGTCTTATTACGTGCTTCGCATGGTTCGAGGCGAATGGCACGTGGCGCGCGAGGGGCACGTGGTTGCATGCGGTCTGGTGGTCTGATCGGCGGCCAGGTGTCCGTCCTCGAGATGCTGGAATGTTTGGCTTGCGTTTTACTGTCTTCGCGGCATTCGGGTTGGTATTGTTACTTGCTTGTTTAGCTCTGCAGTCTGTGCGATGTTTGGTCTGCGGTAGAGTTCCTGCAGTAAATGTCTGCGTGAAGCTATGATTCTTAGTTGTATTGTTTAGAGGTTAAGTTCGGCTACTGCATTATAAGTTAATGGCATTTGGGTTATTATTGTGAATACTGAGGGTTTGTCTTCTGGTTGAATACTGAGGTTTTGTCTTACGTGCATGCAAGTGTCCATGGTTATTTGAGCATTATAAGTTAATGGCATTCTGGTTGAATACTGAGGGTTTGTCTTAGCTGTGGTCGGCATGCGCTGTGGTGGTCTCGTTGGCGGCCAGCTGTTGCTCCTCGACATGCTGGAAAGTTCGGCTTGGGTTTTAATGTCTTCGTGGCCTTTGGGTTTTACTGTCTTCGCGGCCTTTGGATTGGTATTGTTAGTTGCTTGTTTAGCTTTGCACTCTGTGCGATTCTTCGTCTGCGGTGGAGTTCCTGCCTGCTCGGGTATTGTTCCTTGGTTGTTTAGCTCTGCAGTCTGTGCGATTTTTCGTCTGCGCTGGGGTTCCTGCCTGCTGGGTGTGGCTTTCGTAAGTTCGGCTACTGTATGGAATTCTGGTTAAATACTGAGGATTTCTGTTACGTGCATGCAAGAGTTCATGGTTATTTGGCTTTTACCCTGTTCGCGGCCTTTGGGTTGTTATTGTTACTTGGTTCTTTAGCTCTGCGGTCTGTGCGATTTTTGTTTTCTATTTGTTGTATTGTCTGCGCTGAAAACACAATGCGGTTCCTGCCTGCTCTGAGGATTGCTGTTACCTGCATGCAAGAGTCCATGGTTATTTGAGCATTATAAGTTAATGGCATTCTGGTTGAATACTGAGGGCTTGTCTTAGCTGCATGGGTTTTATGGAAATTTCGGTAAATGTCTGCGTGAAGCTATGATTCTTAGTTGTATTGTTTACAGGTTAAGTTCGGCTAATGCATTATAAGTTAATGGAATTTGGATTATTATTGTTGCTTGGTTGTTTAGCTCTGCGGTCTCTGCGATTTTTCCTTTGTATTTGTTGTATTGTCTGCGGTGAAAACACAATGTGGTTCCTGGCTGCTCGGTTAACTCTATCGCAAATGTTTGGTTGCGGTTGTGTTGTTCCAGGTGCAGCTTCTATCGCTCGACTGTGTGCTGTCGCTTTGGTAAGTTCAGCTACTGCATTATAACTTAATGGCATTCTGGTTAAATACTGAGAGTTTCTGTTACTTGGATGCAAGAGTCCATGGTTATTTGAGCATTATAAGTTAATGGCATTCTGGTTGAATACCGAGGATTTGTCTTAGTTGCATGGGTTTTATGGAAATTTGGCTAAATGTCTGCGTGAAGCTGTGATTCTTGGTTGTATTGTTTAGAGGTTAAGTTCGGCTACTGCATTATAAGTTAATGGCATTCTAGTTAAATACTGAGGGTTTCTGTTACCTGCATGCAACAGTCCATGGTTATTTGAGCATTATAAGTTAATGGCATTCTGGTTGAATACTGAGGGTTTTGTGTGCAGACTTCGTTAACGAATTTCGTCATTTGCACATTTTCTCATGGTACTGGCATAGGCTGCGTTGTGCATGGATATGGTCTAGACGAGAAGGAATTCGAACGCTCGGCTTCGTTGCAGGTACGGTGTTATTCTACTAATTGCTTTTTGTCAATTTTTGTATTACTTGCTTTTTGTCAATTTGTTAGTGTTTTAATTTTTGCATTGTGTAGGTTTATGGTCCAGTTACTCTAGGTTTATAGTCCAGTTACTCCGTCATCCCTGCTGGGGACTATATGCGATTGATAGATCGCTGACTTTGGGTTGACCAATGCGGTTGCTGGCTGCCGTGATACTCTGGGTTTCTGTTAGCTGCATAGGTTTTATGGAAAATTCTGTAAATGTGGGTTTCAGCCACGATGTGACTTCGTTATCATTTGAGCCGAGTGGACCTGGGCGAAGCTATGGTTCTTGGTACAGATTGAGTCGCAGTCTTTTGTAGTTTGAACTGTTTTTGCACATGAAGATCTAAATAAATTGGGGATTTTGTACTGTTTGAAATGTTAAAATATTGAAGATTGCAGTCTGTTTTGTAACTACACGGTTTGCTATCTTAGGCGTGTATTCAACATTTTTCGCTCGTATAATTTATGTATATGTTTACTTTGGTCCATAATGTTTGTTCAAGTTTGTAATTCTGTTATGCATGTATGAATATTCGACTCTGATATTACTCCTAGAACGGAAGGTTGCTTTGTTAACAACTTTGTTAAGTTCATTTAGTTAATGTTAAGTTCATTTGCTTTGTTAACAAGTGCTGAATTGAAGATTTGCTATATTGGTACTAGATGTTGTTCATTTGTTGTTGCTTATATATTGGATGAAATGTTTCGTTTGCGAAGATTATAAGCTTTTCTGTGATACTGAGGGTTTCTCTTAGCTGCATGGGTTTTATGGAAATTCCCGTAAATGTCAGCTTCGAGCACCATGTGACTTCCTTGTCATTTGGGCCGAGATGGCCTAGGTGAAGCTGTGGTTCTTGGTACAGGCTCTGTTGTGCATGAATATGGTCTAGACGAGAAGCAATTTGAATAGTCGGCTTTGTTCCAGGTACGCTGTTATTCGACTAATTGCTTTTTGTCAATTTTTCTATTAATTGCTTTTTGTGAATTTGTTAGGCTTTTAATTTTTGCATTGTGTAGGTTTATGGTTCAGTTACTCTAGATTTATAGTTGAGTTACTCTGTGATTGTTTTAAAAAACATAGATATTTAAGCTGTATTCAGTAAATATGGTTCAGTTACTCTAGATTTATAGTTGAGTTACTCTGTGATTGTTTTAAAAAACATAGATATTTAAGCTGTATTCAGTCATTTATATCTTTTCTATCACTCAATTATATTGGAATTCAAATCTGAAATTGTCATTGTTTATTCTGTGTTTACATTAATATTAATATTAATATTATCAATTGTTATAATCATAACAACAATATTATTTGAGATGATCCCAACAAGTAGAAGTTGAGTAATGCATGCAACTAGCTCCGTATAATGATGAATCAAGACATTTTGTCTATTTAAACCTTAGATTAAAATGTCATCTTAGCTAGTTATAACCAGATTGGTTCTCATATGATGTTCAACTACCTTATTCTGCTCAGATAGAAAAAATTATTTTATTATGAAAACAAAATTACATTTATTATATATGTTCCTGCATTTCACAGATATGCTTAAGCATAGGAAGTGATAAAAGTATTGCTGGGAACATATCATGTTTCATAAACAGTTTCCACAAATGTCAATATGACAACCCTATCATAGTCATTCTAACATATATCGGAGCTTTGAAGCGAGTTCTATCTCATAAGAAATTAGCTGCTAGATATGTCCATAAACAGTCCCATAAAAAAATATAGATATAGAGATATGCTTAAGCATAGGAAGTGATAAAAGTATGGCTGAGAAGATATGTTGCTTCATAACCAGTTTTCAAAAATGTCAATATGACAGCCCTGTCATGGTCATTCTGACATACATCAGACATTTGAAACCAGTTTTGTCTCATGAAGAATCAGGTCCTAGATATGTTCATAAACAGTGGCATAAAAAATTATACATAGATATTGGCATTTAAAACACATTCCATCAGCTCTCCTTCCACTCTCTATTGAATGAGCCAAGCTCATGCTACCAAGTGTAATCTTGCTTTTGACAGTCCATCAGTTTCCATGTTCCTGTCTTTGTAAACATGTTCAAACATAATCTGTTAAATACTCTGTTTAACGAAGTCGAATCTCCTGAAATATAGGTTGAAGTTTATAATTATCCAATCAATTTGTTCCATTCATCGAATTCACCACAATTTGTGAATCATCAAAGATCTGTAATTTTTGGGCATCTTCTTTCACATGCAACAATTGCCAATAGTCTTGGGACAATTTGCTTAGGCAGATTGTTGCTGTGTTTGCCAAACCTGCCCTTTGAATATATTACATGTTCATCATTTATATGGATCATACCTCCAGTGTCCCATAATGATGGATCTTCTTGAGAAGCGTTATGGAATTATGCTTATGCACTGCTCGTATCTGGTTCTCAATGCCTTGTTTGGGTTCCTTGATCCTTGAATTCTGTTTAGATCCATATAGTATAACCATATCCAAATGCCATTAACTTATAATGCAGTAGCCGAACTTAACCTCTAAACAATACAACTAAGAATCATAGCTTCACGCAGACATTTACCACAGGAACTCTACCGCAGACCAAACATCACACAGACTGCAGAGCTAAATAAGCAAGTAACAATACCAACCCAAATGCTGCGAAGACAGTAAAACACAAGCTGAACATTCCAGCATCTCGAGGATGGACACCTGGCCGCCGATCAGACCACCAGACCGCATGCAACCACGTGCCCCTCACATGCGCCACGTGCCATTCGCCTCGAACCATGCAAAGCGCGTAATAAGACCCCCAACCCTTTCTGCCCCGTAAACCTTAGTTCGACTTAAATGAAGACTTCAAAAATTTCAATTGCATCTCAAGTTGCATTAAGCATGAAGTAATGATATTGATAAAGTAAAATATCATTATCCTTGAACATACCCATTTTGAAGACTGCTTTGTAAAAGCATTGTTTGCAAAAATAAAAGTTGACACATTAGAAATTGCAATACTCATTATATATGCATTGCCATATGCAAACCCAAACAATATCCTCAACGTCATTGCAAAATCCTTATACCAGTTAGATCTAAACAATATCATAGTTATACTAGGGGACTTGAATATTGATATGGTGCATTGCAATCAAAAAACAAAGCAGCTAGAAACCTGCATGCAAAACTACAATCTTCATTTCCTAGTTGACAAAACTAATAGCATGCACAAATCATTGATTGACCATGTTTCGGCAAATCTAGGCAATATAAACTATAGAATTTTCGTATTGGATGCATATTGGTCTGACCATGATATAATATCTCTTGTCCTTGACCTATGATATACACATGAAACAGTTTACAAAATTCCAAATTTTGACATTTTTGCAATATCTCATTGCTTTTACCATATCTATTTTACTAAAGCATACTACAATATCTTTTTGTGGTAAACGAACTGATAACAGCATACATAGTATGCATTCTATTCTACATTTACATATATGGCGTTCTGTATTGATCAATGCAACTTATGCCAGAGACAGCTTTTTCAATTAATCAACAGAACTATCCTATCATAAATTTGCAGATATGACCCCAGCTATTTATGCATGCAGATTCTGCTAGTAAAACCCTTTTCAATTGAACAGAACAACAAAGAAAAAATAACAACAACATGCAACATAAACAAACACAGTATATTCTTTTTGCCTTTCCTTTTGTATGGATCTTGTCTTCTTGTTCAAGTTTTACTTTCATATGTTCTTTTGACTTGTACTAAATATGTCTTGCTATTCTATAACATAGCATAAAACTTGAAAAAGGAAATGAAACAATTGAAGAAATAGAATGCATAAGCCAATTAGAAAGCGCAAACAAACCACTTGTTTCGCAAAGGTATGTCTATGAGAACTACACAAAAATGGTAATTTGTATTTAGAATATTAATGTCTACTATATATGCATTCTATTTTTATTTTTACATATGTATGGTTCTATGGTTTTAATGTTCTTGTTCAGTTTTTACTTCTAGTTTGCACTAAATATATGTTACTATTCTATAACATAGCCTAAATCTTCAGAGACGAAACGAAACAATTGAAGAAATAGAATCCATAACGCAATTAGAAAGGGCAAGCCAACCACTTGTTTTGCAAAGGTATGTCTATGACAACTATACAAATATGTTGATTTGTATTTAGAATAATAATGTTCAGCAAGGCATGTCTATGACAACTATACAAATATGCCAATTTGTATTTAGAATGTTAATGTTTAGTATATATCCATTCTATCTTTACATATGTATGGTTCTATGGTTTTAATGTTCCTTGTTAACTGTTTACTTCTATATGCTCTTTGAAATTGAACTAAATATATGTTCCTATTCTATAACATAGCATAAATCCTGAAAAAGGAAAACAAACAACTGAAGAAATAGACCACATAACTCAATTAGGAAAGGCAAACCAACCACTTGCTTTGAAAAGGTATGTATGGCAACTATACAAATACGCTATTTGCTATTTAAAATATTAATGTTTACTATATATATCTCCTCTTTTTACATATCTATATTTAAATGTATATATGTCAGATCAGGCCACCAAACCCCCCTAAAGCTTCTCAACGCCAAAGTCTTTCCCAAAGAACGATCTCCCTTTTTCAACGAAACTGCAAATGTTTGCATTGGTAGTTTTGTTGAAAAAGGGGCATCGTTCTTTGGGAAACACTTTGGCATTGAGAAGCTTCAGGAGGGTTTGGTGGCCTATCGATGAGAGTCATGTTCAGTTTTTGCTAACTTCATTAATATTTTTTGCAAAGCTGTACAAGACAATTGCAAAAGCCAACTCTGGTAAGCAATTGCAAATAATCGAAGAAATAATAGATGTTGACAATTACAAATTCAGATTGCAATGCATTTTGGCTGACAACATTGATATTGTATTAAAAAGAAATGGTCTTTTTAGACTAAATGCATTTTCATATACTGTAGGAGATTGTCTATTTGACTCGTTCGAAATGCTTCTACATTTTCGTTATACTTCAAATGAATTGCGAAATGCGTTAATAGACCACTTTCTTTTTTGCTTAAAGAACAATGACGTTGAAGCAATACAGTCATATCAATATGAAGTGGCACCTGAGTTCCTATACGAGTTACATCGTGTTAATGATATTGGTACATATCTTCATAAAATGCGTTATTCTGCATCTACAAATATAAAGGAGTCTGAACAAGGTTTATGGGGTGATACCTTTTGCATACGTTGGTTAGCTAAATGGCTAGATATATCAATTGCATTAATGTTGGAAACCACTTTTATAACAGTTTGAATCTTCTGGTGCATTGTTGATGTTCTGTTTTACTTGGTGGTGCATCAGAAGAAAAACAGCTTCAATCAGGGTAAAAGAAGGCTCAAGTTAGCGTGAATCTGAAGTTTGATTGCAGATACAATTCTATAACGAGCAATAGCATTGCATACGATAAAACACCTTTCAGCAGCTTGATCTTATATTGAAATTGTGTTCTTCCCTGCTCACATAAGGCAAGTGCAATCTGCAACTATTTGATGCTTCTTTCTGTTTGCAAGTATTTCAGGTTTTTTTGCAAATACCTTATCCAGACATCTTTGTTTTATTTATGGCTCAACATATTATTAGATGCAAAATTGAGTTGAGATGTTTTAGGTTACACTTCCATGTTATTTCAGTTTTGCATAATTTGACTGCTGTTTTGACTCAACTAGTTTATTTGCATGAGCAACTGCACTTGATGATACAAAGTGCAACTCGTCACAGAGCATCATGATGATGTTACATGTGTTTATTCTTTCCCAAATATTTCTGTTAGCTTATCTAAGTTGTCAAATTTTTCCATGGCATGGAGCACCGCATCAAATTCTGTTGGATTCAGATATAGATAGAAATGACTTTTTTGCAATTCTTTATCTTCTAAAACAGAACCGCTCAGACTTAAACGTGAAACTACATTTATTTTCTGCTTCACTTGCTTTTACATATATGTCTCTAAAACTTTGCTACGTGTTAGTCTGCATTCTGTGTGCATTCTGTTTTAGTTTAATTGCATTCATTTGACTCGAGAATAAAAAAACAAAGATCATGACACATAGTTATTAGTCCCTGCTGGGGACTATAAGCGATCGATAGATCGCTGAATTTGGGTTGACCGCGGCGATATTTGGAAATATTTGGCGTTTTTCCTAAGTCAAATTAAGGTTTACGGGGTGGAGAATAAGGTTTATTTGGCGTTTTAAAATAAGCATGATAAAGAATGTCCAAGCAGTAAGTTTACCTCAACCCATTTCATTTTTTATATCATTTGAAGTGCACTTCACACACAGTGTTGTGTATGCAGAAGCTACCTTTGGAGTACTTCGGCAAGCAGACTTAAAACTTTTTATGAAACCCGTGCCTAAAATTTCTAGTCGTTTCTTTGCATTTAATTGCCTACATCCTCAGCATTGTGCAATATTTTCAGCCAATGTTTCTATTAGACCTCATTGAAAAGCACATGCTACAGGCCTTGTTCCAAAAGTTTATGGCTTTGTAGCCTCACACTTTTGATCTCTCCTTCTGCATTCTCATGTTTAGCTAGTTAGCGTGAATCTGAAGTTTGATCGCAGATACAGTTCTGTAACCAGTAATAGGATTGCATATGATAAAGTACGTTTCAGCAACTTGATCTTATTTTGAAATTGTGTTGTCTAATTGGCAGGGGTGCTGTACTGACTTCTGATATGAGGCACACAACAGTTGCCAATATTAGAATATTACAAAGAGAACAGCTTCCTCGGTGTGCTTTCGAAACTGATCAATTGGTTCAGGTATGTACAATACTCACTTTCTAATAAATTGTTTTTGCAAATCAAAACAGATCTTGTCAACATTGCAAAACTGCAACAAGCCATCTTAGGCATCTGTTTTAGTCTTATACAGCTTTAGTCAACAAAGCAACCTTCCGTTCTAGGACTAATATCAAAGTCGAATATCCATAGATCCATAACAGAATTACAAACTTAAAAAAACATTATGCACCAAAGTAAACATACACATAAATTATACAACCAAAAAACCTTGAATACACTCCATAGCTTGACTCAGGTCATCTCGTTCCAAATGCCGGTCGAAACCGACATTTACAGAAATTTCCATAAAACCCATGTAGCTAAGACAAGTCCACAGCATCACGGCCGGCAGAAACCGCATTGTGTTTTCACCGCAGACAATACAACAAATACAAACGAAAAATCGCAGAGATTGCAGACCTAAACAACCAACTAACAATAATAACCCAAAGGGCGCGAACACGGTCTGATTCATACCAACGTTACACAACGGCTTGGGAGTCACCGGACCAGATGCCCTTCACCTCCAACGATGCGAGGCCCCCAATAACACCCCAAAACCTTTCCACCCCCAAAACCAACCTTTCCAACCTCCAAAACCTTGGTTCGACTTAGCTTATGTTGCTCATAAAAGCCATGCAGGTAAGAGAAACCCTCAGTATTTAACCAGAATGCCATTAACTTATAATGCTCAAATAGCCATGGACTCTTGAGGCAAACGAAGAGACAATACTGCTGGACCTACGAAGCAGGCAAGACTGCACAGTTAAACAACCAAGTAACAATAATAACCCAAAGGGCGCGAACACGGTAAAACCCAAGTCGAGTAACTTTCCAGGATCTCGACGAGGGACAGTTGTCCGCCCACAAGACCACCACAGACGAAAAATCGCACAGACTGCAGAGCTAAACAAGCAACTAACAATATCCGAGCAACCAGGAACTCCACCACAGACGAAAAATCACACAAACTGCAGAGCTAAACAAGCAAGTAACAATACCAACCCAAAGGCCGCGAAGACAGTAAAACCCAAAGGCCACGAATACAATAAAACCCAAGCCGAACTTTCCAGCATCTCGAGCAGGAACAGCTGGCCGCCAATCAGACCACCACAGCGCATGCTGACCACAGCTAAGACAAATCCTCAGTATTCAACCACAATGCCATTAACTTATAATGCTCAAATAACCATGGACTCTTGCATGCTCAAATAACAAGCTCAATTGTTGATGCCTTGCTATGAACACACTTTATTTACTGATCATGTTTTCTTTGTATGGTCAGATTTCTCATGCCAAAGTTAATCTTCTTGAAGTTAGACCAGGAAAATCTGAATCACTGATTGAAATTTCAGGCAATCCACAACAAACAAGTGCACCAATTTTGTATGCAGTTCTTGATCTCCCTGTGACATTTTCCAACATTTGCCAACAATTCGTCTACTGTCCCTCTGTTGCTACTTTTTGATTTTGATTTCTTAGAACAAAAGCAGATTCCTTGATTCAATTAAATTTCTATTTAAGTTAATTAACCATAAATCTGTCTGCAAACACGAACCCCTGCAGTACTAACTATATGCTTTGTTTCAAAATTCAGTCAAATCGCAATATAAACAGTATTGGCAATTTCTCTGAGTTTGAGGACCCAATTCTTTGTCAACAGACTTCTGCCAGGTTTGAAAGCTACACAACATTTGCAAAATTTTGTCAATTGCTACTATCATAGTGCTTTTGCTGATCAGTATTTCTGTGCTAATGTCCTTGGCATTGTATATCACCTTTGGCAGTGTGACAGCAGCTGGTCAGCTTATCACAAAAACTACAGTTGAAGTTGCAACATCTGAACGCACAGTTGCAGCCATTCTAGGAAAGTCTGGAAATGATCTTGTTAAAATTCAGCAGTATAAAGAAGCATAAATTTCTGCAAATTCCATGGGATCCCTTTCAACTGAAATTTTTGAAATATGCAGACTTGGAATGAAGTGCTGCCATTGCTGGCAAAATGACATTGTATTGACAGAATGGCAAAATGTTACAGCACAAATGCTATGTTCTTAAATGATCATCTTGTATGTGAACATTCATCTACTGGAATGTTGCATTAATTATTAGTTAATAAAAATTGGCATTCGCAGTTTTTATTTTGTCTCTATGGCTCTTGATTCATTATGCTAATGTTTAATGCATTAATTATTAGTTAATAAAAATTGCATTGGCACTTTTTATTTTGTCTGTATGACTCTTGATTCATTATGCTAATCTTTAATTAAATTTCAATATCTCTGGTCCAATATTTTTTCATTATGCCAATGTTTAATGCATTAATTATTAGTTAATAAAAATTGCATTGGCAGTTTTTATTTTGTCTGTATGTGAACATTCATCTAGTGGAATGTTGCATTGCATTAATTATTAGTTAATAAAAATTGTCATTGGCAGTTTTTATTTTGTCTCTATGGCTCTTGATTCATTATGCTAATGTTTAATGCATTAATTATTAGTTAATAAAAATTGCATTGGCAGTTTTTATTTTGTCTCTATAGCTCTTGATTCATTATGCTAATGTTTAATTAAATTTCAATATCTCTGGTCCAATATTTTTTCATTATGCCAATGTTTAATGCATTAATTATTAGTTAATAAAAATTGCATTGGCAGTTTTTATTTTGTCTCTATGGCTCTTGATTCATTATGCTAATGTTTAATTAAATTTCAATATCTCTGATCTAATATAAAAATATTATTATTATTTATTTTTATTTAATTGTAATATCACACTCTATCTTGCATTGTTTAAATAAATAATGCATTTTATGATTTAAATTACCCATATAATATTAAATACTGCTTATCCATTCATATTTAATTATAACTATTAAATTATTTATAGTTTTAACTAAGTATAAATTTGCTATAATATTTTTATTATTCAGTATTCATAATGGAAAGACTACACTTCCAATCACAAAGAAATAAAATTCCTTGAATAAAAAGATTCGCACATTGAAATGAACTGTTATCTATTTTTTATTTAAAACAGTATTAATTGAATATGACTTTCATAATTTATAACATGTAATATCATTTCTCCCAGTTGTATTAACCTGCAATAATTAGCTTATGGCAAGGCAAGCCTTTCTTGTCACCAGGTATAAAGTTTAATAACATAATAACTTTTAAAAAATCAAGCTGTCAAAACATTATTTCTAACTAATAAAGAGTAATTTGAAGTGTCAAAACATTATTTCTAACTAATAAATAGTTTCTAACTAATAAATAAAGTAATTTGAAGTGTTAAAACATTATTTCTAACTAATAAATAGAGTAATTTGAACTGGTATAGTCAATCTCCATTCTTTTATTATTTTCAATTATCCCAAATTTCGTCATTCTATATGTGATCATATCTCCTATGTTTATGTTATGTCAAATAAATGAATTATATTAAACTATACTCCCTAATTAAGATAATCACAAAATAGAAAAACAACTATGTTTAATGCCATCTGTTTATCTGTGATGTAAGTGCCTCCATTATACTTTGAAAAAATTTCAATAAGAAAACTAACTTGCTTAAATGGAACACAGATATTGCAAAAAGCAAGAGTATACAACACCAAAAGATAATGAATTTTTTCTTGCAGGTCATGATCAATTTACATTTCGACTTGTAGAGTTTAAATGTTTTTTTAATTTTAATATGTTTATTTTAGTTTTTAATTTATAAAATAAACTTATCAAAATTGCTTTGCTATTGTACTTAGATACTATATTTACTAACCCAAAACTATAAAAAAGACCAAAAGTCATGTCCTTTTGCATCACAACAAATTACTAATTAAATGCAACAAATTACTAATTAGAGATTAGATGCAGGGTTTATTTTCTTTTCTAATTAGTAATTGGACAAATTTAAAGTTCACACTAAAGTTATGATAAACAATATTTTTAAATAAATATATCTTTTGTTCTTTTGACCATGGAATAATTCCCCAATCATTGACATTAACCCCAATGGAATCACTTATGTCCAAACATGTTACTAGATATCTAATCTTTCAATTATGGGTTCAAGACTCCATAATTTTTAAATGCTTAAGTTTTTCTTTGACTTTCGACAATCATTTATCTAAATATTGAACACTCTCCACCACGGATTTAATTAACAAATTTATATTCATATTAATGTTTATTTGCTCATTATCATTTTATGAATATTTCCATAATATTCAAATGTAAAAAAATAACAAAATTCTATCTTTTATGCACCATGAATTCATTATTATGCATTTAAATATATTTTATACCCCATGCTTATTAAAATACATTACTTACTTTAACACTCTCTAATTCTTCATACATTATAATGCATTATTATTACCTTTTATAGTTTTTCCCCGTCAAGGTTTCCATGATTCACTCTTAAATTTTATTACATTTTAATTATTAATCTAAACACTTTCTAAATCATGACACATTGCAAAATTACGTCTAAAACTATTCTTACATTTATCACAATTCTTACTTAACAAATGCAAACTTCATTATATTTCACTCATTGCATAAAGTCAAAAAGTCCATACAACAATTCGCTATCGAATTCGCTAAATCTTAATACAAATAAGCATGCCTACAACACACTAGTAATGCAAACCAGCTCTAATGACAATGCAAATTAAACACCTATTAAATCTCATCATAACAACTCACCAAACCCTTCTATTAACCGGCAGGGACTAGCGCCACAACAGTGGCTCCTTGTTTATATTTTATATTCAACATATTGTTATTTGACTTTAATAGTGAATGATTTTGAGCTCTAAATGCTACTACCCTTGATTACGGAGTAGTGGATGAAGTATTCAACTTTAATATTGAATGATTTTGAGCTCTAAGTGCTACTACCCTTGGTTACGGAGTAGTGGATAAAGTATGCAAAGCTAAGAACATTCCAACATTTTAATTAAAAAAAAAAAAAAAGTGTATTATTCATATAAAATATAAATGATCACAAAAACAATGGAATGACAATGTTTTTCATATTTTCCAACATTTTAATTATCAAAAAGTGTATTATTCATATAAAATATAAATGATCACAAAAACAATGGAATGATAATGTTTTTCTTATTTATTTTAGGTTTGAAATTCTAGTTTTGACTAAATTATTTTGATTATTTAATATTATAGTTATTCTATGATGCTCACTAAAATAGATTTAGTTTTTCTTATGTGATGTGTTATTTATGATAAATTATAAAAATAAATTTTAGTTTTAATAGTTAAGGATTTTTTATTAGTTAAGGTGTTGTGTTTGACATTTGAAGATTAAGGAGGAAGAACAGATCCAATCTAAATTTTTTGGAGAAATTCCCATATTCTCTAAAACCCATTTCTCTCACTCATCCCATTTAATACACAGATCCATTTCCAACTCTAACCGTAACTCATTCCAACTCTAGCTGCATTTCTTACTTTCAAACTCTAGTTGCATTAATCCATTTCCAAACTCTAGCCATGATCCATTCCCCTTTGAAAACCTTCATAAAACATGTTGTAGTCCTTTTATAAGGTTGTACTCGCAAAACGTTTCACTATCAACCTTTACCTTTTTCCCTTGCATAAATATCCACCCATGTCCCTCCTCCGCTTGCGATTGTGATATTGCAAATCGCAAGTCATTCCCGCCAATTGCAATATCGCATAAACCTGTCACCACTCCTCTGTTGATATCACAATTCATCCCCACCAATTGCGATATGGCACAAATCCTTCCACACCGATTGTGATATCGCAGTTTTCCGCTGATTGTTATATCCAAGTCCAGTTACCATTCTGATCGTTGATTGCGATATCGCAAGTCTTTCCTTGGCCTCACCGATTGCGATATATGTTTTGCTATCAATTGTGATAGCCCTTCTCCCGTTGATTACGATATCACAATTGGGAATCACACATTCTAAGATCCTCCTTGTCATGCCCCTAAGCCGGCGGTAGTCTTTCAACCGCTCTTAGCAAGGTGCAGCACCACCAAACACTTTCTTTTCACCAATACTTATGTTCGTGGACTACGCCTAACCACTTACTCCTACTTAGTTTGTGTTTTGCAACCGAGTATTATTATGTTATCCTTTATACCAATGAGCACCCATACACATTCATTATCAACAACAATTATAAATGATGAATACAATTGCACAGTATAAAGGGAGGGGCAATTCCCTGAACAATGAGTTTGCCTGATAATATATTATACAACAGTTTACAAAGCTTTACAAGTATACTTGGAAACCCCAAGTTTCATACTTAGCCAAATTTACAATCCAAGGCAAAACTCGGTTGCCTAGCTCGTCGACACCTCTGCACGGTCGCTGCACGACTCACCAACACTTCGTTCACCTTGTCACACGATCGTGTTGTTTGCCCAACTCGGGCGCACCTCCAAGTCGCCACACACGGGCGCCTCTACCCAAGACACACCTCCGTTCACAATCTCAACACTTCACCAAGTCACTATGCACACTTGCACATCGGGCGGGCGCTCACCCGAGTCGCCAAGACACCCGCGCCAAGTCGTCGCACAAACCGGGCGCCACACACCCGTGCACGCCCTCACCCAACCGTCGGGCGCTCCTGCCCGCACCTTCACCCACAAACGCGTCCTCACCGTGCAACTGAGCCCAAGAATGGGCGCATCACAACCTGCGCCTTCCTCCTTAGATCTGCGCACTAGAACTGCGCCTAACTCCTTAGAGCGAAGTTGTTTGAGTGTTGGATTGATTGATGGAATGAGCTCCACGCTCATCCAATATATACCAAGTGTAGGGCATGGTCCTCACTGCCCAGCCGACTCGCCCAAAGCCCCTTCTCCATTGCAAACTCACCCAAACGCACCATCGGCTCCACACAAGTGTTGGTCGGCCTCCATAACATTTTTCACCATGCCACCATGCATATATATGCTCGCCCTCCTCTTCATATCATGCGCATAACATATTGACTCCATCGCATAACCAAGGAGCTCGCATATTGTCCAACCGAACCGCAGTCGCACTGTCCACTCGCACGCACGCATCATCTGCCCGCGCGCCCAGGAACTGCAGGTTGTTACACTCCTCCTCGAAGTCATTTTTGAATTGCGATTGTGTTATGCGAGAACCTCCCGGAAGCGATATTTTATGTGATGCGTTCTATAAACCGTCACGTCTGGAAAATCAGGCAATTACCATGAATCAGTGTTAAGAGGACCCTCTCTTGTGTTGTGATTGCGATATAAAAAAGGCCTAGATCTACGGCCCAAGATGAATAAGCTTTGATCAACAACCCAAATTAATGAACGTTAAAGTATCCATTTCGTTTCCGCTTAGTGAGACAACGACGGTGTCTCTCGGTGTTTATTCAACAACATGGTAACTAAACATAATGCAGGAAAAAGAGGAAAGCGAGACACAAACAAAATATGAAACATATAGGACAACGAGGCACTCTTAGCACGTTTTACCAGAAACAACACAACCGGATTCGAAGAGCCAAATGTTCGAGTTTCCACAAATATAGTTCCATGTTACAAACAGTTTTATCTTCATAAATATTTGTAACATAAATCACTATGAATTCTCAAAGTTTTATTAATCATATAAGATTAGATCTCATAGGGATCGATGGAATATAACCCAAGTGGCAGATTTTGTAAATGAGATATTTCTCTATAAATATGTAGAATTTTTGACATGCCAAAGAGGATCGATGATGTCAGAACCACTATTGTATTGTTTTCAGGTAATAGAAAATACAGTTGCAACATAATCTGTTTTAACCTGAGATTCATTCTGGTTTCAGTCCTATCCTATCATGGTCCTTTATTATTAGTTTTCAGAGCTTATTTGATTACTTGGAATTCATTGTTGCATTGCTCCAACTTACTTCAATTCTTTTATGATTACTATGAATGTCCATTTCCACATTAGTAAACCAAAGATGCCTCAGGTTCCATAAAATAGTGTTGTTTGTTGTTTTTTTCCTTTAATTGACTCCATGCTCAATGATGGTTGTCCTCACACTCTTTCACTCAAAAAATCACATGGAAAACCAGAGTTAGCCATATGTTTTTTTTTTTTTAAATATTGAGAGAGCCCTATTAGATTGGAATAGCTAACCTCCAATCAAAAGCTCGTTTGAAATAGTTAATCCGGGATGAAGGGTTGACACAGCCCAACCTGCTCCAACCCAGTTGATAATGTGACGTTTATATAAGAAATAATTTTCAATTTTCCAAATTCTACCATTACATATTAGGCATTGAAAACTTACCATGGTTTTGATGATCTGCTGGCATTTTAGAATTACATCCTTTAAAATAAGATCACAATTTATGTGTTCCCTTTATATGTATTATTTTGTATGTTATAGAGCATTCAAAGAAGAATGATATCAATTTTCAATAATTATTCAAAGCTTATTGAAAGGGTTAGAAAATGGTTCTAATTCTTCTGAATAGAATTTGACAAGGTGAGATATGAAAGAAGATAGATTTTATTAAAAAAAAAATAGAAGTTCATGAGATGAAGTGCTAATGGGTTTGAGAAAATTAATTAATCTCAAAAGCATAATCAATTACTTAAGGGAAAACCTAAATGTGTATTTCCAGCATAGATGGATGCATTTTGATTTGGATCCATCTCCCTACGAATGCATCATTGCATAAATAATAAATTAAATGTTAATATTGGTTGCAATTTGAACTTGCAAGTTCTAAGCTTTTAACTTTCTTATATTTAAGAAGGTTATATGAATTGTTAATCAAGGCAACTTTCAAAGTATATTTCTATGTACTTTTTAGTTATATCTAAACTTGCAAGTCTTAATAAGATATGACTATTATTGAATGGGAATGATTAAATTAATATCCTACATTTATAAAATTCATTATGGATTTCTAGATAAATTGGCCATCATTCATGACTATCCTCATTAAACACAATTAAATTGGTATTTTTGGTTTGAAAATCGGTTATTGTGTCACTAAAATAGTTAATTTGAGTAACGAATATTATGATATTTATAGAGACTCATTTTTTTTAAGAAAATCTCATTATGGCCTTAGCATAGGATAACTAGAAGGAAATACCAACCTTCTCTCACTCATCCCATTTAATCCGCAAACCCATTTCCAACTCTAACTATAACCCATTCCAACTCTAATCGTAACTCATTCCAACTCTAGTTGCATTTCCTACTTTCAAACTCTAGCCACATTAATCCATTTCCAAACTCTAGCCGTGATCCATTCCCCTTTGAAAACCTTCATAAAACATGTTGCAATTCTTTTATAAGGCTGGACCTGCAAAAAGTTTCACTATCAACTCTTCCCTTTTTCCCTTGCATATATATCCATCTGTGTCCCTCCTTCGCTTGCGATTGCGATATCGTAAATCGCAAGTCTTTCCTGCCGATTGCAGTATCACATAAACCCGGTACCACTCCTCCGCCGATATCACAATTCCTCCCCAACGATTGCGATATGGCATAAATCCTTCCCAGCTGATTGCGATATCGCAGTTTTCTGCCGATTTTTATATCCAAGTCTAGTTACCACTCTGATTGTTGATTGTGATATCACAAGTCTTTCCTTTGTCTCATTGATTACGATATCTGTTCAGTTGTGGATTGTGATATCCCTTCTCTCGTTGATTGTGATATCATAATGAGGAATCACACAGTCTAAGATCCTCCTCCTCAAAGTCATTTTTGAATTGTGATTGTGTTGTGCGAGAACCTCCCGGATGCGATATTTTATATGATGTGTTCTATAAACCATCACGTCCGGAAAATCAGGGAATTACCATGAATTAGTGTTAATAGTACCCTATCCTATGTTTTGATTGTGATGTAAAAAAGGTCCGGATCTATGGCCCAAGTTGAATAAGCTTTGATCAATGGCCCAAATCAACAAACGTTAAAGTATCCATTTTGTTTCTGCTTAGTGAGACAACGAAGGTGTCTCTCGATGTTTATTAAACATCATGGTCACTAAACAGATTACAGACAAAAGAGGAAAGAGAGACACAGACGGAATGCGAAAAATAGAGGAAAACCAGGCACTCTCAGCACGTTTTACCAAAAAAAACATAGCCAGATTCGAAGAGCCAGATGTTCAAGTTTCCACAAATACAGTTCCACATTACAAATAGTTTTATCTTCATAAATATTTGTAGCATAAATCCCTATGAATGCTCAAAATTTTATTAATCAGATAGGATTAGATCTCATAGATATCAATGGAATCTTTCCCAGTTGGTAGATTTTATTAAAGAGATATTTCTCTATAAATATGTAGAATTTCAACTCACCAAAGAGGATCGATGATGTGAGAGCCACTATTGTATTGTTTCCAGGTAATAGAAAATATAGTTGCGGCATATTATGTTTTAACCTGAGATTCATTATGGTTTTAGTCCTATCCTATCATGGTCCTTTGTTATGAGTTTTCAGAGCTTATTTGATTACTTGGAATTCAATGTTGCACTGCTCTAACTTCCTTCAATTTGTTGTGATTGTTGTGAATGCCCATTTCATCATTAGTAAACCAAAGATGCCTCAACTTCCATAAAACAATGTTGTTTGTTGTTGTTTTTCTTTAATTGAATCCATGCCCAATGGTGGTTGTCCCCACACTCTTTCACCCAAAAAATCACATAGAAAACTAGAGTTAGCCATCCGTTTTTTTTTTTTTTTTTAATATTGAGAGAGCCCTCTCAGATTGGAAGGGCTAACCTCGAATCAAAAGCCGGTTTGAAACAGTTACTCTGGGTTGAAGGGTTGACACAACCCAACCTTCTCCAGCTAGGTTTATAACGTGATGTTTATATAAAAAATATTTTTCAAATTATATCATTACATATTAGGCATGGAAAACTTACCATGGTTTTGATGATCTGCTAGCATTTTAGAATTACATCTTTTAAAATAAGATCACATTTTATGTGTTTCATTTATATGTATTATTTTCTATGTTATAGAGCATTCAAAGAATAATGATATCAATTTTAAATAATTATCCAAAGCTTATTGAGAGGGTTAGAAAATGGTTCTAAGTGACAAGGTGAGATATGCAAGAAGATAGATTTTATAAAAAAAAATTATAAGTTCATGAGATGAAGTGCTAATGGGGTTGAGAAAATTAATTAGTCTCAAAAGAATAATCAACTACTTAAGGGAAAACATAAATGTGTTTTGCCAACATAGATGGATCCATTTTGATTTGGATCCATCTCCGTACAAATGCATCATTGCATAAATAATAAACTAAATGTTAATATTGGTTGCAATTTTAACTTGCAAGTTCTAAGCTTTTAACTTTCTTATTTTTAAGAAGGTTATATGAATTGTCAATCAAGGAAACTTTCGAAGTATATTTCTATCTACTTTGTAGTTATATCTAAACTTGCAAGTCTTAATACGATATGACTACTATTGAATGGGCATGATTAAATTCATATCCAACATTTATAAAATTCATAATGGATTTCTAGATAGAGTGGCGATTGTTTGTGACTATCCTCATTAAACAAAATTAAATTGGTATTTTTAGTTTAAAAATTGGTTATTGTGTCACTAAAATAGTTAATTTGAGTAACAAATATTATGATGTTTATAGAGACTCATTTTTTAAGAAAATCTCATTTTGGCCTTGGCATAGGATAACTAGAAGGAAATTCCAACCTTCTCTCACTTGTCCCATTTAATCCGTAGACCCATTTCCAACTCTAACTGTAACCCATTCCGACTCTAGTCGTAACTCATTCCAACTCTACCCGCGTTTCCTGCTTCCAAACTTTAGCCACATTAATCCATTTCCAAAGTCTACCCTTTGAAAACCTTCATAAAACATGGTGCACTCCTTTTATATGGCTAGACCTGAAAATTTTTTCGCTATCAACCCTTCCCTTTTTCCCTTGCATATATATATCCACCCGTGTCCCTCATCCGCTTGTGATTGCGATATCACAAATTACAAGTCCTTCCCACCGATTGTGATATTGCATAAACCCGTCACCACTCCTCCATCAATATCACATTTCCTCCTCGCCGATTGGGATATGGTATAAATCCTTCCTCGCCAATTGCGATATCGCAACTTTCCGCCGATTTTTATATCCAAGTCCAGTTACCACCCCGATCATTGATTAGTATATCGCAAGTCTTTCCTCTACCTCACCAATTACGAAGTTGTTGATTGTGATAGCCCTTCTCCTGTTGATTGTGATATCGCAATTGGGAATCACATAGTCTAAGATCCTCCTCCTCGAAGTCATTTCTAACTTCTGATTTCATTGTGTGAGAAGCTCCGGGATGCGATATTTTATGTGATAAGTTCTATAGACCATCATGTTCAGAAAATTATGGAATTACCATGAATCAATGTTAAGAGGAACCTCTCTTGTGTTGTGATTGTGATGTAAAAGAGGCCTCAATCTACGGCCTAGGTTGAATAAGCTTTGATCAATGGCCCAAATCAACGAACGTTAAAGTATCCATTTTGCTTTTGCTCAGTGAGACAACAAAGGTGTCTCTCGGCATTTATTCAGCAGCATGGTCTCTAAACAGTACATAGAGAAAAGAGGAAAGCGAGACACAGACGGAGTGCAAAACGCAGAGGACAACGAGGCACTCTCAGCACGTTTTGCCGGAAACAACACAACCGGATTCGAAGATCTAGATGTTCGAGTTTCCACAAATACAGTTCCAAGTTACAAACAATTTTATCTTCATAAATATTTGCAACATAAATCCCCATGAATGATCAAATTTTTATTAATCAGATAGGATTAGATCTCATAGATATCGATGGAATCTAGCCTAGGTGGAAGACTTTGTAAAAGAGATATTTCCCTGTGAATATGTAGAATTTCGACTCACCAAATAGGATCGATGATGTGAGAACCACTGTTGTATTGTTTTTAGGTAATAGAAAATACAATTGCAACTTATTTGATTACTTGGAATTCAATGTTGCATTGATCCAAGTTCCTTCAATTTTATGTAATTATTGTGAATGTCCATTTCCACATTAGTAAACCAAAGATGCATCAGCTTCCATAAAACAGTGTTGTTTGTTGTTGTTTTTCTTTAATTGACTCCACGCCCAATGGTGGTTGTCCTCACACTCTTTCACCCAAAAAATCACATAGAAAACAAGAGTTAGCCATCTGTTTTTTTTTTAAATATTGAGAAAGCTCTCTCAAATTGGAAGGGCTAACCTCCAATCAAAAGCTAGTTTGAAATAGTTACTCTAGGTTGAAGGGTTGACACAACCCAACCTGCTCCAGCCCGGTTGATAACATGATGTTTATATAAAAAATAATTTTCAAATTTTCAAATTCTACCATTACATATTAGGCATGGAAAACTTACCATGGTTTTGATGATCAACTAGCATTTTAGAATTACATCTTTTAAAATAAGATCACAATTTATGTGTTCCCTTTATATGTATTATTTTCTATGTTATAGAGCATTCAAAGAAGAATGATATCAACTTTAAATAATTATTCAAAGCTTATTGAAAGGGTTAGAAAATGGTTCTAATTCTTCTTAATAGAAATTGACAAGGTGAGATATCCAAGAAGATAGATTTTATAAAAAAAAATTAGAAGTTCATGAGATGAAGTGCTAATGGGTTTGAGAAAATTAATTAACCTCAAAAGCATAATCAACTACTCAAGGGAAAACCTAAATGTGTTTTTCCATCATAGATGGATCCATTTTGATTTGGATCCATCTCCCTATGAATGCATCATTGCATAAATAATAAATTAAATGTTAATATTGGTTGCAATTTGAACTTGAAAGTTCTAAGCTTTTAACTTTCTTTTTTTTAAGAAGTTTATATGAATTGTCAATCAAGACACCTTTGGAAGTATATTTCTATCTACTTTGTAGTTATATCTAAACTTCCAAGCCTTAATAAGATATGACTATTATTGAATGGGCATGATTAAATTCACATCCTACATTTATAAAATTCATTATGGCTTTCTATATAGAGTGGCATCGTTTATGATTATCCTCATTAAACACAATTAAATTGGTATTTTTGGTTTAAAAATTAGTTATTGTGTCAGTAAAATAGTTAATTTGAGTAACAAATATTATGATGTTTATAGACACTCATTTTTTTAAGAAAATCTCATTTTGGCCCTCGCATAGGATAACTAGAATGAAATTCCAACCTTCTCTCACTCATCCCATTTAATCCGCAGACCCATTTCCAACTCTAACCATAACCCATTCCAACTCTAACCGTAACTCATTCCAACTCTAGCCACATTTCCTACTTTCAAACTCTAGCCGCATTAATCCATTTCCAAACTCTAGGCGTGATCCATTCCTCTTTCAAAACCTTCATAAAACATGTTTGAGTCCTTTTATAAGGTTGGACACGAAAAACGATTCGCTATCAACCCTTCCCTTTTTCCCTTGCATAAATATCCACCCGTGGCCCTCCATTTCTTGCGATTGCGATATCGTAAATCAAAAGTCTTTCTTGTCGATTGCGATATCGCATAACCTATCACCACTCCTCCGTCGATATCACAATTCATCTCCACTGATTGCGATATGGCATAAATAATTCCATGTCGTTTGTGATATCGCAATTTTCTGCCAATTGTTATATCCAAGTCGAGTTACCATTTTGATCGTTGATTGCAATATCGCAAGTCTTTCCTTCACGTCACCGATTTCAATATATGTTCAACTGTCGACTGCGATATCCCTTCTCCCGTTGATTGCGATATCACAATTGGGAATCACATAGTCCAAGATCCTCCTCCTCGAAGTCATTTTTGACTTACGATTGCATTGTGCGAGAACCTCCCGGATGTGATATTTTATGTGGTGTGTTCTATAAACCATCATGTGAAACATAGAGGACAATGAGGCACTATCAACACGTTTTACCAAAAACAACACAACCGGATTCGAAGAGCCAGATGTTAGAGTTTCCACAAATACAGTTCCACATTACAAACAATTTTATCTTCATAAATATTTGTAAAATAAATCCCTATGAATGCTCAAGGTTTTATTAATAAGATGGGATTAGATCTCATAGATATCGTTGGAATCTAGTCCAACTGGTAGATTTTGTAAAGATATCTTTCTCTATAAATATGTAGAATTTTGACTCGCCAAAGAGGATCGATGATGTGAGAACCACTGTTGTATTGTTTTCAGGTAATAGAAAATACAATTGCAACATACTTTGTTTTAACTTGAGATTCATATTGGTTTCAGTCCTATCCTATCATGGTCCTTTGTTATTAGTTTTCAGAGCTCATTTGATTACTTGGAATTCAATGTTGCATTGCTCCAGCTTCCTTCAATATGATGTGATTACTGTGAATGTCCATTTCCACATTAGTAAACCAAAGATGCCTCAACTCCCATAAAACAATGTTGTTTGTTGTAGTTTTTCTTTAGTTGACTCCATGCCCAATGGTGGTTTTCCTCACACTCTTTCACCCAAAAAATCACACAGAAAACCAGAGTTAGCCATCTGGTTTTTTCTTTAAATATTGATAGAGCCCTCTTAGATTGGAAGGGCTAACCTCCAATAAAATTCTGGTTTGAAATAGTTACTCCGGGCTGAAGGGTTGACACAGCCAAACCTGCTCTAGCTCGGTTGATAACATGATTTTTATATATAATAAATTTTTTGAAAATTTCAAATTCTACCATTACATATTAGGCATGGAAAACTTACCATGGTTTTGATGATCTGCTAGCATTTTAGAATTACATCTTTTAAAATAAGATCATAATTTATGTGTTCCCTTTATATGTATTATTTTCTATGTTATAGAGCATTCAAAGAAGAATGATATCAATTTTCAATAATTATTCAAAGCTTATTGAAAGGGTTAGAAAATGGTTCTAATTCTTCTGAATAGAATTTGACAAGGTGAGATATGCAAGAAGATAGATTTTATAAAAAAAAATAGAAGTTCATGAGATGAAGTGCTAATGGGGTTGAGAAAATTAATTAATCTCAAAAGCATAATCAACTACTTAAGGGAAAACCTAAATGTGTATTTCCAGCATAGATGGATCCATTTTGATTTGGATCCATCTCCCTACAAATGCATCATTGCATAAATAATAAATTAAATGTTAATATTGGTTGCAATTTGAACTTGCAAGTTCTAAGCTTTTAACTTTCTTATTTTTAAGAAGGTTATATGAATTATCAATCAAGGCAAGTTTCGAAGTATATTTCTATCTACTTTGTAGTTATATCTAAACTTGCAAGTCTTAGTAAGATATGACTATTATTGAATGGACATGATTAAATTCATATCCTACATTTATAAAATTCATTATGGCTTTCTAAATAGAGTGGCCATCGTTCATGACTATCCGCATTAAACAAAATTAAATTGGTATTTTTGGTTTAAAAATTGGTTATTGTGTCACTAAAATAGTTAATTTGAGTAACAAATATTATGATGTTTATAAAGACTCGTTTTTTAAAGAAAATCTTATTTTGGTCCTGGCATAGGATAACTAGAAGGAAATGCCAATCTTTTCAATTTATTTTTTGCAAAAAAGGAAAAAAATTAAAGGAAAAAAGTAATATGAAAAATAAAATGATTATGATCCCCACATAACTACATTTAGACCATTTTCAATTGCATTTTTAAAGATATGCCACCATTTATTTTGGGTGTTTCTCCCATCTATGATTTTAAGTCTACTCCAACCAAGACATTTTTATATTATTTATATATTAAACGAGTGATGGCATATGATTTCCTTTAATCAAAATCATCAATATATAGGCATATTGGAAGCATAGTGTAACAAATTGTTATCTACACCTTGAATGCTTAGTATTTGAAGCTAAATATATATGACATGTGATAGCATGAAACTCTTTGACTTTAATCTAGTGATGGACTCAGAGTTTGAGGTTGTGATGGGCAACCTTATGGGTCACTGGGATTAGTGTGAGGCACGACTATCTCACTCAATTGTAGATTCTATTTCACTATCCACGTGTTTAGGCCTGTCTTTCATTAAGGTTGTAACTGGTGACATTGTGTGTCACTGGGAACTCTTGAGAGTGTTTGGATTGTAGTTTCCAATTTTTGATCCACATTTCTGAGGCCTGTTTGTCGTTAAGGATGCAACGGGAAGTTCACCAAGCATCGAGGCGAGACGCAGAGAGTATCTCAATTGTAGATTATATTCTTCTATCCATGTGTCTATAACTGGTTTGTTGATAAGGTTGCGACAGGGGACTCTTTAGGTCACTGAGAACAGGTGTTGAACTCTGTGAGCATAAGAGTGTCTCGAGTGTAGATTCTATTTTTCCATCCATGTGTTTGACATTCTCACTTCCCTATTATGATTCCTCTATCCTCCAACTCCTCCCTGTTGAGGAACATGGTGCTTGGGACCCAACCACTTTCCCGCGGGACACCATCCTGCCAAAGCCAGTATAAATTCCCCCAATAAAATTTGCGGAGCTACTATGTTATGGTAGGTTCTTGATCAAAAAAGGAGTCAAGCCTCATTGCTTGCGAGAGAAGGTTGAAATAGGACCTCTATGGCATATTATTTTGGATGCCAGTGGATGATGTTGTTTTCCTTTTTGACATAAACAGTGGACGAAAGATAAGAGGAGTGTTTTGGGAAAATATGGATAGTTGGGCTCAATCAATAGCCATTTTTGATAGTTAGAAGCCTTTTTCTATGGCCTTCTTTTTTGTCGAATTCATAAATATGGATCTGTTATTATTACGAACAAAGTTCGTATACTCAGAGGAATGCTCTGATACCAATGTAATGAACAAAGTTCATATATGTATAAATAGTCTTCAGAATACTTTTAAGACACACACATCCATTGTAGGACAATTAATTATATATAAAAATATTTGAATACAAGTGAGATGATTACAAATGAGGGCAAGGGCCTACTTATATACCTAGGAAGATACCTCTTCACCAATGGTCATGTCATTAGGGAAATACCTTTTCATTAACTAATTACTAGTTAATTAATCATTATTTATTTTGACTAATTGAAAATGAGAAATTAGTGATTAGGTGACTAAAACATTTAATCACGACAACTTTTTGTTATCGGGAAAAGTGTCTATTTAGAACTACTCTATCCCACTAAGGTGTGACAGCTACCTTAGAAACAAACAGAGAAAACTACTTTTGTATTCTTCTTTATGAACTATAAACACAGAGGAATAGGATGAACCAACCTGTGTCTTGCGCTAGTCCTTCGATCCAATCTCTCTTCTCTTTGACAGCTTCCAGCTACCTGCTCCCTTACTTGCCCAGCTTCACCAAGTACCTGTAAGATCACAGAAGAAGGAAACTATACAAAGACATGGGTTTATATTCATAAATAACTTAGGATCAGATTTAAGTTAACCATACAAATGTAACAAACATCAATGAAACACAAGCATGGAGAAGAAACTCAAATAGTTTTATTGATATTCAAGAAGATCCAGGAGGAGTTACAACCGATGATTCCTAACCCAGCATCAACCTCCCAGCAAAGAAGTCCCTTCTTCACCCCCAACAAAGCATAGATCACCCAATTCTCTGATATGTATCTCAAAACCAACAACAATTCCTTGCAATGTGCAAAATTCCTGCCTCTAGATCTCTGGGATGAGGGATCCATATATAGATGTATGCAAGGAGGATCAGTCAGCTCATGATTTGATTAGTGGCTTCTCTCTTTCAGTTCTTGCTTCCACTTGGAGACTGAAAGCCTCTTACTCATCCTTGGTCGAATTCAGTGAGGCAAGTGTCATTGGAGAAGATTCTGGAAGCTTCCATTGTCTCTCCACCTCGTGGAATGACACTGCCACTTGTCATTTCCCGCTCAACGCACCCTAGTAGTGCATTTAGGTGCGTTGCAATGCACCTAGCTAGTGGACTTAGGTGCTATGCAACGCACTTGGCTAGTGGAGCAGCTGAAATGATCCTGTTTTGACTTATTCTGAGCAGTTTCTGGTGGAGAACTTCTGGGAGAAGCTGTAATTTGTTGACCTTGTTCCTTTAGGAGTTAGAACAACACTTTTAGGGACTTAGGAGCCTTTGGTTTATGGACATTTCATTCTTAGAGCTGTAAGGCACAAAAATGTCTATAACAGTTGCCCCCTAAAGTATGAGGTCGTTTATCGGGTGAAATGCTTTATTAGGAGGATCCGAAGTTCTTTCAATGCTGGGAGGAGACCTGTAATAAGATACAATACAATACATTATCTTCATACTATTTTCATGTTCTAGCTGAGGCGGGCATTCCCATGCTCAGCTTTATAAATTCATTTTCATGTACATAGGACAGACAATCGTCTGATGGTAGACTGATGATTCTGATAGAGCCATCATCCTTTTGGTAGGATGATTATCTGTGCTGCAATGCTGTACATTTCAATGTCTTTATTTTCCTGAATATATATCGCAGCCCGGATGGATGAAACTAGATCCGGGGTCTTCAATCTCGTCCGATCTTCACTCGAAGTACAAGTCGATCCATGTGAGAAATGTTTTGAAGTCGAACATGGAAAGACATCGCTTGATTACCAGTCAATGATGTAAACTATTAACAAGCGCGAGAGGAATCACCGATAATGATAATGACCCTCAAGGTACTGCAGTACAATTCACGTGGTGTGAATAAAGGACTTGGCATCGAACACCACGCAAAATCTTTTGGTCGAAGGTCATTGATGTAAACCTGTTGCCGGAAGTGAGAAACTTGCCATTGAGGCATGCAAGCTTCAAAGTACTAAATGGGGTGTTCCTAGATCAACTTCTTGGATAATGAGCTGATGTCGACAAGAAGTGATCCGTCATAGGAGGGCCTTAATGAATCCCACATCAATGACACGGAACGGAGCAAATGATTTTGATGGAGGTGAAAACGATATGATGATATATGGTTCAGGGTGGCGGTCATGAAAGAATGGAGTATAATGTATGGTAGTGGGCGGGACACAGGTGGCCTTTCTGGATGACTTCTCTTGAACATGTCGGCGACACTTATGTGATGGATTGGTAGCATTAACCCCAAATGTGGATGGTATGGCGAGACCATGGCGATGTGACCGGTGAATGAAACAACCCAACCTGACTCGAGCACGGAGTGGAAGTGTCATGTTCAAGAGTGACTTGCTACCAATAAAGATTCTTTGAGTTTTCTTCCCAATTTTTCCCCAGTCATTGCTGACCAGTACCTCTTTATTTTTGTCAAGCTTTAGGAGGATAACATATGCTTGTTCTATAATTTTCCCTTCGGGCAAACCCATCGCTATGTTTTAACGAGCCTAGCGATAGTGAAACTCGTTCTCGTCTAAAGACAAGTTTGTCGCTATTAATCTTTTTAACGAGTCTAACGACAAAGATAACTCGGTCCTTTTCATTTTTAGAGAGTCTGAAAAGGTACGTGAAGGTAACTCCAAAATTCCTTTTTTTTCATCTAATCCCTTAAGTCCAAAAAATTATAAAACAATACAGAAGGGATGAATTTTTGATTAGCTTTAACGAGCCGAACAAAACAAGCGCTCGATCTTTTTGTGCAATAATCCCTCAGGTCCAAAAAGATTAAAATCTAGAGGAGGGATAGCACTTCCTGTCGCTTTAACGAGCTGGAAGGCCAAAACTTGGCAATCTTTTCATATTTTGCGAGTAAGAAAAGAGCTTAAAGAAGACTCGTCTTTTGAGGAACGAGTGATAAAATGGGTAGCAGCTGATTCCAGGTAAGGTTTGGAATTTTCCAATCACGGCAGTGTCACAAGGATGGCTAGTGAAATCACTCTTCGCAGCTGTTCCTCAAAATGGGTAAACAATCAAATGGAGGTGAATGATCGGCCAATGAAAAAGTGGAGGTGACAGTGCAAACACGACCAAGGCTTTAATGGCTGAAGTGCTACATTCACGGTGGCTATTTACCAGGGGATAGTTCATTTTTTAACGAGCTTAAACGCGGGTGGAAACATTTGCTCAGTCCGGGTTTATTTTTTAACGAGCTTGAACCTCGCGGTAAACACTGCTCGATTAATCCAGTCATATGATAAGAATGTCTCATATAAAACGACAACTTTTAGATTTTTGCCCCACATCCTTTCTTTATGCAAGTTAGGAAACGACTAATCCAAAAAACAGATAAATAATCGCTCTTTGCTTGCATTCCAAAAGGTTTGCATGCCCCCAGGTATAAAACAGAGTTCTAAGGTTACCTCTACTTCATTTCCGCCAAAACATTTGTTTTACCGAGAGAGGCCTACCTCTTACAGGTCACCCAAAGATTGTTCTATTCGCGGCGCAAACAAAACACTTCTTCGGCGATGTCTACCGAGATAAACAAAGGTGAGTGACGATGCCCGCCAACTCACATAACTTTGACAAAAGAATCTTTTTCTAGAATAACCCCTCTTCCAACCACGGACGGGGTACAGACTAGTCATATTCTCTCGCGGAAACCTACCCTATACCCGAAGTTTTCCTGCCGAAGCAGACCAGGATGCATGCCCCCTGGGTTTCAGTCATATCCCTCCAAATTACTCGCGCTCATCGGGAGGACGGACTGGAGATTGAGACATTTCTTGCGTGAAGAGACCATTTAGGGACGGTATATGACTATTTGCTATGCGTGATCCGGGAAATGAAAGCTGGTCCACGAGCTTGACCACTCTTCCTTCGTGCGGAAAACACATTACTCTAAAGAGTGAGGAGACAATCACTCCCATGCAATAAATATAGTCTCGTCCAAGGAGTAGGTTATAATCCAAGGGTCCTTGAACTACCATTACGTTCATGCGAACTGTCTTCCTTCTCAATGTTATGGGCACATCGGAAGGATCCCTAAAGGTCGACTGGTTCCTTTATCAAAGCCTGTCAGATTTCTCATCTCAGGCAAAAGCGATGGCGAACCAAGCACTTTCCAAGCAGTAGAGGAAAGGATACTCACAAAAGCCCCCTCATCTATGATGGTACCAGCGATAACCATTCTGTATATTTGAACGATAATTCAGAATGGTACACTTGCTGGTAAACGGGGTCTGCCTAGTTGATTCCAGTTGAAGGAGACAACTAGGTTGCTTGGAGGTGGGACCAAATAGACGGCCGGGTACGGCTCTGATGAACTTCCTTCCTCCGGTAAAGGAATGGGTAAATTGCCCCCATGTTCGTCGGAGTCTGTGTTTATGAAGAGACTTTGGATGGTGTCATCCTTGTTCTCTTCAGTGACTGTATCATCTGAAGATGAAAAATCTGAAGGCAAGACCAGTTCAACTGTCGCCTCGACCTTTTGACTTTCGTCTGGTATGGATTCAGTTGGTTTATCTTCAATGATAGGTGCTTCAGCCGACCACCTGAGTGGGCCAGCTGGATTCTCAACTAGTGACGGACTCGGCAAGAGCTTTTTATATCCAGGAGGAAGTCGTAATGGTGAAACCGGACGATCATCCAAAACTCTTTTAGCTTCGTCTAAGAAGGGACAACGGTGGATGGCATGATTGCCTTCGCACAGTTTACAAGGAAATCTAGCTTTCCCTTTTTGTCCTAGGGCTTTACTTTCACTAGTTGACGGTGTGCTTTCAACATGATCACCAGAGGTTGACGACACCGGGTTGTGCAAACGAGGAGACCAGTCCCTTAGTATCCGGGGGATGCAAGGACAATCTCTGTGAAAGTGGTCTCCTTTGCAAATGACACATGGCGATTTAGGCCTGGTCGGTGTAGTGTGTGGGTTTTTGTTAGACGACACTTGTTTTCCCCCATTCGCCTTTGGCTCCTTCTTCTTCTTCTCTTTCTTCTTCTTTTCCTTCTTCTCCTTAGGAACATGGCTTTTAGCTTTACCAGTTCCATCAAGCGAAGAGGAAGGAGGAGAAGAGGAATTAGAGGAAGTAGAAGGCTGGTGGGCAACTCTGGACTCGTCTAGTTGCTGATTCGATTGTTCAGGAATGGTGGTGTTCTGAACGACATTGGTTGAGAAGAGCCATACTGGCAAGCCAATTGTCAGTCCTGGAAGCGACAATGTGGCCATATGGGGCGCACCAACATCTCCCCAAGAGGAGAAGGGACTAGGATTTCCACCAAGGGGAATTCCTTGGTTGGTAGGCTCCATTTTCTCAACCCAAGATCAACATAGGAAAAGGGTATGAATATTCCGTTTAAAATAAATTTTAACATGCTTTGACACAACTTGTTTTTTCAGTTTTTAAGAGTCGAGAAAAAACAAAAGATGACTCTAGTCTCCTTCGATTTTTAATGAGCCTGAAGTGACAAGTGCTCAGAAGGACCTTTTTCGTTAAGGAGTCTGAAAAGGAACGAAAGGGACTGCTCTGGAGGTCTAGGTAGAGGGAGTACCAAACCAATCGCAAAACTGCAGAATACTTTTTACGGTACGGCAGTCAATCTTCCCGAATGTTTTGTTCGGTGCATTGCGATCAGTAGGGCGGCCGACACGGCTTCCTATGGATAAAGGATTTAAGCATATAGGGGTCTCCCAATATATACTCGACGGTACATGGGAACACAAGTCCGTACTGGCACTTATCGTCTCAAAGTGGAGGAATCACCCAACCATCAATGAGGACAACAGTTACCAGGCTTTACGACGCCGGAATACGTCTCTAGCCTAGACCTCTAAATGTTGTGCGTTAAGTTCCAAAGCGTTGTTAGGTTCATTGAATTTATTTTAAGTTGATCTTTCTTATGAAGTTTTCCTTTTGGGTTCACCACGAGATGTAGATATAATTCCTAAAATGCAATCTAAAGATGATAAACAAACTTTTATCTCTTTTCAGCAATGAAAATCCTAGCTACTAGAGGAAAAGAAAGACACAATCTTTTCGAAAAGAGCAAAGAGCACACTTGTAAATCCAATTTTCCTGAATCAAGCCAGGCAGACTGTCAATATGCAAATGCACATGCATGTATTTATTTTTTCACTTTCTTAATATTGATGCCTAAAAAGAAAGTTGATGTACAAATCTGAATTTTCTTTCAAGCGACAAACATAAACAAGCTTCTTTTCGAAATCAAAAGGTAGAGATGATTACGACACCTTATGCTTTTGAAATAAATACTCGTTTTGACACTAGAAAGTCACAAATTCAAACCAAAGGCAAAAGGAAAAGCATAATCGACTATCAACAGCAAATAAACTTTCTCCTATGATCAAAGTCGACACTTGCGACAGATCTAAATCAAAGGACGACAGTATGACTATTCTACTTTTGCAATGGAAAACTGTAAACGACTCAACAAACACATAAAAACATCTACAGTTCTTTTGTACAACTGAGGCGGAATATCAGTAAGGAAAAGGGGTTTGAAATAGTCAAACACTGATCACAGGCTGCAAAAATCAGAGACAAAACTGGAAAGAATGAAGCAAAGAACCTCAGCTGCACAAGGCTAGGCTGATCAGCGCACCTGTTACACAGAGAAACTGCATTGCAGCGCAGGTAGCCCTCTCGGGAAGTGCGTTGAAATGCAGAACCTCTTCATAGAGCCTGCGCTGGGGCAGAAACGAGAATTCTATCCGGGTTCTGGGTCACGGTTTGCAGTTTAATCTTTGGTTTTTGGCCGAGTAAAAGCAATCAGTAATGCACAATCAGAGGTAGATCTAAGGGGGGGTCTAAGAGCTATCACAAGGGCAATCAGTTAGTTTATGAATCAGCTGTTCAAATCATAAACAGATCCAGTGAATGGATTGAAGCAGCAGATGTCTACTTTGCATTTGTTAATGGCAAATGCAGTTTGATTGCTACTTCTAAGTTTATGAAACAAACAACAAGAGAAACACAAACAAACTAACTAGACACGATCCCCAGCGGAGTCGCCATTTTGTTATCGGGAAAAGTGTCTATTTAGAACTACTCTATCCCACTAAGGTGTGATAGCTACCTTAGAAACAAACAGAGAAAACTACTTTTGTATTCTTCTTTATGAACTATAAACACAGAGGAATAGGATGAACCAACCTGTGTCTTGTGCTAGTCCTTCGATCCAATCTCTCTTCTCTTTGACAGCTTCCAGCTACCTGCTCCCTTCCTTGCCCAGCTTCACCAAGTACCTGTAAGATCACAGAAGAAGGAAACTATACAAAGACATGGGTTTATATTCATAAATAACTTAGGATAAGATTTAAGTTAACCATACAAATGTAACAAACATCAATGAAACACAAGCATGGAGAAGAAACTCAAATAGTTTTATTGATATTCAAGAAGATCCAGGAGGAGTTACAACCGATGATTCCTGACCCAACATCAACCTCCCAGCAAAGAAGTCCCTTCTTCACCCCCAACAAAGCATAGATCACCCAATTCTCTGATATGTATCTCAAAACCAACAGCAATTCCTTGCAATGTGCAAAATTCCCGCCTCTGGATCTCTGGGATGAGGGATCCATATATAGATGTATGCAAGGAGGATGAGTCAGCTCATGATTTGATTAGTGGCTTATCTCTGTCAGTTCTTGCTTCCACTTGGAGACTGAAAGCCTCTTACTCATCCTTGGTCGAATTCAGTGAGGCAAGTGTCATTGGAGAAGATTTTGGAAGCTTCCATTGTCTCTCCACCTCGTGGAATGACACTGCCACTTGTCATTTCCCGCTCAACGCACCCTGGTAGTGCATTTAGGTGCGTTGCAACGCACCTAGCTAGTGGACTTAGGTGCTATGCAACGCACTTGGCTAGTGGAGCAGCTAAAATGATCCTGTTTTGACTTATTCTGAGCAGTTTCTGGTGGAGAACTTCTGGGAGAAGTTGTAATTTGTTGACCTTGTTCCTTTAGGAGTTAGAACAACACTTTTAGGGACTTAGGAGCCCTTGGTTTATGGAAATTTCATGCTTAGAGCTGTAAGGCACAAAAATGTCTATAACACTTTTGCAAGTGAAATACGACAAAAAATGAGAAATCTTAAGTGACACAACTAAAAATGAATAGAATAAACAACTAAGTTAGTCTCGGGCTAAAATATACAACTAGTTAATAAGTAATACAACTAAAATTGACTAACTTGAATGATTAATTTAGTTTAGGAACAAAGATACAACCACCTAACAAGTATTGCAATAATACAAATCAGCCATTTATGTTAGTCATTGTAATTGTGTATGGAAACTTCAAGATGATGGATGAAGATCCATGTGAATAGAGCCCAGCTAATAATGTTTTCCTAAAAACAATTTGAGAGTGTGTTTGGGTTTGTAAAATAAGCACATTTCAAAAAAAAAACTTAAAATTGTGTCTGGATTTGTAACATAACCACATATCAAGACTTTCTATAGCGATAAATTTAGCGTTTATCTTTAAAGATTCTTATGGTGACCTTAAGGTACTGCACATACTCTAATATGATTGATACAAATATAATTGATAACTTCTTGTCACCATGTAAATTGAACCCTAATTTGAGAAGCCCAAATAACCACTAGAAAATGATGTATAATTTTTTTAAAGAAAAACATGTAGATAGATTTACATTTATACAATGTAAACACATACTCTAACCTCTTGGTGCCATGAATTCGAAACTAGGGTCATATGTCTATATGTAAACTCAAGGCGTTGGGAAAAGAGCCATGTGAATAGAACTTCATTCACTCCAAGACCAAATTTGATATTGAACTTACTAAGTGGATCTCAATGTGACCAAGTGATAACCTATTTTAGTTTGTAGTATTTAAAATGAAAGAAGACAAATTCCAGACAAATTCAAGTCAAACACTTTCCACTCTGATGAAAAAATACAAATAAAAGAAAGGTTGATGTATTTAGATTTTTTAGATTTATATTTACTCAACATTCAAATGAAAATAAAATAAAATAAAATGAGCGGGAGGGAGAATTCAAGTGAAACTAAAGTTAAAGAATGCGGGGGAGGGATGGATAAATGTGATTGATAACTATTTTAGTTTGCAGTATTTAAATTGAAAGAAGATTGATCCCCAACAAATACAAATCCAACTCTTTCCACTTCGATAACAAAATACTAATAAAAAAAGGGTTGACACATCATAAGGGTTTAAGGTCCCCAAGAGGGTTTATATTTACTCATTTTAAAAATGAAAATAAAGTTAAAAAATATGAGTGAGGGAGGGATTTTATAATGTCATTGGAACCTACTATTGCTTCTGATATATATCTACATTTGGGATCTCCCTAGCAACAGAAGACACCATGAGCAAAGAGATAGAAAAATAAGTTTTATGAAAAGCGGTGGTAGGCAGTCATCAATGGATCCTTGTAGGACCAAAACCCAAGTCCATCGCGACAACAATGGAGATGCGAACCCAAACTCCACAGGTATTTGCTTTCTCATTCTTCTCTCTTCCCACTATGAGAACACTAGTCTTCTCTTTTTTCATTTCAACCAAACTTGCCATCAAATATGAATTTGTTGTAACCTTAGGATTAACCATTGGCCTCTTGAAAGGGATTGTCTCCAAAATTCACTCTCCATCATCAAGGCATCACAACTTGCCTCTTCAAAAAACCTAGAAGGCTCACATATGGAAGTAGCCAATGCAACGTGGTTATAATATCTCCCATGGCTTATACTGATTAAAGATGTGGAAGTTTTTTCACGCTTCTGCGCATCATACATTGTTCGAGTAATCTGTTTGGGCTTCCTATGGGTTGGAGTACAGGGTGAGGACATATCCTTCTTCAAGCTCTTTTTTCCCACATTTGACCTCATTCTTTTGTAACCTTTGAATTATATTTTGGAACAACCACCTCTTCACAAGATACCTATGGTATAAAAGAACACACAACCCTATAAAATTTCACATCTAAACAAACCATAGAGTCCCACTATGCTGGGATATTGATGGGTTGTCAGTAATCAACAAATTACTAATGGAAACCCTTGAATTTCTAATATTGTCTCGATTCCTACCTATAATTTTCACATCATCTATCCACCATACATATTACCTACCTATAAATCATGAGGAAAAATTCTTATGTCTCTATATATTTATGCCATTCCTACTCTGCCTCCTCCCCAAATAGTGTAATAGAAAGGTCTTCCTTGAAGTCTTTAGTGTCTTCTTCCCATTAAAAAAATATTATTTCACCAAGTTTTCAATCTCTTCTTGCCATAACATATTATGAGGAATTATGTTATATGATATTATTGACACTTATATGGGTCTCATATACTTCCTGTAATCGATTAGTCAAGAATGTGGTAGTTTATACCTTTACATATGCTCTATCACGATTTCTCATTCTGCATCAACCTCCATGTTGGGATTCAAGTCAGGATTTAGTTGGAACCTGATGGTTCTTATTAGTTTTTGGTGGATGCTAAGTGGGATTCTTGTGGGTACTTGATTAACAATTGACACTTGGTAGGTTCTTAGTTTGCAAAAGATTTCTGATGGAAACTTCTTGAATTTTTAATGTTGTTTTAAGTCTTACCTGTACATTTTACATCATTTTTGCTATGAAACCTTACCCACCATAACTAGGAAGTATTGAAATTTAGAGTGCCATATATCACCATTTTTACCTCTTCTTTCCAAGACACTTTCTAGTCTTGATCTGAGATAACACAATTTTTTATCATTTGATGTAGTATCATCTAAAGCTGCAATTTCAAGACTTGTGTCCTGGAGATCAATGTAGAGATCCCCAAGTTCTATTGGAGCATCCCCTATCATTTCCTGAGTGTCAAAATTCATAAGCACCTTGTTCATACCTGACACAGAAAGGCATCCCACATTAATATCAGAAACCAAGTTCCTGCAAAGGATATCAACCTTCATAGCAACACACTTAAAATCTATAGGGGTCCAATCCTTCGCTGCTATCTGGGAAATAACAAGTTTCAAATACCTCAAGAAGGAACAACCACTCTCATAACTATGTCCTAGCTCTTCCTCTACAACGAAGGCAATATCATATAGAATTTTGTGATGATATTCTCATTGAGTAAATGGAGGCATTGCAGTGAGTTAAACCATTCCTCCATACAACTTTGTCAGGATTTTTTCACGAGATATTTTACAAATTTGTAGAAGTTTTACATGGAATTCATCTTTCAATGTCTCTACATCAAAAACATTCACATTGTTGATAGTGATGAAAATTAGTCCCTTTAATAGCTTTTCATCATTCTTCACCAAGTTCACCCCACTTTGGAAACGCCAGGAGATAGATTTTGTCTCATTGTCAAGTTGAAAATCCCGACTAAGGAAAAAATTACCACGAATAGTAATTAATATTTAAATAACTATGGAATTTAAAGGAAAGATTAGAGACCACTAAAATATGAGAAAATCAACTAGAAAAAACAAACAAATATGACCTTTCGGAAAACAAACCTTCTTGTTGAATATTTTTAAATTACTCAAAACAACATTTAGGACCGAGAGTGGCATATCTTTATGGTTTTTTCTCTCAAAACTCCCCAATCCCTCAAATTCCATCAGTACAAAGAGGAAATTTGAATCCATCTGCACTATCATCCTCACTCCATCAATGCATCCTCCTCCTGCTATGTGAATAAGGGAGCCAGAAAGATGGTTTAATAAGTAAGACTTGCTGCTACGTTTCTTTGCCATTGATGAGACCACCATGATTTTACCATTCCACTGACTCAAGCCAACATCATATAAGCCAAAACGGATAATGTTTGCTAGTGATATGTTATTTGCGTAAATGTGATGTGTAGGTATATGAAGCCCATCAAGCAATGGTTGTAGTACATTGTTTTTAGCTCAAGCTATTTGGATGGATATAAGATAAATAAGTTGATGGATCTATTTTTTTAGCAGCCTCTTTTTTAATAAGGGAACAAGACATCTACACCATTCGAGTCCCAACTTTTAGACATGATAACTTAGAATTGAATCCTGAGATTTGAAAAATACTTTCCTTTTTCTTTCTCTTACTGTTCAAGCAAACGCTGCAAGTATCCTTCAGATTTTTTTTGCTCGAAGCATACTTTTTTACTTCAACAAAACATGGAAGATAAGATCCTAGATACTTCCTCGACGAAGTGTAGAACTAACAACATACTTATAAAAAATGTGATAGATGTAGTCTAATGTAGGACAAGTCTTCTGAGAGTTTTGGTCCATGGAATATTTACAATCTCCTTTTGAATTTGACTTGTGTTTTTTTTATTCTTGAAACTCCAAAAATTCTGTAGCTAAAAATACATTTAATATTTTAGAAGAAGGAAAACTAGTGACAACATTGGAGCACACAAGGTCAATTTGACAACCATATTATACAAGATTCACCTAGAAATCACCAACATCTTCAACGATTTTATCTAAGTAATTGTTCTTCAAAAAGGACATGGTGTCACCTAGCATGTAAACTTTGAGCTCAAACTATGATGAGGCCTTGCTTACTTGAGAATTATTTTTAGTAGTTTCTCAAGAATAAGATCAAAAGTGTTCCTCTATGTGATCTGAACACATTGTAGACATCTAAAAAACAAAGAGAAAAGAACCATCCCCAGAAATGCATGCATTTAAAAAACTAGAGAAAGATATGTGCTTAGGTTTCATCAAAGGCTGATGATGGAATTCTACCACCCTTGCCTTGTTCATCTCATCAACTGGAAATAATTATGCTTTCCCAGGAATACACTACATCCATATTATACTTGTACTCCTAGAAAACAATTCCAAAATAATTTCAATGCATGTCTAGTGTATATTCCAGAATGATTCATCAAACATGTATATTAAAACCTTGGATACTTGAGCATCATATAAAGCCAAGAATTGCATACATTCTTCAAAAACCACCAAATAAAAACCATGTTTAAATGTGTGAATATGATTTCTCCCATGTAGAAATGGTCCTAGATTTGGGGACATGTACAAGTTCAACGTATTAAGTATGTTGTAATGGATAAAAATCAACAACTCATCAAATCTCAGAAATACCACCCTTTTAATATCTTATATCTCAGGATCACAACACACTAATTCAAATGGTTCTGATAAAGATGGGACAATATAATGAATGGAATTTGAATTCAACTTATACAAGTCTTTTTTCTTTGGTTCCATCTGTACAACCATCCATTTTATACTGTGATTTTCCTCTTCACCTGAAATTTGCAAGCTTTCCACCAAAGTACCAAGCCTCATATGTGACCTTCCAACAAAGAATATTTCAATATACACACGTCTTCCAAGCACTCTTCTTTGGGATGGATTTTCCTTTGTTTGAGTAAGAAATTTTTCTTGTTTATTTTTGAACTGCTGCTCCTGAAAATTTTCCATTGTTTCTTTTTCAGATTCAATATTGTTCTTAAGCGAAAGTAGCATCTCTTTCCTAATCATTGACAGGACACTCTAGCTGAATTCCTATTTCCCATATCTGTAGATGAATGAACGAAGGTCTTTCCATGTGTCAATGGTCAAAACATCATTGCGCGAGGTGCCATCAAGGTTAAAACTAGATTTTTATTTCTTCCATTCTAGATATGAATCTTGCAACTTTGATGAAAGATCCACTTTCACAAATTCTAATTTAGCCAAAATAGTTGTTAGGATATTCTGACATGTAGGAAATAATTAAGTACAACTTGGTCTAGTGTATAGTTAGGTAAAGTGTGTTTCTTTAGTATATACGTTTTGTAACTTACAATCCAATGCTCACAATATGTTCTAGACATGAAGTGATCTGACGGTTCATCCTCTCCTCGATATTATCGACACTTGATCAGTGGCTTAACACTTGATTGGTCCATGATATCTATTTAAAGAGCATGCAGGGTCATTTGTTAGGTGACCATTCATGATACAAGCTTATGCAAATTTTCTTTCGTTTACATTAATAAATTTCCTAAAGTGGCCATGTCGGCTCAGGCTGTGGATTGTTTCACTCTTTGAAGGTTTTAAGCACGTCAAGAATATTGGTGTACTGATTTGTGATGTATTTGTGAGAGGTGTCCTTTGGTGTTCTATCTAAGGAACTTACCTTGTAAATTCCTACATGGTATCAAATCTATTCGAGGGCCGCATCCGTTGGTGATCCAAATCCGAAGCTGCTACAACTACATCCGACTGTCGTTTCCTAGATCTATTGCTTTTGACTACTTTCGGGCCAAGCGAACTGCTCTATTGTGTTAGTAGCATCTGTTCTAGTGAAGGACCCCTTTTGTTTCACACGAAAAGGTTCTCGGTAGCCCTAACTACGTCATTTTTAAGATATGGAGGTATACAGTCTTTATTTGCAGTTTTAGTTATTTATCTTTCTACTTATTTCAGTTTATTTATCTCTCAGATTTTTATTACTGGATCTATACCTTTCATTTTTGTTATTCTCTTTTCCCATGACTCTGTGCGATCTGGGCAAACCAGAAACAGAAAGAAAGGATTTTTCTCATACAGATGCTCTTTTCTACCATGCTTAGTGTGATCTCGGAAAACCAGAAACGTTGAGGAAAATATATAGTTTCTGGCGAAATCTAACCTTAAGCCGCAAGGATTGGATTACTTTTGTGTGTTTGTTTTGGTTTCTGTGATTCTTTTTTTTTGTAGAAAAAAGGGGTTTTCAAGTAAGCACGTACTCCAAAGCTTTAGTGAGCAAAAAAAAAAAACCACTACAATTTTCCAAACTAACCATTTAAACTAGCTCACTTGGTCCAAAGTTACTTTATGAAAATAGAGGTTTTGGGTTCAAGTCTTTCTTTTTGTTGAGTTACTTTTTCAAAAAGCACATGTAACTTATGTTTTAAAGTTACTTTATGTAAAAGTGTTCTCACCCATTATAAAAAGTGAGTCACTTATAATTCTAAAGTCACTTTATCTTTTCTTAAGTTACAATTTAGTAGATAGTTCATAAAGTACCATTGTAAAAGTGACTTTCACTTATTTATAAAAGTGGGTCACATAAAGTAATTTTTTTTTTTTTTTAAGTGAGCTAATTAGATTAAGTTTGGAAAGGGGAGGATGGGGGGAGGGGTTTAAATATAACATTATAATTCACTTCCCAACATTCACATAGTTCATCGGCATCTTCAACAATTTTTCTTCAAAAACCATAACTTCTTCATTCGGAAGCCATTTTTAGAGCTGTTTTTTTTTAGTCGACCTAATTTTTCGAGATATTTCCATTGGAAGTGTTGGGCACAGGATCCCCCAAGGCAAGTTTTGGGGCTTAAAGCCTAGATTTTGATTAAGTTTGATGTAAAGACTGTGTTTTATGGGTGTGGAGCGCGAAGATTGTAAATGAATCAGAGGGTTGTCCGCCCTCATTTTTGTAATGTAATGTCGACTTTAGAGATTTACCCATGGTTCGCGGACCATGGGATTGTATAAATAGAGTGAGGCTCTAAGTTTTAAATAGGCAATGATCACCAAATGAAAATGAAGAATTGAGTCTTATCTAAGTGTAAAGTTGAGTCTTCAAGTCGTAGAGTAGGAGAAGGCTTTGCAAACGAGTGCACAAATGCCTAGTAGTCTGCAGTTGAGTGCGCGAACCCCTGCAACTGAGTGCACAGGGTGAGTCAAGTCTGTAATCGATCAGAGAAGTAATAAAGAAGAAGTTTTTCACCAGTTATGTGTATCTATATCCTGTTTTATGCATTCAGTATATTGGATATGCATTTTTACTGTTTATATGTGCGAACTTATATGATTATGTTGATTAAGAGAATATAAGATAAAGTATATTTTTACGTGAAGTTAACTAACAATTATAAGAAGATAAGTAAGATACACAGTGAAACTTGGGGAAATAGCACAGGAACGCTACCTTAGCAGTGCGAAAGCACCTCAGTCCCTAGTTAGGGCTACGGGAAGGCGAGTGTAATGGATCGTAGAGGTATCGTAAGACAGGACAGTGCGTGAAGTGACTTGCATGAAGCTATTCACAGTTGGACTAAATAGACCCCTTAGACATCTCAAGGGTGTAGAAACTTAGTTCCAGCATCCCCCCATAGTGCTTCAGGTGAGACCTCAGTTTGCGCTCCGTGGGTTGTTGCCGAAAGGGCCAATAGTGTAGGGATTTGTTTGGCTAAGTAACTCTGAACCTGGGTTAGGCCCCATCAAGCCAACAAATGGTTTTGTTGTCGGGAGGGAACCTACATAGAGATGTCTAATGTTGCATCATTAGAATCCAACTAAGAAGGAAATTGAAGGTTGGTTGGATATGAGAATTCACGGATTCACGGCGCAGGAGAATAGGAATCCGCGACTGACAAAAGAAGAGTGGTTAGACTGCTACCTATACTAGTGGATCATGAAGCTAGCAGATAGCCAAGGAAGGTGGAAACTTGATGGTCCTGTTGCGTAGATCCTAGAATTGGTGTGCAAATTGGAAACATTGGAGGATAAGATCACGTGCGTTGTTGATCACTGGATTGATCGGATTATAGGGGGATTCATTACTGATTTCACGGTAGATAATTCAATCAGCTATAGCGAGGTAGAGCGACGCTTTCTCAAAGGACCGTGAGGTAAGTACGTAAAGTCCCTGAATACTTGGATTAAAATTCTATTGTGTGAAAAGTGGATTATGCAGTTACATTGATGTTCAGGGCTACGCGATGTGGAAAAACTTATAGAAACGAAGGAAGTAAGGGACCAGAGAGTAGCCCCTTGATTTCACCTCCACGAGGGGATGAGGAAGAGCTCGTGAAGGTCTCTCCGTGAAGTGCGATCCATTTGATAAGACAAAGAATTACGCGCATACCACCCCCACCCACACAGCCACCAACTTCACCACCATCTCCCCCATCTTCGCCCATACCACCTCCACCGCCACCTCGATTCAATATGGGAAGCATGATAAAGTTGCGTGAGTTCAAGGGATTGGGAAATGAAGATCCGGACCAATTTTGGTTCATGGTAAAAACTGTATGGGAAGCGCAGGGAGTTACGGACAAAAATATAAAGAAAGCAACACTAGTTAATGCCTTACAGGATCGTGTGGTGACCTGGTACATTAAGCACTCAAGTGATAATCCGAATATAGGAATCGCGGATATCCAAGCTGCGCTAAATAAGGAATTTAGTAGGCCGAAGTCAGAAGCACAGTCAATCATTGGGTTCAAAGAAATCACAATGCTACTAGGTGAGACTCCTTGGGAGCTGGATCAGAGGCTGAAGTGTACAATTCACGAAGCTAATATGAATTTGACGTATGGACAACACCACAAATGGTTTGTAGCATCGCCAATGCCATATTAAGGAATGCGCTTTTGTAGCAAAGGTTAACGACTCAAGCAGAGGCCTTTGAGATCGCAATGAGGCTTCATGAGACCCCAATGCAGGATCCTAACTTGGGAGTTCAGAAAATACGTCCGCAGTTGAAAAACTTATGCCTTGAGATGCAGAATTTGAAATAAGATAGGACAGCTCGACCCGAAATACGCAAAGAATTGTGGCGCATAAAATGCAAAGGTCAGGGTCATGACAGAGATCATTGCCTTGTGTTCGCAAATTACCTCGCAGGGTGAGGACCGATGCCATTAAGGCCAGAAGCGTAAGAAGGACCAAGCGCAGTGCCTACTTTGTGGTGCACAATTTGACAAATAGGAGGAAAGCATGCTATGGACAAATGCCATTTTTTGCAGAATACACGCAAAATTCGCAACAGTTGTTCTGTAATTTCTGTAGATCGGTGGGACACGACAAGTGCACTTATAGAAGGTATGAGCTGATGATGGATAGAACTCCCACCTACATGGTTCAGGCTGAAACGCCACCCGTGGGGGAGGATGCAAGGATGGCGCGAACCAGATTTGAGGGGCGCGGACGACGCCAAGGTGGAGGAGGACCTAGAAGAGCTCGTGGATAGTTGATATGCTACAATTTTGGAGGGCCAGGACATTATGCCCATGATTGTACAAACCCAATGCGTCCATTGTGTCTATATTGTACCTTGTTTGATCATGAGATGGAAGATTGTCCTACTCTGATAGCTAGGATACGTGACAAGGGAGCGCTACCACCTCCCCCGACTCAGAACCTGCAGATGATGAGGTTTGAGCCATGTGAGGAAGACCCTAATGTGAAAATTGTGCTCCGAAGTGGAATTACAATGGGAGATGATAAATGAAAACAACTAGAAGATAGCACTTGGGTTCGCAAAGCTTTGGTGAAAGAAGTGGAGTTTGATTTGGAGTGCACTCAAGAAACCTTTATGGAAGCTAAGAAGAGCTTCAGTGATGCCTCCACTTTAGGAAGCAAAGATAGACTGGAGCTGGAAATGGACCCATCTATGCGTATGGTGTTCCTAGAAACATGTATGAAGCTACTGTGTGATAGTAAGGCTATAAAGGGATTACAGGAACTCATTAACAGATGCGCTCGAACGTGCTAGGAGAACCATGCGTAGTCCTAAATATTGGAAAGCATAAGACTAGAACATGAAGAGAAATGGGGTTAACTGCGCAGATTGGAGAATATGAGATGGACTTGTTATCACTCTAGGAAGTTCTCGTATGGTTGTGGCTCGAAGATGCCTGGTAACATATAATCTTCGATATTATTCTCGGAACTATCAGAATGGATGATGGTTTGGATCATGCCAGATAACCATTTCGACTAGTTCCGAGAACAATATCAAAGATTATATGTTACCAGGAATCTTCGAGCCACAACCATAGGAGAGCTTCCGGAGTGATAACATAATTGGCGCTATTGCAGGGGAGAGGAGACTGAAGCTAAGCTTCCCTGGGAAATGACACAGATCCAGCTTCGATGATAGACAAAGTCTAGACACTATTTTGGTTGTAATCATCTATCTGGTGACTCTACTAGAGGACAAATCTTTTGGCGACTCCACTCGACAATTCTGGCTTAGTTTGTAAGGCATACTCACAGAAATCCTCAAAAGCCCCAAGCTGACCCAGTGCCTAACCCTGAAAAGATCATCAAAGGTAGAAAAGTGTTGCAGAAAGGAGCATTAGCTTCAAGTAGTTCTAAATATTGTTCTACTGCTCCTCAAGAAAATTCTATATTAGAACAGTTACATGTTGAGATTATAGCTTCTAGTGCTAGTAGTGAGGAAGAAGCCTCAGAAATTCATAGATCCCCTTGCCCTCCATGGCCTTCTTTCATTGCAAGCCTAAAGGCAGCCCCTACTCCTATCCATCATATCCCTTCAGTCATATCAATAATCCCTCAACCCTCTGTCATTCATACCTCCAACACCTTTATAGCTACCACAGCAATGGCAGCGCCTACCAAAATGGAGAGAATTATAGCTGCTAGGTATGGACCTTTAGTCTTGGCCATTACTTTGAATGCTATGCCCACTGGAGAATATCAGAAATACATGCCTAAGTTTACTGGGACAGAAGGGGTTACAGCTAAAGAACACCTTGAATCATTCTATAGCTATTCTGATAATCTAGATATTAGTGAAGATGATGTGTGGATGAGAGTATTTGTCCAAATCCTAGATGGAGAGGTTGGAAAATGGTTCAGGGAATTGACCTCGAGGTCTATAACAGATATTGAAGCCTTAGATGATGTATTCCTAAAGCACTGGGGGGATAAGAAAGATCTTCTCTACTATCATATTGAGTTTGGGAACCTAAAAAGGGAAAATGGTGAGTCATTGTTTGATTTCAATAAAAAGTTTAACCGCATGTACAACAAGATACCAGCTGAAGTGAAACCCACGCCTACCTCTACTAAACTCACATATGCCAATGCTTTTGATTCTGACTTCTGTCTACTATTGAGGGAGAGAAGGTCTGCTACTTTGGCTGAGATGCAGGATGCAGCCTTAGAGGTAGAATCTAACATCATGGCTACAAAGAAACTCAAGGGACATGTTGATCGAAGGAGACAGAGGGATGAATCTTCATCATCTTCCGATCCCAAGTTAGATAAGATGACCAAGATAATAGAGTCATTAGCCTCTGAAATCTCTAAGCTAAAGATGGAACAACACTCTGGGAAAGGAAGAGCTCCTAATGCCTTTGCTTTTAGAAATCCAAACCCATATAGGAGAGCTAATGAGTAGTTGCAGGTTCCTCAAAGAAATAGAGATGCAAATGAAGACCAAAGGATGAAGACCCCTTTACAAAATGTAGTCATGGATGAATATCAGTATGAGGAAGATGATGAGATCCATTGTCTGGAAGACAAGGGCAGTGCCTCTTTTTTAACCTTAGTTGCATATGAAGAGTCATTATCCGAGGACCAAATCAGCCAAGAGTGGGATGGTGGGGTTGTTCTGCAAACTGATGACCAACATAGATACAATCTAAGGTCCAAGGTGAATACTGCCCAGGAAACCCCTATTCATAGGGCTACTGTCCCTCCAATGTAGCAAACTAACAAGCAAAAACGACCAGCAGCTGATCCCATCATTCTCAAAGCTCCAGCTCAAGAGGTAAGAGGCCCTCACAAGTCCCCTTCTCCCTTTAGTTTTGAATCAGAAATCTAGAAGATGAAAATATATGTACCTCTGATGGAACTAATGAAGAATGAATCCTTTAAGAGACCCATCTTTGAGGCCCTTGAGCTTAAAACCACACAAGCATCCAATGACTATGTGAATTTGTAAGATGACAAACCAGTCGTTGTCCTTAGCCCAATGATTGAACATTCTGATGACAATTCTCCATCATTCTATGTCTTCTTGACTATTCATGACAAAATCTTTCACAATTGTTTGCTGGACATAGGTTCTAGCCATAATCTAATGCCTAAGGCTGTCATGGATGAGTTGGGCCTTGAAATCACTAGGCCTTATCATGACTTGTTTTCTTTTGACTCTAGAAAGGTGAAATGTTTGGGGTTAATAAAAGATCTAGCCATCACCATGTCTCAGTTGCCTATGAAGAACATGATGATGGATATTGTCGTAGCAGATGTCCCCCCTAAGTTTGGCATGTTACTTTCCAGAGGATGGATTAAGAGATTAGGTGGGACTTTGCAAAATGACCTATCCTATGCCACTGTCCCAGTTTTGGAGGTGAAAGCAGGAGATTATACAAAGAGGCTCAGTTAGCTTATATCATCAGCGATGAAAGGAATCCTGCTAATCATCCCATCTATGCTGTTGATACTGATTTTGGGGCCTGTATTATTCAAGTGGAAGAATCCCAGTTGGCCTCCATGCAGCTTAGAAAGCTGGTTTGCCATATCACAGAAGTAGAAGGCCCACAAATCTGGGATATGTTCTTTGATGGAGCGTGCTCTAAGGAAGCTGCAGGAGCAGCTGTAGTTCTTGTATCTCCCATAAGAGAATGCATACATTCATCTTTCAATCTAACTTTTCAGGTCACCAATAATATAGCAGAATACGAAGCTTTGATGTTAGGCTTAAATGTTGCTAAAGAAATGGGCATCAAATATCTAAAAGTGTTTGGAGATGCAGACCTTATTATTCAACAGGTGAATAAGACATTCCAGGCGAAACCCGAGGTTGAAGGCATACAGAGATAAGGTATGGAAGCTCAAGGATTCTTTCAATAGCTTTAGTATTTCATACATCCCTAGAGCTAAGAATCAGCTTGTTGATTCCCTTGTTGTGTCTGCTAGCACTTTTATCCCTCCTTTGCCTCCTAAGTTGACTTATGAAGTCCAAGTGAAATATAGACCGTCTTTGCCTGACAATGTCAAGTATTGGAAAGTTTTTGAAGATGATGATGAAGTCAATAGGTTTCTACAAGTCATTGATGAATTCTCTGAAATGCAAATTGACCAAGAGAATGGCGCCATCGAGGAATGCAACCAACTCAAGCTAAGAGACAAAATTGGCCAGGATAGCATTGAGAAGTTGCCTAGTAACCATATACCCAAAGGGTTGGTGCCCTTAGAGAGGTTGTTTGACCATAACGATGTACCTTATAAACCTGCCAAAAAAGAAAGTGAGTTTGCAGTTCATGGACATAATATAGGGAGTCCAGCCCACCCAAAGTATATCAATTTGTCCACTCACTTGTCCTTTGCCCAAAGCTCTGAGTATTGCACCCTGATGAAACAATTTGCTAATGTATTCGCTTGGGAATACAATGACCTTAAGACCTATGACACCAACATTATTCAACATAAGAGTCCACTGGATAAGAACACCATCCCTTTCAAGCAGAAATTGAGGTTGATCAACCTTCTCTTATTATCGTTGATTGAAAAGGAGATCAAGAAGTTGTTGAATGCCAAGATCATAGTTCCCCTAAGGTACTCGAAGTGGATAACTAACCTTGTGATAGTGAGGAAGAATAATGGAGAAATTAGGCTTTGTGTTGATTCTAGGAATCTGAACAAGTTCTCTAAAAAAGACAACTACCCCCTGTCCAAGATGGAACATTTGTTGCAAAAAGTTTCAAGGGCTAGAGTTATGTCTTTCTTGGATGGATTTTCAGGTTACAATTAGATTGATGTACACCCAGAAGACCAAGAAAAAACTTCATTCACTACTCCTTGGGGCACTTTTATGTACTCTAAGATGCCTTTTGGACTAATGAATGTTGGGGCTACTTTTCAGAGGGCCATGGACATAGCCTTCGTGGGAGAGAAGGACAAGTTTGTCCTTATTTATCTTGATAACATAACAGTTTTCTCCAGTAGTCACAAGGATCATTTATAGCATTTGAGGAAGGTGTTCCTAAAGTGCAAAAGGTTTGGAATTTCAGTAAATCCAAAGAATTCTAGTTTTCTCTAGAAGAAGGTAAACTTTTAGGACATATTGTTTTTGCTGCGGATGTCAAAATCGATCTAGAAATAGTTCAAGCAATACAAACATTGTCCATCCCAAGGTCAAAAAGGGACATTCAATCCTTTCTAGGTAGGATTAACTTTGTGAGGAGGTTTATTCCAAACTTTGCAGAACTAGTGAAGCACATCACTTTCATGTTAAAGAAGGGGTCAGAGATATAATGTATAGAGGCTGCAAGAAGATCTTTTGAAGCCATCAAAGGAGTTATCATGGAAGCTCCCACATTAATCAGACCAGACTACGCCAAGGAGTTTTATATATTCTCTTTCGCCTCTTATGACACACTCGCAGTAGTCTTGTTGCAGAAAAATGGTGAAGGTGTAGAGCACCTAATGCCCTTCTTCAGCAAAACTTTGAGGGATGCTGAATTAAGGTATGACCTTATTGAAAAAGAGGCATATGCTCTTATAAAGTCTTTAAAAGCATTCTGAATTTACATTCTGCACTCCAAAGTGGTTGCCTATGTACCTTTATCTTCAATAAAGGACGTCGTAACCTAGCCAGATGTTGATGGAAGAAGAGCCAAATGGATTGCAAAACTCATAGAATTCAACATAGAGGTGAAGCCCACCAAGCTTGTCAAAGGCCAAGGCTTGGCTAAACTAATGGTTGAGGAAAATTGCAATATGCTAGACATAAATTACATGAGTTTAAATGTAGATGGGGAGCAAACAGAGGGAGCAATAGGAAATCACGAACATAACCAGTCTTTGGCTGAGAATTTGGCTACTTGTGAGTGGTATTCCAGTATAGCTCATTTCTTGTTGAAGCTAGAAGTTCCTCTAGGGCTTAGCTCAAGTCCGGCCAGGACCATTAAGCTCAGATTAGCCAAGTTTTGTATCAATAAGAGCCTACTTTATTGGAGGGACCCATCTGGAATCCTCTTGAGATGTCTAGACAAAGAACAATCTGTGGAAGTCATGCACCAGTTTCATTCTAGCATCTGTGGAGGGCATCATTATTGGAAAACCACAGCCCACAAGATCCTGAGGGCTGGGTATTATTGGCCTACTCTATTCTTTGATGTGTTTTCATTTGTGAAGTCTTCTGACAAATGCCAAAGGTTTACAGCAAGACAACAGCTGAAATCTCTACCCTTGAAGCCAATACACACCAATGGTCCCTTCCAGTAGTGGGGTTTAGATTTCATAGGGGAGATTAATCCACATTCCAGTGGCTGAAATAGGTGGATCTTAGTAGCCACTGACTATTTTACCAAATGGATTGAAGCTATAGCCACTAAGAAGGTTGATCACCAAGTTGTCATGAAGTACTTAACTGATAATATTTTCGCTATATTTGGCTGCCCGACCAAACTAGTCACAGATAATGCAACAACTTTCTGAGCGAAGGAATTGGTGGACATGTGTGAATCAATGGGCATATAATTGGTGCATTCTACCTCATATTATCCTCAAGGAAATGGCTTGGCAGAATCATCCAATAAGAACTTGGTAAGGATAATCAAAAAACTGCTGGAAGACAACAAAAGGGGCTGGGATTCCAAGCTGAAGTTTGCACTATGGGCTAACAGAGTTACCACCAAGAAATCCATAGGGAACTCTCCATTCAAGTTGGTGTATGGTATTGAGGCTATTTTTCCTATCCAATTGACCCTCCCTGTGGCCAAGTTCTTGCAAGAGGAGCAGGATGAGGAAAATGACATGGCAAGGACGATGAGTGACTTGGTTGAAGTCCAGTAGATCAGGGAGCAACTGATTGAGAAGTTAACAATGCATCAAAAGAAGATCAAGGAAGTATTTGATAAAAAGGCAAATATGGACAGTTTTTAGGTTGGTGACTGGGTCATCAAGTGGGATGCATTCAAGGAAAGGAAGGGTAATCATGGCAAATTCAATGCCTTGTGGATAAGACCTTTTGTCATTGCTCAAGCTCAGGCAAACAACACCTTTGTCCTACACAATTTGGAGGGGGAAAGTGTTTTCGATGGCCCAATCAATGGGCGATTTCTCAAGCTTTATTTCATTTAAGGTTTTAAAAGCCTTATTATTGTAAATATGTTTTTTCTTTCAGTTTTTCATTTTTCTACGAAACAGACTCCATGCCCAATGGAACACTAGGATGTAGATTTGATATTCTTGTTTACAGGAAAGGCATTGTTTCTACAGTTCTTGAAACCTCACAGGGAGGCTTTCATCCCCATAAGGAGCCAGTGTTAGTATTGAGGTTCATTGTTATGATTTTAAGTGGGAATGGTCTCCTCAAGCCTTCGAAATATTGAAAAAAGCAACAGAGGCAGGGCTTTTAGCAGAGGCAATGGGGGACACATCTAAGCCGTTGGATCTAGTTCCAATCCACGACCCAGATCCGCTGACAGGCCATAGGCCACAATACCAGACCCGATGGAACTTGTGGAGACTAGAACATAAAGTTTGAAATCCAGTGGGGTCCGCGGTAACATGCACGATTGTCCACCACCGTTGATCTACCTCTCCTAGTTCGATGGCTGTCATCCATATCGCACGGGAAATAAGCACAAGGAATACCTGTCCGATGAAGGTGGTTTTCTCTCTCTCCTTCGACTCTACATGTCATCTGCTGTATGAATAAGGCGGGCTCTGATATTTATCGCTTACCGCCCAATGCCTGCCCGATGGAACCTACTCCCACCTTAGAAAACTGCCCCTGACCGTTATCTGCCGAGCACTTCTTCCGCTCGATTACCGTCAGATCTGTCCACCCGACATCTAACGGCTCGGACTTAACCCGCTGCCGCTAAAGACTGCAAGCCTCCTGTAGTCGATCTCCTTTATTCATTCCTTCTGATCCAGTGGCCCTTGTTCATGATCTCTCCCGCTTGTCCTTCGCCACCCTTCCATTACTTAGTCCGTCTGATTTAATACATCCAACAGCTACTCGCTTGTCCTTTGATGCTCTGGCATTACTCTATTCTTCCGATTTGGCACGTCCTGCTACCCATGCACCTCGTACTCTACTTCCTATTAGTCACCCGAGGAGGAAGGTGGTTGACTTTGTCAGTATTGTGACAGTCAGGATGCTGAACTGAAATACCATAAAGCATGGCCGAAAGAGGAAGGATACAACACGATGTTGCAAAATATAAATAAACAGTCATGGAGCCTCACTAGCACGATCAAACCAGCCATCTAGCAAGGCAGTGTTGTACCAAAATTAATTACCATTTTCGTGATGGAAGGAGAATTGTGTCCTTATATGCAATCAGATAGTTAAAGCCAAAGGGGGTAGGTTAGGATAGCTGGAGACCTCTGAAAGCCACAAAGCATTGTAAAGGGCCTATAAAAGGCCAGAAACTAAATGTAATAGGGGTTCAACTTCTGGAGACTGTTAAGACTCTGCCACTCAAGCTTCTCATCTTCATTCATTAGTAATACAAGCTTCTTTTGTTGTTATATGTTCAATATCCCAATTTCCCTGCTGCTCTAAGCTTGCACTTGAACAAGTTGTTCGGGATTCTTTGTGTTAATGCCAGATAACTGTCATCTTATCTTTGTGTTGATGTATTAGATTTGCAAGCTTCATTTACTTTCTATAGCTGTCCATCATATGTTTATGTATGTATTTGTTGGTATGGTTAGTATTCTCCATTCATTCACTTAATCTACAAACTATTGAGCATTAGTGGTCTAAATCCTTGTAGGCTGAGGGTGTTCATGCTTATCTTGGGTTAAACATAGTCAAAATGGTTATCTAGCTTGATCCAAACCATCATCCATTCCGATAGTTCCGAGAACAATATCGAAGATTATATGTTACCAAGCATCTCCAAGCCACAACCATAGGAGAGCTTCCTGGAGTGATAACAGGACCAAGTAATTTTTCATTTAGGATCAAACGCGAATGTTCTTCTGAAGCTGAAATGGGAGTGCATGGGGAGGCCTATGCTGCAGTGGTCTCATATTGAGCTGCAAATGGTGAACCAATAGAAGATAATACCCCTGGGGCGACTGCAGGTAATCACAATGGATATTGAGGGAGTGAGCACGCTAGCAGACTTTGAGGTGATAGAAATTGTTGATGACAATAATCCTTACCTCATACTCTTAGGAATTGGTTAGGCCACTGACATGAACAGGGTGATTACTCTGAAGAAGTGCAAGATGATTTTTGAGAAGAAGTCTCTGTGCGTAGTTATACCCTTGGACCCTGCTAAAGGATTACGCTACACAGAATCGATGCGCTACTATGAAAGTGATGATGATTTGGCGTATATCTACAAGATAACCGTGTGAGAGCAAGGCTGGGTAAATCCCACTACAGATGGACAAATTTCATGGGAGCGCAAAAGCTCATGTACTTCATATTTTGATGAAGAGATAGAGCGATGGCAGAACCGGTTACACGAGGTAACCACGCTGAACTGTAATATGATGACAAGATCACTGCGTTATGTATTGATAGAAGTGAGAGATTTGCCTACTTATGATGGATTAGGTGAGGTAGATGCTTTCTTGGATAGATTTGAAAGTGAGGTGCTGGAAAAGAAACGTTTCCAGGCCTTGAACTAGGTACTGCGTGCTACGCCTATGAGGTGGTGGGGTACGCATAAAGGAAGCTTTGACGACTGGTGCGAATGTAGTAGGATGATGTGTACACAGTTTGGGAAGCCTAAAGTGTGGCTAACAGATAAATACAATGGATAGGATGGTTTGCGCGCACATCTGTCTAGGTGGGTACAGGCATATGGTAAACAACCTATGCAGATGCACATGAACATCGCGTTGGGAAATATGGTCAATAACCATGTGTTGGGGGGGAAACATGCGAACGGTTCCTCATGTTGAAATGACGGAGTGTGGAGACAATGACCACGCAGAAGTTTATCCACACGAAAGCCTTTAACGAAGTGTGCGAAACACCGAATAAGGCATGTAATGCGCAGCAAAGTGATTGGGACCTGCGCATACTAGCAGTACTATGGGCTTATAGGGTGACGTGCAAGAAATTTATAGGACAGATGCCCTCTAGGTTGGTTTATGGAGGGAACACTAGAATGACGATGAAGTATATCATGCCTAGTCCATGCATAGCAGTGCCCACGGATATGATGGATTGCGTTGCCTTGGAAGAATGGATCGCGCAGTTATAAGAGCTCAAAGAAAAACGCTTGGGACTGGATGAAGAGATCCAACAGGGTGATCTTAGGCTCTAAGAACTCATGAATGAAAGAGTTCGGTTGACAGAGAAAAGTGCCATGGTGGAAGCAGAAGTTAAGAAGCTTAAGGAAGGGATAAAGAAGGACTTTCTTGATTAAAAAACCGTGGTGATAAAACAGGATGCGCACGATTATGTTTGTGAATTTGGGGACTACCACTAAGAGTTGATTAGTTTGATGCCTTGGATTGGACCGTATGTTACTAAGGGGATCATAGATGGTGCGAAATGCAGTTGGTAAAGTGCGCGATGTAGTTGGTGAAGTCAAATGGCAAACTCTTCCCAGGAGAAGTAAATGGTAGTCGGTTGAAGCTGTATACAAGTGGCCCGACCACCTGACTAGCCGTGGGAAGCACAGTCTTAGCGCTCTAGGTAGTTGAAAGGAGGTACGAGACTATAAAATACTCTTCTTGAGAGCTGTGTGATGACAGGATAGTACGCAGGAGCGAAGTGTCACAAGGTCCGCAACAGTGCAAGGGTAGCCGCGCTACGGCGCGGGTTGGCTGGAAAGCGACCGTTATAGTCACTATTCACGATGTGATGCTTGGTTTGAGACCAAATGGAGCGGGCGACAGGCAGTTAAGACAAACTTTATGGGATAGATTTGGGAAAATCTTTCGCTAAGGGAGCATTAATGGAACGGATTTGGGTGCAACGGTTGAATTCAAATTCAAAAGGCGTCGTAAATTGCAAAGGGCTACCCAGAAAACAACACTTGGCCATTTGAGAATTGAGTTGTCGTGTGCCCAGAGATTTCTAAACCCAGACCTATGTGACCTATTGGAGTTAAAGGCATTGTGTGAACACCTACCTGAGCAATTGAGAGATTTCTGGAAAAACAAGGTGGCAGCGTCTGAAGAAGCCAAAGATATCAGAGAGATGACTGTTGAAGAGGCCGAGTAGGCCATGATAGTAGGAGATGCCCATGAGAGCATCGGGATAGTCACAGAAATCCCTAAATCACCATGCACGTCGAGACCCAAGAAAGATAAGCAACCCATGGTTTTGGTGCACGTGTCCCTTAGAAACTCACCACGAACTAAACTGACCATGGAAGAAAAGGGGAAGGCGGTCAATTTGGAAACTTACGAGGAGGAGGAAGACCTTGAGGACATCCTCATAGAAGAGGGAGAGGACGAAGAAATGGAGGAAGAAACCGAGGGAACGGACCTTGCAACTAGGCTACCCACGTATGTTCCTCCATAGAAGGGGAAGGCAAAGGTGCCCAAGGATCTATATGAGAGAAAGAGCTCTCTGCAGACTCTGCTGCTACCCGATGATATCATTTTTGAAGGAGCGCACTTGGGATGGCTGTCGGGTCTAACGTTTGAAGACTGGGATCTTGTGGACCACGAGAAATTCCCACACTTGGCAATTGCGTAGCTCATGAGGCCAAAGAAAAACATTGCGGCAGGAGTTATAGAGTTGGAGCTGCACAAGTGGTTGTGCGGAGTAGAGAAAGAAGGGTTGTTAAACCTGCTCTATGTTTTGCATTACCATCGCGCCACAATAACTATATTTTTCATTAGGCAGCTGCTCTACCTGATGCATGATGGGTGTTTATGGCTGGAGGAACCCATCCCCCTCACGGACTACCTGATTCATAGAATTACCTGACTTCCTTGCAAAGGGGAGGACCCAACGGGCATATCCAATGGTAAAAGTGATGACTTGGCCATCACAGAGGCCATGAAGAAAAAATTCAAGTTAGAGAAGAAGAAACAAGGGTACATGATGTCTAGTATCAACAACACTGTAGTTCGGGTTGTGATGTAGATACTCGCTGGGAAGGTTATGCAGAAGTGTCGCACGGATGAGCTGCCCACGCCAGTGGTTGCACTTGTCGTGCAGTGCACAGAGGGGGTCTAGCTTAACTGGTCATAATACTTGTGTAGAGAGTTCCTGGAGAATTGTCATGAGGCATAGGAATAGGAGAAGACCTTTCACTACGCATGGTTTCTGCTATCCATAGTGTTAGTGGCTTGGGAAGTTCCTGAGGACAACTAGTTCCCCACAATTGCGAAGGATCTTCCAGAGGCAACGAAGTATGCTTCATTGTGGGCCACTGAAGACATGTAAAGGATCCGAGACAATAAGATATTATAGGTGTTCATGGAGATGAAAATCACAATGGGGATTAACCGCAAGCCGCAGTTATCACCCACTGTCTATAATAGTCTACAAAGCTTCGTGGAGTTCAAGGTGAATTTCCATCACATCTATATCAGGGCGTGTAAGGACCCTGCGAAGAAGTGGAACAAGCTCCCATACCTGGCCACGGACGATGTCATATTCATCATACTTGAGTCATGGCCATTGGAGTGGCATGATCTAGCCATCTCTGCGTTGAAAATGGAGAAGTTTGCTGCACAAAGGAAGAAGGAGGAGGAAAAACTGTGGATGGTGCAGTTGGCAGAGAAGAGAAGAAAAGAGACAGCAACAACAAAGGCGCATGAGGCGTGGGATGCTACAAAGGTAGCAACAGAACAGAAGAAGGAAACCAAAAAATAGAAACATGCAATAGAGAAGGAGCATTAGGGCCATAAGTCATCGTCGCCTGAGGAAGAGGCTGAGACAGAGGAAGGTGGGGCAAACCCACAGACAGTGTCTACATAGTTGAAGCACCAGTGCCCAAGAGAGCAGGTGGGGCCGTGGAAGAAGTCAAAAGCCTCTAGGACTTCTTTCGACCTGGTCACCCTCACTGAGGGCGATCTGCATGAAAAAGGGGAGACAATGCACAAAGTCACCACGGAGGCCCTCTAGCACTTCACAGAGGAAAATCATATGGCATTGGGGGCCCTTTGGGCACAGATACAGGAGTTGCAGGTGTGCACTTCTTAGGCTGGTACTCTATCGACCAGCCTCGCAATAGGAATGAGCATAGCTGAGGAAATTTTGCGCACCCACATGACCAATATTATAGTGCTACAAGAGGGGGCACTCGTTACAGAAAATGAGGTTGATAGGCCTATGGTCAATGCACTAAAATGGGTGGGGATCAACATGGCTGCGCTCCCTCCGAAGACACTTTATGTTTTGCAGGACGGAGTAACTGTATAACTACAAGCTAAGGAGGGCCGCGCACTCCAAGTAATGAGTGAATAACGAATTAACATGGAATAGTTGAGCTTGCAGCGCGATGATGTCATGTCACAAAACAGGCAACTAGTGCAGGTCGTTGAGGAGGCCTGCCAGATGGTCCCTGAATTAGCCATCCCAGCAGAGGCACCCACAGAGGCGCGCATCTAGAAGCTAGTAGTAGGAGTGCGCGAGGCACGGGAAGAAATGGCTAAGGTTCAACTGGATCTGAACCTTCAGATAGCTGAGCTGTAGTTGAAGGCGTAACCTTCAATTCCACCAGAGGTGAGGGAACAAAACACCAGCGCCATCACAACGGGAATAGAGGAGATCAATAGTGTAGTAAAGGACTGCACCAAACTTTTGGAAGAGTCGTTCGAGGTCCTCACCACTCTGCAGGAGGACCCAAACATATAGCGCTTAGAAACAAAGGCGAATGAGCTACAACAAAAATAAGATGATATAAAAGGGACTACGCAGACGGTGGCCCTTACTCAGAGGCTCGTTGGGATGCAGTAGTCAAAAGTGCTTAAGGAGTAGGTAGATGCAACGAGACATAAGGAAGCGGTTTGGAAGGTGTGTGTCCAATCATGGATTGATGAGGCCTTTGTCATCAGAACCTCGATCCAAGCCAAGTTTGCGCAGATGCAGGGAACGTGGGAGTAGATGCAGGGAAGAAGTTCAAGTACCGCGGTCTCTAAACAACATGTGAAGGAGGTACAACAGGTAGCTGCTCAGTGCATTGCTGATCTTGTAGCAGTTCGGGCAGAGTTGGGAGGTCTCTGTACGAAAATCTCCGCACCGATAGAGTGACTTGAAGGTGAGTCACGATGTTTGTGTTCGGGGCCTGTTAGGCACAGGAACCCCCAAGGCAAGTTTGGGGCTTAAAGCCTAGATTTTGACTAAGTCCGATGTAAAGACTCCACATTTTATGGGCATGGAGCACGAAGATTGTAAATGAGTCATAGGGTTTTCCACCCTCATTTTTGTAATGTAATGTTAGCTTTAGAGATTTACCCATGGTACGCGGGTCATGTGATTGTATAAATAGAGCTTGGCTCTAAGTTGTAAATAGGCAATGAACACCGAATGAAAATGAAGAATTGAGTCTTATCTAAGTGTAGAGTTGAGTCTTTGGGTTGTAGAGTAGGAGAAGGCTTTGCAGCTGAGTGTGCAAACCCCTGCAGCTGTGTGTGCAGGGTGAGTCGAGTTTGTAACCGATTAGAGAAGTAATAAAGAAGAAGTTTTGCATCTATTCTATGTATCTATTTCCTATTTTATGCATTGAATATATTGGGTATGAATTGCATTTTTATTGTTTATATGCACGAACTTATATGATTATGTTGATTAAGGGAATATAAGATAAAGTATTTGTTTACAAAGTTAACCAACAGTTGTAAGAAGATAAGTAAGATCCGCGGTGCAACTTGGGGAGATAGCGCAAGAACGCTGCCTTAGCAGCGCGAAAGTACCTCAGTCATTGGTTAGGGCTACGTGAAGGTGAGTGTAATGGATCGTAGAGGTATCGCGGGTCAAGACAGTGTGCGAAGTGACTTGCGCGGAGCTATTCATAGTTGGACTAAATTGACTCCTCAGACATCTCAAGGGTGCAAAAACTTGGTTCCAACATCCCCCCATATTGCTCTGGGTGAGACCTCAGTCCGTGCTCAGTAGGCTGTTGCCAAAAGGTCCAGTAGTGTAAGGATTTGTTTGGCTAAGTAACTCTGAACCTGGGTTAGGCCCCATCAAGCCAATAGGAATACTTAGTTTCAACATATACAACTTCAGTGTATTTTCAAATGGAAATTCCATGCATGGTTATTCATGATAGAAGCAACTACTTCCAATGGCTATCCTACATTGCGGATTTACTTATAAGTAAAGGTCTTTATAGAATAGTCTCAGGCCAAGAGTCTAAACCTAAAGATGAAGATTAGCAAGCCAAATGGGAAAATAAGCAAGATCAAGCACGTGGGTTGATAGGGATGTCTATTTCTCCAGACCTTAGATTCCATGTCGCAGAAATTGTTACCCCCAATGAAACAATGAAACAACTCAATAAAGCTTTTAGAATTAAAAATGAAATTAGAGCCCATCAAATTGAAAATGACATGCTTACGTTGGACCCCAATAAGTTTTCTTCCATTGATTTTTTTTTGTCCAAGTTCAAGACCCTTAGACTTCTCCTAGAAGGTGTTAAGCTTAAGAAAGAAGATGGTAGCCTTATATATTCCATTCTTACTAAGTTAGGACCAGCCTACTCTGTGTTTGTTTCCACCTTCCATTCTATTAGAGGAGCCTTTATTTCTCAAGAACAAGCCTACAAGTCCCCCTCTTTTGATGCCTTTTGTGATTCTTCAATAAGAGAACAAAAAACACTCTTACATCATGGTCTTCTTAATACTAGAAACTCTTCTAAGAAAGCCTTAGCAACCCAGCAACAACCAAGTTCAAAGAATCCTAAGAAGAAGCATCCTAAAAAGAATGGTCCTAAACCAAAAAAGGGTCCTAATCTATTTGAGTCTCAAAATGAAAAATCAACTCAACAAAATAATAAGGCAACTAAAAACAAAGGGAAGAAGACTGATAGACATTGCAACTTTTGTAACCATGATGGCCACGTACAATCCAAATGCTTTAAGAAGATGGAAGCCTTGGAAGCAACATTGAAGAATCATAACATCCATTTGGAGCACTCTTCAAGTTCAACTTCATCTTTAGGAATAACACTTTCTACATGTGGTTTTCAAGAATCTCGGTCTGGTTATGCACTAAATGTATCTTCTTCTTCTTATTCTCATTAGTGGCTCATTGATTCTGGAGCTTCTTATCACGTGACCAAAAACAAAGCCATGTTTTCTTCTTTAAATGATTGTAACACCAAACATATATATGTTGGTGATGATAGATCTCTTAGTGTTATAGGGAATAGAACTATTCATATAGACAATGGTCAATTTAATTATGTATTATGTGTTCCTACCTTATCCTACAACCTTCTATTTGTATATCAGATAATTCATTCAGGTGAAGGTAAAATAGTTGAATTTTCACCTCATGATGTTGTACTGAAGGACCTAAGAGATGCTAGACAGATTTTAGCTACCGGCATTGCTAATGATTCTACAAGCTTGTATAATTTTAACAAATTTGGGTCATCAACTCTTCCCTTGGTATTTGTTGCTATTAATGATGGAGTGAAAAAACTTTGGCATGAGCGATTTGGTCACTTAAACTATCACTCCCTTCAAAATCTATGTAAAGAAAATATGGTGATAGGTCTTATTATGGTATCTTGCAAAGATGGTGTTTGTTCCGGATGTGTACTCAGAAAACATCATCAGATAATTTTGAAAAACGTTCACCTCTTGGCATGCCTCAACCTCTTTACAACTTGTGCATAGTGATTTATGTGGTCCAGTTCTAGTTGTTTCATTCTCTGGCTACAAGTATTTCTTAACTTTCATTGATGATTTCTCTAGATACACTTGGGTATACTTCTTAAAACTAAAGAGTGAAGTCTTTAACATGTTCTTGGCCTTTAAGGCCTTTGCTGAGAAACAATCTAAACATCAAATTCTTAAGCTAAGATTTGATAATGATGGAGAATATGTTAACAACAAATTCATCAACTTTTGCACTGAGCATGGAAATTAATTGCACCATACTGTTCCATATACTCCACAACAAAATTTCGTAGCTGAAAGGAAGAATCGCACCTTAAATGAAATGGCTAATTGTATGCTTCAATCTAAAGGGCTTAGTCTTAATTTTTCGGCAGAAACAATTAACTGTGAAAATTACATAGTAAATTGCACTCCTATTAAGGTTTTAAAGAATATCACTACAGAAGAAGCATGGAGCTCAATTAAACCAGATGTAAGTCACTTTTGTGTTTTTGGAAGTGAAGCATGGGCCCATATTCCCAATGAGAAACATAAAGCATTAGAACGTAAGAGTGACAAATGTATTTTTGTTGGATATTCTAAAGATGTAAAATGATATAGGCTTCTTCAACCTAAATCAAAAAATGTTATCATTAGAAGAAATGCAAAGTTTTCTGAAAATATATTGACCTATGAGCCTAGTTTGATAGATGTGCCACCTCTCTCTATCCCTTCTACTTCTGAAAATATTTCTTCTTCAGATGATGACAGCGAGGATGAAAATCCTCCCCCACCTTCTCCGGATCCTCCTTCATCTCCTCAACTTCCAAAATGGGTCTGTTCTACTCAGGGTGCAGCAGGTGATCCTATAGGTCAATGTCGTACAGTTCTATGCCGATAGATCCTCTTCTTTTCTGGCTCAATATTCAGTGAATTATGATCTTGACACTTTTGTATAAGCTTCAGGCCATCCAAATTGGGACGTAGCTATGAATGAGGAATATCGTTCACTATTGGAAAATGATACATGGGACCTTGTTCCTCTTCCAAAGGGAGGAAAACTTGTTAGATGCAAATGGGTTTACAGAACCACGTTTGGACTAGATGGAAAAGTTGATAAACATAAAGCTCATCTTGTTGCTAAGGGTTTTTCACAATTTGAAGGCATTAACTATACTGAAACCTTCTCCCATGTTGCCAAAATGAACTCTATCTGCCTTGTTCTTTTCCTTGCTGCCTCTTTCAAATGGGAAGTCCATTAGATGGATGTTAAATCACCTTCTTGCATGGGGACTTGCATGAAGAAATCTATATGGAATTATCTCCTTGCTTTAGACAAACAAACTCCAGCATTGTATGTCAACTTAAGAAATTCCTTTATGGTCTCAAGAAAGCCCCTCGGGCTTGGTATGCCAAAATGGATAGCTTTCTTTTAGATATTGGCCTTTCTAGGTGTCATTCTGACAATACTGTCTACACCAAGAAAGCGGGTAAGTCTCTTATCATTCTTGTTCTTTATGTTGATGACCTTATCCTTATTGGTAGTGATCCCAACCTTATAAACCATTTGAAGTCTAGCCTTAAAAATCATTTTGAAATGACAGACTTAGGACACTTGCATTACTTTCTTGGTCTTCAAGTCTTGCAATCAAAAGAAGGTATTTCCCTTTCCCAGTGCAAGTATGTTTGTGGTCTTCTACACCACTTTCACATGGAAGAATGTCAACCAACCCCTTCTCCCTTTTAGTCCAAAGGAAAAATTTTAGTCACTTGTACTTCCCCTAAAGTTGATGCTACCTTATATCGTCAACTTATTGGAAAATTTTTCTCTTTAACCCATACCCATCCTCACCTTTCCTTTTTTGTTGGCATTATTTCTCGATTTATGGAAAACCCACATGAAATTCATTGGAAATCAACAAAAATAATACTTCTTTATGTTCGAGGTACAGTTTAGTTTGGGATTCATTATAGCGTAGAATCATCTCCTCTATTGGTTGGTTTCATTGATTCTGATTGGGCTGGTGACACTGATGATCAGAATTCTACTGTTGGTTATGTTTTCACTCTTGGTTCTGGACCTACTACATGGGCTTGCAAGAAACAAAGTGCCATTTCTCATTCTTCACCAGAAGTAGAGTATTGTGGCGCCGTTAAAGCTAGTAAGGAAGCATTGTGGCTTCGTCAAATCCTTCCATATTTTTGGTTTTCAACAACAACATTCGATTACACTTTTGTGTGATAATAAAAGTGCCATTCAACTATGCAAAGATCAAGTCCAACATCAGTGCAGAAAACACATTGAACTACAAATGAACTTCATAAAAAAGCTCATTCATGACCATGTTCTTGAAGTGAAATATTTTTCAACCAATGATCAAGTTTCAGACATCTTTACAACGGCTCTCACAGAGGCGAAGTTTACTAAACTTCGATTTATGGTTGGAATTAAGGAAGTTGTCACTAAGGGGGGATAGGCTCTAATGACTCCTTCCTTCTCCTATTGTGTCATCTGTGTACCTCCTTCAATCCTATCCCAAGTTGTTCTTAAGGGGGATGTTAGGATATTCCGACACATAGGAAATAATTAAGTACAACTTGGTCTAGTGTATAGTTAGGTAAATTTTGTTTCTTTAGATATGTTCTAGACATGAAGTGATCCGATGGTTCATTCTCTCCTTGGTATTACCGGCACTTGATCTGGGGCTTAATGTTGGGTCCCTATAATACTAGTAATTAACCCATTACTATTGTAGTTATACCCCTTATTTATATTGTTGTGCCCCTATTACCCCCATATTGTTATTTTTGTGCCCCATAGAATCCCTCTATTGTTATTTTTGTGGCTTTATATTATTATTGTTAGGTCGGTTGGATTATATTGTGACTCCTTAGACTCCTATATATAGAAAGGAGGTTTTGTCATTTGTATCATCCAAGAATTGTTCATTATGTAATGTAAAGGAGGTTGCCCCCTCGAAGAGGCTGAATTCTAAGGCGTTGATCTCTCTTTTTTATCTTTTCTTAAGCTGGTTTCATAACATTTGGTATCAGAGCTTTGGATTCTAGGGTTTTGCTGTTCCAAACAGGTCATCGTGGAAATTTCGCTATAACTGTTTTTCTGTGACGTTTCAAAAGTCGCAAAAAAAACCGATTTGAGAAGAATTGGCGCTGAACCTTGGGTCCGAATTTCAGAGATTTTCGCGCGATATTTTCGGAGATATGATCTGAGGAATTTTGCCTTTTTGCAGACTCCTGAATTACATTCAAAACAGGTGACCTGGGGAAAATCGTCATAACTCTCTCTCTGATGATCGGATTGAAATTTCGTAAAAAGATACAGAAAGAGGACAGACTGTAGTTTCTTGTATGTGTGTTTCAGATTCAAAGGTTGAAACAGTGACTCATGGCACATCGTACAAGTTCGCTCTACTAAACCAGTCTAAAAGCAAGTCACTGTGGGAGATTTTACATAACGCTTCCTTGGAGAATCCAATTTGGCTCAGACTTGTGGCATTCGAAAGAGGACGCAGAAGCCTACTACAGGTAGAAATTTCAGAACTGGATGATCCGAAATTACAGAGATACATCAGATTCAATATCAGGCTTCTATAAAGTGAAAAAAGGTGTGTAGTTTTTTTTTAAATTTTTGTGTAAGCTTGGTTTAACGGAATTCAAAGGGCATAGTAAGCATTATTATCGGTAACTGATGCCCCGAGGAAAGAAAATGCAAACACCTAGTAAGGAACCTGAAAGCTCTAGCATGACTCATGAAGAAGAGGAAGAAATGCTACATGATATATCAAAATTACAAGAACAAGTGCAACAAATGTCACGCTCACAAAAGCTAACAGATGCTAAGATAAATGGCGTGGAATCTAAGATAAAGGGCATGGAAGCTGGTGAATGGAATGGACACTAAAATTGATGGCATGGATGATAAGATGGAAGAATTGAAGATAAATATGAATAAGTTGCTACAAGAAATGGTCACTAAGGGTGAAAGAGTACTAAAGGAAACTCATGATGAGAACAAAAGAAATGTTAATCATGATTCCATAGACTCTAATGTTGGATCGAAGACTCACCATGTTCCAAAAATCGATATGAGGAAGTTTGATGGCAAGGATCCCGCCACATGGATATTACAGATGGAGCAATTCTTCGATCTCAATAATGTGCAAAACACACAAAAGGTACGTATGGAAACTTTATATTTGGAACCAAATCAGTTTGTATGGTATCAATGGCTTTGTTCTCGTAAACAATTTATCACTTGGGCAATTTTTACGGAAGAATTGATAGCACATTATGAGGATACAAAAAGCAACACTTTTTTTAGCCAATTGATAAGTCTCAAACAAAAGGGTTCAATAATGGAGCACATTGAGGAGTTCCAAAAATTGAACATAAGGGTAAAAGATATTCCAGAGGAGCATAGGATTGATGTGTTCATAGGGTCTTTAAAGGATAATATCCAACATGATGTGCGCCTTTGGGAACCTGATTCATTAGAGAAGGCATTCAGGTTAGCAAGAAAAATGGAAAGCAAAATTATGGCAACTAGGAAGCATACCATTCACAACTATAAAGACGGAAGTGTTGTTGCCCATAGTCTTCCACAACCTACAAGGTTGACACCACAACAATTGGAAGAAAAAAGAGCAAAAGGGCTTTGTTACAATTGTGATAGCAAATACACAAAGGGTCATAAGTGTGCTGAGAAGAAATTATTCTACATAGATTGTGAAGAGGAAGAAGAAAAGGAGCAAGAAAGGTCAAAAGAAGAGGATATATTCCAGGAACAAAGCCTAGATGAAGAAAAAATAAATCCGACCATATCTTGTAATGCATTGGCGGGAATTACCACTCCTCAAACCATCAAGATAGAAGGACAAATCAAGAAGAAAAAGGTAATAGTGTTGATTGATTCAGGAAGCACCCACAATTTTATTCATTGTAGGGTAGCAAAAGAATTGAATTGCTTCCTATATCCAGCACCAGAGTGTCAAGTGATGATTGCAAATGGAGGAACAATAAATTGTTCTGGAAAGTGCCATAATATCAAGCTATCCATGGGAGAATATGTATTGACTAGCCCAATGCTTTCCATTCCAATGGGAGGTGCTGATGTTGTACTAGGAGTCCAATGGCTACAATCCTTGGGTACAATAGCTTTTAATTTTCAAGAACTTTTCATGAAATTTTCTGTGGAAGGAAAGGAAGTTGAATTAAGGGGTATTGCAGGGAAACCAGGAAAGATAATCAGCTCTAATGGCATGACAAAGCTTCTAAAAAAGGAGCAAAGAGGTGTAATTGCACAATTATGTTCGCTAGATGTTTCCACATTGGAATCATCTATTTCTCCAGATCTCCAAAAAGTCCTGGACAATCATTCCAAGGTATTTGAGACTCCCAAAGGTCTCCCACCTATGCGTGATCATGATCATGCTATTCATCTGATTCCAGGAAGTGTTCCTCCAAACATCAGGCCGTACAGATATCCATATGTCCAAAAAAGTGAAATTGAACGTATGGTTGCAGAAATGCTAGAGGCTGGTATAATTCAACCGAGTCAAAGTTCTTTCTCAGCTCCAGTAGTATTGGTGCACAAGAAGGATGGATCATGGCGCATGTGTCCAGATTATAGGGAGCTCAACAAGCTCACTATTAAAGATAAGTTCCCCATTCCTGTCATTGATGAATTACTGGATGAATTGCATGGATCAATTTACTTCACCAAGTTGGATCTTCGTTCAGGATATCATCAAATCAGAATGAAGATTGAAGACATTCCGAAAACGGCATTTAGAACTCATGAGGGTCATTATGAATTTTTGGTCATGCCTTTTGGCCTTACCAATGCACCTTCAACATTTCAAGGTTTGATGAATTCAATTTTCAAACCATTCCTTAGAAAATTTGTGTTAGTATTTTTTGATGATATACTAATCTACAGCAAGTCTTGGAAGGATCATGTTGAACATGTTGACAAGGTGCTACAACTATTGGAGGAGAAACAATTATATGCAAAAAGATCCAAATGTTTCTTTGGAGTCCAGGAGGTGGAATATTTGGGTCATATTGTATCTCATGAAGGAGTTAAGGTAGACCCTAGCAAAATTAAAGCCATTAAGGAATGGAAAATCCCCACATCCATAAAGCATCTGCGAGGATTTCTTGGGTTGACAGGGTATTATCGCAAGTTTGTTAAGAATTATGGGAGAATAGCAGCACCTCTAACAACATTATTGAAGAAAGATTCATTTTCATGGACTCCGGAAGCAACAAAGGCCTTTGAACATCTTAAAGAGGCAATGTGCCAAGCACCGGTCTTAGCTACACCGGACTTCACAAAAACCTTTATTGTGGAATGTGATGCTTCAGGAAATGGAATTGGTGTTGTTCTAATGCAAGATGAAAGACCCATTGCTTTTGAAAGTCGTCCAATCAAGGGAAAGTTTTTAAGCAAAGCTATTTATGAGAAGGAAATGTTGGCAATACTCCATGCACTTAAGAAATGGCGACCCTACCTAATGGGAAGACACTTCAAGGTAAAAACGGATCATGATAGCCTTAAATACTTTTTAGAACAAAGATTATCCTCTGAAGAGCAACAAAAGTGGGTCACAAAGATGTTGGGTTATGACTTTGAAATCATCTACAAAAAAGGGAAGCAAAATGTGGTGGCAGATGCACTCTCAAGAAAGGATGAGGATGTGGAAGCATTGTTGTGTGCCATTTCTATTATCCAACCAGATTGGATAAACGAAGCAAAGGAGGAATGGAAGAATGACGAAGAAGTGTGGGCACTTATTCGAAAGCTACAACAAGATTCCAGTACTTCTGATACATTTAGCTGGAAAAATGATTCGTTATGGTACAAAGATCGCTTATACCTCTGTAAGAATTCCCAGCTAAAACAAAAGATTCTTATGGAATTGCACACTTCTCCCTTAGGAGGGCACTCAGGATTTTTAAAAACTTACCACAGGGTTAAGAAGGAATTTTTTTGGGATGGCCTTAAATCAGATATTCAAAAGTTTGTGGCGGAATGTTTGGTTTGCCAACAAAATAAAGTTGAAACAATTAAGACACCGGGTCTATTACAACCTTTATCCATTCCAAGCCAACGTTGGGAGGAGGTTTCAATGGATTTTATCACAGGTTTACCCAAGTCTGAGGGAAAGAGTGTCATCATGGTGGTAGTTGACAGACTTACCAAGTATGCACACTTTTGTGCATTATCACATCCATTTAAAGCCAGTACAGTTTCTACTGCATTTATGGAAACAGTTCAAAAGCTACATGGAAACCCAAAGATTATTGTAAGTGACAGAGATCCCATTTTCACTGGAAATTTTTGGACAAAATTATTTTCTTGTCTTGGTACTCAGTTAGCTCATAGCTCATCTTATCATCCTCAATCTGATGGGCAAACTGAGATAGTAAACAAATGTTTGGAAGGATATCTTCGTTGCTTTGTATCTGATAAACAGACACAATGGGTCAAATGGTTGCCTCTGGCTGAATGGTGGTATAACACTTCCTTCCATACAACAACAAAAATGACCCCATTTATGGCACTTTATGGGTATCAACCACCATCCATCACATCATATTTAAGAGAAAATTCTAAGGTTCAGGCAGTGGAACATCACATCGAACATCAACAACAAGTCCTCCAACTCTTAAAGGATAACCTCGTGTTGGCACAAAATAGAATGAAACAACAGGCAGATCAACATCGCAGTGAAAGAAGTTTTGATGTAGGTGATTGGGTATTCCTACGGCTACAACCATATAAGCAAATGTCCCTAAAGCAAGCTAAGAAGGATAATAAATTATCACCAAAGTATTATGGTCCGTACAAGGTGTTGGAAAAGATTGGTACTATGGCATACAAATTGGAGCTTCCTGCAGCTTCTCGATTGCACCCAGTTTTCCATGTTTCATGTTTAAAGAAGGTTATAGGCGACAAGCTCCCAGTTCAAACAATATTGCCAGAACTTGACGAGGAAGGAAAAATTATATTGGAACCGGAAGCAGTCACAGAAACAAGAACTCGACAGCTACGAAATCGATCAATTTCAGAGTATCTTATCAAGTGGAAGAACTTATCCACTGAAGATTCCACATGGGAGGATGAGAATTTTATGCAGAAGTATCCAGAACTGCTCAAGCGTTGAGGACAACACTTTTTTGAAGGAGAGGGGCATGTTGGGTCCCTATAATACTAGTGATTACCCCATTACTATTGTAGTTATACCCCTTATTTATATTGTTGTGCCCCTATTACCCCCACATTTTTATTTCTGTGCCCCATAGAATCCCTCTATTGTTATTTTTGTGGCTTTATATTATTATTGTTAGGTCGGCTGGATTATATTGTGACTCCTTAGACTCCTATATATAGAAAGGAGGTTTTGTCATTTGTATCATCCAAGAAATGTTCATTTATGTAATGTAAAGGACGTTGCCCCCTCGAAGAGGCTGAATTCTAAGGCATTGATCTCTGTTTTCTATCTTTTCTTAAGCTGGTTTCATAACACTTAACACCCAATTGGTCCATGATCTCTATTTAAAAAGCATGGAGGGTCATTTTTTAGGTGACTGTTCATGAGAGAAGCTTATGCAAATTTTCTTTCTTTTACATTAATAAATTTCCTGAAGCGGCCGTGTTGGCTCAGGCCATGGACTGTTTCCCTCTATGAGGGCTTTAACCACATTAAGAATACCGGTGCACTGATCTGTGATCTATTTTTGAGCAATGTCCTTTGGTGTTCTATCTGAGGAACTTACCTTGTAAAGTTCTACAACAGTATTAAGGTTAGTGGAAGTAATAAAATTCTTCATGTCATAAATATAAAAATTATTTACTTTTTCAAATGTGTCATCACTCGTGAGGAAGGCCAACATAAGTTGTTTTTCAATCTAATATCTTTCCATGTTCAAAATTTTCTCAAGATATAATAGGCTGAACAAATCTCATCATTGCTCCAAAATTCCATTGCTCATAAGGAGAGTCAAGAAAACAATATTTTGTCTTATGTTTACTAATTTTTAGTAACTAAAGATTTTATCTAATCATGGAGTGTATTGTACTAAACATGAATGACATCTAAAACCCCTGGCAATGACTTTCTGTAGCTACTAGATTAAATTAAAAGTTGCTCACCTGACACTAATGGGTGTCTCCTTATAGATACATCTTTTTTAATAGGAAAAATATTTTCCTTCTGGTTTGGAATCACCTTCACCTATGGGCCTAAATATAATCTCTTCTTCAAACAAAATCAGATGGTCAGAATTTTCATATTTTTCAATGAAATCTCTTATTCCGTCCCAGTAGAGGGTGTAAAGGGCTGGAATTTAATCTCCGCACCAGTGAAAATAAGTTTATGATTACCCTAGTTTCCACCCCAAATAGTAGCCAACTAATGTTCCAATTTCTGGAACACATTTATTTGAATAGAAATTTCATCGTCTCTAATATGTTCCCTCTCTTCATATGTTGAGTCAAGGATATATCAAATAAATCTATAGTACTCAGGTAGAACACGGAGAAAATTATGGAAGATTTACTCTTCTAATTGCTTAAGTTTTAATTGGACGTTTCACTTCTGACTTTCCTTGTGATGAACTTGGATAGAATTCTCCAAGTCTGTATAACCCCGAAACTCTGGCAACGCAGATTGCTTTAAAAAATAAACAATCAAGGAGGAGAATAATGAATTCTCCCCCCCACCTCTCCCCCAAGGAGGAGAATAATGAATCAATCAAGGAGGACATCTAATGGAAGTACATTTTAATCACCTAGTTTTCTCCCTCACAATGTCTTAAATCTAAGCTAGCATTTTATGCTAAGCATTTTTTGCAACTTAACAGTTGATTGTTTGTCCAAATACATATGAAGGCACTAATCCCATGGACTCAAGATTCCCCTCATCAACTAAGATCATGCTCCCACCATTTATGTGTCAAGATATGTATCATTAGATTCCTAATAGGACAAGATTTGTCGACACTCCTCCTTCTAGGAGTTGGAGACTGAATATATTTTCATGTTTCAAGTGCCCCATATACTATGAGATCCTAGGGAGATTGCATTTCTTCTATAGAGACTCTAGCAAGTCCCTTGTGACCTTTTTTTAATAACCCAAACCATAGATTCTTACCCCAATAATGCAGGTTGCAGTTATTAATAGACAATGTTCCCTACAAGGACCTTCAATACCTACTTGCTTGACAACTCCACCTCTCAATTATCAAAGGAATGAAGAGACTGGATACAGGGTGTCACTAGCATGGACAATGATATAATATTGAAACAGATGCCATTGAAATGAGATATCATGAAACCAATTCATCCCACTGCCCTCCACATATGGCATAAAGGGACTACCACTCACCCTTGTTCTTAGCATAGAAGTCATGGAATGTTGCAACTTTGGGCCATATTCTTGGGTTCCATATTTTCTTCCAGGATTTAATCTAATAATTGTTTCTCTTCTAATAGAACCATGCCATATCCTTATTTAAGTGAGTAGAATCCTCTTAAAATTGGATTTCAACACAAGACATAGTATTCTCTTTGTAATTTAGTGAATCTAAATCATAGAGCCTCCTTGATTGCCTTTTCCTCATTAGTTGAGATTCGAGACATTTGTTTGCCATGTTAAAGGATATTTCCATTTGATTTTTGTGATAGACCCCAAAGATTTTGTTGGGACTGATCCAATAATCCTTTGTTTTGGTTCACTCCAATTTTATCATATCCTTTCTGATTTTGTCCAGAGCATGGATGCTTCCAAGAAGATGGTGTCCAACCCATGCATACTACCAAAAGTCTGCCCTTTTTGCATGTTGGACATCTTGGGAAATCCAAATATTTGTTAAATGTTTTTTATTATATTATTCCTTATGATTGATCCTTTAGGGAAATCATCATGTCATGACTCCCACAAGGTGGATAGGTTCCCTATTCCCCATGTATCGTTTTTCCTTAAAATTTTGACATAGAGACCTTTTTGTTATAGATAAAGCACCAATATATTCTTAAACATCGAGATTTGTTTACAGGTATTCTTACCATTGCTTCTCATTCCAATTTAGGCATAATTATTTGTTTCCAACCTATCAGGTGCCACTTTTTCTCCTTTAATGCCTCTTGTCATGATAAATTTTTATTAAATTTATACCTCTCCAATAGCACTAATGTTAAGGTTAGTAGATTGGAATTTTAGAAGATGGACACAACTAATAACTATTAAATAAGGTTAATTTGTTTTCCTGAGAGACACACATGGAGCTTTGTTTACCGGTCTTCTTATCCTTGCTTCTCATTCCAATTTAGGCATAACTATTGGTTTCCAACCTATCATATGAAACTTTTTCTCCTTGACAAGACCTAGAAGTCAAAGTTCTTGATTGCAAATATCTAGTTCCTATTTGTTCATTAGAATCGACTTGTATTCTATAATCCAAGTGGAAGTGGGGTTGATCTAGTCAAACTTCCATGTAATGATGCATTGAATGCAAAATAGCTACACTTGCAAAGGTCTCTCCAGACCTAGGTTTGATATGCATCTTGAGGTTGGCAATCTCTGGTGCATTTCTCAAGTTTAGCCAAATGATCAACGTATCAAATATTGGAGGTCATACATATACAAACTCAAGCATCATGTTATTTGTGTTGAATACTAACATTCCTTGCTAACAAGATTTAGAACCCATTCTTTTGATTGGGTATATCTAGTTTTTCTTTGTGTTAATTGTCTATTATTTAATGTTTCTATTGGAAATAATATTGAGAGGGGGGGTGAACCAGTATTTACAACAATGACCTTTTCATTTCCATGAGCAAATTTATATACGCTACTTCTGAGAAGGGAACTCGTGTGTGCACACAACTGTTGTTAAGGAAACCAACATATATCGAGTGAATTTATGATTAAGTTAATTCATCATATGTTCATATTTAATCAGTGCATCAGTACTTTATTAAACATTAAACAGTAACCATGTGCACTAATAACAAAATAAACCATCACACATAAGCAACACACATGAACACCAATATTTAAGGTGGAAACCCAATGTGGGTGAAAACCACCTGCTGCTGTCGTCTCTGTCTTCTTTTAATAATAAGAAAATGTGTTTACAATCTTGTACTAGTGCAAACTCATACCAGTATGCAAGCACCCATTTGTAGAAGGACACAACCTTCTCTCATTTTCCAGCCTCTACTGGAAGGGAGCAAAAACCCCCTGATAAAATCACTAGCCACTACTAGCAGGAAGCTTCGACTTCCTCACTGAAGGCTCCAACCCTCAGTATCCTCTAGGGACCATGTTTCATACATTTTCACACTGGATACTCCTGGTAAACAACACTACAATATGAAGGCCACAGTTCATCATATTTTCACACTAGACCCATTAGTAACGTTGAAGCTCAAAATCAATCACCATTGCAATACAACCATCAGATAGATCTGCATCAACCAATCACTGAAACCAACTCAATATATGATATAACTGAAGAAATCAATCACTGAAACCTCTGAACTGAATTAATCATTCATTCAAACTTAATCAAATTCAACCAATCAACTAGAATAGACAGATCACTGTAATGAGTACACAGATATGAACCCACAACTTTGAACCAACAACCTGTTGTGGCCACAACTACCACCCTATTAAAACTTGCATTGATAGCAATTTTTCATGGTCCCCCCTAGAAGTTTGATCTTCCACCTCTCCGAATGATCCATTTTATCCCAAAGACTTTAACTCGTTACCAAGTCAAATCTTTAATTATAAATGGTCAAGGCCCATTTGATAAATCTCTGTTGCATATTTCATTCTTGACCCAGCTTAGCCTTTCATTCATTCCCTTCATCAGACTTTCAATCTCCATATGCATTTTTTGTACTTCTATGCTCCCACACATAATCACCACACCCCTAATACGGGCATTTGTGCACTTAATACACAAAATCCTTCATCGCAACATTGTCATGTTACAAGCTTTTTACAAAGGAAACCCTTCGCAATACATATATTTACAGGTCCTAAGCTGTAATCGCATATTGCAATTGGCCAAGCTCCAAAGCTATACAAAAGGGGCATAGAGGTGTTTTTTGACCCGACGGCCTTATCAACCACATATCATAATATATGTCAGGTCCGAAAGCCCATCGCATATTGCAATCGGCCTGGGTATGAGGCCTTTACATAAAGAACTCTGCTGTCTTCCAGGCCCGACGGAGTTATTAATCAAAGCATATTCATTTTGGGTCTGGGACCTATCATATATCGCATATCGGGCGGAGCCCGGGGTCATATAAAAAATGCAATGTGATGTAGTGTACCTATCGTGTTATTAAACATAGTCGATATATGTATCGATTCCGGATGAATCGCATATCGCAATCAGCGGGATCCCAAGGCTTGAACATAAGGTGCGCAGCGATGTGCCGGACTCGCCGATCCCATTAAAAACATCATATAATATATATCGGGTTCGGAGCATTTCACATATCGCAATCGGCCTGGTCCAAGGTTTCATATATAAAGCACCATGACTTCCTGGACTCACCAATGATTACAAAGCCAAGCTTATAATTCTTCATGTCCGCAATTTGATTTCGACTGTGTTTTACGACAGTTTTTCAATGTAAACTGAGTTTGGCTAGCGAGACTTAGTTCATGCATAAAGCTAAGACCAAGGGCTGATTCTCTCGCGATTTCCACTCTTTATGTTATAAATGTCTCATAGATGCGAAATTTATGTTTTTTAAGCATTTTGCAGCATATCTATACATGTGTAACTGATGTTGGTCGTCGCTATAGGTGAGGACTGATAGAAGGCAAGAAAAACCTCAGGATGGATGCATAAGCTTCAAGTCTAACCCCAAATAAAGGACGCATGCAACAATCCGAAGAGCTTGCCCCACGGATATGTGTATTTGAAGATCAGGTTCGTTGGCATGGCGTTCATATGCCAGGTGTAGCCCATGTATTCCCAAGAGACAAAACTGCTCCAGATCACATCATGAAGAGATGACGAAACAGTCGTCTCCTCTAATCAATAACCATTTAGTGCCCAGGAAATGAAGCGCCCTAATGTCCAGAAACACCCTTACGTGTTAGCAATAACACCGATTGTTTTCACCTGTTTCTTTTGATCGGCATAAGGAAGGCGAAGAGGTGGGGAAGACTGAGAGAGGGGCTTTTATCATAAATATTACCTCCGAAGAGGGGATATGGATTTTTATTTTTGAATTGAACAGTGTTGCTTTATTGTGAATGAGGAGGACTGTTTTTAGGGAATAAGGAGCCTTTAGTTTCAGATTCATTGGATTGTTTTGGATCAGAGTGTTATTATGAGAATGAATGTAAACTTCATTTATATTGATGTATATTGATGACTTACAGTCCACCATTAGTCTTGTTAAATTGAATGTGATTCAGTTTCTTGGTTAACTTGTGGATGGTCTCTGATTTGAAACTAAATTAAACATCAGTTGCAGTTTTAATTCCATAGAGGAATGTGGATTCCTATATAAGTGATTGGATTTCAATTTAGCTTTAATACAACCTTATCCAGCTGTGAATTCAGTGATTGATTCATTTGGACTTGAATCTATGTATGATGTTTAACCTTCTTTTTCATGCTCCTGTTGAACATGTATCTGATGTTTAAACCTCTGTATCATGCTCTTGCAGGATAGATTAGAGTAGCTAGGATTAGATTAGAGTAGTTAGAAGCAGTATAGATAGGATTTAATACATAGAGGTTAGCTATTTCATTTTGTTGATTTAATTGAAGTCTTCCTCCCGGAAGTAATCTTTCGACATGTTCAAACAGTTTACAAGGTCCCTTAAAACCCGTCAGAGCTAGCCATTCCAAACGAAAGTAGGTCTAATTGGGGCTTGCGATCAGGATAGATCCCCTTGTTGGCATCATACACATTTGCCATGTCAACACAACCAAAACTAACTGTAATCTCAAAAGGAATGTGTCAGAATGTATACGTTCCTTTAATGAAGCAAACCTGCATGTATACACTACTTTCTTTTGCCCAACTTGCGTATACCTCTAAAGATATTGAATCATAAAACCTTTGAACAACAGACTGTACCCATCAATGACATTCAGAAGATCTACTGTCATATTATAGAGTTATAAACAGATAGCAACAAGGATTACCCTTCTTTCTCAATCAATTAATAAATGAGCCACAAACTCTTTATGCATTCAGTTTTACTTTTAGATCTAAGAAGACTTCATTGACAGATAGCAATAAAACAATAATAAAACAACAACACTGATCTGATAGATCAGTCATCCCTGAGCTTCAAGCTTTTGTTTTGCATACGCTACTTGGAAGAGCCGAACCAGTGTGTATATGCACCTTTACCAAAGCAAACCAGTGTACATATATGTAAATACTTACTTATAGCTTCGCTGCAATTCCCAACTTCAGACATACCCAGATCATCACATATAAAGGATAAAATGCACGTTAGTAATCAAATCTGGCCTATCCATTATCAGATCACATAATGATAAGTCATTATGATCCCAATCCAACATTAGATCTCATCCATCATCAAACACTTAGGTGCATACTTTTTTCAGATCAAACAAAGCATCAGAAACCCATAACATGCATATTTTCTTTTGATCTAACACTTCATAAGATATTCATTACTTGCGCACTTATCCCTTGATATTCTCCTCTTTATATACTTAGATCCTTTGTCAATACCTTGGACCAAAACCACTTAGGACCAATACCTTGGACCAAATACCTAAGGTCAATACCATGGACCAAATACCTTGGACCCAAAATACCTTGGACCAAATACCTCAAACCAAATACTTGGCATTTCCAACATGTATGTTCTTTTCCTCCTGTGGGAGTGCATGTATACGTATACGCTCCTTTTGTTCTATTAAACCGCGTGTATACGATACTTGGACAAAGTGAACCAGCATATACTTCTTAAACCACTCTCTTTCTTCAATCTCTGGAGTTTGATCTGTAAGTTAACCTGTTTCACTGTGAACTATCATCTGAGTGAGTTTCCATCAAGGACAACACCTGTATCGTAATGCCAACAATCTCCCCCTTTGGACTTGATGGCAAGAACAACACCAAGACACTCTCCCCCTTTGACATCAAGGGCAAAGGGAAAACCAAGATATTCTCCCCTTTTGATATACCTTATGTTGTCTATGCTCCCCCTGAGAACATGTTGAAGTCTCTGATTAAGATCCCCCTTTGTACATGTTGAGATGCACTAAACCATCCATGCTCCCCTTGAGCACATGCAAAGTCTACAAAAAATATTTTTCAAAAGAATATCATGACTCTATAACTCAACTAAGTGAGTATGACCTTCTTATCACCAATGAATTATACATACATCAATCTCCAAACCAAGTGGGGATAGACCAATTTTGACTCATCCACCCAACCAAGTGGGGATATACCAAATGTTTATACATAACTAAAATAAAATAAATATTACATCATTCATCCTATGCAAAGTGGGGATACAAATTACATCATTTGTCCAATAGGACTCATTCAAATGTATGAGAAGTCATATCACACCTTAGACTTTTACATGACATAAGCAACAAATGACATAAATATCTAAATCCGTAGCTAGACTCAGGAACCATAATGTGAATAATGCAGAATGCATGTGAAGGCTAATGCTCCCCCTAAACCTGTGCTACCTGTGCATTGTTAACAAGTCAATCATCAAGGCATCTTTGTCAGATAGATAAATATTAATGAACAAAGCATATCATCATACTGTAATCATCAAAATAAGATAAGGCACCCATATAAGAGTCTGACCCACTATTTTTCCTGTTAGAAAAACATATACGCTTCTTTAGCCATAGAAACCCACGTGTATATGCGATTATACTTCATGAAACCTGCGTATAATAATCTTCCTATGAAAAAATTAGATTTAATAGCAGGATGATGCAGCAACTACTCCCAGCTTTTGTATGAGATATTCAAATGTTTCTCTGGGCAATGGTTTAGTGAATATATTAGCAACCTGTTCTTTGGAGGGAACATACTCCAAATTGACCTTTTGTTCAAGCACTTGTTCTCGTAGAAAATGATACTTGATGGGTATGTGCTTGGTCTTGGAGTGCATGACTAGATTTTTTGAAATGCTAATGGCACTTGTATTATCACATAGAATGGAGATGGGTGGAGTACATGTGATCTGAATTTCTTGCAAAGTTTGCATCATCCAAAGTAGTTGTGTACAGAAAGATGCAACAACCATATATTCTGCTTCAGTTGTAGATAAAGCATTTGGACTTTGTTTCTTGCTGAACCAAGATACTAGTCGAGAACCCATATAGAATGCACCACCACTAGTGCTCTTTCGATCATCAAAACTTCTTGCCCAATCTGCATCTGTATATGCATGAAGAGTAAGGTCTATATCTTTAGGATACCATAGTCCAAAGTCCTGAGTTCCTTGGAGATATTTGAATATTCTTTTTGACTGCCTGGAGATGTGATTCCTTTGGATTTGCTTGAAACCTTCCAACCATTCCTACTGCATGCATGATGTCAGGTGTAGTACCTGTTAGATAATGCAGACTTCCAATCATGGATCTGTAAGTTGGTTGGTGTACTGATGGTGATTCATCATTAAAGTTGAGACTGCATCCTATTACCATTGGAGTACATACAGGTTTAAAATCTTCCATTCCATACTTTTTCAAGATCTGCTTGAGATATTTGGTTTGTGAAAGAAAGATACAGGAACTTGTAGACCAGGAAAATAAGTAAGTTCACCAAGTAAGGACATTTCAAATTCTTGTTGCATTACTGAAGCAAAATTCTGACTCATGGATTCTTTGTTACTACCAAAAATAATATCATCAACATAAACAACAATAATTAGCAATTTATCATTTTCAATCTTTGTATATAAATTTCTATTTGCAAAACCTTTTGTAAAGCCTTGTTGGTGTAATACCAAGCCCTTGGAACCTGTTTCAAGCCATAGAGAGCCTTTTTGAGTCTGCATACAAGTTTTTCATCATTTCCAAGAATGAATCCTTCTGGTTGTTCAATATAAACTTCTTCTTCTAAATATCCATTAAGAAAGGCTGATTTTACATCCATTTGATATACTTTGAATTTTTGAAAACTAGAAAGAGAAAGAAACATCCTTATGGCTTCAAGTCTGGCAACAGGTGCAAAAATTTCTTCAAAATATATACCTTCTTGTTGGGCATACCCTTTGCAAACAAGTCTTGCCTTGCTTCTAATAACTTCTCCATGTTCATTCATCTTATTCTTAAATATCCATTTTGTTCCTATAATATATTTATCATGAGGTCTAGGAACTAATTCCCAAGTATCATTCTTTTCAATTTTCTCAAGTTATTCATCCATGGACTTGACCCAACATTCATCTTTTTAGGCTTCATTTACATTTTGAGGTTCGGTGGAGGATAGTAATGCTAGATAGCTTGAGGTCCTTGTAAGAGTTCTTCTTGTCTATACAACAACCCCATTTTCTCCTAGAATTTGAGATTCTGGATGATTCTTAAGAACATACCTGGATCGAGTCTTTTCCATATCTGATGTATCTTCTTCTGGTGCATCATTGGTTTCTTCTTCAATATCATTTTGATTTGATGCAGGAAATAAATACCCATCTTCCTCATTGTCATATTCCTCTGTTGATTTCATCTGTTCTGGATTTTTGCATACTTCATCAACTACAACATCAATGCTTTCAACAATTTTCCGAAGTCTTTTATGTTGGAAATAATACTGAGAGGGGGCAGGGGTGAATCAGTATTATCAAATCAATACAAATTTTCCATTTCCATATTAAGATTCATATATGCAACTGTGTGTAAAAAAGCAAGCGTATATCCAGTAAACTTATGATTCAGTTAGTTGATCCTTAATGAGTGCATCAGAACATTACTAACCATTTGAATAGTAAACAGGAGCAGTAAAATAGAACAGATCATCACACACAAGAAGCACACATGAACACCATGATGTAAGGTGGAAACCCAATGTGGGTGAAAACCACCTGCTGCAAGTTGTCTCAATCTTCTTTTAATAAGAAACTTCTTTTTACAATAGTTTTGTACTAGTGCAGTCTTATACCAGTACATAGGCTGCTACCTACAGAAGGCTACAACCTTCTCTTGTTCTCCAGACTCTCCTGGAAGGGAGCTACAACCCCCTTAGCTCTTGTACTAGCCGATCCATTTACTAGTACGTAGGTTCCGGCCTACTGAATGCTCCAACCTTCACTCGTTTTCCAGCTGCTACTGGAAGGGAGCTACCACCCCCTTAGCTCTTGTACTAGCTGATGTACTAGTACGTAGGTGCCGTCCTACAGAAGGCTACAACCTTCTCTTTCCTTCCAGGGACCACGTTTCATAAATTTTCAAACTGGATCCATGAATATCAATCAAACATCAAGTAGATCTGCAATCAACCAACTTCCTTGTACAAATACTGAATCAACCAATAACTTCTCAGAACACAGTACCAGTAACCAGACACCAATTCAGAACTCAGAACAATGCAGTAATAAGCAGAAGCAGCTAAACCATATTTCAAGAAAAGTCCGCAACTTCACCAATAGAAATCTGCGTACATACGCAGATATGTCAAAGCGAACCTGCGGGTATCCACACCTCCGCTGTGTCGAACCTGTGGGTATCTGCACTTCTGCCATGTCGATCCTGCGGGTATCCGTACCTCTACTGTGTCGCTCCTGCGGAATGCATGCTTGCACTATGTTCAACCTGCGTATATCCGCGCCTCCATTGTGTCTAACCTGCAGGTATACGCGCTTCCACTGTGTAGGACCTGCGGGTATAGATAATTTATCCTTTTTCTTAATCAGACTTTAGATTATCAGATTTATAGATCTGATCATGCGTCAAGGAGATCTCGACCCATCAGTAGATCTTAACCATCTTGTAATGCTCAGGTTCCTCCTTGATTCAGGTCCAGCTATAACTCACCAACCGATCACCAGTATATCAGATCTTGCTCTTCTCAAGATATTCAACATATCAGTCATGTCAAGCCAAATGATCTCCTTTCCTTTTTATAGTCTAGGCCTTACTCAAACCATGGTCCAAAACCATAGAGATCCAATACTAGGGACCCAAAAACTGGGTTCAATACTTTAGATGTAAAATCACGTACCAAAACCATAGGTTCAAAAATTTCGGACTAAATACCATGGACCAACCATAAGATTTCCCACGTGCGCGCTTTTCACTGCATGAAAGTGCGTGTACTTTATTTCCGCACTTTTTGTTCGGAGAACCTGCATACATGTCCGCACCTTTTGTTCGATGCACCTGCGTATGTCCGCGACTTTGTGAATAGGAACCTACGGGTATCTCATTTTCTTCCATTCTGAGAGCCTGAACATCAATTCTTTACTACTGACCTACTGCACTATGATCTGTCATCTGTGTGAGTTTCCATCAAGGACAACACTTGTATCATAATGCCAACATGTTATTATAACATTTGTACCCTTTACTTCTGGAAGAATAACCAAGGAGAATACCTTCATCTGCTTTGGGTTCAAACTTACCAAGTTTTTCATCAGTCCATTTGATAAAACATTTGCTTCCAAAAACATTAAAGTATTTTACAGTAGGAGGCTTAGCATACCAAAGTTCATGTGGAGTTTGAGTGCTATTTACCTGAACATTTTCTTTGTTGAGAATAGTCACGACAACAAATGCAGCTTCAACCTAGAAGGTTCTAGGAGTTCCAGATTCTTCTAGCATAGCTCGAGCCATTTGTTGAACTGTTATGTTCATCCTTTCCACCACCCAATTTTGCTGAGGAGTTCTTGCAGTGGAGAGTTGCCTTTTCATTCCATGTTGTTCACAAAAATCAAAGAATTCATTTGATATGAATTCTCCCCCTCGATTAGATCTGAGACATTTGATTTTCCAATCTGATTCATTTTCAACTAAAGATTTGAAGACTTTAAACTTTTCAAATGCTTCATCTTTGTGCTTTATAAGACCTATCCAACACATTGTGGAAAAATCATCAATAAAAAAAATAAAGTATTCTTCTCGACGAGGTGACTTTTTCCTTGTTGGTCCACATAAATCAGTATGGATGAGTTCAAGAGGCTTACTTGCTAACCCTTCCTTTTCACTGAACTGAACTCTGGTTTTCTTACTGATTTGACATGGTTTGCATATGGTATTTTCTAGGATGCTGATATCTGAAAGATCATGAACTGCCTTGAGCCTACATTCTTTTCTTATTTGAGAAAAGCTTAGATGTCCCAATATTCTATGCCACAACCATTTTTCATCTATTTTGCTTAGATAGAATTGTTGCTATCCTCCTTTGAGTATGTATAAGTTGTTTGGAGTTCTTGTACCTTTGATCATGGTCTTTCCTGTATCAAGCTCACGAACAACACATTTGTTTGATTGAAACACCACTTCATTTCCTTGATCACACATTTGACTGACACTCAATAGGTTATGCTTTAAACGGTCGACATACATAACATTTCCAGCTTTAACTTTTTGTTTCAAGAAAACAACACCTTTACCTTTAATGACAGTTGTAGTGTCATTTCCAAATGAGACATTATTTTCCTTTTCTAAAGCATTATATGAGTGAAGTTTCTCTTTATCATCTGTCACGCGTTTGGAGCATCCACTATCAATGTACCATTGGTTTTCTTGTCCTTCTGCATATAAAGCTATGCCACATCTTTCTGATTAAGATTCCTTCCTTCTCCATATCTTGGGATTAAATGGCGTTTGATCCTTTTGAAGTGTTGGCCGAAATTTGCTCCTACATTCAGACTCTTCATGACCAAAGTTGTTACAAATCGAGCATTCTATTTCATTTTCAAGAGGAGAAAAGTTATTATAGGAACTCTTCTTGATTCCTATTACACTCCTTTGATTTCGTGCTTCTCTAGTCATGATGGTTTTGTAAGCAACACATTGAGCAGCCTTGTGCCCAAAGTTATGACATGAGAAACATTGCCCATTAAAGAAGTTTCTGCGACCATCGAATATTTTGACATTGTTTACTTGTTGGTTGCGGCTTCTATTGATATTCATACTTGGAGTAAATTGAATATGATTTACCTGATGATTCGTTTTAGGCCTTTGCTGCATTAAGATAGATTCTGGTGGAGGTTGACAGCTTCTGTGATTGATATGATTCTTCAATATATCCAAGACCTGTCTTTTTCAGAGGAGAATGTTGCACTTTGATAATTTCATTTAAAGTCTCTGATCCTTTAGAAAATCTAAGATTGAGAGATTTTGTTTTCTCAAAATCTTTTCTTAGAGCCACTATTTCACATTCTAGATTTTCATTGTGTTTTCCTCTTTCAGCAAGTTGGTGTGGCAAAGTATCTATAATCATATTCTTTTGTTCTAAACATATTTTTAGTTTAGTGATTTCTTCATGAAAGTCTTCCTCTTCTAATGCATCCAAAAAATCATCATTGTCATAAGCCATGAGAAGTCTATAATCTTGTTTAGTTTCATCTTCATCACTATTAGATAAACCATCACTATCTTCATGTGTATAGTAACTCCTATTCACAACCTGTTTCCTATTTCCTTTTGCATATTCCTTCCCTTTTTCATGTTTATCTTTATGAGGAAATTTGGCAGCATAATGACCGACTCTACCACAAGAAAAGCATTTGAAAGGTAGCTTACCTTTGAACCTTCCAGAACCCCTTTGAAGCTTCTTGACAAAATTTACCTCATCTTCTTCTTCTGAAATGTGTCTTGATTCATTGTGTTCTTCCTTTTCTTTTCCCTTTGCTGATGCTTTAAATGCGGCTTCTCTCATATCTGATGGACCTCCTTTTCTCATTTCAAAAGCAGTTAGGATTCCTTGAAGTTACGTCATATTGATATTCTGAAGATCTTGTTTTTCTATGGCAGACACTTTTGACTCAAATTTAGCAGACAAGGATCTCAAAATTTTCTCAACTAGAGTGACTCCCTTTATCTCTTCACCCAGATTCTTCATATAATTAACAATCTCATCTATGTGTAAAAAGTAACTAGCTATAGTCGCATCACTCTACATCTTAAGAGTTTCATACTGAATTATGAGAGTTTGAAGCTTCCCATGTTTTACCTGAGAGTCTCCTTTGTAGCTTTGAATGATCTCGTCCCATATTTCTTTGGTTGTCTTGAGCTGCATGACCTTGACAAATTCTGATTTTGACAGACTTCCCAGTAATGTATTGACAAGTTTGGCATTAGTTTCACATGACTTCTTGCATGCAAAATCTATAGGAATTTTTTCTGGAAATTGATATCCTCCTTCCACAATTTCCCAAACATCGGTTCCACGTGATTGTAGTTAGGCTTTGGTTCTTATTTTCGAATATACTAAGTTGCTCCCATTAAACATTGGTGGTCTAATGGCTCCCATGCCTTCATGATTATTCGTCTTGGAAGATCTACCTTCAAGCGATCAAGCTTCTTCTAAAGAACTTGGCTATGATACCAATTGCTGGAAATAATACTGAGAGGGGGGGTGAATCCGTATTTAAAATAATGATTTTTTCATTTTCATGATCAGGTTTACATATGCTACTTCTAAGAAGGGAACTCGCATGTGCATGCAACTGTTCTTAAGGAAACCAACGCATATCCAGTGAACTTATGATTTAGTTAATTCATCATATGTTGATATTTAATCAGTGCATCAGTACTTTATTAAACATTAACATTAACCATGTGCAGTAATAATAGAATAAATCATCTCACATAAGAAACACACATGAACACCAATATTTAAGGTGGAAAGCCAATGTGGGTGAAAACCACTTGCTGCTATCATCTCTATCTTCTTTTAATAATAAGAAAATGTGTTTACAATCTTGTACTAGTGTAGACTCATACCAGTATGCAGGCACCCATCTGCAGAAGGCTACAACCTTCTCTCATTTTCTAGCTTCTACTGGAAGGGAGCTCCAACCCCTTGATCAAATCACCAGCCGCTACTGGAAGGAAGCTTCGACTTCCTCATTGAAGGCTCCAACCTTCGGTATCCTCGAGGGACCGCATTTCATACATTTTCACACTGGATACTCTTGGTAAACAACAATACAATATGAAGGCCACGTTTCATCATATTTTCACACTCAACCCATTAGTAACATTGAAGCTCAAAATCAATCACCACTGCAATACAACCATCAGATACATCTACATCAACCAATCACTGAAACCCACTCAATCTATGATATAACTGAAGAAATCAATCACTGAAACCTCTGAACTGAATCAATCATTCATTAAAACTTAATCAAATTTAACCAATCAACTAGAAAAGACAGATCGCTGTAACCAGTACATAGATATGAACCCACAACTTTGCATCAACAACCAGAACTAACTGTAATCTCAAAAGGCATGTGTCGGAATTTCTAAGCTCCTTTAATGAAGCAAACTTGCGTGTATACACTACTTTCTTTTGCCCAACCTGCGTATACCTCTAAAGATATTGAATCATAAAACCTCTGAACAACAAACTGTACCCATCAGTGACATTCAGAAGATCTACCATCATATTACAGAGTTCTAAACAGATAACAACAAGGTTCACCCTTCTTTCTCAATCAATTAATCAATGTGCCACAAACTCTTTATGCATTTAGTTTTACTTTCAGATCTAAGAAGACTTCATTGATAGACAACAATAAAACATCAACACTGATTTGATAGATCAGTCATCCCTGAGCTTCAAGATTTTCTTTTGCATACGCTACTTGGAAGAGCCTAACCAGCGTGTATACTCACCTTTACCAAAGCGAACTAGTGTATAGATATGTAAATACTTACTTATAACCTCGCTGCAATTCTCGACTTCAGACATACCCATATAATCACATATAAAGGATAAAATGTGTGTTAGAAATAAGATCACATAATGATAAGTCATTATAATCCTGATCCATCATTAGATCTCATCCATCGTCAAACACTTAGGTGCATACTTAGTTCAGATCAAGTAAAGCATCAGAAACCCATAACATGCATATTTGCTTTTGATTTAACACTTCATAAGAAATTCATTACTTGTGCACTTAGCCCTTGATCTTCTCCTCCTTATATACTTAGATCCTTTGTCAATACCTTGGACCAAAACCACGTAGGACCAATACCTTGGACCAAATACCTAGGGTCAATACCACGAACCAAATACCTTGGACCCAAAATACCTTGGACCAAATACTTGGCATTTCCAACATGTACATGCTTTTCCTCCTGTGGGAGTACGTGTATACATATATGCTCCTTTTGTTTTATTAACCCGCATGTATACGCTGCTTGGACGAAGTGAACCAGCGTATACTTCTTAAACCACTCTCTTTCTTCAATCTCTGGAGTCTGATATGTAAGTTAACCTATTTCACTGTGAACTGTCATTTGAATGAGTTTCCGTCCAGGACAACACCTATATCATAATGCCAACAATTTCCTCTTGATTAAACCTATGACCTAACTGCATTGTCGAATCATGTTGGAGGTGGGGTTGATCCATTAACTTTATGTGTGTAATGGTGCTACTATGCATATTGAATACTGACACTGGGACAGGCCTCTCTAAACCTGGATCTGATGTGCACCTCACAATTGCTAATGTCTTGTGTGTTTCTTTAGTATGCAAATAGTCAACATATTAGATGTTGGAACTTGGAACTTAGATATATGCAAACTCAAGCTTTATTATATCTAGATCATATTTTTTCAAAACTAGACTTGGGTTTGTGATAGCTTAATATTCCCTGTTGAAAAGAGTCAACCTAGAACCATATTTTTTTTTTGATTGGGAATACCTTGTTATTCTCTGTGTATTTGTTGTTAATTATATATTTTTAAATACCTTCTTTTGAGTAGACCTAGAATACACTTGCATGCTCGAATTGGGGTGGGGGTGAGGTTGATTTTGTTAAAATTTGTGTGTGTGCATTCAATCTAGATTGTGCATTGGGCAAATTGAATAGGGACACTCGCAACAACCCTTCTAAACCTAGGTTTGATATGCACCTTGAAGTTGCCAACCTAGTTTTGATATGAATATTGAGTTTTCCAACCTTTGGTGCATGTTTCATGTACCTAGATGGTGAAAATATCAAACATTGAACTCATACATATTCAAAATCAAGCTATATAATAGCTGGGTTCAGTACTGATTGGAGCTAAACCTGTGCTTATATTATTTTGTGCTAGTTTAATCTTCCATTTTGATAAAGCCTAGAACTCAATTAATTTGATTTGATACATCTAGTTCTTCTAATCATTTTAGGATTTATCCATTAGGTTCTTCATTTAAGGGATCCATGCTAAACATTTTTAACAGTTTAGTGTCTCATACACTCTGGGATACTAGGCACCCTCATATCGTGCCAGTGTACTAGTAAACTTACCTTTACAATATCAAAATGTAGATTGCTTCCTTGAACATCCTCCTCCCCTTAAGCCAGGCTTTGTTTCTGGCGTCTTCACCATTACCATCCAACCTCAACACTTGCCTCTAATACCATCTTAAAAATCATAAATTCTATGAAGAAGTATGGAAATTTTCCCTAGCTAATTTCTTGGGAAAATTCATTGTTGTCAGGGGTGAAAGCTACATAAACAATGTGACCAATATAGTAGAAAATATTTTATTAGTCTCAAAGGCTATGTGAATTAAGACAAGATAGTTTTACGAATTTTCAACAAATAATAAACAAATATTTCAATGGGTCTATAGAGGGAAACCAAATGTCAATAGATTATGATAGTGTGAACATGCCCAGAAGCTAAAAAGTTAGCAAAAAAAGAAAACAAATAAATGATAAGAAAAGAGAAAGTCATAGGATCTAGGTAAGTAGGAGGAAGGAAAACCCTGGGAGTATGAGGACCTGGCTTAAGTAGTGGTGGAAGAGGGATACGAGTATATCCCTCTCTATCTGTGATTATCATGGGAGTGATGAAAACCTTGATAATTCCCTCTAGAGAATTCCCAAGCCTCATGGGAATTGGCTACACAATTCTTGGAGGAGATTTAATGTGAGCTGAACTTATCTCCTAATAATAAAGGTTGAGGGAACAATTTCATGTAAGTGAATGGAAACATAAAATGAAATCATTATATTTTGTAATTGTAGAAAAACAACACTTACGATGAGAAGAGGAGCTTATTTGAGGTTTGAATTTTTTATTTTATAGTTCTTTTGCAGTCATTTTTCTCTGATTTTTCTTTGTCCAATAGTCCATACTCAGAATAGAAGTGTTATATCTAAAAATCCTCAGAGAAAAATTTACTTTTCTTATTCTCCTGTTTGTGATTAATATGCTAGTTTGCATTGCTGGGTCTGAGGGGAGAATATGAAACTTAGCCGTGATTATGATACAGGTGGACAGGTAAATTTATTACAAAATCTTCCTATTTTTTGTATTTATCTTCACCTATTTCTACAATGTTGAATAGCTATAGCCAATTTTCTCACAAAAGCATTTAGAAAAGTAGGGGATCAAAGCATGATTACCTTATTTCACTAGGAGTATAATTGGATTACCATCAAGTGAAACATGTGTTTATTTCTCATGTAGGTGAGATATGTTGTAGAGTTTGCAAAATCGCTTGCAAAAATGCGAGAAGTTTATAGAGTGGACCTGCTAGCATGTCTAATATGTTCTCCTAAAGTGGATTATACTAACGGAGAGCCAACTAAAATGTTGACTTCTGATTAGGATGAAGGCATTCTAGAGAGTGGGGGGGGCATACAGACTTTGAATCCCTTGTGGACACAAAGAAACATGTATTCAGAAAGAATTATTATGGCCATACATTCTAGAGTTTGTAGATAAAACACTATTTCATATTCTTAATATTTCCAAAGCATTGGGAGATATGATTAGAGAAGGCATAGTTGTATGGCCTTATGTAATCCATGGCCACTATGTACATGCAGTGGTGTTGTTTTTCTTCTTTCTGGTACTTTGAATGTTCCAATGGTTTTGACAAGCCATTCTCTAGGCCGAAATAAACTAGAACAGTTATTGAAACATAGATTGAATTCCATGGAAGATATCAATGCAACATACAAGATCATGCGTAGTATTCAAACTGAAGGATTGTGCCTTGATTTTTCTGAGCTTCTGGTCAAAAGTACAAGGAAAAAAATTGAAGAACAATTTGGCATGCATGATGGTTTTGATTTGGGATTGAATAGAACAGTCAGACATTGTGAAAATAATGGTGTCCATTGTTATGGTTGTTACATGCTTCAAATGACAGTGAGTGCAAAGAATGACACTCCTATTGAAATTAAATTATTTTTTTTGTCAATTTGTTACTTGAGGATTTACTCATATTATATTTTGTAATTGTAGAAAAACAACACTTATCATGAGAAGAGGAGCTTATTTGAGGTTTGAATTCTTTCTTTTATAGTTCTTTTGCAGTCATCTTTCTCTGCTTCTTATTTGTCCAATATTCCATACTGACAATAGAAGTCTTAGATCTAAAAATCATAATCGAGAAACTTACTTTGCTAATTCTCCTATTTGTGATTAATATGCAGTATGCATACCTTGGTCTGAGGGGAGAATATGAAACTTGGTCGTGATTATGTTACAGGTGGACACGTAAATTTATTACAAAAGATTTCTATTTCTATATTTGTATTCATCTGTTTCTAAAATACTAAATAGTTTCAATCAATTTTCTCAGAAAATCATATAGAAAAGTAGGGGATCAAAGCATGGTTGACCTTATTTCAATAGGAGTATAATTGGATTACCACTAAGTGAAACATGTGTTTGTTTCTCATGCAGGTGAAATATGTTGTAGAGTTTGAAAAAGCAATTGCAAAAATTATAAGTGAAACATGTCTAATTTTTTCTCCTAAAGTGGATTCTACCAATGGAGAGCCAACTAAAATTTTGGCATCTGACTTCTGATCACGATGAAGACATTCTAAAGAGTAGAGGGGAATACATAGTTTGAATCCCTTGTGGATGCAAAGAAAAGTATATTCAGAAAGAATTATTACGGCCATACACTTAGGAGTTTCTAGATGGAACACTGGGTCATATTCTTAATATTTCCAAAGCATTGGGAGATTTGATTAGAGAAGGCATAGTTGTATGGCTTTATGTAATCCATGGCCACTATGTAGATGTAGGGTTGTTGTTTGCCTTCTTTCTGGTACTTTAGATGTTCTAATGGTTTTGACAGGTCATTCTCTAGGCCGAAATGAGCTAGAACAATTATTGAAACACAAATTTCATTCCAAGGAGGATATTAATGCAACATACAAGAACATGCATAGGATTCAAGCTGAATAATTGTGCCTTGATTGCGTTGAGCTTGTGGTCACAAGTACAAGGAAAAAATTGAAGAACAATGGGGCATGCATGATGCTTTTGATTTGGGATTGAATAGAAATCTCAGACATCGTTAAAATCGTGATTTCCATTGTTGTGATTGTTACATGACTCAAATGATAGCGAGTGAAAAGAATGACACTCCTATTGAAATTAAATTGATTTTTTTGTCAATTTGTTACTTGGGGATTTACCCATATGCTTATTTAACTGTGTACGCAGTGTATTTCATTATCAACTGTGGAAATCATATTTTTCCTTGATAATTATTCCATGCGTTCTTAGGTCAAAAAAGTACACGACATTTAGGTGGTGGGGTTTTTTTACATATATATGATTTGTTCTAGGTTATACCTCCTGCAATGGACTTCAGAAATGTTGTGGTGCAAGATTATAATTCAGGTAATGATTTAGATAATGACTCTATTCAATTGCCCAAGTCTCCTTTACAAGGTGAGGTAAGTAGCAAGGCAAGGTTTAATTCCTTTTCAACATTGAAGATTTCACATGCTAGAAAAATTATATCCCTCATTCCACATATGAGGGGCATAATAACAGTTTGTATTTTTAGATACCACATTTTTTGAAAATCCTTCAAATCCCATAATTTTGGCTCTTTCTTGACCTAATCCCAAGAAGAATATGGCCACTTCAATCAAGGCTTTTGGTGAATGTATCAAATTAAGGAAGCTGGAAAACTTGGTATGTATTTTCTTGGTTCCTAAATTTATCTTTTTCTTTAGAGGTATGTTTTGCGAATTTTCCCTTATTTGAGAAGTTGATAATTGATATTTTAGTGATCCATTTCAAAATTGTAGATGTTGATCATGGGAATTCGAGATTATATTGATCAAATGCGTACAACAAGTGTCATTGTGTTGACCATTGTCCTAAAGCTTATTAACAAATATGATTTATATGGAGAAGTGGTATAACATAAACATCACAAATAATCAGAGGTTATTGATATATATAATATTGTGGAAAAGACTAAGGTTTTATAAAATTTCATGTCAAATTGTAAAATAAACTATGAATTACTACACTTCTAATAGACAGACAATTTAAACTACAATTGGTGTGGGTGAAACAAAAAGAAGAAATAATCATGTCTGTGTAATTTTGAAATGGTGATGTTTGTGTGTGCAAGGTGTTTTCATCAATCCGATTGTGGTTGAAACCTTTTGTTTGACTCTCATTGAGGTAGCTTGACCAACCTCTGTTTTTTATGATTTTCTTCAAGATGTTTTTTTTCAAGAAGATAAAAATGTATCAAGTTTTGATGTTATGTCCATTCTAGTATTTTTGGAGTCTTTTTAATATAAGAATTCAATATATATATTAGTTTCTTTAATATAAAGACATACTCGAATTCTTGTCTTTGAAATGCTCCAGAACTAAACAAAATGGTAATACTATCAAAACTTGAAAAATACATATCTTCTATATTTAAAAGAATATCATTTATTTTTCATTTAGTGGCATGATATATGAAAGGCTGCATCGATGACTGGTATGAGTACTGTTGCAAATTTCACTTTTATATATGTGTATGTATTTATGTATATGGATGCATATATATGTATCCAGAAAAGAACACTCTTTGCATCAAAGTACAATTTTTTATCTGTTTAGTTATGGAGCATTTCAGAGAGAAGCATTCAGCTACAAAATAGTGAAATACATTCCCATTTTCAAGGCATTATTTCATCATAAGGAATCAATAAAATGTCTCGGTTTGGTAGTGTTTTTGAGGTTATGTTCTCCAAATTTCACAAATAACTTCAGAAGAACCCTTCCATAATTTCATACTAGTAATTTGATCTAAATAATTTTTGGTTGTGTAAAAAGAGTAACACATGTCATGCTTCCAATTTGTTCTAATGTGGGCAGCGGCACATGGATTACCTATGGTTTCCACAAATAATGGAGTACTTGTAGACATTCAAAGAGTATATTGAAAATTCTTGTATCAAATATAGAAGTTTGATTGGATCTTCCATGTGATTGGTCACTTAGATTGGTTTATTGTTGTGCATATGTTGAACATTGGTATCTTAGTATATCTCCATAATAACAAGGAAATTGCAAATTCTTTGTACAAAATAGTAGCTGATAAGAACCTATGGGATGAATTGGGATGAATGCAGGAAAAGTGGTCTACAGAAAATTCATCTCTATTCTTGGCGACAACATTGCAAAATATATTTTTCAAGAATCTCCCAGTGTAGAATGAGACACCCGCAATGGCAAAGTTGAAATGACCAAAATGAAAATATAGACTCCAAATCAAATAGTGGTTCATTCAAGGCTTCCCTAATACATCTCTTCATATCTCATTAGATGTTGATCGGCCTTCTCGCTCTAGTTCACTTAATAGCCCCTTTGATCTTGATAAACTTCTCAAAAAATGAAGAGAACATGAGAGATATTTCTGAACACATTAGCATCATCTTAGAGAAGATTTAAGGAAAATCAATCTAAATTGTGGAGACAAATGACGTGAATTCATAGGAAAAACAAAGTATAGATCATAATATTAGCTTAGTTTCTTCAAGGAAACTACTTCTTAAGAAAAGAACGTGTCTATTTGTGATTGCATTGGATTGGTATTATGCTTTTGGAGAAACCCTTTTTAGTAGATAAGCTATTATCATCTAACATATTATGAATGCATTTCATTCCGCTGGAAACGTTTCATCTCCTAGATTCATTTTGTCTACTATATTAACAATTTTAGAAACAATTTATATGCTTCATTCTATTGGAATAAAAGTGTCTGCATTTGATGCTCTAATTTGCAGCAGTGGGAGTCAACTTTTATATACAACTGGTGGAAATCCATATTCACCCATATATCTAGATCCAAATTATGATTCTCATATTGATTAATGCTGGGGTACAGAAGGATTGAGGAAAACCATGTAAAATTTGAGAGGTCCAGAGAATTCACAGTTCCTAGTGGAAGATATTGAAGCATCTAACTTCCATTGCTTGGCTTATCAATTCAAGAACATATCCACTATAATTTTCAATTCTAGATGTCATTTTCAGTGATTGGTGCATGTTCTACGAGTGGGATTCAACATCCTAAAAATCCAGAAAAACATTGGTTGTTGATTTAGGTACTTCTTTACTGGTTCCAATTTAATGACATTAATATCCTATTGTAAACAATTATAATGGAGTACATGAACTATATTTATTTATGCTAGATATTAGGAATCCATGGAAACTATTATTATGATAACAACGTGATTTAGGAATATCATTAAATGTTAAATAGTCTTGTTAGCTTGTTAACATTTTACTTGGGTATTGTTTTGCCAACCTCCCAAAGTAGATGAGTTGAGGTGGCAACTAAGAATGAGAGGTTTGAGATGCCATGTGGTTTACACTCAAAATTTTTCTTGGCTACATGTGTTTCCTCTTCATGCTTTGATATCTCAAGCTTTAAGGTGACAAAATTGAAGACAACTCTTTTGCCTCTAAATTTAATTTGATAATTTTAGTCTTTAATTTGATGATTTTGGCCATATTACTAAGCCTTCACCAAAATTTTCCACAATAACATATTGTATTATTAAAATAGTGAAAATTGTTGCATCACTCAAAATAATCATATAATGACTCATCAAACAATCCTGCATACAAGCTTGGTGGCACAATGACAAACGCTACAAATATCAAATTCAAAGCCTTTTTGTTATGTGAATAGATGAAATGTAGGTAATAAACCCAAAAGAAACAACAAAGTTCTGACTTCGTTTCAAAATATATTCTTCTTGTCACATTCCTTCATGTAATGCAACATAAAGTTCTTATCCATTATATTACCTTCGCTATTTATTAGCTAGGCCAAGCTCTCCAAAACCATGTATATTTTTTGTGACTATGGGTGTGATCTAGTTGCTTCAGCAAATGCATGGACCCTCTTATTGATCTCAATCCAACTCCAACTTGAATTTTTTTTAACCCCATGTGGTTTAATATTGTCCTCACTTTGACTACATCAACCCATCTTCAAACTGCAACATATAGGTTTCAGACCAATACATAGTTTCTTGCATTTTTGGAGCCTAACTTAAAACTCCATTCTGAAGCCCATTCTCCTAGCTCCACATTGCAATGATTTTTGTAGGCACCAAGTGAGACATTCCATATGGTAGAATTAGGTGCTATTGGCATCGTCCTTATAAAATTTCGATCCTTATAAAGATGTCGAGCACAACCAAGAATCTCAACCATGTTCCATCCTATGGGTAATGACATAATATTTACCAAAGCAATGGGATGATTTCCAACTCAATTCCACTAAGCCTGCATGACTACATGCATATAAAAGGAAAATAAAAGTGATATCATATGGTTTAACTCCCATTTGTTGCATTTGGTGGAAACAACAAAGGCATCCTCACCACAACCATGATTCCATACCGATCAATCACTGTGTTCCATGAAATGAATTTTTTTCAAACATATTGTCAAACATCTAGTGAGTTATATCTATGCTTCCACACTTGCAATATATGGATATGTCAGTAATATCTAGAGAAACATCCAACTCAATTCCATTTTTGAGAATAAAATCATGATTAGACTTACCATGTTGAAGGGTTGCTAGATACACACATCCATGGCGAACACCCAAGTTGATCACTTGGTTAGGTTTCATATCTGTTAATTTAAACTAATTAAAAAAATTTAATGCCTCACTAGCATGTCCATTCTACATGTATGATGAGATCATCTTGCTCATTGAGATAATATCCCTTTAGGAATTTTTTCAAGAATTGGTATGCATCTGCATAGTTTCCACACTTTGCATACATTTCAAGAACAAAGACATCAAACTCAAATCCAATTTTGACAAAATGGGCTTAGATCTTCTCCCTTTCTCTTAGAATAGACAAGTTGACACATGCCTAAAGAACATAGGAAAACATGATTACATTTCATTGTACACACACTCCATACATTTGGTAACATGGAAAATTCTCATCGTCATAAAAACCACTTGCCACATGGCATTTAATTGTTTCATTCCAGAAGAAAACATTTCTAATACTAATGTTGTAAAAAAAATTACGCACATTCTCCATGCTAATGCACAAGGCATACATAATCACAAGCTTTGGCATAATGTTTTGATCAAGTTTAATTCTATTTATGTAGGCATAAATCCATTAATATTAGAGGAAAACCCCCAAGTGTGCAAACACTAGCAACACGTTGACCATGACAACAACATCATGGCTCACTCTTTCCAACCTCATGGCCTCATTGCCATCTTCACTCTAAGCATAAGCAACAATCATGGAACCTGATGAGATGACATCTCGTTCATGCCATTGGTCACACAATTGATGTGAAAACTCCAAATTCCCATATTTGGCATGTACTCACTAGTACAAAATGGTTAATTAGTTACTAAAAAAAAGACTAAAATTTGCATATAAACGACCATTTTTCAGTTGGTGACCAATAGTAGCTAATATACAGTATCTTATAACGCGACCAAATTTTATTCATTTTTTTCTTTAGACATTAATTAGTTGTCTCAATTTTATCATCTAGTAGTATATTTAGTCATAAGTTTGGTCATTGATTTAGTCATTATTTGCCGCAATTAATGACCAAATATACAACAAAATATTTTACTATATGATCACCTGTGAAAATCAATTAATAACCAAAGAAATATGACCAAAATGTTGGTCATGTTATAAGATACTGTAAATTGGCCACTAATAGTCATATATATGCAAATTTTAGTCATTGTTTGAAACCAATTAATGACCAAATAAATATGACTAAATTTTAGTCATGTTATAAGATACTATAAATTAGCTACTAATAGTCTTATATATGTAAAATTTGGTCGTCATTTATAATCACAAATTTATCATTTGCATTGTTCATTTATCTTTTTTTGGTAGTTTCTTATTCATTATATAAATGACTAATTTAGTAGTTTATATTCATTTCATTTACTTTCATTAATAATCATTATAAATGACTAATTTAGTCATATATTCATTTTATTTATGTTCATTATTAATCAACATAAACTAATAATTTAGTACTTTTCGATTGATTTTATGTGTTCATTATTGTGGTGAAGTAAAATTCTAAGTGCAGACACAAACAATTCCTCTAGCCTGAAAGCGGGTCTAGCCACAAACAAGACATTCTATGGAAGATCTCCTTAGGTTAGAACCAATTAATAGGGCCTACCTCTTAGTACGCTTATTCCATTCGATGATGGCCTTTCTTCCTTGCTCTAGCTATCTCTCGTTTCCTTCTTTGAGCACCTGAAACAAGTAAAAAATAGCAAACAACAACCGTGATAACAGACAAATTGTATTCAGCCTACTTAACAAGTCAAGAAACATTAAGCCATAAACATGTGAGATGATATATTATGTAGGAAATCAATTGATAGTTGCATATATATTAAATTAACAAGAGATTACAACTGTTGTCTTGACGTTTTTCTTTCTCCTCTGACAAATCTGGGTTCCCACACACTTCTGTTAGCATTCCATGATGGCCTCAACAATGGTAGTTTTAAGGCTCTTCCCTTTAGTCTTCACATTAAACCAAATTCACACTTCTCCATCACACACAACTAGAGAGATACAACTATGAATAACTTGTTGATTACTCAAAAATCAAAACTTCAACCAGAGCCTAATTAGAACTAGCTTGTGCTTAGGAAAAAGGGAGGTTTATATAGCATGGATGGAAGGGATATGGTTCGTATTCTCAAGGGAGAAGGTCTTATCTCTTGAGGTAGTTCCATCCTAATAGGGGAAAGGATCCCAAACTGACCTCCTTGACTCCATCCGGCCTAACCATTTACCAGAATTTTGTTATGAATCTTCTAGAGCTGGAAGCTTCAGTTCCTTATTTTAAAAAAATCCAAAAGAGGATCAGCATTACTGGAAAAATGTTCAGTCGCTCTGGTTGGTGGTAGGGACAGTTGTAATCCCTGCATATCAGCGTGAGGAGGACACTGGTCATTAGGATCGGTCTTGTAAATTGGGAAAAAACGAAATATTTATGGGAAATGATGCAAAAGGGAATTATTTTGTTCATGAAGAGGGACACAAAGGGAGTTTTTTCATGATGGGAAATCATGTAGGGTTTACTTTAGAGGTCATCCAGGATCATGGAATGGGGAGTACAGGGACAGTGACAAAATGGTGTGTAACAGATGCCCCCAAAAGCGTGAAGGCTAAACTAGAGTGAGGGGTGAAATGCTTTATGAATTAGTGCAGGGAACCAAAGTTTGTTGTCGGAAAACCTGCAAGAAAGTACAGATACATATACATAACTGAAAACTTTGTCAAATGATACATGAATCACAGTATGGACACATCCATCCATAGAATGATCATGTAAATGGATCCAGGCATGGGCGCAAACATCCGATAAAGAGGATCATAACAAAACCAAGGTATGGTCACAACCATCCAATAATGAGAAGGATCACATATGATAACTCATGGTATGGTCGTAGCCATCCATCTGAAAGAGACATGTATATCAACATTATCATGTCACATTTACTTGCGTGAAAAACATTTTACCCACTTGTGCCCTAATTTTTCCGGAGCAGATCACGGGAGATCTGGGAGGTAATTCACCGAGCCGTTAGTTGCAGTTAAGAGCCAAGCCCTTAAGCTCCACTTCTATACTATTTGTTCCTTTTTTTATCCATTTTTTGGATTTTTGAGGGAGTTTTTAGCAAAAAAAAAATTGCCCTCGGTTGGCACGATTTTCGGGCACGAAATTGCACTGGCTGGGGGTTGCTAAAACTACCAACCGTGTTGTCGGTGCAACTGTTTTTAAAATAGTCATGTTGGTGCCCTGGACAAAGAAAAAATCAAATTTTCTCTTAAATCCACGTTTGAATCCAAATTTCAGTTTGCCAAAATTGATTATTATCTTGAATACATGGCTTTTGCAGGAAAGAATCGTCGAAAAATGGTGGATTGCAAAGAAAATGAGCACGAAGATGTGGACACCCAAGCAATGGTTGATCCAAATTGCTTGGATTCCTTGAGGAACTGTGGGCTCCTCAAGTTCTTTCTCACACCAGGGATGCGGGCTCAACCTGAGCTACTTCGATACCTGATTAGTCTCGGGGACATAAATCGGAAATTTTTTATCATCGGGGACCAGGAGCTGGAGTTGGAGAATTCAGATATTTATTTCATCACAGGACTGTCCTGGAGAGGGGAACCAGTCAACCTATATGGGTCAAGGCCGATTGGGGCAAGAATATCCATGCTACTTACCGAAAATTGCCTAGAAGACCTCAAATAAAAAAGCGACAATATTGAGATTGCGACTGTGCGAGATCTTACACTGAGAGTGCTACTGTTGACCATCAACAGAGTGGTTGGGTCCCAAGCAGAGCATGAAACCAACAAGTCGAAGTTTCTGTATGCTATCGACTGTACATCACCGACAATCTTCAATTGGGAGGAAGCCATGAAGATCAACATGAAACACCAGCTATCAAAAGCTAAGGCAGGTAATCTAAAACAATTTTTCTTTGGATCTGTGCTAGTGACCTTCTTCTTGGAGCGGGTTCCACTGTTCCAATAACAGTTGACTGAGGTGGTTCTGTTGATGCCATGAGACCCACGAATGGTCCTTTGGAGTTGTTTGATTCCTAGAATAACTAGGGGCCTGCATATGTCCTATAAGCCTGCCTTTTTCTCATGTCTATGATGATAGCTGATTATAGTGAAGGATTGGCCTTACAACGGTACCGAATTCCATGAAGATACGAATATGCCACTTGCAGATGGGGAGGATTTTGATGATGAAGGTAAAAAATCAATGTTTAGTTTTTTAATTTTTGATTGTTTTTGATATATATGTGTTTATAACATTTTGTTTTATCAATGCAGATGTTGGACCAGAGCATCTTGTCGGGATGTCCCTGATAGCTAGGCGCGTCGCTCGCCAGTTTGATGTCACTCCTTATCAGGAAGGAGGCGACAATGAGGAGGAGATCACGAGGAACCTTGAGGGGTTGACTCATGGGATCCCAGAGTATGCCAGGGTGGGAGACATCCCATGCCAATGCCAAAGGCATACGGTGGGGGTATCTGAGTGGATCCGCTGATTGTTGACTCATGTAGCATGAGAAGTTACATGTTACCATTATCACCATGCTGATTAGTTCCTAGGTCCAACATTTACATTTTTGATGCCTGCATGCCACAGATATATGAGGCTTGTGGGCCACAAATGTTATTTGAACACACATATTATTTTTTGGGGTTTTGATGTATCAAACATTATCTCCATATATGTATGTTATATTTTCTTGCTTACTGTGGTACAAATGATTTGTTTTAGTTTTTCACATGTTTCGTAAATGTCTATCCAACACATAATTAGCTAATGCATATGTTAATGTATTCATGTGTCTGCGAATGTGATGATATGTAATGTAATCAAAATTTCTTTCCAGTAGATGATTACGTAGATATATTCTCAATATATAAGGTTTTCTGATGGAATATTTTCCATTGAGTTGAAGGACAACAAGCTTTGAAACTAGGTGGACAACCAATTCCCGAATGTCAAGAGCAATGGCTTCTCACAACAATTCGATAATTGCACTGTACTTAGCAGTGTTAGTAGTTGTACGACCAAAGAAAATACCTTAAAGATCAATTATCTCACCATGAGGGTCATAAATGGTCCATGTCGTGGAGGATAGATTCTGGGTACTGCGGCAAGCACCATCAGCGAAACCAATGTCAGGAGTCACAAACATCTGCAAAGCAGGGAGAAACATAGTAAGCAGGAAAGTTGTTTGAAAACTAACACACCAAACCACACTGCACAAAATTGAATGACACATTAATGTACACAAGTAACCATGCAAGATGACCTAAACATAGTAGTTTTTGAGATAAAACCCATTTTAGGTCTTGTCTAAAGGATTTCCTTCATAATCAATTAATTCATAGGCCCCTTTTTGCAACACACACTTAACAATGTAGGGCCCATGCCACATGGGTTCGAACTTGCCTACCCCTAGATTATCATTAGCTTGATCATATAGTAAAACCAAGTCACCCTCAGAAAATGCACGAGGGGAAACCAACTGATCAAAATGGGACTTGACTCGCTTCTTTTGTGCTTCGATGACCAAGGCAGCAAGGCGTTGAGTCTCATCCAGTAGTTATAAATACAAGAGGTGCTCTTCTTGATGTGTGGTTTCACGGAGAATTTTTACAGCTAGCTTGAGTGAAGGAATTTCGCACCCAATTGGTAATGTTGCTTCCAGACCGTATACTAGTTGGAATGGTGTGAAACCAGTTGCATCCTTGGTCGAGGTTTGGTAAGCCCACATAATTGAAAAGAGCATGTGATGCCAATTTGACCGATGCGTCCCAATAGTACGTTGAAGCATTGTAACCAAAACTTTGTTCATAACTTCAAATTGACCATTGGCCTGAGGGTAATACGGGGTTGAGCCACCGTGGCGTAAACCCAACATAGAGGTCAGCTCAGCCATCATGTAATCTCGGAAATGGGAGCATGGTCGGTGACAAAGGCTTGAGGTACGCCAAACCTGGAAATAACGTGATTGAATAGAAACTGAGCCTCTGTTTTATCATTTGCAGAGTATGTAGGCATCACTTTGGTCCATTTGGTGAAATAATCCACATCAATGTTAATATAACCATGCCCCCCGGTCGAACGAGGGTTACATGTCATATAGTCCATGCCCCATTTGGAAAAATAACCAACGGTAATGACGGAGTGTACGTGAGTGGGCTGTTTCAGGGAAAACTAGTGTCTTTTCGATCTGCTAGTCCCACTAAGATGGGTAGCTATCTTAGAAACAAACAATTCAAAGCGCTTCAAGATTTCCTTTATGTATGATAGATAAGAGAGAAGCAAAGAGGACCAACCTGTATCTTTTTCTTGGCTCCTTGCTTGTTTCCTCTCTCCCCTGATAGAGCTTTCCACTTTTCTCCTACTTGTCTAGCTTTGGAGAATGCCTGTAGAGGCAAAGCAACAAAACACTATCAAAGCATCTCGATCTATGATATCATAAACGATGTAGAATTAGAAATACATTAACCATACAATTGCATCTACAAATAACAAGATTCATAAATACACAATTATATGGAGGAAAACTCAAAGAACTTTATTGATAGTAGAAATAGAAGAGAGGATTACAACCCAGCTGTCTGATCCAGCATCATCCTCCCAGCATGAAAGCCCTCTTCACCTCATGAAAAGCAAGATCACCCAACAATACAATGTTTCTTCTCAGAGAGAAACCAACAACACTTCCTTACAAATTACAAAATTCCAGCCTCTAGATCTCTTAGATGAGGGATCCATTTATAGATATTTGCAGAGGGGTGAGTCAGCTTTTGGGTTTTTGATTAGTGTCATTTCACTTATAGTTCTTGGTTCCACTTGGAGATTTCATGATCTCTTACTCATCCCTGGGCGAATTCAGAGAGGCAAGTGTCATATGAGAAGTTTCTAGAAGATTCTCTTGGTTTCCACTTAGCAAATTGTCTCTGCCATTTGTCTACTCTCACCCATCGCACCCCGCATAAGGATCTTTCAGTATGAATCACACCTGGCTTGTGTAGTAGCCAGTATGCATCACACCCTAATCATCGAGCAGTCTGTATGGTCCAATTTTGGCCAGTTTTGAGTGGTTTTTTAGGTGGAACTTCTGGGAAATGATGTAATCAGTTGACCATGATCCTTTAGGGTGTGAAACAACACTTTTAGGGGTTTAAGAGCCCTTGATTTATCGACATATGTGATTGGGGTTGCAATACCCAAATATGTCTATAACAGTTGCCCCCTAAAGAATGAGATTGTAAATCTTCTGATGTCGGGTGAAATGCTTTATCATGAGGATCCGAGGTATTTGAACTGGAAGGTGACCTGTATAAAATAAAATACAATACATCATCTTCATATTATTTTCATGATCTAGCTGAGGCGGGCATTCCCATGCTCAGCTTTATAAATTCATTTTCATGTACATAGGACAGATAATCGTCCGTTGTTGCAGACTGGTGATTCTTGTAGAGCCATCATCCCTTAGCTTGGATGATCATCTGTGCAGCTACTGTGTACATTTGATGTCTTTATCTTCCTGAATATATCGTAGCCCAGATGGATGAAACTAGATCCGGGGTCTTCAAACTCGTTCAATCTTCACCCGATGTACAAGTCCATCCATGTGAAAAGATGTTCTGAAGTCAAACATGGAAAGACATCGCCTGATTACCAGCCAATGATGTAAGCTGTTAACAGGCGCGAGAGGAATCACCGATAATGATAATGACCCTCAAGGTACTACAGTACAATTCACGTGGTGTGAATATAGGATTTGATGTCGAAAACCATGTAAAATCTTTCGGTCGAAAGCCATTGATGTAAACCTATCGCCGGAAGTGATAAACTTGCCATTGAGGCATGCAAGCTTCAAAGTACTGAAAGGGTTGTTCCTAAGTCAACTTCTTGGATAATGAGCTGATGTTGACAAGAAGTGACTCGTCGTAGGAGGGCCTTAATGAATCCCACAGCTAGGACACTGAAGGAAGAAAATGATTTTCTGGAGGTGAAAACAATCTGATGATACAAGGTTCAGGAATGGTGGTCATGAAAAATGGAGGGTGAAGGTATTGCAGTGGATGAGGCATTAGCTAGGTGACGAATTCTCTGAATGACTTCTCTTGAACATATCGGCGACACTGAGATGGATTGGTAGCATTAACCCCAAAAATGGATGGTATGGAGGACCAATGGTGATGTGACCGGTGAACGGAATAACCCAACCCGACTCAATCATGGTGATGGAGTGAAAGTGTCATGTTCAAGAGCGAACTGCTAGCAATGAAGTTCTTCAAGTTTTCTTCCCTTTTTCCCCAGTCATTGCTGACTAGTACCTCTTTATTTTTTTCAAGCTTGAGGAGGATAACATATGCTTGTTCTATAATTTGCCCTTCGGGCAAACCTGTCACTATGTTTTAGCGAGCCTAGCGACAGTGAAACTCGCTCTTCTCCGGATGGACAAGTTTGTCGCTATTGTTTTAACGAGTTTAACAACAAAGATAACTCAGTCATTTTCATGTTTAGAGAGTTTGAAAATGGACGGAAAGGAAACTCTAGCAGTCCTTTTTCGTGGCATAATCCCTTTAGTTCGAAAAAGTATAAAATAATACGAAAGGGATGACTTTTCGATCGCTTTAGCGAGCTGAAAAAGACAAGCGCTCGATCTTTTTGTGGAATGATCCCTCAAGTTCAAAAAGATTAAAATGTAGAGGAGGGATGGCACTTCCCCTTACTTTAACGAGCTGGAAAGGCCAGTAGCTCGGCAATCTTTTCAAATTATATGAGTCTAAAAAGAGCTTAAAGGAGACTTGTTTTTTAGGAATGAGTGAGGTTTTCGGGTAGCAACTGGTTCCAGGTAAGTTTGGAACTTCTTAAACACAACGGTGTAAAGAGGGTGGCTAACATAATCACTCATCGCAGTTGTTCCTCAAAACGGTAAACAATCAAGTGGAAGCATATGATTAGCCAAAAGAATGGAGGTGACGGTAAGAACACAACCAAGGCTCAAAAGACTGATAACAAGGCAATCACTAAGGTTATTTACTGAGGGTGGATTCATTTTTTAATGAGCTTGAATCAGAAGAAACTATGCTCAGTGGCGGGTTTATTTTTTAATGATATTTAACCTTGCAGAAACATTGCTCATTGGCGGGTTTATTTTTTAACAAGCTTGAACCTTGCAGAAACATTTCTCATACCAGTCATATTAAAGATGTCTCTCATTAGTAGGTTCATTTTTTAGTGAGCTTACACCATGTGAAACTTTTCTCATTACCTTTTTATGCAGGCTAGAAACGACCAAACTACAGAGCTAACTACACTAAGAGCTAATGAACCACTGAGGTTAGGTAGGATAGTTTTGTCTTTCACCTAGATAAAACATTTCCTTTGCCTTGCTTGCATGCCACCAACAAAGGTGAATGGTGGATCAGACCAATCACCTACCTAAGAAGTTGTTACTAAGAGCTAAGCTAAAACACTTACAAGGCTAGAATGAAACTGGTCACTTTTCACTTGCATAAAAAAGGTTTGCATGCCCCTAGGTGTTGAGAAAATGATAATTTCCAAGTTACTTTATGGAAGTTCCTGCATTTAAGCAGGATTGTTCCATCTGCAGATTAAACAAAACACTTCCTTGGCTCTATCCATCAAAACAGGCAAAGGTGAATGGTGTGAACTTCTAATCACATAATGTGTGAGGAGATAAATGTTTCAAACTTATCCCATATCCTACACGGAAATGGTGTTTCAAACTGGTCATATAAACTATAAGGAAGTTTGTTTTTTCAGCTGGGTTCGCCTGCCGAAGCAGACCAGGGTGCATGCCCCCTAAGCTTCGTTACATTCACCGGACTACTCGCGGTAATTAGGTGGATGAACTGGAGGTTGAAGAGACATTCTTGGTGCAAAGAGACCATTTAGGGATGATGTTTGACTCATAGTTGTGTTTGAACCGGGAAATGAAAGCTGGTCGATGAGTTGCACCATTTTGCCTTCATGCGGGAAACACATCACTCGAAAGAGTGTGGAAACAATAGCTCCCATGTTGTAAACATAGTCACGCCCAAGGAGTAGATTGTAATCTAGTGGCCCTTGGACTACCATCACGTTCAAGTGAACGGTTTTCCTTCTCAAAGTTATAGGCAACTTTGGAAGGATCCCTAACGGTCGACTAGTTCCTTTGTTGAAGCCTGACAAATTTTGATTCTCAGGCAGAAGCGATGGCAAACCAAGCGCTTTCCAAGCAGTTGAGGAAAGGATACTCACGGAAGCCCCTTCATCTATGATAGTGCCAGACATGATCATTTTGTAAACTTGTACTATGATTCGGAATGGTACATTAGATGGAAGGCGGGGTCTCGCTAGTAGATTCCAATCGAAGGAAACAACTAGATTTCTTGGAGGGGGGACCGAATAAACGGCTGGATGAATCTCTCGAAATGGGGAAATTCCCTCCTGTTGTAAAGGAACAGGTAGATTGCCCCCATTCTCATCAGACTCTATGTTAACAAAAAGAATTTGAATGGTGTCGTTCTCATTTTTTTTGGAAATTATATCATCTGAAGGTGGACCTTCTGAAGGCAAGACTGAGTCGGCTGTCGTCTCGACCTGTTTACTTTGGTCTGGTATGGACTCAGAGGGTTTATGTTCAATGATAGGCATTTCGACCGAAAACAGAGGTATGTCGGTTGGATTTTCAACTAGTGATGGACTTGGCAAGAGTTTCTTGTATCCAGGCGGAAGTCGCTACGGTGAAGTAGGATGGTTATCCAAAACACTTTTTTCTTCATCCAGAAAAGGACAACGATGAAGGGCATGATCACCTTCACACAACCTACAAGGAAATATGAACTTTCCTCTTTGTCCATTGACTTCATTTTCATTAGTCAATGGTGTGATCTCAACATGATCGACGGAGGTTGATGACACCAAACGGTGCAAGCGGGGAGACCAGTCTCTCAAGATCCATGGAATGCAAGGACAATCTCGATGACAGTGGTTTCCTCTGCAAATTATGCATGGAGATTTGGGTTTGGAAGGTTCAGTGTGCGGATTTTCATCGGATGATGCATGGTTACCCCCTTGCTTGACTGACTTCCTCTTCTTCTTCTCCTTCCCTTTCTTCTTCTTCTCAATTACTTGGTTTTTAGTATCACTAGTTTCACCAAGCGAAGAGGAAGAAGGAGAGGGAGAAACAAACGAAGTAGAAGGTGATGGAGTAACTCCAGTATCATTTGGTTGTTGATTTGATTGCTGACAAATTACAGTGTTTTGAACGACAGAGGTTGAGAATAGCCATACCAACAGGCCAATTGTGATTCTTGGAAGTGACAATGTAGGCATATATGGAGCACCAATATCTCCCCAAGAAGAGAAAGGACTAGGATTTCCCCTAATGGGAACTCCTTGATTGGTGGACTCCATTACCTCAACCTAAGATCAACGAAGGAACATGGATGTTATTCCGAATTAAATAAATTTTATGACGCTTTGACACAACTTTTTTTTTCAATTTTTACGAGTCGAGAAAAAGCTAAAGATGACTCTAGTCGCCTTCGATTTTTAATGAGCCTGAAGTGACAAGTGCTCATATGGACCTTTTCTTTTAAGGAGTTGAAAAGGAATGAAAGTGACTACTCTATAAATATAGATAGAGGGATTACCAAACCAATCTCAAAACTACAATATACACCTTGGTGGTAAATTAAAGAGAAATTACAAAGGATTTTACGTATAGCAGTTAATCTTCCCAAATGTTGTTTTCAGTGCATTGCGATCGATAGGGCGGCAAACACGACTGCCTAAGGATAAAGGATATCAGCCTATTGTGGTCTCCCAATATATACTCAACGGTACGGGGAGCACAAGTCCGTACTGGCACTTGTCGTATCAAAGAGGAGGAATCACCCAACCTTTGATGAAAATGATAGTTACCAGGTTTTACAACTCCGGAATACGTCTCTAGCCTAAACCTCTAGATGTGTTGCGTTAGGTTCCAAAGCATTTTTATGTTCATTGAGGTTTATTTTAGAGTTTATCTTTTTTAGAAGTTTGTCTTTCAAGGTTCACCACGTGATGTAGATGTAAAATTCCTAAATATGCAATCTAAAATGATAAACAATCATTTGTTTTTTTTTAGCAATGAAAATCCTAACTACTAAGGAAAGAAGAGTATGCATCTTTCAACAGAGAGTAGAGAGCACACACTAAATGCACTTTTCCTAAATCATTTTCCACATGCAGTCTAAGTGCAAATGCACATGCATGTATTTGTTTTTTCCGTTTCCTTAATGTGAGAATGCCAAAAACAAAACTAAGTATAGATCTGAACTATTTTCTTCAAAGCGACACTTAACCGATTTCTCTTCAAAACGAAAGGAAGACTAAGACGACACTTTCAATTTCGAATGGAAAATTGCTTTCGTCACTTCAAATATTGAAAATTCAAATCAAATACAATGGAAAAAGTACAATCAACTATCTAGAATAGGAAGACTTTATGAAACTCTTCTTTTCGACTGAAAATGATAGTTACGACACTTCTTTTCATCAAAAACGACAGTTCGATTAAGCTACTTTTGACAAAAGAGCACTGTAAATGATGAAAAATACATAAAAAAACATTGACAAATCCTGATCAATGGAGGCTGAATAATGTGAAGGAAGATGGCTTCAGCAATGATATACTGATCATTAGTAGCAAAACTATCGAATAGAGCTGAAAACAAGGAAGAAAAAACCAAATTCCAGAGAGGGAAACAATATCATTCAGTCATTGCACCTGTCCTTAAGGGAAACAGGGATGCATCTCATCTACAACACACGGGAGGTGCGATGCATCAAGGCTGCCAGCTACAGACAGTGTGATGGATTGGGGAACGAAACTGAGCTTGGTTTTTGCTCAAAATTTGCAGCTAAGTTCAGTGAGTAAAAACAAAGTATAGGGGTATGATCTTATGAGGTTATTGAGCTACCACAAGGGCACTTAGGATGTTTGCAAGTTAGATGTTTAGTTCATAAACCAACCCGGAGATTGACTAAAGCAACGTTGATCTACTTTGCACTTGCATAGCAAGAGCAGTTCAAAGGCTAGTTGGCTTAACTTCAGGCTCCGTCTGTAGTTTATAAAGCAAACAACAGTAACAAACAAACAAACTATTCGCTCCCCAGTGGAGTCGCCATTTTGTTTCTGGGAAAACTAGTGTCTTTTCGATCTGCTAGTCCCACTAAGATGGGTAGCTATCTTAGAAACAAACAATTCAAAGCGCTTCAAGATTTCCTTTATGTATGATAGATAAGAGAGAAGCAAAGAGGACCAACCTGTATCTTTTTCTTGGCTCCTTGCTTGTTTCCTCTCTCCCCTGATAGAGCTTGCCACTTTTCTCCTACTTGTCTAGCTTTGGAGAATGCCTGTAGAGGTAAAGCAACAAAACACTATCAAAGCATCTCGATCTATGATATCATAAACGATGTAGAATTAGAAATACATTAACCATACAATTGCATCTACAAATAACAAGATTCATAAATACACAATTATATGGAGGAAAACTCAAAGAACTTTATTGATAGTAGAAATAGAAGAGAGGATTACAACCCAGCTGTCTGATCCAGCATCATCCTCCCAGCATGAAAGCCCTCTTCACCTCATGAAAAGCAAGATCACCCAACAATACAATGTTTCTTCTCAGAGAGAAACCAACAACACTTCCTTACAAATTACAAAATTCCAGCCTCTAGATCTCTTAGATGAGGGATCCATTTATAGATATTTGTAGAGGGGTGAGTCAGCTTCTAGGTTTTTGATTAGTGTCATTTCACTGATAGTTCTTGGTTCCACTTGGAGATTTCATGATCTCTTACTCATCCCTGGGCAAATTCAGAGAGGAAAGTGTCATATGAGAAGTTTCTAGAAGATTCTCTGGGTTTCCACTTAGCAAACTATCTCTGCCATTTGTCTACTCTCACCCATCGCACCCCACAGAAGGCTCTTTCAGTATGCATCGCACCTGGCTAGTGTAGCAGCCAGTATGCATCGCACCCTAAGCATGGAGCAGTTTGTATGGTCCAGTTTTGGTCAGTTTTGAGTGGTTTTTCAGGTGGAACTTCTGGGGAATGATGTAATCAGTTGACCATGATCCTTTAGGGTGTGAAACAACAATTTTAGGGGTTTAAGAGCCCTTGGTTTATCGAGATATGTGATTGGGGTTGCAGTGCCCAAATATGTCTATAACACGGGTGCGGCTCACATCTTGTGCTGGTAAATTTGGCATTCATGACACTTGCGAATGGCAAGCATGCAATCCTTAAATATGGATGGCCATAAATAACTAGCACGAAGGATTTTTTTAGCAGTAGCATATCCAGACATATGAGTGCCACATGCCCCAGAATGACAGTCATTGAAAACTCTCTCAGCCTCCTCGAGAGCAAGACATCGGCGAAGAATTGACTCGACACCAACACAATATAAAGTATCTCTAATAATACGGTAGGGTTGGGATTGATGCCAAATGTGTCGACGATCATCCTTAGTCAATGTGAGTTGGAATGTGGATGTCTGGAGATACACAATGATATCACCGTACCATGGGTCAAGGGTGCTAATCAGGAAAAGAGTTTCGTTTGGGAGCTGCTCATCTGCACCAGCGGGGAGAGACGTAGAAGGAAGGGAGCAAATCAACTCAGCAAAAACTAGTGATTTCTTAGATTTGGTAGTAGTAAAAACCAAATCGAATTCCAATCGAAATTGATAGAGTCATCTTTGCTCTTTCTCGACTCTTAAAACATGAAAGAGCACCAGTTCATATATGTGTCTTAAAAAATTGTTGCCCACGATATTATAACTTCATGTTAGTCTTCTCTAAACCAAATCGTGAGTATTCCTTAAAGTACATTTTAATGCCTTGAAATTTATCTCTCTTTTCCTGTTAACTGATATTAGGTCATCGTGACTAAACCATCTGGTTCATCTAGTTCTTCTTCCTCTCCTCCGTCTGAAATATTGCATGAGGAGCCTTTTCTTAAATTACCGGAGTCACTCGAGGACCATGGTGTTGAACTCGGTATCGTTTTAAGCATTCAACCTTTGTCATCTCGTCCTCCACCTACTTCAGATACTGGGTCACCTTCTGATATTGGCCCAAATCTCCGGACAATCCCGTCCAGACTCCTGAGAGTTCACTGACTATTGAAGGTCAGCTTGGACTAGTTATATATCCTTTGAATCCTTTTTTCAACACTATTGTGATATCACTGTAGCGTCTGTACAATCTATACGATCAGCCGGGTGTTCCTTTGGAATTATCCCCTCGTACATCTTCGGTCATTCGTTGTCGCTTGTTTCCACCTATAGATCCCGAAGGCGAAGCTCCAGTTACCTCTCCGAATCAATCAAAAGTTTCTATTGCACACACTGTTGAAGAGGAAGAGCATCAATTTCCTCCTAAAGGTTTCCCCTACACGGGGAGCATTCCAATTAGTGTGTATTGGGATTTTCCACCTAATTATGTGACTTTAGCACAATTGGTCTTTCCACTATTATAAAATAATATTGGAAATAATAAAATAAGATTAGATTACATCATCAAATTTTAGAAGGAAGAAAGAAAAACTATTTTTTCAACTCGTATTTTCAACTTATCTCCCTATGGGTTTATTAAAATTTCAAGCGTAAACACAAATTGGATGCATAATTTGATTCCTTATCCAAGGAGTACCCATGTTGCATACTTTCTATGGACCCTACTACACGAAAAATAAAAAATACATGATAAATGTGATTGCAATCACGTTTTTCATGTGTTTCTCATTTTTTATGTAGCAGGGCCCATCAAAAGTATGAAATATGGGTATTCCTTGGATGGGGAATTAAGTTTTTCATCCAACGAGTACTCCCGCTTGAAATTTGAGTAAAACCTTAAAGATATAAGTTGAAAATACGAGTTGAAAAAGTAGTTTTATTATTTTATTAATTTTTAATCTTGTGTAGTGATGTCTTCTGGAGTCATCACATTTATGTTTTGTTGTATCAATGTTTCGAACCAACCTCTATGGTTCATCATTAGGATCAAATGTGATAAAAAGTCATAAAATGATGGGGCAATAAATAGAGGAAAGGTAGGGATGGTAATGTAAGGAGCCGACAGGTTTGATAATGTTAAGAAATAAATTAATTTTAATTAATATTATTTTATTATTTTCTTTTATATTATATGTTTATATTGCTTTATTTATCTATTTGTTTTTCATTTTATTTTTCAAATATAATGTAACATTATAATATTATAATGTTATTAACTAAACATTTTAGTATTAGTTAATTTTTTTAACTTTAATTAATACCAATGTTATTATTATAATATGATGTAAAGTGACATTATAATATTATAATGTTTCAAATGTTAAAACGTTATATTTGTTCATAAGTTTTTGTATTAATTAATTTTGTTGACATTAGGATTATTAATGTTAAATTTACTACGCATTAACATTAATGTTTTAAATATTGCACATTAACTAAAGCATGTAATATAATAATGAAACTAATTAGGTCTTCTAAATATTACTAATTGAATTTTTATTAATTAATAATTTTTAAGATATATTGCTAAGGATTTTCCTAAATTTTAATGCTAACTAGGGTTTAAATAAAATAATTTGAATTTAATCTTACTAAAGTTATTTTAGGGATAAAAGCAAGGGTTATTGCTTAAAGTTATTTATTCAAATATCACTAAAATGATATTAGCGATAGGTGATCCATAAGGAGGACCAACAGATAATGGGGCTGAGAGTACCTAGGAGATGGTAGAAACCCTAGTTAGTGTAGGAATCCAATTATCGCTTATTTTCCAACTGTCGTCGTGGTTGAGGTTATTGGGGTGTTTTCCTATTTTAATGGCTTCTCTAAATTTTCTATGGTGATAATGGTCAATTTTGGCCACAACACAAGAGTTTTCTATACAAATGTGATGATTGGTTTTACTAGAGTGTTTAGCCAAAGCTAAGGTTTTGGAACAGTTATGCTTGATTTTAGCGGCATGTTCTTGAACCCTAGTCAATATAGAACGATCGGTTTCACCAATGTAGGCTTTGCCACACGAACACAAAACCAAATAAACCCATTTGTGGTGTTTAGGATCAATAGGGTATTTTACCGATTTCAGGCATCTGCTGATTGTATTCAAGGGTTTGCAAGTGGTTTTCATATTATTATTTTTTAAAATGTGTGAAATCTTATCAGTGGTGCCTAGAATATAGGGTAGGTGAACCATGCCTACACAATCATCCAATGGTTATTTGTTTTTAGGATTCTTTGCTTTTTTGAAAGCTTTGATTCCTTGGTGTCTTCTATATCCTTTCTTTTCAAATACATCCAAGAGGTGGTTCTTTTCTTGATCCAAATGATCATGATCTGAAATACGTACCACCCTGGTATCTAGAGTGTTGAGCACCCTGAGTTTCTGAGTAGGATGATGGTGAGCATTGGCATGCACGTAGTGTTTTGTGTGGGTTTTCTTGCGATAGACCTAGTGAGGTATTGAGCCATCTTGGTTTCTCTTGATTAGGATGTCAAGAAAGGGAAGACTACCATTCTCTTCCACCTCCATTGTAAACTTGATAAAATTTGATTGATTGTTAAGGTGCTCTAGGAATTTGTCCAATTTTTCTTTTCCATGAGGCCAAATGGCGTAAGTGGCATTGAAAAATATTTTCCAAAGCTTAGGTTTTAAAGGGGAAGACTCAATGGGTTTTGCTTCAAAATGTTCCATGAACAAATTGGCAATAATGGGGGATGGAGGTGATCCTATGGCTACACCGCAGGTCTCTTCGTATATATCATTCCTAAAGCTAAAAAAGGTTGATTTCAGACAAATTTCTACTAATTAGCTGTGTCATGATCAATGATTTTGTGGACTACTTCCATCCCTTCATCTATGGGTATATTGGTATAGAGATCTTTTACATAAAAAATCACCAAGATGTCATTATGGTCCAGTTTTATGTGTTTGATCTCATTAATGAAGTGATTAGAGTCCTTTACAAAGGAGCTAGTGTTCCCTACCATAGGTTTAAGCTTCTTAGCAAGATGTTTCACAAGGTGGTAAGTAGGACCTCCAATGGTATTGACTATGGGTCTAATGGGGATACCTTCCTTGTGAATTTTAGGGAAATCCTAGGGGTGTAGGGATTGGTTTCAATAAGATTCTTGATATTATGTTCCTTGCTCATTTTTATTAAGTTATTAACATTTTTGGAGATCTTCTTTATGGGATTATTTTCTAGTTTAATGTAAAATCCACTATTCGTTATGTGGTCTAGCATCTTCTCATTGTAATCTTTTTAGTTCATTATAATAGTCACACCGCCTTTGTCAGCTTTCAAGACCACAATGTTAGGGTTTTGGTTTAAGGTCTTGAGAGCAAGGTATTCTTGTTTAGAGATATTGCTTCTGGGTGGTTTAGCTTTTTTAAGGATGATGGAACAATCCTATCTAATAATATCTTTAATATTGTCCGGTAAATTTGAAATCCCATACTCAATGTTTCTTAAAATGTCTCCTTTGGGGATGGTGCGAGGGGAAATAGAAAAATTTAGGCCTCTTTCAAGTAGACCTATAGTGACTTGGTCAATCTGGGTATTGGAAATATTTATGATGCTTGCTTTCCCAGCATTTGATGTCGCTATCTCAATGTTTCTTTTGATTTCGTGAGTTTTGGATGCTTTCCTATCATCCATTGTGAGATTAGTGTCTTCATTGTGGGTCTTATCATATTTATTGTTCCTGTTGTAAAATACCAAATGGGTTGTTTCAAGCTCATTATTTAATGTTTCCATGTCATCGATTTCTATTTCCGAGGATATGAGCCTAACACCTATGTCATCAATCTTATCGCATTCTATAACACCATTCTTCCTAACAACATTGTTCATTAAAATTGTTGATTGTATTTTGTTGTTTTGTGGTGGATTATGAATCCCACTGTCTAAAGATGCAGAGTGCTTTATTCCTTCCAAACACACTGTTTCATGCTCATTATTTAATGTTTTCATCTCATCGATTTTTATTTCCTTGGATATGATTCTAATGCCTATGTCATCGGTCTTATCGCATTCTATAGCACCATTCTTCTTAAAATCGTTATTCATTAAAATTATTAACTGTATTTTGTTGTTCTTATTAACCCTGTTGTCCAAAGATGTAGAGTGTTCTATTCCAGCAAAAATTATGTTTTTATGAGGTCTTGCGCTAGTCCATATGGATTCAGGAACGATTCTGTCGTTAGCTTCCAAACACATTGTTTCTGTATTAATATCGATTTATGATTCAGTGGAAACTATCACGGTGGGCTCAACGTTTTTGTCTGAGGTCTCATCACTTTTTTTCATCAACACGCTACCCAACGTATGTGACCTTGATCTCTGTGACTTAGAATTCTCCATCCCAGTGATGTGAGAACCTTCGCTAGTATAAATGTTTTTGTAGGATTTATGAACAGATTCCCCATACGCTGCAACCAAATTGTTCTTTTCAGGAACAACGCTAGAATTGTGCTTCACTGTGATGTGGTGGGACTTAGGATTATTTTCTTTCGATATAATTGAATTAAGAAAGGATATCTGTGTAGGTTTAATTTTGGATTTGTTGGGCACGAGGTTGGGATGAATGCTGGATTTTTTCCATTTTTTAAAATTTTAGGGTTTGTTTGATGTTCTTCTGTTCCTCAGTTTTTAGAGATTTCATAGTTGCGCATGAATCTATCCTGGACCACAGCACTGGTTCAATATGGTTAGATAGACTAAGGTGTAGATCACGAGCCTTCTTGTTTAATAGGTTCAGTTTTGAATGCAATTTATGTAGGAATTTACAGTTTAAGTTCCTCAGACAGAACACCAAAAGGACACCGCTCACAAATAGATCGCAGATCAATACACCAGTATTTTGACGTGGTTAAAACCCTCAAAGAGGGAAACAGTCCACGGCCTGAGCCAACACGGCCACTTCAGGAAATTTATTAATAAAAGAATGAAAATTTACATATGTTTCTCTCATGCACGGATTACCCTACAAATGACCCTCCATGCGCTTTAAATAGAAATCATGGACCAATCGGGTGTCAAGCCACGGATCAAGTGTCGGTAATACCGAGGAGAGAATGAACCGTCGGATCACTACATATCATGACCGTCAGATTGTAAGTTACAAAATGTACAACAGTAAAGAAACACACTTTACCTAACTCTATACCTAACTCTATACTAGACCAAGTTGTACTTAACTATTTCATATGTGTCGGAATATCCTAACATCCCCCCTTAAGAACAACTTGGGATAGGATTGAAGGATTTACAAATATGACACAATAGGAGAAGGAAGGAGGCACTAGAGCCTATCCCCCCTCAGTGACAACTTCCTAAAATCCAACCATAAATCGAAGTTTAGTGAACTTCGCCTCTGTGAGAGCCTTTGTGAAGATGTCTGCAACTTGATCATCTGTTGAACAATATTGCACTTCAAGAACATGGTCGTGAATGAGCTTTCTGATGAAGTGCATGTGCAGTTCAATGTGTTTGCTACACTGATGTTGGACTGGATCTTTGCATAGTTGAATGGCACTTTGATTATCACACCAAAGTGTAGTCGGATGCTGCTGCTGAAAGCCAAACTCTGACAGGATCTGACGAAGCCACAAGGCTTCCTTACTAGCTTCTACGGCACCACGATACTCTGCTTCTACTGATGAAAGATAAATGGAAGCTTGTTTCTTACAAGCCCATGTAATAGGTCCTGAACCAAGAGTGAACACATAACCGACAGTAGACTTCCAATCATCAGGGTCACCAGCCCAATCGGAATCAGTGAAACCAACCAATAGAGGAGCTGCTTCGGCACTGTAATGAATCCCAAACTGAACTGTACCTCAAACATAACGAAGTATTCTTTTAGTTGCTTTCCAATGACTTTCACGTGGGTTTTGCATGAACCGAGCAACAAGGCCAACAACAAAGGAAAGGTCAGGACGAGTATGGGTTAGATACAAAAGTTTTCCGCCAAGTTGACGGTATAAGGTAGCATCAACTTCAGGAGAATTACAAGTGACTGAAAGTTTGACTCCAGACTGAAAGGGAGAAGGGGCTGGCTTACAGTCTTCCATGTGAAAATGACGTAGAATATCACAAGCATACTTGGACTGGGAAAGGGAAATACCCTCCTTGGATTGCAAGACTTGAAGACCGAGAAAATAGTGTAAGTGTCCTAAATCTGTCATTTCAAATTTCATTTTAAGGCTAGACTTCACATGGTTTATAAGGTTGGGATCACTACCAGTAAGGATAAGATCATCAACATAAAGAACAAGGATGATAAGAGAGTTGCCCACTTTCTTGGTGTAGACAGTATTGTCAGAATGACACCTAGAAAAGCCAGATTCTAAAAGAAAGCTATCCATTTTGGCATACCAAGCCCGAGGAGCTTGCTTGAGACCATAAAGGAATTTCTTAAGTCGACATACAAGGCTGGAGTCTGTTTGTATGAAGCCAATGGGTTGTTCCATATAGATTTCTTCATGCAAGTCCCCATGCAAGAAGGCAGATTTAACATCCATCTGATGGACTTCCCATTTGAAAGAGGCAGCAAGGGAAAGAACAAGGTGGATAGAGTTCATTTTGGCAACAAGGGAGAAGGTTTCGGTGTAGTCAATGCCTTCAACCTGTGAAAAACCTTTAGCAACAAGACGAGCTTTATGTTTATCAACTTTCCCATCTGGTCCATACTTGGTTCTGTAAACCCATTTGCATCTAACAAGTTTTCGTCCCTTTGGTAGAGGAACAAGATCCCATGTATCGTTTGCCAATAATGAATGATATTCTTCATTCATAGCTGCTTCCTAATCTGGATGGCCTGAAGCTTCTGCAAAGGTGTCTGGATCATAATTTACTGGAGCTTGAGCCAGTAAAGAAGAGGCTCTCTCAAACTGAGAACGTGTGCGTCGCTGATCTGTAGGATCACCGGCAAGATCACCTGCTGAATCTCTAGTAGCACGAACCCATTTTGGAAGCTCAGGAGCTGAAGGAGGATCCTGAGATGGTGGGGGAGGATTTTCATCCTCACTTTCATCATCTGAAGAAGAAATGTTTTCAAAGGTAGAAGAGATAGGGAGAGGTGGCACATCCGCCGGACTAGGCTCACAGGTCGATATATTTTCATCAAATTTTACATCTCTTCTAATGATAACATTTTTGGACTTAAATGGAATAAGTCTATAGCCTTTGACATCTTCATAATATCCAACAAAAGTACATTTTTCACTCTTAGGTTCTAAAGCTTTATGCTTTTCATCTGGAATATGGGCCCACGCTTCACTTCCAAAAACACGAAAGTGACTTACATCTGGTTTGATTGAGCTCCATGCTTCTTCTAGAGTGATATTCTTTAAAGCCTTAGTAGGAGTGCGATTTATTATGTAATTTGCACAATTAATTGCTTTTGCCCAAAAACTAAGACCAAGTCCTTTAGATTGTAGCATACAATTAGCCATTTCCTTTAAGGTGCGATTCTTCCTTTCAGCTACACCATTTTGTTGTGGAGTATATGGAACAGTATGTTGAATTTGAATTCCATTCTCAGTGCAATAGTTGATGAATGTGTTTTTAACATATTCTCTGCCATTATCAGATCTTAACTTAAGAATTTGATGTCCAGATTGTTTTTCAACAAAGGCCTTGAAGGCCAAAAAAGTGTTAAATACTTCACTCTTGAGTTTTAAGAAGTATACCCAAGTGCGTCTGGAGAAATCATCAATGAAAGTTAAGAAATACTTGCAGCCAGAGAATGACACAACTAGAAGTGGACCACATAAATCACTATGCACAAGCTGTAAAGGGGCTGAGGCGTGCCAAGAGGCATGTTTTTCAAAACTGTCCCGATGATGTTTTCCGAGTACACATCCGGAACAAACACTATCTCTGCAAGATACCATAGGAAGACCTGTCACCATATTTTCTTTACATAGATGCTGAAGGGAGCAATAGTTTAAGTGACCAAATCGTTCATGCCAAAGTTTGCTCACTTCATCGTTATGAGCAACAAATACTGAGGGAAGATTTGATGACCCAAAGTTGTGAAACTTATACAACCTTGTAGAATCATCAGCAATGCCAGTAGCCAAAATCTATTTAGGATCTCTTAAGTCCTTGATTACAACATCATGAGGTGAAAATTCAACGATTTTACCTTCACCTGAATGAGTTATCTGATATATAGATAGAAGGTTGCAGGATAAAGTTGGAACACATAATACATCATTAAACTGACCATTGTCTAGATGAACAGTTCCAGTCCCTACAACATTAAGAGATCTATCATCACCAACATATATATTTTTGGTGTTACAATCATTTAAAGAAGAAAGCATGGCTTTGTTTTTGGCCATGTGATAAGAAGCTCCAGAATCAATGAGCCACTCATGAAGAAAGTGCCATTCCTGAAGATGAAGTTGAAGTTGAAGATTGCCCCAAATGGATGTTATGCTTCTTCATTGTTGCTTCCAAGGCTTCCATCTTCTTAAAGCATTTTGATTCTAAGTGGCCATCTCGATTACAAAAATTGCAATGTCTATCAGTCTTCTTCCCTTTGTTTTTATTTGTCTTATCATTTTGTTGAAATGATTTTTCATTTTGGGGTTGAAATTGCTTAGGACCCTTGTTTGGTTTAGGACCATTCTTTTTAGGATATGACTTCTTAGGATTCTTTCAATTTGGTTGCTGCTGGGTGGCTAACGCTTTCTTGGAAGAGTTTCCAAGATTAAGAAGACCAAGGTGTAAGAGTTTTTCTTGTTCTCTTATTAAAGAATCACAAAAAGAGTCAAAGGAAGGGGACTTGTAGTCTGTTCCTTGAGAAATGAAGGCTTCTCTTGTAGAATGGAAGGTGGAAACAAACACAGAGTAGGCTGGTCCCAACTTTGTAAGAATGGAATAGATAAGGTTACTATCTTCTTTCTTAACTTTAACACCTTCCAAAAGATATGTAAGGGTCTTGAACTTGGACAAGGAATCTTCAATGCAAGAGAAATTATTAGGGTCCAATGTAAGCAACCCATTTTCAAGTTGATGGGCTCTAATTTCATTTTTAATCCCAAAAACTTTATTGATTTGTTTCATTGCTTCATCAGGAGTATCAATTTCTGCAATATGGAATCTAAGATCTGGAGAAATAGACATCCCTATAAATCCACATGCTTGATCTTACCTATTTTCCCATTTAGCAGCCTTATCTTCATCCTTCAGTTTCTTTTCTTGGCCTGAGGCTATTCTGTAGAGACCTTTACTTCTAAGTAAATCCTCAATGTAAGCCAACGATTGGAAGTAGTTGGTGATGTCAAGGGTAACTTGGTATTGACTTTCCATTTCAATGGAAAGTAAAGCTAAAGATGCTGAAAATAAGTGTTCCAATGAATAGATCTCGAAAAATTAGGCTGGTTTAAAAAAAACGGCTCTGAAAACGGCTTCCGGATGAAGAAGTTATGGCTTTTTGAAAAAAAGTTGTTGAAGTTGCCGACAAAGTGTGAGAATGTGTAGAAATGAAAAAGTCCGCCCCCACAAAATGGAGAGTTGAACCCAAGACCTCTACTCTCTTAAAATAGCTTTGAACCAATTGATCTATACAAAAAATTAGAGAGAGAGAGGGGGGGGGGGGGGGGGGGGGGGTGCTTTGGGTTGCGTGCTTGCTTTGAGAAAGCTCTTTTTCCCTACAAAACAAAAAACACAAAACCCAACACGGACATGCAAAGAAAACGAGCCTTATGGCTCGAAGTTAGCTTTAGCCGAAAAACTAAATATTTTCAAAAATGTACCTTGCGGCTCAAAGTTAGCTTTGGCCGGAAACTTAAATATTTTCCTCAATGTTTCTGATTTTCCGAGATCACCCTAAGGCGCAGGGAAAAGAGCATACGCATGAGAAAAATCCTTCCTTTCTGTTTCTGATTTGCCTAGATCGCACAGAGTCGCAGGGCAAAGAGCATATGCAGAAATGAAAGGTATAGATCCGGTAATAAAAAGGCTAAATAAACAGAGAGAAAATAACAGTAAACTGCAAATAAACACTGTATACCTCCAGATCTTAAAAATGACGCAGCTAGGGCTACCGGAAACCTTTTCGCGTGAAACGAAAGGGGTTCCTCACTGGAACAGATGCTCCCAACACAACAGAGCAGTCCTCTCGGCCCGAAAGCAGTCAGAAACAGTAGATCTAGGAAACGGCAGTCGGATGCAGTTCTACCGGCTTCAAATTTGGATCACCAATGGACGCGGACCTCAAATAGCTCTGATACCATGTAGGAATTTACAGGGTAATTTCCTCAGACAGAACACCAAAAGTACACCGCTCACAAATAGATCGCAGATCAATACACCAGTATTTTGACGTGGTTAAAACCCTCAAAGAGGGAAACAGTCCACGGCCTGAGCCAACGTGGCCACTTCAGGCAATTTATTAATAAAAGAATGAAAATTTACATATGTTTCTTGTTAACACCCAGGTTGTTCCCTATGACTCCCAAGGGAATACGGCCGGGGTAACCACTAACCAATCTTTGGATCACAGTTTCTAGCCAAACTGTAACCAGAGAGGGCTCTCTCTTTATGATTTGTCTCTGTTTTGATAGTGTTTTTAGGCTAGCTATTATGCTCAGGTTTTTGGTTTATGTTTTGGTTGAAGGACTTCTTTCAGTGCATTAAGATGTAGTGTTCAGAGAGTAGTATATCATTGGGCAATGGAGTCTAGAGCTGTGAACTGTTTTGAAATGCTGGAGTGATGATGTTCAGACTGCAGGGCCTATTGAGTATCTCAAACAAACAAAATTTAAACTTAAGTGGTGATGTATGGTCAGCCAACAGAAAGCAATTAAGAATTTTCCATTAAGCTGGTGATGTGAAAGTGAAACATGTTGCTCAGGAGCAAACTTGAATTCCTGAAACAAAGGTCACTGTGAAAGATATATTCTGAAAGCACAGCAATTAAGAATTACACTTATCAAGATTATAGCTGAAGAAAACATTGATTAACAACATAGATTGAACTCAGGGTATTGCATGAATAAGTCCTGAAGGTTATTCTTTTTCTTTGTTGCTAAACACTTAGAAATTAGAAACATATATGGATTGTAACAGATTGAAACACATAAAGAGAGTTACAAAAAAACTTATTGTATTGTGAGGTACACAGGAATCCTGCAGTTTTTCAACAGACACCAAAACGCATTCAACACTTCAGAACTCCGAGAAATTCCATCACTTTCTTTATTAAACTCTGAAAGGATTACAGCATAAGAACTTCTTCAAGAGAAATCAACAACAACCCCTGCAAGCTTGTGCGAGGGGCAGATATATACAATCAGTTGTACAAAATATCTGAGCGCTAAGTTATCTCAGAAATGAATACGTTCACCAACTTTTCAAGATATTAGATAAGAAAGTTATTACATCATTGAATACAAAGTAAATGCATCTTTATGCCTGTCAGAAGATATTTTGGCCTTTGGAGGCCACTGAGTCGATTGGAGTGATCTGCATTAATGCTGAGAAATGCGCTTTTGGAGCTGCTCTGCTGTAGCTTCTCGGCCTGGACACCTGTAGCTTCTCACCTTGATTTGTTGGCCGTAAGTTCTGCTGAGGTGGCTCAGATTTCATCTTTAATGCATGCTGATTCTTTCAAACTGTCCGGTGTATGAAAATTTGCATTTTCCATGAACAAAATTTATTGAATGGCTTCCTGTTTATAAAATCATCTGTATGGCCTTAGTCCACCATTCTAGTGTAGGTAGTTGATGCCTGAGAATTGCATCCATAGTCTCCTCTGCCTTTGTATATTTGTAAAAATTGGGAGGCACCTCAAACAGGTGTTTAATTTCATTCATTATAAAAAATAAACTTTCTACTCTATTGTAGAGAGTCTGTCCTGTGGCTGGCCCTGTTTCCTCTGAGGTGCTGGGCTTCTCATTGATCTGACTTGTGGCAAATGCATTAACCCTTTTGGCATACTGCTCATGAGTGAACAGTCTCCCTGCGCTGTTCAGTAAGCTAGGGAGCCCTCTGTTTTCTAACACCTGAAATTTCTCCAAAAACATGTTTACCTCAGTCTGCATGTCCTGGGTTCTTCTCTCTAATGTCTGCACCAAGTTTCTCAGTGTAAGAACCCTCTTGATTAACTGAATGTGCTCAGTTCTGTTTGAAATTCCCATGGTAGCCAACTGAGTACTTGTTCTATTGTTAAGCACATTAATCATCCTGGTGGCAATTTCAGGCATATTGCTTAGAGCAGCTCTTGATCTCTGAATTTCAGTCTGTGCTTTTGGAATGAGCTCTAACTGCTCATGGATTGTTTCAATATACTGCCATTGGTCATTAATAGATTGGCCAATGTTAGCCCACAACACTATTTTAAGCTCAGCCACAACCTTATCCAATTTGAGCTCATTCTCTAGCTCTTTGATCCTGTCTTTGAGGGCTTTTATCTCCCTGCCCTTTTCTGCCACAGTCTGCTTGGACTTGTCATATCTTTCATTGACTTTGGCTAGTTTTTCCCTGGCCTCATTCAGTTCTGTCATTTGTGCTTCCAAGGCCTGGATCTCATTTCTTAGCTTTTGCATATCCAAGCTAGGGGCCTGCTCTGTTGTTAGTGGTGCTGCTGTTGTGGATGTTGCTGCCTGTTCTGTTTGTTGAGGAGGAGGAACAGTAGTTGGAGCAGTTTCCTCAAGGATTATTACTTCAGGAGGAGGCTGGGAGGTCTGACCGTCTTCTCTTTGCTTCAAAGCTGCCTGTAATGCTGCCTGTGCAACCTGTGATTCTCCCAGCTTTTCTTGTGTTCGGATTAACTGCTTATATAGAGACACCAGCAAGGCTGAGGCATCTTGATCATGCCTCTGCTGGGCAACCTCATCTGTTTGAGGGTGAATTGTGGCTGGCATTTTGATCTTTTTCTTCAAAGTGGCCATGTCTGCATCCCTTAACTTCAATATCTCCTGTATGCCATTGATATCTTTGGGATCATGCCCAATCTCAATAATTATATCTTCTAAGGACCTTATTCTATTGTCCTTAGCTTGTGAGGATGCCCTTTCCAATTCAAGTTGGGCAGCTATATTATTAAGGCTATTTTCCAGCCTATAATTGTCCAATGTTTTGTCTACCAAGGAGGCATAGACCATCTCACCCATTTGTTTGTGTAACTCAATTTTGTCCATCGGGTGGATGTCCTTGGCAAGGACCTCCAGATTGGTCCTTATATAATCTGCAGGGGACTGGGGCTGTGCTACAGCTGGCAAGAAATGACTCATGATCATCTTGCCTTCACTAACATCAAAAGCAGACATCAGTCTTTGCTGGTTAGTGGGAGCCATCTTTAGCAAATGATTGTACAACTGTATTTTTATGGGCTCATTCCTTTTCTTTATGTCTATGAACTGCTGTTTAATGCTCAGTTCACCCTCTCTCTACTGGCTAGAGGAGCTGACTTCTCCTCCCACAGTTCTGTTCTGTTCCTCTTGGAAGGAACTTGCAGATGCTTCCCTGCTAGGTGGGCCCATGCCCAGAGACTACCCTGTTGGCATTTCCTCTTCAGAGAAAGGATTCAATCTCTGTCTTTTCTCACCATGACTTATTGATGTGGTCAAGGGAGTCTCTCTGTCCCTTTTTCTGCTAGTATCCTCCTTTTGTGGAGTTTGGAGGATTGATACATCAGCTGATGTTTCTTGCCTAGGAGGCACCGTATTTTGTGCCTGCTGTTCTGTGAAAATTGGGGCCTCAACTGCCCCTTCTTGCTGTGGGGGCTGCTCTTTATCATGCTACCCTTCTTCTTGCTATAATTCCTATTTTTGTTGTTGTTCTACCTGCTGCTGCTGTTGCTGTACCTTCTCATGAAGTGGCTGCTCGGTCTCCATTTCCTTTTCCTTGCCTTTGCTTGATATATCTTCAGTGGCTTTGGGTGCTTGCTGATTTACAGTCGAGGAGGATGCAACTGCTCCCACTTGTGTGCTTGGAAGGGAAAACACCTGTGAACAAAGTTCAAGGTCAGCCATCTTTTTTAGATTCCTCACCGCTCTTTGATTCAGCTCTTCTTGTGTAACCGGCTCTTCTAGGGTTCCTCTCCTCCATTTTGCTTGGTTTGCATGTTTTTCAATGTGAGGAATCTTTACATGATCATAGCCAGATAGCTTATATTTGAGCCTTCTCAAAGTGATGAAGTGGTTGGGGTCATAAGGTTTCCAGAGGAAACTGGTTTGAAGGCCAAGGGACTCAAGCATCCTGTCTGCTTCTCTCCAACCTTCCTCCCTCTGGTTATAGACAAAGTGGCCAAGTTGGTTCCTGACTTTCAACTGTGCTTTCTTGCCTTTGCCTGAAAAGTGAAGCACATCAACATTGCCAAACTGCCTGAAGTATTCTAGGGCAAACAGCCTCATAGGCACATATTTGGGTAGTCTGTAGGGAGGCAATTCACACCCATATATCCTGATGACGGTGTGGTTCTGGTAAAAGTACCAGTCCCCAATGCTGTATGATTTGGATAACTGCAGGATCCTTTGCATTTCATCAGTGAGCCTTGGAGGAGGTGAGCCCATCATCATTGACATAGCTGGGTGGATGAAGAGATCTATGAACTCACAATAAGTATAAGGAGACTCGAATCTACAGTGGAAAACAGAGGACCAATAGACCACTGATCTTGGATTGCCTTGGGCATCCTCTCTTTTGATTGGAAAAGAGAACTTCTGATGTTGATGATATAAGATTAAGTGGTAAATGTAAGAGGTGTATCTGAGCACTCTTTCTCTAGCCAGGTTCATTAGTTGCTCATGTATTTTGTCTGCTATATAGGTGGCATAGTCATAGCAGATAGGAGACTTGCCAGGAGCAAACATGAGCATCATTACCAGCACAGTTTGATCAACAAACTCAATTGAGTTGTAGCCCAAAATGGGACTAATCATGTCTGCAAGATCTCTGCCCAGTTGGTTGAGGTATACTTGATTGATAGGAGGATACTTCACAGAGTCAGAGTCAATGTATAGCTGGTTTAATTTGGTGACCTGAGCATCTGTCATTCTGGCTCCTTGATTTATCAGGTCTACAAGTGATAGAGGGACCAGTTTCTTCTCAGTCCTGAAGCAGAGCATATCCTTGATAGCTTCTGGGGTGACATAAAACACAGCTGAGCTTGAAGGGTCGAGAACTGCCCTCTGAGTGGGGTCATAGTTTTCAGCACACAGATGGATGAAATTAGGGAATTGTCTGACCTGAGGGAGCTTGAAAACAGGGAGGAAAGACTCCCATATGCCCAGCACATCTGTTCCAGTCTCATGCTTGGCCTTTAATTCATTGAGCAGGTGAATGTGGAACTTGGTCCTCATCAGCATTTCCTCTGAAATCTGATAGTCCATGTCTGCCAGAGACTGCCATTCCAATTGTCTCTGAGGGGCATTCAATGGAGCAACGTTCAATGCTATAGGAGCTACTGGTGGATCCATGATTTCTCCTGGGATTATGGATGGAGTTGCTATGCAGAGCAACACAAAGAGTTTTCTTCGACGGAGAAATGTGAATTTTTCAGGGATAGAGGATAAATGATCAGCTGCAGCAATTGAAATACTGCTTTAAGGTAGAGATAAGACTAATGTGTTGTATCAATCTGTCTCTTTTAGCAGGTATGTACAGTTTGAGTGACTGGTTCGCGATTGCGCGAACAGAGTACAATTTCTTATGAAAATGTGGGCAAACAAGGCTCAGCTGGTGCTTTTCGACCTCACGATTGCAAATGGGGACTAGGTACAGGGATTTTGCCGGTGAATTTGCAAGTTTTTTTTCGTCTTTTAAGCTTTTTGAGGGAATTCACAGACAAAGTAGGCGTATGAAGGATTTATAAGGGTAAATACCTAGTAAACAGCGAGCAATGGTCACGAATGTCTGTAGAAATGGCGCACCGGAGGTCTCCAAATTGATTTCAGCAAGGTGGTGCAAGTTTGGACGTAAAAAATCATGCAGAGAAAGAAACAACGCTTTTGGCAAAAAGTATGAAAAACGCGAAAATTGGCCTAAATATGGATTTTTGGCATATTGGCGCGCTTTTTGGATGACGTCAGCATGACATCATCAGGTGGGGTCAAGGTTGGATGACGTCAGCATGACGTCATCGGGTGAGGTGGCAGGCTGTGATTGGTCCACGGATATGATGAAGTGGTAGACATATCAGCATGGGGGCGGACGAAGGGGCTGACGCGACGGCGGGGTGGCACTGACGTGGTGGTGACGTTGGCCGGGCGGATCGACCGAAAACCGGAAGCGGTTAGCGGTTTCCCATCGCACCGCTTTTGATACGGAAGGGGAATTGTCAGGCGTACCTCCGATGAGCTGTGGGGATGACGCGTGGCGGAGGCCTGACGTCACCTTCTGACAGATATCGGAAGGTATCTATCAGACGTCGGGGCCGGTCCGATATGGATGAGGATCTTCGGATCAAAGAGGTCTGATCCGACGGCTGACGGATCAGTGAGATGATCGGACAATACGGAAGGGGGCGGGATTATTTTAATATTTCTCTCGGGATCTGTGCTCGGCGGAAGCCTCTTGGGATATGGCGGTTTTATAAAGGTTTTTCAATGCCTTTTTAATATAAAAATAACTCGGCGCCCATACTTTGGATAAGTCAATAAAAGTGGGTTTTGATGCTTATTTCACAATTTAAAGCAGGTATGGGTAGAAAAAGGTCTTTTTCAAGGTTTTCTTTAGCAAATTAGGTTTTAATGGGTCAAATGAATTCAGAAGAGGGGAGGGGGGTTAGATTTAGGTTTATCAAAGTGACCAGCTGTCATTTGATCCCTGACAGAGGACTTATTGGCTATAATGCCAAGGGGAGGGATATTTATACAATGCTTGGGATTTATACACCATGGTGTTATAGTACTAGGGAAAGGGTAACATAGGGGGTTTATATAATAAAGTTAGAAATTAATATGGATGAAAGGAGTGGATGAGGGGAGATAATACTAAGTTTATTTGAAAATAACTTAGCTTAGGGAGTAGATCAAAATAAAGAGAGTTTTAGACAAGAAATGTGGCTTTTAAAGGACTAAGAACCACCATAAAGCCACCAATTCTTTCATGAATCTCAACTGATGAGGGGATGTTAGTTATGAATGGGAAGAGGGGAAGAAGGGAGGTTAGACATGCTTCTTTGCTTCGCTGCCACCTGATGGAGAAGAAGGACTTCTCAATCCATTGATTTTGCTTTGTGAAATAGATTAGCACACCTTCAATTGTAAGGAATGACACTTCTGCAACCCCATCTGCCTACCCATCTACTTGCATAGCATTTTTTGTTTCTTCTTGGAGGGTGCACTTAGACTTGCAGACCCTTATTTGCCTTTTCTTTTCTCTGGATTTTCCCTTTTGATTCTCTATCTACTTCTACCCTTATTGCTTCCAAGGTCCCAGATTAAGCAGTTGGGAGCCTTACTTTCTCTACCTGAACTACTTGTCTGCCAAGATTAAACAGTTTGGACAGACTTCTTTCTCTATTCTACAACTGAAAATTTAAAACATGGCATGATCCAGATTAGGCTGTTGGACCATCCATCAAAATTGAGTCCACATCAAGCTATAAGCACAGATTGTATTCTCTTGGAAATATGTGATCTTTGCCTCATCAAAGCAGAGCATATTTGGAACTTTTCATTGTCAATCATGAAATATGAAACCTATTGGTATAGGTAGCTAACAGTGGCTCCACATGGGGATGGTTTTTCATTTGAAAGACCAAGAACAACAGGTCAGATTGCCTTGGCCCTTGACTGCTCTTACCAAACTTGAAGTTTGCTGCTTTGAAATGCCAAAATTGTGTACTTCCGTTCTTGGTATACCTCTGATCCTATTTACCTTTTGCTGGTAGTTAAGAAAACTTGAGAAATTGCATTTTTATATCTTAACAGAAAATAATATATACACCTGGATATGTACAAGGGAAAACTCAGGCCACACTTATGGGTGGTAGTCAAAATAGTGCTTGAGCATCCTGCCATTCACAGGACCTTCCTCCAAATCAGTTTCATTAAGACTTTTAAGGAAATAAGTGTTGTTTCCTTGTACTGCTTGGACAACAAATGGTCCTCTCCAAAGGGAATCAAATTTTCCATGTTTTCCCTTATCCTCTCTTCTTGAATCCCACTTGAGGACTTTGTCCCCAATGTTGAAATCTTCTGCCTTAGTTCTCCTATCAAAGGCCTTCTTTAATTTTTCTTGTAGAACTTGAACTCTGCTGAAAACTTGATCTCTAGTTTGCTGTAAACATATTATTTGATTGATCCTTCTTTGCATATCATTTGGTTCAGCTTGGCTTTCTTGAAGAAGTTTCATAACAGGCACCCCTAGTGATGAAGGGAATTTGGCTTCTAATCCATAAACCAACTCATATGGGCTGGTCCCAATTGATCTCTTGGTTGTTAGTCTATCTGCCCATAGAGCATTCACAAGCTTCTTATGCCAATTCTTTTTGTTCTCTTCTAGCACTTTCTTTATAATGTTTACCAGGATTTTATTTGATGACTCAGCAAGGCCATTTCCTTGGGGATAGTATGCAGTTGAATGGCCTAAGGTAATGTGAAATTTGTGGCAGAAATTCACCATTTTCTTGGATCTGAAAGCAGCAGCATTGTCTGTTATTATTTTGTCAGGACAACCAAATCTAGCCAATATGTTATTCTCCAAAAACTGAATGATTGTTGAATCATTTGCTTGTCTGCATGGAGCCGCTTCAATCCACTTGGTGAAGTAGTCTGTGGCTGTTAGGATCCATCTATGTTGGCCTGAGGATGAGGGATGAATTTCCCCAATGAAATCCAGGCCCCATTGTTGAAAAGGTCTCTCTGTTGCAATAGGCCTCAAGGGAAGTGGTAGCAACTGTCTCTTTCCCTCAAACACTTGACATTTATGACATGAGGTGGTGAATTTCTTGACATCAGAGAACATGGTGGGCCAGTAGTAACCAGCTCTTAGTATTTTATCCACAGTGGACTTCCTATACAAGTGTCCACCACAGTCACCTGCATGAAATTCTTTTATGATATTGTCAGTTTCATTCTCAATTAGGCAGTTTAGCAATATTCCTTCATGGTTTTTCCAAAATAAATTCCCATCCATAACACAGAATTTAGAAGCTTTCATTTTTAAGAACCTACATTTAGTTCTGGACAATCCTGGGGGAGCACACAGGTTTTGCAATACATAACATATATCAGAGTACCAAAGGGATTGTTCAAAGGCTACATTGATCTTTGGAGTCGCCAGCTCCGGTTCACTGTCCAGCTGGTTTATGTCTAAGGCTTGGAAGTTTGCTTCTGTCATTAGTTTGGCCAAACCTTGCCCTTTTATTAGTTTTGTAGGTTTTATCTCAATATCAAATTCCAAAATGTTGGCAATCCACTTTCCTCTTCTGCCCTCTAAATTTTCTTGGGTGAGAATGTCTTTGACAATAGGACTTGGTACATAAGCTATAACATGTGAATATAGGATGTAAATCCTAAAGTCCTTAATGGCTTTGACCAAAGCATAAGCTTGTTTCTCCATGATTTGGTATTTTAGGGGAGCATCTCTAAGAGCTCTGCTAAAGAAAGCAATTGGCTTCTCATTTCCTTGGTCATCTTTCTGTAACAAAACCGCAGCAATAGTATGCTGGGAGGCAAAAGAGAAAATGATAAATTCTCTGTCAAATTGAGGATTGGTCAAGACCGGGGTTTGGGTAAGGGCCAGCTTTATACCTTCAAAGGCTTGATTTGCTTCAACTGTCCATTTCACTTTTGAATCTTTCTTTAGCATGTTATTTAGTAATCTGATTAGTTCTGCTAATTTTGGGATAAACCTTCTCAAGAAATTGATTTTTCCCAAAAATCCCTGCAATTCTTTGATATTTCTTGGGTGGGGCATTTGTAAGATAGCTTGTATCCTGTCTGGATCAATCCTAATGCCATCCTTTGAAATGATATGTCCTAACAGCTTACCTTCCTCTAAACCAAACAGGGATTTCTTGGGATTCAATGAAATTCCATATTTCCTGCATGTTAGGAAGATCTGTCTCAAATGTTTTAAATGTTCTTGATCTGATTTTGAGAAAGGTGTAAGGTCATCTAAGTAAATGACAAGAAAGTCATGAATCTCCTTGGCAAAAGCAATATCCATTGCTCTTTGAAATGTTGCCCCTGCATTTTTCAGCCCAAAAGGCATTTTTACATATTTGAAAGTTCCCCATGGGGTTGTAAATGCTGTTTTGTCTTGATCATCAGGGTGCACCAGGATTTGATTGAACCCTGAGAATCCATCAAGTAATGAGATCCTTGAGGCCCCTACCACTCTTTGGAGAATGTGATCCATCTTGGGTAAGGGATAGTTGTCTTTGAGGGATACTTGGTTCAGATTTCTTAGATCCACACACAGCCTTATTTCACCAGTTTTCTTTCTTGTAGGGACTAAGTTTGAAATCCACTCAGAGAATCTGATTGGTGCTATGATGCCTGCCTTGAACATTTTCTGTACCTCTTGTTCCATTGCTGGGAGAAGCATAGGATTGATTCTCCTCAATTTTTGTTTAAAGGGTTTTTGATCAGGCTTGAGAGGGATAGTATGCTGGATAACAGAGGTATCATAGGATTTTAGATCCTCATAACTCCATGCAAAGACATCTTGGAACTCTTTAAAGAGGTCAATGTATTTAGGCTTTTGATCAGGAGGTAAAGATGCAGACAATTTTATTATTTTGGGTTTGTCAATGGTACCAATGTTGCATTCTTCAATGGCTGCATTTAAGGGCTGCATTTTTGGTTTTCTGGGAATATCATTTGAATCAAAGATGTCCTCTAGTGGAGTTAGGCCTGTTGGCAGAAAATTGTCTTTCAGCTCCATGATTTCAGTTTCAGCATTGGCCACTTCCTCACAACTGATTGGTTGAATTTGCTGAATGTTTTCCTTGTTGAAAATAGTTGGGTTTAGCATTTGTTTTGCTGTTCTAGGTGATATTGGGTGGTTGATCTGTTCAAACTGTATTTGTGATGGACTTGCTCTGTCAATTATTTGTGATTGACTTGCTCCTTCAAGTATTTGTGATTGACTTGCTCTGTCAATGTCAATATTTAATCCTGCAAACTCTTGTTGCAGCGTTAAAAAATTGTTTATTTGCATATCATCTTCAAATACTTGCCAATCTTTAACATTGTTTGGAATGGAGGGTCTGTGTTTTATCTCAGCTGTGAAACAATTGTTAGGTTCCAATGGTAATTTGCAAGTACTAGAAAATGTGGCCAAACTATGAGCATGCAGATTGTGGGTTCTAGGAATTTTAGTGATTTGGAATTCAGAGAAAAAGTTTAGTACCTCGGCAACAGCAGACCTATAAGACCTTAGTCTTTTGTCATTGGTGACAAAATTTCCCTTCACTTGTTGGATAACTAAATCTGAATCACCCATGATTGAAACCCTGGCAGCTTGCAGGAATTTTACTAACTTGAGGCCTAGTAAAAGAGCTTCATATTCTGCCATGTTATTTGTACATCTGAAGTTTAATCTATAGGCTCTGCCTTCTGCATGACTGTTTTCTTTATTGTGTACCCAAACTCCAGCTCCTGCCCCTAATTTGTTGACTGAGCCATCAAATTCAAGGAACCATAGAATATCTTGTTGTGAAGGAGATTTAATGATCTGTTCATGGGCTGGCAATGTAAGTTGAAGTTCTGGTTTTTCATCTGGCTTGTCTTTTAGGACAGTCTCATCATTTGATTAAATATGCTTGACAACTAGAGCAGCAGCAGTGTCTAGTGATTGATTGACCGTTGTTTCATGGGTGGTAATTCTTTCATTAGAGTCTTCCTCTTGTATGAGTATCTCGGTTTCAACATCATTATCTGAAAGAGTTGTATTATCATTGAAGAGAATGTATGAGTCTATGTCTGAATGGACAGCATATATGGGAAAGTTTTGAGGCTTTTCTTCACTGCTGACCATGTATTTCATGAGTGTTTCTCTGTATAGTCTTTTTGGTTTCCCAAAAACAGAGATGGTGGCATATGACATGTCTAATTGTAGGGAACCTTGGAGTTTAGCTCCCCATGATCTTGATAACAGCATCCCATACTTAGGTGGGATATCAACAACTACAACATCCATTAGAATCGTTTTGTTTGGGTATTGAACCAGAGACACACATAAATATTTTATGAGACCTAAACACTTGACTTGGTTGGAGTCAAAGGAAAACAGGTCCTTGTATGGTCTTGTTATATCTAGATTCAATCTCTCCATGACTGCTTTTGGCATGAGATTGTGAGAGGCACCTGAGTCAAACATTGCATTATGTAATATTTTATCATGAATATGTAAGCTGACATAAAAAGGTAATACCCCTGTGACCACCGTTTTTCCATCCACTTCTGGGCCAAACAGTAATTCTAGGGTGTCATCCAACACATTGACATCATCTTTGTTGCTAGTGAGTTGAAGGGACTTCTTGATCTGTTGTTTATAGATGTCATGCTTGGCTAGTTCTGAGAGAGGAATTGCTATCTTTAGTTTTCCAATTTCAGTTTCTAGGTTAAAGGGTTTTTCAGCTTGGGTCTTAGGGTTATGGACAACAGTCCTTTCCTTGTTCACTAGATCTTCTTCTTGATTTTTATCTTGATTTTGGGACTTGTCCTTTTTACTCATCTCTTGAGGAGTAACATTTAAATTAAGGTGGGAGGATGAAGTAGCCACAGGCTGCTGTTTTAAGGACAATGGTTCAGTGATCTCTTCAATAATTACTTCTTCTGTAGGTGAATTTGTTTTGTCATTAGGCTCTGTGACTGTGGCTCTTTTAGGCTGCTGATTATCCTTTATCTTTTCAGGCTGACTTACATTCACAGTTCTGCTCCTTAGCTTGTATTGTTTATGGACTTCATAAACAGCAGTGTCATAGCCTTGTTTAAAGTCAAAGGATTCACCTGATTTAGTTTGGAACAGTTTGATTTCATCATCCTCATGATCTTCTTGTGTTAAGAAAACTTGACTTTCACCCTCTAGACCCATTAAATTAATCTGAGGATCTTCATTGGGTTCAGTTGATGTGGAAGTATCTGCATAATTTTCTTGGAAAGGGGGTCTTATGTCTTGGTCAGCTCTGGGCTTGCCAATGCCTGGATTTTGAGTTCTCCTAAAATTTGGATTCCTAGGAGGGTTGTTTTGTGGCACTTCCCATGATGATTTTCTTTCTACCGATTCCACTCTATCACCCAATCTTTTCATTCCATTGAGTATTGCATCCAGCTTTTGATCAAAAGCAGAGGGTTCCTCTTTGAAGGCTGTTCTCTTTTCCAACCTTGCTCTGTTTCTTTTGGCAATCAGGTTGGCTTCCACTGTGACAGCAACCTTTTGGGCCTCTGCAAGGGTTTGAGGGTCTCTTTCCTTTAACTGATAGGCCATGTCAGGGTCAAAACCATCAGGGAATTTGTACAAAGCTAAATCAGGAGGGGGTCTTAAATTTTGTGGGATTGCGTTATATACATTGTTGAATCTTGCACAATACTCCAAAACAGTCTCTTGGGGACCTCTTTTGATAGTGTCATATTCACCAAGTATATGCAGAGGATCCTTCTTCTTTTACCATCTGCTAGTAAAGGCTTGATAAAGCTCATCAGGAGTTGTGATGGAGTTTGCATTCAGGGATCTAAACCAAGTTCTTACATCCCCAGTTAAGCTTTGAACAAAAATCCTCATTCTCACACTGTCATCATCTATTTCATAGGTCTCAAAATGGTCTTGCATCCTTTTGGCATGCTGAACAGCTGTCAAAGGGCAAGTGGAGTCAAAATATGAGATTTTGGTTTGGTAGTCTTGGGGTAGAGCTGCAGCATTAGCTGGTATCTGCAAGGGTGCATATCTGTTAGCCATATTCACAAGGTTTTGGGGATTTGCAGGGGCTGCTGGGATGAAAGGAACGGTGTGTACCACAGGGGTGACAGGTGTGGCAGCACCTAGAGTATTGGTTAAAGAGATATGTGCAGTGGGTGAAGATGTACCAGGAGGGCTTTGAGATGTAGATGGTGAACTGGGGGAGACAGGGGTAGAGCGAAATAGCACCTTGATAGGGGTAGGAACCGGTTCAGGGTGGGCTGTCTCAGGACTCAAATCACTAGGATTTTCCTGCCTTTGCTGCTTCCTAATTATTCTAGGGATTATATTAGGATTTTCAAAAACAGCTGGTGGGTTTGGGTCAGGGTTTGACCTAGTGTGTCTGATTCCCTTTTTAGGAGCCAGTTTCTAGACTTCTTTTTTAGTATTTTGCAGGATATTTTTGTGTCTACAGAGGCCAGACAAGATTCCGAACTTACTGCATATTTTCCAAAGCTAGCCGCAAAGGGAATGAGCAGCTTTCAAGAGATAAACAGAAATTAGAAAATCTTGAGGAAGTCCCCAGTGGAGTCGCCAATTATGTTAACACCCAGGTTGTTCCCTATGACTCCCAAGCGAATACGGCCGGGGTAACCACTAACCAATCTTTGGATCACAGTTTCTAGCCAAACTGTAACCAGAGAGGGCTCTCTCTTTATGATTTGTCTATGTTTTGATAGTGTTTTTAGGCTAGCTATTATGCTCAGGTTTTTGGTTTATGTTTTGGTTGAAGGACTTCTTTCAGTGCATTAAGATGTAGTGCTCAGAGAGTAGTATATCATTGGGCAATGGAATATAGAGCTGTGAATTGTTTTGAAATGCTGGAGTGATGATGTTCAGACTGCAGGGCCTATTGAGTATCTCAAACAAACAAAATTTAAACTTAAGTGGTGATGTATGGTCAGCCAACAGAAAGCAATTAAGAATTTTCCATTAAGTTGTGTTGTGGTCACCAACAACCCCCCCTCTTTGCTTGATATTAGCAATAACGTCGAGCAAAGGGGGGACCCTGAACAAAAAATCCCAAAAAAGTATTTTGTTAAATTTTTGTATTTTTCTCCCTAAGGCTTAAAACGCATCGCAAGGAAAGGTCGAAGCGTTGCTGAAAGCGCGAAAAGTAAAACTGCGAGAGAGCAACGCGAAGTTCATCGCGTCGCATACATCTCAAGCGCGCTCTAAAAGGAAAACCTCCAAGAAGCGCCGATCGCTGATACGCGACATCGCACATCGCGAACATCACGCTATGGCACCATGAACCATTGAATAAAATCCGCGATCCGCGATCTGCGATCACTGCGATCTGCGATCACCGCGATCTGCGATTTCAGATAACTGGGATCTGCGATGACTGCGATCTGCGATCTGCAATCTGAAAAGACTCATCACACGATTAAACCCAAAGACCAAGCGCGCACCCTAAAGGAAATTAATGAACGCATGCTTGAGTATCAAGGAATGATTGCATCGCATTTATCGAAGAGTCAAGTCATGATGCATGTCAGGATTATGCATTCATTAGAGTTTAATGCTGTTATGTCAATCTTTTCATTTCCCTTCTTCTTTGCATAGACTGCAAGGCACGCAACTGATATAAATCTATATGCAGGAAACATCTGAAAGAAAGGGGAAAGCGCCAATCAAATAGCAGAGAGAAGATGCCTCCGCAAATGAACGCCGCATGCAGCAGGACCGCAGATTCCAGACTATCAGACAACCGGCACTGATGAAATTAGACTATCTAGGACTCAGAGTCAAAATCGCACAAAAGCAGCGTGTTCAGAAAAGATCTTAATGCTCAGGCTGGGTAAAGCAAAAAGAAAAATGCAAGGGAAGGAGGACGCTCCAGAAAAGCCTGGAACAAAGAGCAGAAACAATTCTCGAAACAGGGGATTGTCCATACAGCGCGATTCCTAACCCACTCAGTCATTCGCGCAACCGGAAACCAAAACAGCAACAGCAAAATCAGTTCGAGAAGAACCTGGGTTGTGCTAAGTATACACGCGGCGAATACACCCAGCTAGAGAAAGGTTTTCGAAAATATCTTCTGGTCTGTCAGAAGGAGGTGCCATCTCTTGTCATTTCCACTTTTATCTCCCGAGTAAAAGAAGAAGGCAGCCAGCCGACTCTTCCCAGGAAAGCATTGCACAGTTGACAGCACTAAAGAGAATATACAGAAACGGTCAGAAATTAGATTTAAAGTTTTAGAAATAAATTTGCTTTTAGTGAAGGGCGATCATTTGAAGCCGATTCCCTAGATTCGTGTAATTAATATCAATTAGCTAGTAGTATTTAAGCCTTCTCATGGCATTTGGAGAAGGGTCCGGAAATCTGTCAAAAAACTTATCCTCAGAACATGCACTTCTGCACCCTCAGAGGAGGTTTTTGATGAATGGATGGATCGAGATTTATTTATGTTTGCATTTTAATGTCTGTTACTGATGTTTCACTTCTGTACTCTTAACAGATATTAGAACAAGTAGAAGTAAATCATTATTGCTTGAAGTTTATTAGTGAAATCAGTCATAAATGGTACTTTTATCTCTTGACTAAATTATGTTAGTATCCCTAAAGTGATATACAGCTGAGTTCTTTATATGTTACTGTATGAATGTCTGTATTACCATTTGGCACTTCTGTACGGTGGAGTCTTTTATTTATGCTTGACATATAGAAAACTGATTATGCGATATGCTGTTCACAACTACTCTGCCTAACTTCTTATGCAGAATGGTTTATCTTTATCGATTTATATTCTGATAACAGTTGAATGATCTTTATTACCAGTTGTTGTTAGAAATCTTTCTAGATCGCATAACAAAAGAGAACACCCCGGGTTAGCGTAGATTAGATGTATTGTTTCTCTCCATTAGATCACATTAGTATAGAAGTAGTTTAGCTGTTAGAATTAAGACTAGTTCAGAGAAACCTTTTAGATTAATATCATCAAACTCCACACACACATGCACACCCTTCACATTGGGAAACTGGTCCCATTACCCCCAGTCGGACCCGCTACTCCAAACGGGCAAGGAGCCGCCAACCAAGTTCCGGACCGGGTGGGTATCCCCCTTGTTGTTGACCCGACTTCGGGGCCCTCAACATTTCTGGCGCTAGAAGGAGGGCACGAGCTATGAATGGCGCATAATTCAAAATCCAAATACCATTCTGAGAGCAAATCACCCTCACCAACTTCCCCGACTTCTCCAGTACGACTAAACTCGGAACTAGAAGTCGCTCGGACATCCACCGCTGCTATACACCCCGATACATCAGACCGTCCTATTAGCGATCCCCCTGAAGTTCAAACGTTGATCTGTAAACTCCAGGGATTCTCTATCTTCACCCACAAGTCTGATAAATCTAAAGGCAGCCTGACTTCGCAATACAACCCTGCTTATCCCCTGACTCGATTGAAGAGTGAAAAGTTTGGCATCCAGCCAACTGAAACCCCTCTCCCTACTAGGAAAAGAGCAAGGAAAGAACTTCCAGAGTCTGACAGAGAGACTCTTTCATCCACTTCGTCCATCTCAACTCCCTCTCCGCGAAGTCTACCACCCACGTCGTCACCTCAAAACACTCATCCATCTCCTACAACCCTTCCTCCGCAATCGTCAAAGGTCGTAACATCTCCATCTTCTCAACATCAAAGATCATCTTCTGCACTTTTGTTGACTAGTCACTCAGCGATGGCCCAATCTCCATGGAACAATCCTGGGGCGGTTTTAATGCCACCACCCCTAAGTCCAATACCTGCCCATCCTGAGAAATGGCTGCCGAAATTCAATCCGGAAACAGGAATGCTAGCTGAAGAACACATCAATAATTTCATGCTTTCCGTTAATCTCAACGGAGTTACCAACGAAGATGCCGTGGTTCGAATTTTCCCCTATACAATGCAAGGGACAGCCGGGTCATGGTACTTTTCGCTGCCCTCCGGATCTATCACCAGCTGGGACATTTTTCAAAATCAATTTCTCACCAAATTCGGCGATGATAGATCTACAGCGACACTAATCAACGATTTATCCAATCTCAAAGCTGAGGCTAGAGAACCCATTAAAGATTTTAACTTACGGTTCAACAAGATCCTCAACAAAATCCCCGCTACTTCTCAACCCAGCGAGGAAGTAAGATGCGAATGGTACATCACGGCCTTACCTTCAAACTTGGCCATCTTCGTAGATAGGGCGAGCAAGACAACCTTAGTCGAAAACTTGGCTGAGGCGTTAGCAGTTGAAAGACGCGTAGTAGCCCTAGAAAAGAGATCTACAATCGAAGAGCGTAAATCTAAGAAAATCTCTTTCAAAGAAGACACCAAGAAGAAGCAGACGAAAGATCCTTTCGACATGGAAGGATTACAAAAAGTATTAAAGGCCATGTCCAATGAGATGATTGATATAAGGAAACAAGTAGCAGAATCGTCCCCAAGAAAGCCTTTTAGGAGTTTTAAGAGAAATCCTCCTGTGGAGACGAAGCCACCCAACGTGGTCTCAAACGTGGAATCTGAAGAAGAAGAAGAAGAGAGCACCATCGAAACGCAGACCGACGATGAAGAAGTGGTGGAACTGCAAGGAATGTGGGATTTCATCCTCCCACAAGAGGAAGATCAAGAGGCACTTCCGGTCAGCACACGAAGCAGAAATCAGCTTGATCCTCCCCAGAATATCCCAAAACAGAAGGGCGCAAGCCCTGCAGCAAAAGAAAGGGTCGCACCAAAGAAAACAACTGCTAAAGCGACCTCTTTTAGCCCAGTCCAATTAGAGCAAACGCCTCCATCAAAGACACTAATAGTGTCGGATGAAATGGAGTATAACATCATCGATGACATGAAAAAGACTAGGGCTAATATCACCCTGTACGAGTTGAGCAAATTGAAACACCAACAGAAAATCATGATGAAAGAGTTACACGCCGTACCTACTACGCCTTTACCTACATCCGTAGCTTCCCATAATATAGGAATACCTCCAATCAACACGATAAATAAAATCGATCCAAATGACATCGCTTTGATTGGAGGGAGATCTAGATCTCATACTCCTCCTTTCCTCCTCACTTATGAAATCTTTAACAAAAACGTGCACAACTACTTGGTTGATTCTGGTGCATCAACCAATATTCTACCCAAGTCAATATGTGCCAAACTCAACGTCCAACCGCAAAAATCCGCAGTGCGCATAGTTCAACTTGATCGATCACAAGTCGAAGTGATAGGCGAACTGAATCAAGTGACCATAAGACTGTCGTCTAATCCCAAGGTATACCAAGTTATCGACATCCTAGTGGCTGACATCCCTGAATTTTATGGTCTGATTCTTAGCAGGGACTGGTCCGAGAAACTCCACGGATACTTTTCAACCGACTGGTCGCACATGTGGTTACCCTTCAACGGGAAACCAAATCAAATAAAGGTTGAACGAGAGTTGCACCAAAAATACATAGTGACGGATTTGGAAGGAGAGAATGAAGCCATAGCATACAACAGCAGCATCATAGGCAACTACTCGGTAGACTCTTTCCTCGGAAATTTCAATGCTCACATATCACCATATTTAGAAAATTCAGTTTTGTCCCAAATAGAAAACTTTTCCCAGACTGATGATTCAAAATGTGTTAGTTTCTTAGATAACCCTGTAAATACTTCTTTATTTTGGAAATTATATTTTTATGGCTCTAAATCCAACGAGGGAGCGGGAGCAGGATGCGTTTTGATTAGCCCTGACGGAAATAAGACCATGCTCACATGCAGACTGGAGTTCGATTGCACGAACAACACAGTGGAATACGAAGCCTTGGTGCAAGGCCTATACAAAGCAATCGGCTGCAACGTCAAATATCTTCAAGTCTTTGGAGATTCCGAGATCGTCGTCAAACAGGTACGTAACACCATACACTTCCTGTCTAGTCATTTAAAGCATTACCAATCTTTAGTACAAGATCTCACTGCACATTTTACAACATTCAATATTTCGTCAATCCCGAGACTTCACAACACAAGCGCAGACCTGTTAGCTAACGTAGGCTCCAGACTCATTCCCTCCGAAGACTTTAGTCCAGATAGGTTTTCGATAGAATTGATTTTTAAACCGTCTATTCCTGACAACATCACTAACTGGAGAGTATTCAACGACGACCCAGACATCGTAAGTTTCCTCACATCCGAAGGATCCTACACAAACCAGATAATCGACGAAGATTGTCATGACCACCAGATATAACAAAATAACACTGATAATGCTATACCCAAATCGGTGGTCAAATTAGAAGATTTATACGACTTGAAAAGTCGGTTCAAAAGGTCAGCTAATGCCAAACTTTACAGTTCAACTCTGAACTATGAATCAGTAAACCTAGGAACCGATGAGAAGCCGCAAAACGTTAATCTAGGCCAAGGCCTGGCTCCTGAAGAAAAATCAGCATATATCCGTCTTCTACGACAGTACAAAAACGTCTTCGCCTGGAATTACGATGAGCTGAAGACCTACAACACTTCTATCATCCAACACACTATCCCCATGATTGACAACGAGAAACCTGTCCAGCAGAAGCTCAGGAAAATCCACCCCAACTTGGAAAGTCAGATAAAAACTGAGCTGAATAAATTGTTGAGAGCTAGAATAATCTTCCCGGTCAGACATTCCAAATGGGTATCTAATATGGTACCCGTTAGGAAGAAAAACGGAGATATTAGAATCTGCATCGACTTCTGGAACCTCAACAAAGCCTGTCAGAAAGACAATTTTCCCCTCCCACCGATGGAGCAAGTATTACAGGCGGTCGCAGGCTCAGAGTTAATGTCTTTCCTGGACGGATTTTCAGGATATAACCAAGTGTTGGTACACCCAGATGATCAGTTAAAAACCACCTTCCGAACTAAATGGGATACCTACGCATATCGGAAAATGCCGTTCGGTCTGATCAACGTCGGCGCTACTTTTCAAAGGGCTATGGACATCGCGTTTAAAGGTCTAGTCAACAAATCGGTAGTGATTTACCTGGATGATATAACTGTGTACTCCAAGAACCGAAACGACCACCTCAAAGATTTGAAGCAAATCTTCCAGAGATGTTTAAGATATGGGATCTCGCTTAACCCGAAGAAATCTTTTTTCGCGTTGAGTGAAGGAAAATTACTAGGATTCATAGTGTCCAAATCTGGCATTCACATTGAACTGGACAGAATCAAAGAAATTTCCGAGATATCCATGCCCCATAACAAAAAGACCATGCAATCTTTCCTAGGACAGATCAATTTTGTCAAAAGGTTTGTCCCAGATTTTTCACGTATTATTTCTCCTTTACAAAAAATGATAAAAAAGAATTCAAACTTTAAATGGGGTCTAGACGAGCATGAAGCGTTTAACTTAATCAAACAAGCCATCATCAACGCTCCATCTCTAGCAACCCCAAACTTTTCAGAGCCTTTTGTCTTATACACGTTTGCCTCAGAGAATTCTTATGCTGCAATCTTGACTCAAGCGAATCGAGAAAAGGTAGAAGCTCCGATCGCATTCTTTAGCTCAAACTTACAAGGTGCTGAGCTGAAATATTCGGACGTAGAGAAACAGGCATATGCCGTTTTTAAAGCGATTAAATATTTCAGACCATTCTTGCTAAAGGCCCACACCAAGGTCATAGTACCGTTCCCAGCGGTAAGGAATCTCCTGATATAGAAGGATGTGGGCGAAAAGAGAGCGAATTGGATCACCGCCTTGCAAGAATACGACCTGGAGATCAAGCCGGCACACATCGTTCGGGGCCAAGGCTTCTGCAAGATGTTAGCTGGAGCATCACAAATCCCCGAAGAAACGTCTGAAGAGGTACACGCGTATGAGGTAAGCCTAAACGACGCAGAATCATTATATGCTGACATCATTTATTTTCTAAAGAACGAGCATGCTCCATTTCACCTGGATCACATCAAGAAAAGAGCCCTGAGATTAAAATCCAAACAATACCAACTCGTGAATGATGTCCTGTTTAAAAGAAATTATGATTCTGTGCTTCTTAGATGTCTTGAGAAAACTGAAGCCGAAAAGGTTTTGCAGGAACTCCACGATGGACCAGCAGGTGGACACTATGCTGGGGAAGCCACCGCGCACAAAATCTTACGTGCAGGATACTACTGGCCCACGTTGTTCAAAGACTCGTACAATCACGTAAGAAAATGCCAAGTCTGCCAGACTGCTGTAGGAAAACAAAAGAAGTCATCCATGCCACTGCAGCTGGTTAACATCGAACAACCGTTCAGCCAATGGGGCCTGGACATAATAGGTGAGATCGTTCCTCACTCCTCTAAACAGCATAGGTATATCCTCACGGCAACTGACTATTTTACTAAATGGGTAGAGGCAGTTCCTCTCAAGACAACTAATTCTGAAAATATTATTGAATTCATAGATCAGTTTATCATTACTAGGTTTGGATTGCCAACGGCCTTAATATTCAACAATGCTTCATATTTTTCTGGAAATACCATGACTGAGTTCGCGCTCAAAAGAGGGTTTAAACTTAAGTATTCTGCCAACTACTATCCGCAAGGTAATGGGTTGGATGAATCAACAAACAAGAACCTAATCAGGATTATCAAAAAGACAGTCGACCAAAGCCAAAAGAATTGGCATAAAGCGCTAGTAAACGCCCTATGGGCAGACAAAATTACAAAGAAAGTCTCTATCGACACTTCTCCCTTTAATTTAGTTTACGGGAGAGAAGCAGTTCTTCCTACTCACTTAGTCATTCCCTCCTTGTCCTTAGTACAATACGTTGATGAAGTATCCACTTCTCCCTTACAACTAAGGCAAACGGAAATAATCAAGCTAGAAGAACAACGAGAACAGGCCAAGAAAACCCACGCTCACCACCAAGCGCTGATAAAATCCTCTTTTGATTCGAACATAATGACCAGAAAAAACTTTCAGATGGGAGATCTAGTTTTGAAGTGGGATAAGGCACATGAAGAAAAGGGCAAGCATACAAAATTCCAGAAGCTATGGCTTGGTCCTTTTCAGATTGTAGAGGTCATAGGCCCGTCGACTTTTGTGTTGCAGGACTTAACAGGCAGAAGAGATTCTCTGCCTGTAAATGGACAAATCCTCAAAATGTATTTTCCATAGAAGGTTATCCTTCTAATTTTTGTAGGATAATTTTAGTTTTATTTTTAGTTTTATTTTTATAAATAAGGTTGGTTGTGAGTGATCATAAAATTGTATTTATGAAGAATACATCATTTCTCTATCAGATTTTGATTTCACTTGTATAAATAGTAAAACTTTTCGAAAAATCTAACTTTTATTATTGACAGATAGAGTTAACTTTAGCCTGAATATGTTGTTAGTTTCAACTTCACAAAGAAATCTGGGATGAAAGTAACTCTTGGTAAAAATTGTTTTATGCCAATGCAATGAAAAGTATCATCAATAACAAAATAAGTACTCTCTGCAAAACTGCTGTTCTTAAACTCTATTATTGTCATCCAGAGCTTTCTTAAGGAAAAATAATGACTTCCTCCCTGTTAAGGAAAATCGCAGCGTCCAGAGAAACAATCCAAGAAAACACTATATCTCAAAGAATAAGAGGTCTCATCACGAGCCGGCTTATCATGATCACAGATATTATAACTTGCTGACTTTGCCACTACTGTCTATCAAAACAGGGCAACGACTCAAGATTGTTGCAATCAAAAGACAAGGGGTATCATCACGAGCCAGCTTGTTCAGCAAAAGTGTAAATCAAGTGAATGACTGTGTCATAATTTGGCCACCAAACCAAGACATTGTTCTGTAGAGAATAAAAAATCAAAAAAAAGAAAGAAAAGTGTCAAAAGGATTTTTCTCTGGAATGTTGTAGATAACCTCAAGCAGGAAAAAGGATCATTACTAGATAATATGGTAACCCTGTCGAGGCTATGGATGCTTGCGGGCAGCAGAGGCTCTACCTACGACAAATGAGCATACTTTACAAAGCCAGTACACAGAGAAGACCTTATTTTGTCTTTGAAAAGACTGAGTAATGTCTAGGTGAATACAAGAAATAACCCAGAGGAAGAAAACGATCGGAATGAAATAAAAAGTTGTGACGAAACATCATTGACAGGATAAGGGGTAATACTCTATCCGTCCATAACAAAATTTAGACATAAGAAAAATTTTTCTGTTTTGGAAGTGAAAATGCAATAGAACAAGCAGAGATAACTGGTTCTTCACAGTGAATCGCCATTGTTGTGGTCACCAACAACCCCCCCTCTTTGCTTGATATTAGCAATAACGTCGAGCAAAGGGGGGACCCTGAACAAAAAATCCCAAAAAAAGTATTTTGTTAAATTTTTGTATTTTTCTCCCTAAGGCTTAAAACGCATCGCAAGGAAAGGTCGAAGCGTTGCTGAAAGCGCGAAAAGTAAAACTGCGAGAGAGCAACGCGAAGTTCATCGCGTCGCATACATCTCAAGCGCGCTCTAAAAGGAAAACCTCCAAGAAGCGCCGATCGCCGATATGCGACATCGCACATCGCGAACATCACGCTATGGCACCATGAACCATTGAATAAAATCCGCGATCCGCGATCTGCGATCACTGCGATCTGCGATCACCGCGATCTGCGATTTCTGCGACCTGCGATATCAGATAACTGCGATCTGCGATGACTGCGATCTGCGATCTGAAAAGACTCATCACACGATAAACCCAAAGACCAAGCGCGCGCCCTAAAGGAAATTAATGACCGCATGCTTGAGTATCAAGGAATGATTGCATCGCATTTATCGAAGAGTCAAGTCATGATGCATGTCAGGATTATGCATTCATTAGAGTTTAATGTTGTTATGTCAATATTTTCATTTCCCTTCTTCTTTGCGTAGACTGCAAGGCACGCAACTGATATAAATCTATATGCAGGAAACATCTGAAAGAAAGGGGAAAGCGCCAATCAAATAGCAGAGAGAAGATGCCTCCGCAAACGAACGCTGCATGCAGCAGGACCGCGGATTCCAGACTATCAGACAACCGGCACTGATGAAATTAGACTATCTAGGACTCAGAGTCAAAAGCGCACAAAAGCAGCGTGTTCAGAAAAGATCTTAAAGCTCAGGCTGGGTAAAGCAAAAAGAAAAACGCAAGGGAAGGAGGACGCTCCAGAAAAGCCTGGAACAAAGAGCGGAAACAATTCTCGAAATAGGGGATTGTCCATACAGCGCGACTCCTAACCCACTCAGTCATTCGCGCAACCGGAAACCAAAACAGCAACAACAAAATCAGTTCGAGAAGAACCTGGGTTGTGCTAAGTATACACGCGGCGAATACACCCAGCTAGAGAAAGGTTTTCGAAAATATCTTCTGGTCTATCAGAAGGAGGTGCCAGCTCTTGTCATTTCCACTTTTATCTCCCGAGTAAAAGAAGAAGGCAGCCAGCCGACTCTTCCCAGGAAAGCGTTGCACAGTTGACAGCACTAAAGAGAATATACAGAAACGGTCAGAAATTAGATTTAAAGTTTTAGAAATAAATTTGCTTTTAGTGAAGGGCGGTCATTTGAAGCCGATTCCCTAGATTCGTGTAATTAATATCAATTAGCTAGTAGTATTTAACCCTTCTCATGGCATTTGGAGAAGGGTCCGGAAATCTGTCAAAAAACTTATCCTCAGAACATGCACTTCTGCACCCTCAGAGGAGGTTTTTGATGAATGGATGGATCGAGATTTATTTATGTTTGCATTTTAATGTCTGTTACTGATGTTGCACTTCTGTACTCTTAACAGATATTAGAACAAGTAGAAGTAAATCATTATTGCTTGAAGTTTATTAGTGAAATCAGTCATAAATGGTACTTTTATCTCTTGACTAAATTCTGCTAGTATCCCTAAAGTGATATACAGCTGAGTTCTTTATATGTTACTGTATGAATGTCTGTATTACCATTTGGCACTTCTGTACGGTGGAGTCTTTTATTTATGCTTGACATATAGAAAACTGATTATGCGATATGCTGTTCACAACTACTCTGCCTAACTTCTTATGCAGAATGGTTTATCTTTATCGATTTATATTCTGATAACAGTTGAATGATCTTTATTACCAGCTGTTGTTAGAAATCTTTCTAGATTGCATAACAAAAGAGAACACCCCGGGTTAGCGTAGATTAGATGTATTGTTTCTCTCCATTAGATCACATTAGTATAGAAGTAGTTTAGCTGTTAGAATTAAGACTAGTTCAGAGAAACCTTTTAGATTAATATCATCAAACTCTACACACACACGCACACCCTTCACATTGGGAAACTGGTCCCATTACCCCCAGTCGGACCCGCTACTCCAAACGGGCAAGGAGCCGCCAACCAGGTTCCGGACCGGGTGGGTATCCCCCTTGTTGTTGACCCGACTTCGGGGCCCTCAACAAGCTGGTGATGTGAAAGTGAAACATGTTGCTCAGGAGCAAACTTGAATTCCTGAAACAAAGGTCACTGTGAAAGATATATTCTGAAAGCGCAGCAATTAAGAATTACACTTATCAAGATTATAGCTGAAGAAAACATTCATTAACAACATAGATTGAACTCAGGGTATTGCATGAATAAGTCCTGAAGGTTATTCTTTTTCTTTGTTGCTAAACACTTAGAAATTAGAAACATATATGGATTGTAACAGATTGAAACACATAAAGAGAGTTACAAAAAAACTTATTGTATTGTGAGGTACACAGGAATCCTGCAGTTTTTCAACAGACACCAGAACGCATTCAACACTTCAGAACTCCGAGAAATTCCATCACTTTCTTTATTAAACTCTGAAAGGATTACAGCATAAGAACTTCTTCAAGAGAAATCAACAACAACCCCTGCAAGCTTGTGCGAGGGGCAGATATATACAATCAGTTGTACAAAATATCTGAGCGCTAAGTTATCTCAGAAATGAATACGTTCACCAACTTTTCAAGATATTAGATAAGAAAGTTATTACATCATTGAATACAAAGTAAATGCATCTTTATGCCTATCAGAAGATATTTTGGCCTTTGGAGGCCACTGAGTCGGTTGGAGTGATCTGCATTAATGCTGAGAAATGCGCTTTTGGAGCTGCGCTGCTGTAGCTTCTCGGCCTGGACACCTGTAGCTTCTCACCTTGCTTTGTTGGCCGTAAGTTCTGCTGAGGTGGCTCAACTTTCATCTTTAATGCATGCTGATTCTTTCAAACTGTCCGGTGTATGACAATTTGCATTTTCCATGAACAAAATTTATTGAATGGCTTCCTGTTTATAAAATCATCTGTATGGCCTTAGTCCACCATTCTAGTGTAGGTAGTTGATGCCTGAGAATTGCATCCATAGTCTCCTCTGCCTCTGTATATTTGTAAAAATTGGGAGGCACCTCAAACAGGTGTTTACTTTCATTCATTATAAAAAATAAACTTTCTACTCTATTGTAGAGAGTCTGTCCTGTGGCTGGCCCTGTTTCCTATGAGGTGCTGGGCTTCTCATTGATCTGACTTGTGGCAAATGCATTAACCCTTTTGGCATACTGCTCATGAGTGAACAGTCTCCCTACGCTGTTCAGTAACCTAGGGAGCCCTCTGTTTTCTAACACCTGAAATTTCTCCAAAAACCTGTTTACCTCAGTCTGCATGTCCTGGGTTCTTCTCTCTAATGTCTGCACCAAGTTTCTTAGTGTAAGAACCCTCTTGATTAACTGAATGTGCTCAGTTCTGTTTGAAATTCCCATGGTAGCCAACTGAGTACTTGTTCTATTGTTAAGCACATTAATCATCCTGGTGGCAATTTCAGGCATATTGCTTAGAGCAGCTCTTGATCTCTGAATTTTAGTCTGTGCTTTTGGAATGAGCTCTAACTGCTCATGGATTGTTTCAATATACTACCATTGGTCATTAATAGATTGGCCAATGTTAACCCACAACACTATTTTAAGCTCAGCCACAACCTTATCCAATTTGAGCTCATTCTCTAGCTCTTTGATCCTGTCTTTGAGGGCTTTTATCTCCCTGCCCTTTTCTGCCACAGTCTGCTTGGACTTGTCATATCTTTCATTGACTTTGGCTAGTTTTTCCCTGGCCTCATTCAGTTCTGTCATTTGTGCTTCCAAGGCCTGGATCTCATTTCTTAGCTTTTGCATATCCAAGCTAGGGGCCTGCTCTGTTGTTGGTGGTGCTGTTGTTGTGGATGTTGCTGCCTGTTCTGTTTGTTGAGGAGGAGGAACAGTAGTTGGAGCAATTTCCTCAAGGTTTATTACTTCAGGAGGAGGCTGGGAGGTCTGACCTTCTTCTCTTTGCTTCAAAGCTGCCTGTAATGCTGCCTGTGCAGCCTCTGATTCTCCCAGCTTTTCTTGTGTCTGGATTAACTGCTTATATAGAGACACCAGCAAGGCTGAGGCATCTTGATCATGCCTCTGCTGGGCAACCTCATCTGTTTGAGGGTGAATTGTGGCTGGCATTTTGATCTTTTTCTTCAAAGTGGCCATGTCTGCATCCCTTAACTTCAATATCTCCTGTATGCCCTTGATATCTTTGGGATCATGCCCAATATCAATAATTATATCTTCTAAGGACCTTATTCTGTTGTCCTTAGCTTGTGAGGATGCCCTTTCCAATTCAAGTTGGGCAGCTGTATTATTAAGGCTATTTTCCAGCCTATAATTGTCCAATGTTTTGTCTGCCAAGGAGGCATAGACCATCTCACCCGTTTGTTTGTGTAACTCAATTTTGTCCATCGGGTGGATGTCCTTGGCAAGGACCTCCAGATTGGTCCTTATATAATCTGCAGGGGACTGGGGTTGTGCTACAGCTGGCAAGAAATGACTCATGATCATCTTGCCTTCACTAACATCAAAAGCAGACATCAGTCTTTGCTGGTTAGTGGGAGCCATCTTTAGCAAATGATTGTACAACTGTATTTTTATGGGCTCATTCCTTTTCTTTATGTCTATGAACTGCTGTTTAATGCTCAGTTCACCCTCTCTCTGCTGGCTAGAGGAGCTGACTTCTCCTCCCACAGTTCTGTTCTGTTCCTCTTGGAAGGAAATTGCAGATGCTTCCCTGCTAGGTGGGCCCATGCCCAGAGACTGCCCTGTTGGCATTTCCTCTTCAGAGAAAGGATTCAATCTCTATCTTTTCTCACCATGACTTATTGATGTGGTCAAGGGAGTCTCTTTGTCCCTTTTTCTGCTAGTATCCTCCTTTTGTGGAGTTTGGAGGATTGCTGCATCAGCTGATGTTTCTTGCCTAGGAGGCACCGTATTTTGTGCCTACTGTTCTGTGAAAATTGGGGCCTCAACTGCCCCTTCTTGCTGTGGGGGCTGCTCTTTATCATGCTGCCCTTCTTCTTGCTGTAATTCCTATTGTTGTTGTTGTTCTACCTGCTGCTGCTGTTGCTGTACCTTCTCATGAAGTGGCTGCTCGGTCTCCATTTCCTTTTCCTTGCCTTTGCTTGATATATCTTCAGTGGCTTTGGGTGCTTGCTGATTTACAGTCGAGGAGGATGCAACTGCTCCCACTTGTGTGCTTGGAAGGGAAAACACCTGTGAACAAAGTTCAAGGTCAGCCATCTTTTTTAGATTCCTCACCGCTCTTTGATTCAGCTCTTCTTGTGTAACCGGCTCTTCTAGGGTTCCTCTCCTCCATTTTGCTTGGTTTGCATGTTTTTCAATGTGAGGAATCTTTACATGATCATAGCCAGATAGCTTATATTTGAGCCTTCTCAAAGTGATGAAGTGGTTGGGGTCATAAGGTTTCCAGAGGAAACTGGTTTGAAGGCCAAGGGACTCAAGCATCCTGTCTGCTTCTCTCCAACCTTCCTCCCTCTGGTTATAGACAAAGTGGCCAAGTTGGTTCCTGACTTTCAACTGTGCTTTCTTGCCTTTGCCTGAAAAGTGAAGCACATCAACATTGCCAAACTGCCTGAAGTATTCTAGGGCAAACAGCCTCATAGGCACATATTTGGGTAGTCTGTAGGGAGGCAATTCACACCCATATATCCTGATGACGGTGTGGTTCTGGTAAAAGTACCAGTCCCCAATGCTGTATGATTTGGATAACTGCAGGATCCTTTGCATTTCATCAGTGAGCCTTGGAGGAGGTGAGCCCATCATCATTGACATAGCTGGGTGGATGAAGAGATCTATGAACTCACAATAAGTATAAGGAGACTCGAATCTACAGTGGAAAACAGAGGACCAATAGACCACTGATCTTGGATTGCCTTGGGCATCCTCTCTTTTGATTGGAAAAGAGAACTTCTGATGTTGATGATATAAGATTAAGTGGTAAATGTAAGAGGTGTATCTGAACACTCTTTCTCTTGCCAGGTTCATTAGTTGCTCATGTATTTTGTCTGCTATATAGGTGGCATAGTCATAGCAGATAGGAGACTTTCCAGGAGCAAACATGAGCATCATTACCATCACAGTTTGATCAACAAACTCAATTGAGTTGTAGCCCAAAATGGGACTAATCATGTCTGCAAGATCTCTGCCCAGTTGGTTGAGGTATACTTGATTGATAGGAGGATACTTCACAGAGTCAGAGTCAATGTATAGCTGGTTTAATTTGGTGACCTGAGCATCTGTCATTCTGGCTCCTTGATTTATCAGGTCTACAAGTGATAGAGGGACCAGTTTCTTCTCAGTCCTGAAGCAGAGCATATCCTTGATAGCTTCTGGGGTGACATAAAACACAGCTGAGCCTGAAGGGTCGAGAACTGCCCTCTGAGTGGGGTCATAGTTTTCAGCACACAGATGGATCAAATCAGGGAATTGTCTGACCTGAGGGAGCTTGAAAATAGGGAGGAAAGACTCCCATATGCCCAGCACATCTGTTCCAGTCTCATGCTTGGCCTTTAATTCATTGAGCAGGTGAATGTGGAACTTGGTCCTCATCAACATTTCCTCTGAAATCTGATAGTCCATGTCTGCCAGAGACTGCCATTCCAATTGTCTCTGAGGGGCATTCAATGGAGCAACGTTCAACGCTATAGGAGCTACTGGTGGATCCATGATTTCTCCTAGGATTATGGATGGAGTTGCTATGCAGAGCAACACAAAGAGTTTTCTTCGACGGAGAAATGTGAATTTTTCAGGGATAGAGGATAAATGATCAGCTGCAGCAATTGAAATACTGCTTTAAGGTAGAGATAAGACTAATGTCTGGTATCAATCTGTCTCTTTTAGCAGGTATGTACAGTTTGAGTGACTGGTTCGCGATTGCGCGAACAGAGTACAGTTTCTTATGAAAATGTGGGCAAACAAGGCTCAGCTGGTGCTTTTCGACCTCACAGTTGCAAATGGGGACTAGGCACAGGGATTTTGCCGGTGAATTTGCAAGTTTTTTCGTCTTTTAAGCTTTTTGAGGGAATTCACAGACAAAGTAGGCGTATGAAGGATTTATAAGGGTAAATACCTGGTAAACAGCGAGCAATGGTCACGAATGTCTGTAGAAATGGCGCGCCGGAGGTCTCCAAATTGATTTCAGCAAGGTGGTGCAAGTTTGGACGTAAAAAATCATGCAGAGAAAGCAACAGCGCTTTTGGCAAAAAGTATGAAAAAACGCGAAAATTGGCCTAAATATGGATTTTTGGCATATTGGCGCGCTTTTTGGATGACGTCAGCATGACGTCATCAGCTGGGGTCAAGGTCGGATGACGTCAGTATGACGTCATCGGGTGAGGTGGCAGGCTGTGATTGGTCCACGGATATGATGAAGTGGCAGACATATCAGCACGGGGGCGGACGAAGGGGCTGACGCGACGGTGGGGTGGCACTGACGTGGGTATGACGTGGTGGTGACGTTGGCCGGGCGGATCGACTGAAAACTGGAAGCGGTTAGCGGTTTCCCATCGCACCACTTTTGATACGGAAGGGGAATTGTCAGGCGTACCTTCGATGAGCTGTGAGGATGACACGTGGCGGAGGCCTGACGTCACCTTCTGACAGATATCGGAAGGTATCTGTCGGACGTTGGGGCCGGTCTGATATGGATGAGGACCGTCGGATCAAAGAGGTCCGATCCGACGGCTGACGGATCAGTGAGATGATCAGACAATACGGAAGGGGGCAGGATTATTTTAATATTTCTCTCGGGATCTGTGCTCGGCGGAAGCCTCTTGGGATATGGCGGTTTTATAAAGGTTTTTCAATGCCTTTTTAATATAAAAATAACTCGGCGCCCATACTTTGGATAAGTCAATAAAAGTGGGTTTTGATGTTTATTTCACAATTTAAAGCGGGTATGGGTAGAAAAAGGTCTTTTTCAAGGTTTTCTTTAGCAAATTAAGGTTTTAATGGGTCAAATGAATTCAGAAGAGGGGAGGGGGGTTAGATTTAGGTTTATCAAAGTGACCAGCTGTCATTTGATCCCTGACAGAGGACTTATTGGCTATAATGCCAAGGGGAGGAATATTTATACAATGCTTGGGATTTATACACCATGGTGTTATAGTACTAGGGAAAGGGTAACATAGGGGGTTTATATAATAAAGTTAGAAATTAATATGGATGAAAGGAGTGGATGAGGGGAGATAATACTAAGTTTATTTGAAAATAACTTAGCTTAGGGAGTATATCAAAATAAAGAGAGTTTTAGACAAGAAATGTGGCTTTTAAAGGACTAAGAACCACCATAAAGCCACCAATTCTTTCATGAATCTCAACTGATGAGGGGATGTTAGTTATGAATGGGAAGAGGGGAAGAAGGGAGGTTAGACATGCTTCTTTGCTTCGCTGCCACCTGATGGAGAAGAAGGACTTCGCAATCCATTGATTTTGCTTTGTGAAATAGATTAGCACACCTTCAATTGTAAGGAATGACACTTCTGCAACCCCATCTGCCTACCCATCTACTTGCATAGCATTTTTTGTTTCTTCTTGGAGGGTGCACTTAGACTTGCAGACCCTTATTTGCCTTTTCTTTTCTCTGGCTTTTCCCTTTTGATTCTCTATCTACTTCTACCCTTATTGCTTCCAAGGTCCCAGATTAAGCTGTTGGGAGCCTTACTTTCTCTACCTTAACTACTTGTCTGCCAAGATTAAACAGTTTGGACAGAATTCTTTCTCTATTCTACAACTGAAAATTTAAAACATGGCATGATCCAGATTAGGCTGTTGGACCATCCATCAAAATTGAGTCCACATCAAGCTATAAGCACAGATTGTATTCTCTTGGATATATGTGATCTTTGCCTCATCAAAGCAGAGCATATTTGGAACTTTTAATTGTCAATCATGAAATATGAAACCTATTGGTATAGGTAGCTAACATTTCTCTCATGCACGGATTACCCTACAAATGACCCTCCATGCGCTTTAAATAGAAATCATGGACCAATCGGGTGTCAAGCCACGGATCAAGTGTCGGTAATACCGAGGAGAGAATGAACCGTCGGATCACTACATATCGTGACCGTCGGATTGTAAGTTACAAAATGTACAACAGTAAAGAAACACACTTTACCTAACTCTATACCTAACTCTATACTAGACCAAGTTGTACTTAACTATTTCCTATGTGTCGGAATATCCTAACAATTTACTGATCTCTGAGCGAAGGAGCGATTGGATGGCTTTGGTGAAAATGTGATTATTCCTGTCGTTTTTGAGGTTGTGTTTGATGCAAGTAAATGGAGGAATAATGGAGGCATATCTGCAACATTTGAGAAAGGTGAGGTCTGACTTCTTCATTCCAATTTGTACCCTAGATGATTCCAATGCACAAACTTCTTATGATTTCTCCCTTCCGTATAGGTTGAAAATTATAGATTTGAGGCTTCTGCGATCTGCATTTTCTGTAGTGATGTCTTCTAGAGTCATCACATCTATGTTTTGTTATATCGACATTTCAAACCAACCTCTTGGGTTCATCATCACGATCAAATGTGAGAAAAAATCAGATAATGATGGGGCAATAAATAGAGGAAAGGTAGGGATGGTAATGTAAGGAGCCGACAGGTTTGATAATGTTAAGAAATAAATTAAGTTTAATTAATTATTTTTTTTGTTTTCAAATATAATGTAACATTATAATATTATAATGTAGCATTATAATATTATAATGTTATTAATTAAAAGTTTTAGTATTAGTTAATTGTTTTAACATTAATACCTAATGTTATTATAATAATAAGATATAAAGTGACATTGTAATATTATAATGTTTCAAATGTTAACATGTTATTTGTTCATAAGTTTTTGTATTAATTAATTTTGTTGACATTCGGATTATTAATGTTAAATTTACTATGTGTTAACATTAATGTTTTAAATACTGCACAATAATTAAAGCATGTAATATAATAATGAAACTAATTAGGTCTTCTAAATATTACTAATTGAATTTTATTAGTTAATAATTTTTAAGATATATTGCTAAGGATTTTCCTAAATTTTAATGCTAACTAAGGTTTAAATAAAATAATTCCAATTTAATCTTACTAAAGTTCTTTTAGGGATACAAGGAAGGATTCTTGATTAATGTTATTTATTCAAATATCACTAAAATGATATTAGGGATAGGTGATCCATAAGGAGGACCAAGAGATAATGGGGCCGGGAGTAGCTAGGTGATGGTAGAAACCCTAGTTAGTGTAGGAATCCAATTATCACTTATTTTCCAACCGTCATCGTGGTTGAGGTTATTGGGGTGTTTTCCTATTTCGATGGCTTCTCTAAATTTTCTATGGTGATAATGGTCGATTTTGACCACAACACAGGATTTCTCTATTTGTTTTTACAATAATGACCTAATGACTAAGCAAAGACGTTCACCATGGACTTAACAACCCTCCTCAACCACTTTCTCTATCCTTACTTTACCATAAACATAAAAGTATTAAAAAATATCATACAAACTGTGAAATAAAATTGATCATTGCATCGGGACACTCTCCAATCAAATATGGCAGAGAAATAAATAAAAATACCCTACTTTAAACATTTTTACAAGATAAAAATAAAATAAAATTCGACTTGGATGGTTTTTGAGCTTCAATTTTATGACAACCCAATGTGGTCTTCATGCGGAATATAGTCTACTTAAAAGAGGAATTTAAGCGAACTAAGATCCATATTAACTCCGATCTACCAAGCATTGAGAGGGATCAAATCTCTTCTCACTCTAAAAAAAGTTTTTCATCTCAAAAAATTTGATCCATCTACATACTTAGTAAATCCAAAATTAAAATATATCTAAATTCATAATTATTATATGCTTCTCAAATATATCACTAAAAAAATAACATTTGTAATTTTTCACTTTTCCAAAAAAAACTCTAAAACTTAAACCAATAAAAAATAATTCCTACCACTCACATGTATATATTCTTTTTAATATTTAATCAATTCACATTTGACTTTGATTTTTTCTTTCCCTTTTATTAAAAAAATTAAATTTTAAATCATATATCAACATTTTTGTTTTTAATGAAAAATTCAAATTTTAAACTACATATCACCTCATTTAATTGAGATGAGAGATGAGACGCAATGATAAAAAATTCATCGTTAATATTATAAATTATTTATATAAATATTTTTATTCTATTTAAAAAATATATAAATTAATTATTAATATTTTTTAATTTTAAATTACATTATTATTATATTAAAATATTTTTTTATAAATAAATATAAACATTGCTGTTATTTATTTTTCTAGTTTATAACATGCCTAGATCTATTTTAATCCCCTTTTTAACATATACCATAGGTCAATTCTATGTATTCTCAATATAATTCCTTGTGTTCTCAATATCATGGATCAATACCATGCAATTTTTTCTTTTAATTTTATTTTTATAGTTATTTTAATTTTATTTTTTTATTATACAAAGGCTATCTACAACCTATGTGGTAGATGTCAAGCATAAATGTTTAACATTTATAGCGGTACGGGTAGTTGTGTAGGCATAAATGTTACCGAGTATGGTGGAAATGTTGTAACTTGTAAAAATTTAAAGCTTGGCTCAATTACTATGTTAGGCCCCTATACTACTAGTGTAACCCCTTATTGTTATTAGTACAACCCCCTAATTATATTGGTATACCCATGTAGTCCCCATATTGTTATTATTGTGCCCCATAGATGTCCACTATTGTTATTATTGTGCCCTTACATTCTTAGTGTTATGTCGGCTCTAATTATATTATGACCCCTTAGACTCCTATATATAGAAAGGGGGTCTTGTCATTTGTATCATCTACGAATTGTTCATTTGTGTAATGTAAAGGAGGTTTCCCCCTCGAAGAGCCTGAATTCTAAGGCGTTGATCTATCTTTTCTATCTTTTGGTGAGCTAGTTTCATAACATTTGGTATCAAAGTTTTGGATTCTAGGGTTTTGCTGCTCCAAACAATGTCATCATGGAATTTTCACTATAACTTTTCTTCTGTGACATTTCAGAAGAAAAAAAACCCATTTGAGAAGAAATCACGCTGAACCTCTGGTCCGAATTTCAGATTTTGTCTCGCTATATTTTCGTAGATATGATCTGAGGAAGTTAGAGATTTTGCAGACTCCCGAATTACATTCCAAATAGGTGACCGAGGGAAAATTGTCATAACTTTTGTTCTGAGCATCAGATTGAAATTTCGTAAGAAGTTTCAGAAAGAGGACTTCCTGTAGTTTTATGTATATCAGTTTCAGGTACTAAGGTCGAAACAGTGAGACGTGGCACGTCGTACAAGTTCACTCTACTAAACTAGTCTATAATCAGATCATCGTGGGAGATTTGGCATAACTCTTTCTTGGATAATCAAATTCTGATCAAACTTGCGAGGTTTAAATTCTGATCAGACTTGCGGGGTATGAAACAATTATTTTAAATTTAAATTTTAAGATTTAAATTTTAACATTTTATAATGTATAGTTTTGAAAATAAAAAAATGAATTATATTCTCTATATTTGATGGGTAGATGATGAGAATATACAATCATAAGTATAAAGTGAAAAATCCAATTATAGTTAAAAAAATGTACTAATTAAAATCGAAGAAATAAAAAAAATATTATCACCTGAACTAGCCTATAATCAGGTCACCATGGGAGATTTTGCATAACTCTTTCTTGGATAATCAAATTCTGATCAAACTAGGGGTTAAATGTAAAATAATTGTTTCATAACATACTAATAAAATGTTAAAATTTAAATCTTGGCTCAATTAATAATAAAATGTTAAAAGTAATAAAAATAATAATTCAATTTATTATATTGTAATTTTGTTTTGCATGACGCCTTAGTTCCTCCAACTGGAAAAATTCCATAAATAATAATGATTCCATAACCATATCTAAATTTAATTAATAAACACATAAAAACTGAATACTTATAATAAAATTACAATATAACAAGTTTCTTAACCATGAATATCCACTCCCATATTAGCATGGATATTATTAAATGGTAAAGAAATTTTGTTACAATACCACGACTTACCAATACTACAAGTTAGGAAAACCATAACTTATTTCACAATAAAAAATTAAAATGTAAAATATTTTAGACATTATAGATAACATTCATTGCATAGAGTGAAAATTCTCATCATATGGACGATGGGAGAGAGACTAGGGAGAGAGGGGGGAGAGAGAAGGAGAGAGGGAGGGAGATAGTGACAGAGTTGGACTCTGGAGAGAGAGAATGTGACGGGGAGGAGAAAGAGAGAGAGAGGGAAGTGTAAAAGAGAGGAAGATAGAGGAATGAAGAGAGAAAGAGGGGAGGGAGAGTAGAGAGGGAGGGGGAGAGAGAGGGAAGGAAGAAAAAAGGAATAAGGAGATAAAGGTAGAGAGAGAGGTAGTAACAAGGGAGCGATGGAGAGGGGAGAGTGAGAGGAAGACATAGAGATGGAGGGCGAGAAGAGAAGAGAGAGAAGGAAGGAGGGAGGGAAATAATGAGAGTTGGATAGAGAGAGAGATTTGGAGGGGGGGAGCGGGTGAGACAGAGGGAGGGCAAAAGGAAAGGGAGAGAGAGGAGTTGAAAGAGGAAGGAGAGAAAGAAAGGGAGGGAAGAGAGAGAGGAAGATGGATCCAACCTAAATATGGTATGTGTGTATATAAAAACTAGCCTAGATCTATCTTAACCTGAGATCTATCAAGCTCCAAGAGGATTAAATCTCTTACATACAAATTTGTTTTAGAGTGAAAAGATATTTAGTTTTGGGGTTAAGATGGTTCTAGTTTGCTTTTATTTTGACAGAGTTAAAATATTTACATTACATTAATCTTTTTATTTATTTTCATTTGTATTTTTAGATAGTTTGACTTAGTCAAAATGTTACACATTACAACATTTCTACAATATGGACATCCTTATGTCGATTGCTGATTCCCCGAATATTCGAGAATCAGACGAATATGGGCGCGATCAATTTTTTGACTGTGCCCATATTTGTCCGATTCCCAAATATTAGGGGAATTAATAATCGACTTAAGCTCAAGGCTACAATATTAAAAAAAACCTCCTACTCGAAAAAAATATTTTAACTAATTTGAAATAAACTTCATTTTTTTCTTTTGTTTAATTACACCAAATAATACTCTAGTTACAGTAAAGATGTTAAACAGTGCGTGTTTTCCATATATGTCGGGGGACGTACGGGTACGTCAATCTCAAAAGCCAAGTGGGCGTATTTGCTATTTAAAATATTGCTGAGAATTTTGTGAAGAAATTGTAAACTTTTGTGCTTTATTCAAAATGAAAAATGAAATCCCCGTCAAAACAAAAAGTTAACTACATTTTATAATGCATAGTTTTGAAAATAAAAAAATGAATTATATTCTCTATATTTGATGGGTAGCTGATGAGAATATACGAGCATAATTATAAAGTGAAAATCCCAGTTATAGTTAAAAAATGTATTTATTAAAATCGAAAAGATAAAAATATTGTTTTGGGTTGCTATTAGTTAGAAAAGAAGATAACTAACATTTGCACCAAATGTTGCAAAGGAAATGTCGTAAGGCATAAATTGAAGAACAAAAATATAATAAAAGAATACTTTGATAAAGAATAAAAATATATTGAACGCTCAAATCAATGCCCCATTAATTGGAACCACTTAGTAGACATATCTATCAACATTAGGATTATACACAATGATCAAGAAATTTCCCATATACAAACAACACCTTCCACAACAACCTTTTTGGCACATCCACATTTTAAAAAATGCCTTGGAACTTGATTGGAATCTCCCATATTGCCTTTTTCATTATGCAGATAAATCTTCCATATTTCTATTTTCATCATGAATATTGTTAGTTCATTGTTGTGAAGTGTTAGTGTGTTAAATTCAATACTATAAGTTCGACAAGCGAAATTTTTTTCTCAATTAGCATAATATGCATTTTTCTCTCACCGTGTATTTTTCAGTCAAAGAGCACAAGTAACAGATTAACATGTATTTTCCCTTCATTATTTTCATCGTAGAGCCAGGAAATCTACGCCTTATCTATAAAGTAACAAAAACATTTTGGAATACGTTTAATATTTCAAGCCAGTGTCTAACCTATAAAGTAACAAAAACTTTTTGAAATAAATTTAATATTTTAAGCAATTGACTAACCTAATTTAATAATTGAAAATTTCTCAAAGATGAATTATACTCCATAATAAGAGAGCCAACATTGGAGCCCATACTTTCACTAAAACCAAATGAAACACAACCACTTGTTAAGAAGAAATTCAAGTAATAATAATAAAACAAAAATAATAAACATTAAAGTATAAATGGTATTTCCAACACATGGGTATAAATATACATGCTCTATGTCGATTGTTAGATTAAATGGGTGTGGATAAAATTAGTAGAGAACCCAAAAGTGTATTTCTAATTAGGAGGGGTGGAGAAATGCTTTAAATGCAGGTTGTTGTCATTCTAATGAAACCCTTTGCAAAGGGGATGTTAAGATTCTGAGAGAGAAGCTAGGCTTGGTAGACAACACCTTCCTTGTGAAAACAAAATTTCAGTGTTTGGTTGCTCAGAGTTGTTCTCCTAAAAAAATGGGCAATCATTTTCACCAGATGTTGCAAAGGAAACGTCGTAAGGCATAAAGTGCAGAAATCCATTATCCATGTAGTGTGTGAATTATTCATGAAGGTGGATCTCTCTAAATTTGTTGCAAACATTTATGTTGTTGCATTGCTAATTTATTTAGAATCTACTACTACCTCCTCTTCTTGGAATATTAAATTTCTTATCACCCCATGATGACAATCCCTCTGGTTATTGGCATCACAATTTTTTCCACTTTAGTGGCTTTACCTTCAACCTAAAGAAACATGAATTTGAGTCATTGAATTAAAAAGAAATTGTTGAATTGCTATTTATCAGTTTTTGATTAAAACAATTAATAACTCATATTTAAAACCCTTTAAGTCTCGTATTTATAACTCATATTTATAACCGTTTAAAATGAAACTAACTATCTATATTTTTATTAATAATAAAAAGAATCATCTTTATAAAACTGACACTCACATGCTACTCTTATATATTTAATATTCAGCGTCCATCAATTGAATGACAAGTTGAAGGCTCAACTTAATTGCACCTTTCTGAACTCCTTTGTGGGAATTCATGTCCCATTAATTTAATGGCAAATTGAAATTTCAAATACAGTAAACATTTTATACCAGATTCGCAGAGTTCATGAACAAACTTTCAAGGTTTTAATGGATCTGGGTCGTTTGTAAACACTGCACATTTTTGAAATTTTAGCAAACAGGAAGAGTCATGAATTTTTCCTTCATGACAGGATATATTATTCTGTACATAGAAGGTAACATCAAAAGCTAATTCAACAGTCAAAGTAGAAATTTGACTATAAGAGTAGTTCTTCAGTCAAGTAATGGAAATTGGCTAGCTTTGAGGTAAAAACCCTGCAGATAATGTGTGTTAGGCATGCTTTTGAAAGCCAAGTTTTAACATAAAAAGTAGATTTTCTTTCCAATGACAATAATCTGCGCCATGCTTCTACACTACACACCCTTTTTTCCATCAACACCTTCGGCAAGATGAACTACTAAAGCATAGTAACTGCATGTTGCCATGTTTTTAGGTTTGACTATTTACATATATGTATAGCCAATGCGGAATGACATAATTTTATAGCACAAGGATTTTTGCTAACTAAACTGCGATAGAAAAACAAGAAAGTGCCTTCTCTTAAGAACATAGTTTCCTGTCAAGGGAAGTCACTTGGAAAGGGATCACTCACATTTGCATACAGAAGGAAAAGCAAGAAAATACAATGCTATACAACAAATGGCCATAATTGATGGATAAAGTTTGCATAGTGCCTAGGAGGCCCATCTCAAGGAGTATCGAGAATCAGACGATCTAATGGCAAGCATGTCATAAACTTGAAAGGGATCTGTTTCAACACCATAGTCCATCAAAGGTCTGTCTTCTAGTTGATCATCATGGTCATACACAAAATCAGGAATCTCAATCTGTCCCTTCCTAATGCAATCCCAGATAAATTCTAGACGATCTACATACTTCAGTTTCCAGTATAAACTGCATAACACATCAAAAACTGCATGATCACATCTGCGACAATTAGTTCTAATGAATTATTTGAATCAAAATGCAAACTCAACTTAATACTCACCCTGCACTCAAGAAGAAACGACCAAGGGTTGCAAAAAATAGTCTTGACTAAAGCCCTGAATGTAGGAAATACACCACCTGAAGCCTTTCCTTAAAATCCGGAGGAAGTTCTTCATAGATCAACCACAAAGTAGACACGCCGAGGCAGTTTTCACTCCTTTGAACAGAGGTATGAATTAGAAAGTGAACTAATATCAAATTGCTTCATATGTTCTCATAACAGTGAGGTCAAATAGTCTTGACATAATCTTCGTAGCATTAGGATTGACATGGTTTGATCAATAGATAAATACCTTGTTAAGATAGTCTTCGGCAAAATCACATAACCAATCTTTTGTCGACGCGTTTCGAACCAACCAGTGTGGTTCATCGTCAGGACAAGTTGAAGAACCAATCTGGCTTAGCTAGATTAAATAGATCGTGCAGAGACTCCAACAGCTATAATGCTAACGGCTAATTTTACCTAATGGTCAAGCAACTCAAATAGTTTAATTAATATTCCTAGAAATAGTTAAAATCGGTAAATAAGGAAATTAATATTATTTCAAATATTAATAATTTAATCTATAATGGTCAATATATAATCTATATTGAATGATTTATTATTATTCAAATTTAAATAAATTGAATAACAACATAGAATAATATTAATATTTTGATTATAATGGTCATTATATAATCTAAATTAATTGATTTATTATTATTAATTATCTTAATAAATAATATATCTATTTGATAATAAATATATATATTATTAAATAATTGAATTCAATAGATAGTATAAAAACAGATATATTATTAATATTATTTCTATAGTATAATATTAATATTTTAATCATAATGGTCATTATATAATATATATTAATGATTTATTATTATTTAATTACAAGGGAATGGTAATACATCCCTGCTATTTTTATAATTTAGTTACAAAATTTAATTATGTAATAATTATTTACTGGTCTAATGGTGATTATAAAAAAGATTTATTATTATTCAATTATTATTTAAATACAAGTGAATGGTAATAAATCACTACTATTTTTATAATTTAGTTACAATAGGTAATTAAGTAATAATTACTTAATGGTGCGTTGGTAAGATAGATTTTCATTATTTAGTTCTTTAAAATATATCATATTCCTTAATTCTAATGTACTGGTCCTTAAATTAATAAGTTATATAAAGTAATATTAGATTATTGAATACTCAATCATTATTATTTATAAGGAAAAAAAGGGGGGACTCAATTTATGAGGAACTGATTAATAAATTCCGGAAAAACTAATAAACAGCCCAATAGTATCAAAATCATGGTAAGGTTAATAAACTAATAAGCCCGAGACAGAATCCTAACTTATTAACGACTCAAACCTCCAAAATAAACGGAAAAATCAGCCAAAAGAACAAAAAAGGAAGGGGAAGATAGAAACCCTAGGACCAAACAAGAACAGGGGAATGAGGAGGCTAGGAAGATAAGGCTGGGACCCAGCAACTGCTAATCTTCCAGCCATCATCCCTATTAAGATTGTTTGGCCTTTTCTCAATCTCCAAGGCCTCTCTAAATTTCCGATGGTGAAACTGCGCAACTTTGGCAATGACTTGAGCCTCCTCAATACATACATGATGCATAGTCTTTCCAGCATGCTCAGCCAGGGCCGATGACTTGGTCCTACCATGTCTTAAATCTGCTGAATGCTCGCTAATCCGTTGATTGATTCATAGTTGAATTAGGTGCTAACCAACTGAATCCAAAAAATTGAAATCCTCTTGAGCCACTTGTAACATCTATTTCTTGGAAGTTTTATCCGTTTCATACTTCCACTGAGTGTACTTTCGTTACAGAAACCCTTTTTGTCATTTCCACTAAGTGTGAATTGTTTAGAAACTCAGAATTGTTTAGATACTTTTTGGGTCATGAAATCGGTTTTAGCAATAATCTAAGCCAGACCAATAGTTCCTTCTTTTATATGCATTATGGATATTAGATCCCCTACCTTAACACTCTAATCTGTAGGTTTTTAACTTGTATTTTAAATCTCTGGTCTATACTCCGTACTGAAGGGGAATCATTCTAACTTAACCCACATAGTATGAAGCTAAAGAGTTTCAACATGCACTCCATTACCTTGAGATTAACAAAATCCATTACAAGAAACACTTAACTATAACAAGCTATACATTTTTATTTGCTAGGACACCCACATTAGCTTAGTTTATTCCTGTTTGATTGGCAATTTAACTTTACTGCTGTCAGAGGATGCTGTCTATTCTGCTAAAACAAAACCACCAACCAAACATTGCTTTTTGCTCCTTGTTTGAATCGATTTTTGTATCCACTGTCGAGGATTTGGCAAAGGGATCTTGATGTTCTGTGGTCTTCTTCATTTCTTAATCCTCTTGAGCCACTTGTAACATCTATTTCCTGGAAGTTTTATCCGTTTCATACTTCCACTGAGTGTACTTTCGTTATAGAAAACCTTTTTGTCATTTCCACTGAGTGTGAATTGTTTAAAAACTCAGAATTGTTTAGATACTTTTTCGGTCATGAAATAGGTTTCAACAATAATTTGAGCCAGACCAAACAGTTCCTTCTTTTATATGCATTATGGATATTAGATCCCCTGCCTTAACACTCTAATCTGTAGGTTTTTAAATTGTATTTTAAATCTCTGGTCTATACTCTGTACTGAAGGGGAATCATTCTAACTTAACCCATGTAGTATGAAGCTAAAGAGTTTCATTCTCAAAAAAAGGAGAGCCATTGGTTTAAGATTTCCCTTTTCATGTTGCTGAGCTTTCTATCGGCACTCATAGTCATCTCGCTGGGTTCATTGAGATCCTTTCAAATTTAGGTCAACCCTATGAGGCATACCTTTGTTGACAGTTCTACGCATGTTCAGGTGCAATTGAAGATTTTACTCTCCTCGTTGGTCTTATGAAATTTTATAAATTGACCTAAGAAATATCTAAACTCTTCCTTAAAAACTACTCTTTTACATTACCCCATAAAGAAAGGAGAACCCTTACCAGATTATAATGCTTTCTGCTATAGTAATTATTCTTACTCACAAGATTCTGTTTCTGTTTCTATTAATTGAAACTTCTCCAAAATGGACTGAATTAGAGGGTTGTTCTGTACCGTTGTTTCCATAAGGAGTTGTATGTTAGTCTGATTTGGTTTCCCATCGTTTTCATCCCTAGAGATTATCTAATTGTCTCCAAAAGGAACCATCTAATAACAAAGAGCTGCAGCAAAGAGAATCCTGTACTCAACAACAAGCCATATCAAAAAGTTATTTATATTTATTTTATGTCATGATCCATTACCATGCAAGGAGATTTTCGGAATTTCAATTTCTAAACGCATGTGCTTCTCAAATTTATATAAAGCAAGATGCCACGAGTCCTTTCTCTCCAAGGAGAAATTGTTGGAATTTCAATTTTACCAGTCGTGTGGACTCATCGGGTTAGGAATGAATAGTGGCTGATTAGCTCTGGTGAATCGTTCGAAGGACCCACCTGCTGATGGCAGAGGTTTTAATTTGGTGGTCGTAGAAAACTCTGAGAACCTTAGTCTTGTTGCCCCATTTTCGCTCTAAGATTGGCCAATAACAGCAATAGCGCTCCCGATAGCAACAATGATGGTGGCTTCAATGGTAGTTTTGGCCCTACGGATAACAACAATGATTACTCTGGCAGCTTTCAACAGTAGTGTTAGCCCATCCACCGCCATTATCATGTTTGTGCTGGTGGGCATTTTTTTCTCTATCTGCTGCAACAAATACATCAGAGGAGAGGAAAGCCTGAGACCAGGAGCGAGAGGGGCCAATTCACAGGCTCGGAGGCAGAACCAGGGCATCGGTGGTCTCGACAGGGCCATCAGAGAAATCTTTCCGCTATTCAGCTACGATCTCGTGAAGGGCCTCAAGGCACAGAACAAAAAAATGCTCGATTTAACATGCCATCCATGTATCCCTTTTCGTTTCCAAGGTCTTATTCGGAGCGACGGATGCTTGTTTATCCGAGGAATCAAGAATCATCTGCTAGTTCTCAGCAGAAGCGCAAGGTATATTTGCAATCTCTGAAGCAAACATTGAAAAGGCTCACTGGCAGAAACAGAGAATGGGCAGACAATTCGCTGAGCGGTCGGGGTTCTTCCAGGAGGGTTGTAGATAGCTAATATAGCGGTCGGAGTTCTTCCATGAGGGTTAGACGGGTCAACTACCTTCTTTTAATCGAACGATTAACAATTTTCTAATCGTCTAATACATAATCTAACGGCACACAGGGACAGGTAGATTTCAGGAGAGTTTATTTCAAATAGAAATGCCTTACAGCTTAAAAATTATTATGGTTTATTATAAATGACATTTAGAAAAGAAAAAACAAATTTTATTCCTAAAATGGAATGAGAAAATATTAAAAAATTAATCAATAAAGGAAATAGAGTAATATATACATCTATATTGAGGCATTTTTTTCACGTTTATATAGAATGGTAAGATATTTCTTAATATTTAAAGAATTCTGATATTAAGGTTTAAAGTATCTTAATATTAAGGTTTAAAGTTATTGCAACAATGTCTAGTTTATAGGGAAGGGTAAGTTATTCTCCAAAATTGTTTTGAGGATATGGAAGTCATTGTAACAATATCTAGTTTATAGGGAAAAGTAATTTATTTTCAAAAAAATGTTTTGAAAATGTGTTCTAATGATTGGTTGGGGAGATTTGGTCCCCACAAATACTGTGTTCTAATCCCACAAACACTGTGTTCTAATCCCATGCAAGACATCTTTTAAAAATAAAACTAAATCTCTTATAATATATTTGATATGAACCTTTTACTTAAAACCCACAAATACTGTGTTCTAATCCCATGCAAGACATCTTTTAAAAATAAAACTAAATCTCTTATAATAATATATTTGATATGAACCTTTTACTTAAAAGAATTGAAACTTGATAAGAATAATAATAATAATTTATAACAACTAACTCAAATAAACTCAATTGGAAAAATCTAAAACTAATAATATAGGATATGAAAATAAATTTATTTAATCTAATTGAGTTGAGAAACCGTTAGTCTAATATGTAAAAGATACACAATTAATCAAAAATTAGTTAATATATGTGACTTTTAAAACTAAATATATTCCAGCCGACTATTAAAAAAATAAAAATAAATATATATATCTCATTATAATTAAAAAACAAAAATAAAAATAAATATTTAATATTAAATATTAATGTGATTAGAACTCAAATAATGAAGATACTGTCGTGTCGATACGCTGTAACTGGAAAGACCACTCCTATTGGAGTCCAGCAAAGAACAACGCTAAGATTTAATCTAAGAAATCTACTCTAAGTTAGATCTAACGTAAGAAAATTTTTGACATATTAGGAGGAAACTTCTGTGAAACCTGCCAAACCATAAACATCCACGGGCAGCATTAAAGAATAAATAAAACAAATAGAACAAATATATTAATAACACTGTTTGGTACAGGGATGTCATACTCTAACCGCCAGGACCACTTCTGTAATGGAAGATATCTAAATTTATAACGGGGAACGAAAGAACCGCTCCAAAAAAAACTAAGTGGAGGAAATTTTAGACATAAATAGTACAACCTTAAGTTTCACCAAAGTTTATGGGCAGATTTAGGAGAAGCGGGAGTGAACAACACGCAGATCCATAATCCCATTAACACACTGTAACGGCCAAGGCCATCCCTATACGAAGATTTAAACTTATAACTGGGAAATAAAGTATTGCTGCAAACAACTGACAATACCCATGAAGTAAACTTTGACGTAACGGTACCATGCCAAGCTACACAGAGGTTCCTCGGAGGATTTAGGGAATGCGGGAAAAGAGCTGACGACTGCAAGTGAAGAAGAGGCAGACTGACAACCCCATTAGCATTAAAACAAATGCACCTCTCCCTGCAATCCACCTCCACTTCTCAACCACAGAATTGAGGAGTCCACGTTTGCCTCTCCCGCCATCCGGAAGATCATTAAACTGTTGAACGCATATGCGGAGGAGGAGGAGGATGGTTACTGTGGATACAACTCCGGAGAGAAGGACTACACTGCCCCAAACCTCTAACTCAACCGGACCCTGAACAGAGAAGACAGCCGTGAGAATTGCTGCATGAATGGTCGCGTACACGTTAACGAAATTGTTTACGTGGCCGGACATAGCGTTGCGACGTTCTTGACGTATAACATTAATTTGCGGGCGATCACCAATCACAACAATGATATGATCTTCAATTGTCAAGGAAACCCTGCTGCTGCTGCTACTGTTGCTGTTGGTTTGATAGTCCATCAGAAATCTGATTGTCCAAGGCAAACATACAATTAGGAGAGTTTTTTGACCAAGTCTAAGCTACAGAAATTAAAGAGGGGTATTAGAATTAGTTTTTATTTCCCCTGAATTAAAACTGAATCCGAAGAAACCCGAACCCCAATAGAATAGATAGAATGACAGCGAATTTGATAGACACCTAAGTCTGAGTTTAAATAGGATAAATGGATAAAGCCTACTACAAAATTAATTTAGACTGCTTGACGGGCACTCTAAAATTTAAATGTCTCCAAACGCAAACTCTTGGAAAACGAAAAAAATATATATATCAGAAAAATGTCATTGAAATTGAAGAAATTTCGAGCTATGATGAAGTAATACAACATAATCTTTAATCCACAAAAAGAAAGAGAAGATGATGAGTATGTGAATTACCTTTGAAGTTGTTACTATGTTCAGCAAGTGGCCCAGCCTCACAACTGAACGTGAATAGAGGTGGGAATGTAAGGAATCAGAAGAACAAAAATGGAATGCATGGAGTGAATGAAATGGCGAGGAATGGTGATTATAAAGATACGCGCGGGGGCCTGACCCTGGGCGGGCGTATAGCTGCGAGGGGTGAGGTTGGGCGAAGTTGCAAATCACAATTTTGAAAGAGCCAGGACGAACGAACCGTCCATATAAACATGTGTTTAAAGCGGTTGATAGAGAAAGGAGTAAACAACCGACCAGACATACATATTTTTCGAGCCGATTATAAAGATAGAAGAACGTCTGGGGTGACGTTGCACGAAGTTGCAAATCACAATTTTGATAGAGACAGGAGGAACGCACCGTCCATATAAACATCTTTTTCAAGGGGTTGATAGAGAAAGGAGGGAACAACCGTCCATCTTTTTCGAGGGGTTGATAGAGGAAGGAGGAAACAACTAAGCTAATGGCTGTCGCCTTCACCGGTCAAGGTGAACGTACAGTAGAACGCTATTGTGTAGTAGTCTCCTTTCTTTAGATTACATGTGGGACCTTATGCAATCACGTCAGTTCGTCTCTAATAATATTTAACGTAACCTGGAGAGCCCATGGGCATTTGCGGAGGTAAAGCTACCCTCATGGCTCTGGATCTTCACTGGTCAACAGCTTGGTAGTTCATCCATGCCGGTGCATAATTGTCACACTCTCATGACTATATACAAAAAAAAAAAAAATTCTAAAAATAACTATTTCGAAAACACTTATATGCATGGTAACACCCAACCATATAATCTCTTCCCTATTATGATGTTGTATATCAATTCATATTATCATGGTCTAAGTGTTTACTGCATAGACATTATATATACATGCCTCAACTATACCGCATAGTGATTATATATATGTTATGCATCGTTTATACCGCATAAAGTTTATATATATCATGCATCCATTATATGTGCTGAACGGTAGTCGAGTTATGGCGGTTGTAATATGTGGTATACGTTGCCTTGCACCTCGTGCCTCGTTATCTGGTCCTCACCAGACTTAACCAATTTCCCTTTTTCCTTTTTCCTGGAAAAAGATCCTTTTGTCTATCCCAACAGCACAGAACTTCCTCCCTACAACCAGGACTTTTCCTGTTTGGGAGGGCAGTTTCAATCAGTTATTACAACTGATCTCTTTCTTTGAAATCCACCTCCCAGAGGCTGCCAGCATTTCAAGAAAAATATTTAAATTACTCAATAAAGTAGTTTAGCAAAGTTTTGTTTTTTTAACATTAAACAATAACTACCATACTGTCTTTTACCATAGTAAAATTTCACATTTACATCTCCTGGGGTCATTACATCTCCCCCTCCTGTGATTGGACATCGTCCCGATGTCTGTTTCCCTTAAACAAATTCGGGTAAGCTTCCTTAAGGAGTTCCTCATCCTCCCAAGTGGCCTCTTCAGGCCCATAGTGCTGCCACTGCACTTTAGCTTGGAAAATAACCCGCTTCCGCAGTCGCACCTCTCTCCGGTCGAGAATGTTCAGTGGTTCGACCAGAACCTCGCCTTCCGGCTCGACCTGCAAACAGCAACAGATCTAGTTATTTCCTTGTTTGAGAACAAAGCTTAACTAGAACGACCAGATTAATTCTTACCCGAACATCCTGCCATTGGATCACATGTTTAGGATCGTAGACGTATTTTTTTAGTACAGATACGTGAAAAACATTGTGAATCTTAATATGACTTGGCAGGGCGAGTTGATAAGCTACTGGCCCCACTCTCGCCAGGATTTGGAAGGGTCCAAAATAGCGAGGAGCAAGTTTGGCACACCCACTCCACTGCAAGGTACTCCTTCTGGTTTGAATTCTTACAAAAACATGGTCTCAGACCTGGAATTCTTTGAACCTTCTCTTCCGGTCTACAAAACTTTTATGTCTGTCCTGGGCGGCCTTTAAGTTGGTACGCACCTTTTTCACCATGTCTTCCATTTCCTTGAGCATTTCCGGGCCAAGTCTTAACCTATCCTCAGGTCCACCCCAACTTGAAGGTGTGCGGCACTTTCGCCCATACAGGACCTCAAAGGGACTTAGCTGTGTTGACGAATGATACCCATTATTATACGCGAATTCAACCAAGTGGAGGTACTCCTCCCATTGGGTTGGTTTCATCATAACACATGCTCTCAGCATGTCTTCCACTACCTGGTTCACCCGTTCCGTTTGACCATCGGTCTGGGGATGATAGGCTGTGCTAAAGTTCAGCTGTGTTCCCAGTTCAGCAAACAATGTCCTCCAAAAAGTTGATGTGAACTTAACATCACGATCAGAAATTATTACCTTCGGGAGTCCATGCAATTTGAACACATTTTGCATGAAAATATGAGCAATTTGCACAACCTTATACGTGGATTGTACAGGTATGAAGTGTGCTGCCTTACTTAATTTATCCACTACCACCATAATGGAATCATTATTTTTCTTCGTTCGAGGCAACCCGGTTATAAAGTCCATGGAAATAGTTTCCCATTTCCATTCCGGAATGGGTAAGGGTTGTAGCAGCCCTGCTGGATGCAAATGCTCCGCCTTAATCTGTTGACATTCCAGGCATCGCGCCAGATATTCAGCTACATCCTTCTTCATTTTTGGCCAATAGTATTCCTTCCGCAGTGCGGTGACCATTTTTTGGTAACCTGGATGCCCGGTGTAGTGGCTGATGTGAAATTCGTCCAGAATCAGTTTTCTAAGACTATCTTCATCGGGTACATACAGCCTTTTATTAAAGTACAGCATTCCGGCATCATCTAACTCATATCCCTGTGGTGTTTCCCTATCAGGAAGTCGCTGTACCTGCTGTTTAATTTGCTGATAAACAGCATCCTGATCAGCTGCCAACTTTATCTTTTCGAGTAGGGTACTCTGCCATCTACTGACCGAAATTTTGCACAAGCACTGCACCTTCCGACTCAACGCGTCAGCTACCCGGTTCTCCTTTCCTTTTAGATGTTTAATTTCAAAATCAAAGCCACTTAGGAAGTCTGCCCAACGAGCTTGCCTCGTATTTAAGGTGGGTTGGCTGAAATAATTTGTTAGACTATGATGGTCTGTCAACAACAGAAACTTTCTTCCCAAGAGGTAATGTCGCCACATCTTCAGTGCATGAATAACGGCTGCCAACTCCAAGTCGTAGGCAGAGTATTTCTGCTCATGCTCTTTTAGTTTCCTTGACTCGTATGCAATTACTCTTCCTTCCTGCATCAACACTCCTCCCACACCCTCTTTACTTGCGTCAGTACAGACCACGTAATCCTTATTAGGATCAGCTATGCTCAAAATGGGTGCGGTGGTGAGTAAGTGTTTAAGCTGCTCAAAGCTCCGCTGGCACTCTGAGGTCCATTTGAATACCCTTCCCTTCTTTTGTAAGGAGGTGATAGGGTATGCTACCCTTGAAAAACCTTCCACGAACCTTCTATAATAGCCAGCTAGCCCCATAAAGGACCTAATATCTGCCACGTCCTTTGGTATGGGCCATTCCATTATAGTCCTTATTTTTTCAGGGTCCACTGCAATCCCCTCCTTGGTGATTATATGGCCTAAGTATTGTATCTCTTCCCGGAAGAAATCACACTTACTAAACTTAGCATATAACTGATGTTCTCGCAGCGTTTGTAACACTATTCTAAGATGTTCCTCATGCTCCTCCCTTGATCGGGAGTAGATCAGAATGTCATCAATAAATATCAACACAAACTTATCCAAGAACCTGTGAAACACACTGTTCATCAAACACATAAAGGTAGCAGGTGCATTGGTCAGGCCGAAAGGTAGCACCACAAACTCGTAATGTCCATACCGTGTTCTGAAAGCTGTCTTAGCGATATCCTCCTCTTTAATTCTAATCTGATGGTAACCAGACCGCAAATCGATCTTAGAAAACACCGTTGCCCCCTTCACTTGATCGAACAGTTCATCAATCCGGGGAAAAGGGTATTTGTTCTTGATCGTGAGCTTATTCAGCTGACGATAATCAATACACATCCGAAATGTTTCGTCTTTCTTTTTGACAAATAACACTGGGGCTCCCCAGGGTGATACACTGGGACGTATGTAATTTTTGTCCAGCAGCTCATGCAGTTGCATTTTCAATTCTGTTAATTCTAGTACACTCATTTGGTATGGTGCCCGTGACACAGGTGCTGCCCCCGGGATCAGTTCGATGGTAAAGTCCACATCTCTTTTAGGTGGTAATCCCGGTACTTCCTCTGGAAAAACATCTGCAAATTCTTGCACCACTGGAATATTGTCCAGCATAATGGTTTTGTTCTTCTGATCTGCGTAGCCCACCTGAATAGCATAAATCTCACATTTCTTTTAGATACATTTAGCTAATTGAGATGCTGTAATGGGTCGGATCCGTACAGGATGCTGGATCCCTTGCAGTTCCTGCTGCTCACCAAGATCATTCTTATAGTAAATGGTTTTAGTCTTGCAGTTCATTAATGACCAGTGTTTCTCCAGCCAATCCATCCCAATCAGGATGTCGTATGAACCCAAAGGTAATACGTTCAAATCCACAACTATTGGCTGCCCTGCTACGGTTAAAGAGCAATTATTTACTTTTGCCAAGACTCGTCTCTTGGCTCCTGTAGCTAGTTGGACCAACCATGGATTTCTGAATTTTTCAGATTGTAACTTACACTGTTCTACTATCTTTGGGCTAATATAACTTAAAGTAGCTCCTGGATCAATGAGAACAGCTATAGAAAGGTTTGAGATTTTACCTTCAAATTCCACCATCGTCGGCTGGTATTCCGCTTGGCGATCATCCAAGGCTATGTTGATCCTTGGTACATTATGTGCCACATCCCCAACAGTCGATGCTTCATGAATCTGGGATATCTGATCCGTACCCTTTCGCTGTGGGCAGTTTTTAACATAGTGAGGTCCTCCACAGCCCCAGCATTGAACTGGAGGTCTGGTCATTCCTTCACCTTCTGGCCTAACAGGCTGTTCACTTACTCTAGTTTCACCTGTTGGCCTTGCTCGGGGCACACTTTTCGCTACAGTTCTGTTGTTTAATCCCTTACCAGCTCCCTTACCCCCAATACTGCGACTTCCTTTGCTGTTTCCAACAATCCGACTACTCCTTCTTTCATTCCATCTCTTATTTGAGGCATCCCCCTTCTGTTTATTCTGCTGGTAGCAGATCCTTGCTTTGCGGATAGCCTCATCCATGGTCCTGGGATTGTCAAATTCAATCCTCTCTCTTATGTATGAAGGTAAGCTACTCACAAACCTTTGCACTTTGGCTTTTTCCTCCTTAATATAGGGTACATAACGTAGCAGGGAAGTGAAACGATTAATGAATTCGTCCATAGTCTGCTGCCCCAGTCTTAAATCATGGAATTCTCTTGCCTTTTCATCGTAGAAGCGCTCAGTCAGGTATCTTTCTTTGAAGTATCTCTGAAACTTCTCCCATGTGATGGTCCGTTCACTTACCCCCTTGACAATCTTGATTTCCTCCCACCACAGGGTTGCTTTACCCTGTAACTGGAAAATGGCCAGTCGCGCCTTCAGGTTATGATCATACTCATACAGTTGAAAATATTTGTTCATATTTATTAGCCATGCTTCAGCCGCTTCTTCCTGTTCTCCATCAAAATGTGGTGGTTTAATTTTTCGAAATTCTCCCTGCAGCTCCATCCTCTAACGTTTTGAAGTTTGTTGTTCTGGTACATTATCAGAATGGTCCCCCTTATCTCTCGAATTTTCAGGTTCAACCTGATAGTCCTGCTCTTCTGTTATCTTCTGCTGCTCCGCGCTGGGATTCGATATGGGTGGGTTCTGCCTGTCCGACAAACTCTTCAGAATTCTCTCCTGTTCCACCGTCAAGCGCGCGTTGTCTTCCCGTAGACGTGCCATCTCATTTTTCAACTCCTGAACAGTTTCCAGTATTGCGAGATTGGTACTCCGTGTTTCCTCGCCCAACTGTACCCACAGCTCTGGGTTTTCCCGAGGTGTGCTGCCAGCTCCTTGCATCACGCTTCTTTTCCTAGCTTATCTATTAGCTGTTAAATTCCTGTATCTCACCCTAAGGTATAACAAAAACAGCAGTTAAATGATTTATTAATTTTTCCTATACAGATGCATGGTGTAATCTTCTGCACAGTGAAACATGACATTTCTGAGGCCACAGTGTTGAAACTGGGCTCTGATACCAATTTGTCACACTCTCATGACTATATACAAAAAAAAATTTCTAAAAATAACTATTTCGAAAACACATATATGCATGGTAACTCTCAACCATATAATCTCTTCCCTATTATGATGTTGTATATCAATTCATATTATCATGGTCTAAGTGTTTACTGCATAGAGATTATATATACATGCCTCAACTATACCGCATAGTGATTATATATATGTTATGCATCGTTTATACCGCATAAAGTTTATATATATCATGCATCAATTATATGTACTGAACGGTAGTCGAGTTATGGCGGTTGTAATATGTGGTATACGTTGCCTTGCCAACCCTCAGTACTTTATCTATGTTAATGGGCGCGGAGATCTTTGGTCCGGCAGCTGCCTTTGCCGGCGCCGAGTCATTGGAGGCTTTTATGGCAAGGGCTCATACCTTGACAGGTGGCTTGACTTACCTGCGGGTCCATGTGACACCTCGGGCTCTGTCTTCTCGTCCTCCCCGCTCCAATCTCCCGCGCAGCATCGACGGCCGAGATCCATCGTTTAGATCGGAGGGCTGGGATGAGCCAAAGGACTTTGGGTTAATACTTAAACCCCTTGCTGCACGCCGAGGTTCATTTGTTTCACCCGGGCGCTCTCACTTCATCTCCTCAGACCCTGGTTCGAGTCTTATTGCTCTCTCGGATGCCATGATACACCCTTCAGAGTCTCACACAGGTATTGCACCCTCTGTCTGCATGGTTATTTACTACGGTTTTCGTTTTTCTATTTGATTATTCGCACACAGGGACTCAATCGGTCCGTTCGTTTATCTTTTGGGAGGCCTATACTAATTTCTCCCTGTTCTGGTAGCGCATGCAGGTGGATCTGTGCGAGTCTCTTAACTGTGTATCCGCAGCGCCTCGACTTCTTCGACATTTGCAGGTATGGTTGCTCTTAATTTGGTGCTCTCATCTGGGAAAAGAGCTCTAAAGCTCCTTCGTCCCTAATGTTCCATTTGGTGCATGCTGCAGTCCGGACCCCTGATGCGGGTTTCCTTTTATTTTCATGCTGAAGAGGGGTTTTCCCCATGGTTAAGGGTTTCGGTGTTCAGGCTTAAGCCATACCGGTTCCAGCCAGATATAAGAGACAGTGAATATTGCATGCTCCATTTTGCTTAACTGTGACTTAGCTTTGGGCTTTTCTACCCGATGCGGGTCTAGGACTCCATTGACTCTGTATATAATTTATTTACAACTGTATTTGAGTTAACTATGTGCCGAACTCATTTGTTGGCGGAATCGGCCTGTACATTTTCATGTGTTCCAGTTATATACACAGATATTACGTTTCCAGGGTTATCATCTCTGAGTTTTCTATTTTCAAGAGAAATGCATTTGAAGTTATTTACTCAGTCTGAGTTCGTTTCTGGGTTATTTGCGTTCTGAATGATAATGATACGATTCCCGGTTTCATTGTTATTAATGGTTGTTTGCCTCTGACTATGACTCCGCTGCATTACTGCGACGGCAGGAGTCCTCAGGCTTACCTAAATCTTGTTATCTGTATTTTTTTTGAATTATACGGGATTATAATCCTCTGAATATTTTGCATGATTCGGTAATCGATGTTTCGTTTGTTAATGTGACAGTGCCTTAATTATTATTTGTTTCGCAGAGGTTAGATTCATTCCCGGTAAGGGTTATTTGGAAACGTGTACAGTTTTTCTTGTTTAACAGGGTTTACACCTGAGATGGTTTTCTCACAGCCGGATTCGCGGCTGTGCTAACACATTTTCTGGGTTGTTAATCCCATTATGACACTGCTTAGTATCTTATTCCGTGAGCGGTATACATATATTGAACTTCTCTGTTGGCTGTAACTCGGTTATCGTTTCCACGGCTTGTTTGCATATGGTTTTGTGATTCCACCATTACATACGTTGCAGGGTTTGCTCTTTTCCTTTTCCGAAAGATATGTTAATTCCGAAAGTCGACTGTCACATATATTTGAACAATTCTTTCCTTTCCATTGATGTTTATGTTTATGGAAAAGATTTATTGGCTGGCATTCCTTGCCTGGCTCAATGTTTTATGATGTTACTCTCACTATATGAATAACTGGTTATGTTCTGGCTGCTTGTTTTCACTGTTCACTTTTGCTTTACCAGGGACTGCCCCTGTATCTCTGTTTGTTCTTTAATATAATTGTCGGTTAATGGTCTGTTATCTAAGTTGAATTACCCTCTGTTCAACTATAAGATTCTTTTGATATTCTGGTATTTAAGTTAAACTACCTCCCGTTTAACTATAATATTTTCATGATGGTCTGGCTTTTAAGTTAACTACCACCTGTTAACTACATGTATCATCATAACAGTAAATTAAGAGATAGAACACACAATCATTTCCCGACTACATGAGTCCTCTGTGCATTCCACACATATTTTCATTCAGTTTCTCTGCAGTATGAATTCGTACCTGGTTCGCCAGAGTCGTACAGGGATACTTTAATAAATTCTTCTGCAAGCAAGTCTGCTCTACCTCCCAACCACGAGATCCGTCTACATGACTGGATTCTCCCCCCGAGCCATCTTGCAGGCCTTCAGCCCTCAACAAGATTTGTGCACCTCGTGCCTGGTTATCTGGTCCTCACCAGACTTAACCAATTTCCCTTTTTCCTTTTTCCTGGAAAAAGATCCTTCTGTCTGTCCCAACAGCACAGAACTTCCTCCCTACAACCAGGACTTTTCCTGTTTGGGAGGGCAGTTTCAATCAGTTATTACAACTGATCTCTTTCTTTGAAATCCACCTCCCAGAGGCTGCCAGCATTTCAAGAAAAATATTTAAATTACTCAATAAAGTAGTTTAGCAAAGTTTTGTTTTTTTAACATTAAACAATAACTACCATACTGTCTTTTACCATAGTAAAATTTCACATTTACATCTCCTGGGGTCATTACAATAATTCATAAAAATAAAGGGTAGCACCCGTGGGCCCTTTAAGGAATCCTCAGCGTTATAAGTCTTCTAATCACATACAAGTTTATCTGAACGCCTTGGCCCTTTCCGCATTCTTGGTTGGTATAAGTTTTCTATCACAAGTTTTCTAATGACCCCACAAATTCACTTTGATGGTAGTACCCCCACAAATTCAAACTTTGATGATAGTTTTGTTTATTGGAATTTGGTAAAAAAAGTTTAAAAATGAGATGGCTGGAGTAGAAATGGAGTCAGCACCATCAATCAAGAACCTCAACTCCACTCAATACTAAACTCAATATCATTAACTCCAGAGTTGGGTCTAGGCTAGTATTTTAGAAGAGAGCATATTATGATAATAGTTGACACTTCACTTGTTGGCAGATTGATGGACATGAACAAGAAGGAATATTTAGAGGAACATACTGCACGTTTGGTATGAAACAAAGATCATAAAACACTTCACTTGTTGGCAGAGTGATGGACATGAACAACAAAGAATATTTAGAGGAACATACTGCACATTTGGCGTGAAACAAGGATCATAAAAGTTGCTTTGAGTAACTTTGAAGGAGAATTCGATCATTGCAAGAAGATATAACTTATATTCAAAGAAAATTATTCAATTTTCCATCTCTACCATTATCGGTATGGCTGCAGCTTGATCAAATTTTCAGAACTTTCTCTACAAAATTGCAATTCCATACTTTCTCAAGAACTATAAATGGATTTTCATTTTGTAACCTTATTTGGGATTATATACGTCATTGAATGTATAATAAGGCCATTTTCATTTTGTAACCTTATTTGGGATTATATACACTTGTAAAGCAACATCGTATATGACTTGCAATGTACTCATTCCGACATAATCTTGAAATTCCATGCTACAAATTTAGGATGAGCTTCAATATAGCTTTCATGGTTCGGAATTAGGGCTTCTCAATATTTTTTCACTTCTAATTCATGCGGGATATTGTTTAAGAATGTGTACATCAATCTAAGAAAATAAACCCTGAAATTGCCTACATTTGAGAGACAATTTTCAAATTCTAGCCAGAAATATGCATGCCTACTTATGCTCCTACATCATCCAACTAATAAGAAAATGTTAGTATAGTACTTCCATCTGCAGAATTAGACGAGGATCATTGATGCCTCCTTGTTGAAAGGTGATCCACATAAGTACTGACAAACAAGAAATGTTGTAATTAAATAATCATTTTGTTAGGTAATAGCTACTCAACTGGCTTGGCCAATCACCCAATGCATAATCAGTTGTGTTTAAATACAGTTTTCCCTTTTACTCCTATCATCTATGTAGCTTATCCCTCCCCTGTGTGACTAATGCAATTTAGATCTATTGTGTATCGTACTTGCAATTGTGCATCGCAGTCTATGTGCTTTCCAATAAACAAATTACTTAGACATGTAACGAGTTAGCTCACATGACATAGAAGTACGTTTAAGGAAATTAAGGGTACCTACACTTATCTACTTAGTATTTATCATTCTTTATTAGTTGTAAGAAAAGATGTGGTTCTTGTACACTCATTCTTCTTCTCCCCGGCAAATTCACATAGAACTATGTTTCATCACATATCATACATGGGGTTGAGCTTAGGATAATTGATAAAAGCACTAAGATGGTAAGCAAATTTTCTTTTAATAGGCCCTTCAGTTTAGGAGGAACCCAACTAGGAATCAATGTTTTCCTTTGGAAAAGGATTTAGATCTTTAGGGGTGACCCAACTGCCAAAAAGGAAATCTTTGAAGAGAGTCGAGATGAGTTATTCCTAGTAGTCAGACAACTCTGGGAATATAAAATAATAGACAATGGATTTGTTCTTGTTAATATATATATATATATATATATATATATATATATATATATATATTCTTTGAAATTTCATTCACTACCTCATTTCCATCAATGGAAGGTAAAGGGAAACCACCCATTTCATAGATAAAAATAAATTTTGATTAGTCTAAGCTTGTGAAAGGGAAACATGCTGCCAAAGGTAGTTCCAAGATAACATACTATTGCTTGTCGATGTCTTTACAATGTTGCAAGATGCAAGATATTCCTCAGTTTATCAAGAATAATAGCCCCATCCAACACAGCAACAAGTCCAATATTCATGATACAATTCATATGCATTGTAACTAACAATTGAGTTTCAAACAAGCCAACTGTGTCCATAACATTTATGTTCGCCAAATGTTATGTTTTCTGTCTTTTTCAATGAATCATTGTTATATTAAGAAAAGGTTGGTGTAAGAACATCCAAAAAATAATTAGTTTTAGATGAAAGAAAAACTTTACATCTCAACATGCAGTTGAAGATTACACTTTGAAAACATGGGGCTGAAGAGCCTCAATAAGATGATTTCACAGTACAAATGACACTATGCCAAGATTCCTTTGATGTGGTATGGGAAATTGCTATTAAATTGATATGAGTAGTGAAGAACATATATCTAAGAAATACAATGGTATCCAAATAGTAAAAGACAATGTTGTATGCATGATAAAACTATGGTTAATGGGATTTGTAATTACAAACATGCTAAATTGGACTGAAAGAGTGCTTTTGGTAGTTTTCGAATGATAAGTAAAATAGATGTGGCATTTGAAGATTCAATATGCATTTTTCCAAAGCAATGCCAACACTAAGACAGTTGAAAATTTTCTATTTGTTTTACCTTCATGTCTGAAGAACTTTTATTGAGACTTGGTTAGCTAGATTCAAATTCATACCAAAGGCTTTGGATGGTTGTATTGTCTTAGTGTTAAGTGTACATAAATTAAATCATATCATCACCTTGGAACTGATTACATCATTGGTACTCCAGTGAAGTTAAAGAATAAGGAAGTTTCATCAAAATTGGCATAATCTGCAGGTACAAGCAATGTCATTGCAATATAGTGGTAGTTATGATCTATGTTCTAGTATATGGACATGCTAAGAAAGCCAAGGCCAAAAATTGAGAAAAAAACTTGTCAATACAACAAGTTGTACAAAATCAACACAGAAAAGGGAATGCATTCAATAGAAGGTAGGACTCAATCATAAAGGAAGATATAACTCTGACCACTTATTTCAGCTCACTGAGAAGATATAAAAATGTTAACTTTTACAATTTGGTGGAGGAACTCACAACTACAATCAGTTAGTTTTGTTATATCTATTTCAGTCTTGTTAAGTATCTACAATAAAAGAGGCACAACTTGAAACAACAATGTCAAGCATGGCCTCCCCAAATTCTCTCGATTCCAGCCTTCTGCTCAAGACTAAGTTTGGAGGGAAATCTAATTTAAAACTTGATTATGAAATTTACTTTCTTACCATGCTCCTTTTCAATGGGCATTCCCTCCTTAGGAATAATCTTTCCATACCCAGGGTATATAATGTCATTGAAGGTAAGATTTAGTGTCTTCCCACTCAATGTTGGAATTGTGATAGAAAATCTTGTTAGAGCTTCAACTAAGCTTATCTTCTGGAAAAACACCAAGTCATTGCCTTCTCGTCTGAAGAAATCATGTGGCCTCTCATTAGTCAAAAATACTAGATTAGAAGCCACAACTCCTAACTTCTCATTCCCCTTCTATGGAAATGTTATCTTAGTCCCTTTCTTCCATCCTGGTTTTATTTCTATACTCAAAACCTCTTGAATGGTCACAGTGTTGCTGCTTGCATAAAGACAAATGTCATTTCTCATAAAAAAAGAACATGAAAATATATACAACTTACTATTAATGAAAGAGAGAAAAAAATACCCACCGACTGTCATTCAGCACATCCCTTGAAATATTCATTTTCCTAACAGCACCATTCTATAGTTTTTCAAGGGTACAGAGACTAGTTTTTAGGAAATACAGAGTTCATATTATTAAAACCTATAAGATACATTCAAAAAGAGCAAACATAATATTGAAAAGTTAGCAAATACATATGATCCATCTATAATACTCATGGAAACCATATTAGGCCATGCATGAAATATATTAAATAACACAATTTAATATGTTTAAAAAATGAAGAGTCCAAAGCTATAAACATATAAAATGAAGAAAAGGAAACTTAAAGAGGCAAACTACCATATTCTGATATTGTCTCTAGTTCAAAACAAACAACACTGTATGAAAATCAACACAAGATCAACACAAAAATACTACATTATTTTTTTCACAAACATAAGGATACTACTACGTCAAAGGTTGCATTAGTAAATGCATTACTCTTGCACATGGGATTGAGAAATGTAACAACATAAGATCATATTGCACAAGTCTTGAACTCAGCCACAATTGAACCAACTATAGGGACAAAATCATAGTTGGGAAACTGCATACACGTCACTTGTATTTAAATCTCATCCAAATACAAATCCTCCACAAAAATCAGAAGTTCAACACAAAAAATCTTCAGTTCCCCTCAAGTCTCATCTGTTCCATACAACACCCATCTTAGAATACAAACAAAGAAGTAAAGAAATATGATTGCAATGAATGGAATTTACATTAATATGGATATCAATCTGAGCCATATACATATTACAGACCATGCAGGTTGAGGTGAGGTAGTTTGTATTTACCCAAAGGAAAAAAAAGGTCTAAAAGGGTCAATGAATAATATAAATAAGAGGAGAAATAGTGTGTACTCAGAATATATTGGATATAATTACATATCATGTTGTGTATCTATCAATCAATACAATGTATACAACATAAGAATTTCATTATCACCAAATTTGAAGACTAATTTTCAGTGAGCGAATATGTGCAGGACCTAAATATAAGTGAATTTGTTAAATGGGTGGGACTGTGGGAGTAATATTTGGATCGGTTGAGTGGATGTCATACATATGTTCATCAAAAGTAGGGCCATTGGATTTTTGAAACCTTCATACAAAGGGTTTTTTATATATAGATTGTTCTATAACAAACAACATTGTGTTTTGGTGGACCCTTTTCATGAAAATGAATTTCGTAGGGAGTCCATGTCTGGAGTCTCTTCATGATATGGCTAGTTCAGTTGACTGGACACTAAAGATGTCATATCTGTGTTGATTTCAGTGCTCAGGCTAGTTTTTTGTGAGAAGCTCACCATGGGTTGATTATGCATTTGCTACTGCTAAGGGACTCCATACTTTGGCTCCAAATTATCTTGATTTTTGTGTTGATAACCATTGCTAGTGCTAATCAAGTGGCTTGAACCTCGTTGTTGCATTGTTGATTTCTTGACTATTCCAGAAGCATTTAACAAAAATGAAGAAGGATCCATTTTTAATTTCTTAAATATGTCGTTGGAAATGTTAGCATGAGTCTTGAAGATATTATTATAAGAAATTGGTTGCATACCATCGGGATAGAGGAGATTGGAAAACCTAGGGAAGTTAGAATTAGGGCCCATAAAATAGGTTGGAAGTTGAGCGGCATGATTAGACATCTGTTATGGGATCTTTGAAGGGTTGTTGTTGGAATTCATACCCATTATCATATTTTGTATAAATGTGAAATTTGACATGTCAAAAGAAATGGAACCTGGGTTTTGCTAAACCTGATTACACACCATGAACATTTTATCCTTTCAACACCATTACAATATTTTACAACATAAACCCATGGAAATATCATCCTCCATTTTGACTTGAATGTTATTTTGTACCTCTTGGATGTTGGTTCCTCTTCAAGAAATTCTACATTATCTGATTCATGGTCCTCATCCACATGATCATATACTCCATTTTCAGAAATATGTAGTTGATTAGAGCATTGAGAGATACCAAATGCATCGGCAAGTGAACGTTGTTTCAGATCCTTTTTGGGGTGACCAAGAGGTGGCATTTTATACCTATAATCAACAAAACAAGAAATATAAAAATACACAATATTCTTTGAAAATAAGACAATATACAATAAAATTCATATGAAAACTAATGAAAAGCAACAAATATATCTCACACACACAAGTCTGCTGATCATTGAAAATTAAAACTAACATTGATCTTCATGGAAGGTTATGCACATTGCCATCACCAAAATGGAATTTCTTCTATAACAAGGAATATCTCAAATTGTTTTTTAGTAACTGTAATGTAGAAGGCATCACAATTCACATGGACAATAATCTCAAAAAAAGGGATGCACAAAGCACACCAACAGTTGGTAGTTCGAGTGAATTTGGGGAATAGTTTGCAATTACACAGGGGTCTTTTGTGCACCTGCCTTAGACAAATCATGTGACAAATTTGTTGTTGGGATTGACTTGAATGATGGATTTCTTAAAGACTTCTTGGTTGAGGAACTAGGCATGCTCGTTGATATTTCTCTCTTCCATCTCAATACAAATCGTTTCAGTTGGGTCATTCCTCTTAGCTTCAAGAGTATCATACGTTTAGCAGAGTTGAATGTGACCAACAACCAACTCCCAGGGAATTTCCCTATTGTGGTTATGGAACTGCAGAGTCTGGTGTATTTGGATCTGAGACTCAATTTCTTTACAGATTCTATTCTTGCAGAGCTCTTCAACAAGAAGGAGATGGATGCCATATTTTTGAACAACAACTATTTTGAAGATAAGATTCCAAAAAACATGGGGAATTGTCCAATGCCTGTGGTGATATTTGCCAATAACAAGCTGACTAGAAGTATTCCTAACAGTGTTGGCAACATGGTCCAGAAGTTGAACAAGGTGTTGTTTCTCAGCGATACACTCTCTGGATGCTTGCTAGAGGAAACATGGATGCTGGAACAACTCAATGTGTTGGATGTGAGCTTTAATCACATAAGATGTCAGGTTCCATTATCTATTGGTTGTCTTGGTAACATTGAGTAGCTCATTCTGGCTCGTAATGAATTCTATGGATCCAGTCCTCATGTGATTTGTTCCATAAGGAGCCTCCAGAACCTTATTGTTTCCTACAATTATTTCAAAGCAGAGCGTGCAAGTTGCCTCTCACTTCCACCATCATCTTCACCTTCACCATCACCTTCACCTCTTGCTCCTCAAGCACCTACTATTAGATATTATTCACCACCACTTCCTGCTGCTCTCACAGTACCTGCATTTAGATATGAATCATGATTCCCCACCACCTCTTGCTCCTCTTCCAGTTCTTACAATCAAATATACATCTTGATTCCCCACCACCACCTTCAACCAATCTAGTCCCTCCACCAAACCAAAACTGTAATCATCCCCTTCTTCCACCCTTCCATTAACTGTTAAACAATGCAAATACTTTGTTCTGAAGTCAACATACGGGAAATAATTGTGTTTTGGACAGCATAATAGTTTGAAGTCTGAACATAAGATTCAATGTAGTATTTTGATGGAAGAGTTGGCATATTTTCTTTTAGTTAAGGATCTGATGGAAATATATAACTAAGAGATGCATACCTTATCCACTATCTAATGTGTGTGTCTAATCAACTGATAGTGATAACATCCTATTCATTTTGCAAAGTTGATAGGTATATTGCTATATATTAATATATTGGTATTTTATAAACACCCAATTCAGGTGATGGCAGTTGGTGCCAAACTGTAATGGTTTTATAAGCAGCTAGTGCCAAACTATAATGGTTTTCTAAACATTTTGTTATGTTACTAAGGAAAAATGAATCCAGTGATGCCATTTTGACGCAAAATTGTAATATAAAATATAATATCATCAATGTTCTCACTCTATTCACCTATCCTAACTGTCATATCCTTCCAAAATTATCTGCCATGACCTGATGAGGTTTAGGCACAACATGCCTTGCATTACACATCTGGAGAACCCCTTCTCCCAATATCATACCTTTTCCATGAATTATGCTGCATACAAAACCCATCAAACTCAACCAACTTATAATCCAAGGCTCTATGCCTGCCAAGATTTGAGCCTTGGTCTTTAGCATGGCAACACCCCTGTCAACCACTAGACCATGGCCCAACACACTAAAAACATCCTTTTTTATTATGTATTTCATCAAATGTGACAAGAATTAAGTAGAAACTTAGTCTACTGATCAAAAGATAAGTGAATAATTTGTTTCCATTGTAAAAAAATGCCACATTACCACAGATTCATCAATGAAAAATAAAACAAGTTGGTCAACCAAGTATGACTAATCGGTTAATTGTCCATAGGTGGCCCTCGCACATTCTAAGCAGTAATTAATGATGCATAATTTAAAGCATAGTGAGTACTACCATGCTCAATAGAGAAAAAATAGTACATCATCTGGGCAAAATGACCGTTCTTTGATTTAAGCAGTGATAACTAGATAATTCCAAGAAGTGAAATGAGTATTTATGCAACATTTTCATTCTTGAATTGACTAGTAAGAGTTGGCATATCATATTGTTGAATTTAAATACACTTATACCTAAGAGTGCCATGTAATATGTCAGACCTAATTATAGTTTAATATGATGTCAATAATTCTATGGTGCCTGTTTCATGTGCCTAGCAAATAGAAATGCAGCAGGTAAATAATTATTTAATGATGAATAATAATTTCCTCAGGCCATTGAAGTATAAATTTAGTAGCAATTTAATTTTGAAACTTAGGTGTATATTTTTCCAACCAAAACCTATTCTATATTGGAGATTTGTATTTCCTGCTATATGACACATTTGAATTCCACTTTACAGAACAGAAAAATGCTTTGATAACCATAAATACTTGTTTAGGGAATAGGGAAACTTGGGAAACAAAGTCCTATTTGACATCAACTTCATTGTAAAAACAAATTCATATAGAAAAATTATAACTCAAAAGTCAAATTAACATTGGAAACCCACACATTATATACTAAAATAATAGCATGGGGCTATTGGTTTGTATTCAGGGGCACATACATCCCAAGTTGGGGGATGCATGAAACCCATGAATCTTTTATCTGATGTCAGCCTCCTAAGATGATTGTAAAAACTCTTGAATCCATACAACACTAGGCTAAGGTCTCCTGTATTTTTCATCTTTTTCAAACGAGAGGGGTTTTGTAAAGAATGAACAATTTGAAGCAAACAACAAGGCACCAGGGCATGTTTTTATGGTTACATTTTCTGAACTTATGGTATATGAAGGCACCTTTGATCAAAGGCGTAAAACTCGTTATATCATCACATTATAAAAACTCTTGAAACATAAGGTCTTCTATCTTTTTCAACCAGTGAAGTATTCTGAAGATAGATCAATATCGAAAATCCCTACCTCTATTGTGATCAAACAATTAGTTTGAAGGAAGCCTCATGCTATTACCAGTTTTTTCATCCACACAAAAGAATTTTGTCTAAGGGATTCTCTGTATGACATTTCAAGAACCAAGAAGAACGACACCTTTGAGGCAGGGATCATGATTCATGAGCCAAATAAGCTTCTTCTCAAGCAACTTTTTCCTCAGTTGGCTGCAGCCTTGAAGCAAGGACTCGTAAGTTGAGAAATGTTGATAAAATGAACAATTTGAAGCAAACAACAAGGCACCAGGGCATGTTTTTATGGTTGCATTTTCTGAAATTATGGTATATGGAGGAACCTTTAATCAAAGGCATAAAACTCGCTATATCATCACCTTGTATAACAATCCAAACACCTCCAAATTTGAGAGTAAAAAATTCTAAGTAAAATATTTTTATTGTAGAGGTTGGATGTCTCCATAACCATTGAAGAGGACACTTATATTTACATATATCTTCTATATCCAGGAATTTGTTACTAGGACCATTGACAACAACGTTTAACTTCTCCGCAAAATAGACCTCTCCTAAAAGAAGTCAATCCAAACTCGACATTCAAGAGGCTAATACGGTTGTCACAATGTCACCCATGGCTTCTCACAACATTCATTGCACTTACTATCTTTTCTTTACTGGTGAATATGCATTTTCCTCTTCTCATGATCCACCACCAGCCCTCAATAATCACAACCATGCAGGGGATGATGTTGAAGATGGAGAATTATCAGTCCTTATAGCCAAAGAATCATTGTATGCTCCTCAAACTCACTATTTCAAGAGGCTTGAGATTAACGATGGCGATGCCTGAGCTCGCCAGAAGGTTGTCTCCTAGATTTTGAAGGTAAAAAAGCCACCCAGCAATTCAAAATTTCAATGCCCAATTGCAAAATCTAAATGTTGAATGCTTTGAACTTCCATTAATGAATGCAGGTTCAGACACATCATTGTTTTCTTCGATAGATAACCCTGTTGGCTACAAACTACCTTGATCGTTTTCTTTCCTGCACACAAGTTCAGGTAGTTGAAGGAGCTGCTGATATTTTTTGGGTTCTGCCAGCATGACCAAAGCATTTATAAACATATTGGGTTTATATAAAAATTTATAAACACAAGCATGACTAAATAATTTATTGGGTTTTAAATCATCTTCTATGTAAAATAGTTGTAAACAACTTGAATGTTGTTGTGTTGACAACAACAGAAGTCATGGGCAATGCAACTAGCATCGGTAGCCTGCTTGTCTCTGGCAGCCAAGATGGAAGAATGCCAAGTTCCTCTGCTTTTTTCCCTTCAGGTTGTGATGGTAATTATAACTTTGATATCACTGTGGATTTTTCTTGTGTTTGAAAATGGTGGTCTTATTTTGTGTTTGCAGGTAGGGGAAGATGAACATGTTTTCGAACCTCGAACTATTCAAAGAATGGAGCTTCTTTTACTGAGTGCACTGAAATGGCAGATGAAGGCAGTGACTCCTCTTTCATATTTGCAATATGGTGGCCACATATTAGGTTTAGAGAATCAGTTTCATGGAGAGTTTATAATGTGATCCTCTGAGCTTGCTCTTTGCACTATTAATGGTATGCATGTTTATAGACATGCATTTACTTACTTTTGTTATTGAGTCAAGAGAAGAAAGGTTCTGTAGACACCTTGGTGGGCGTATTTTTTGTTATTGTGTCGAGAGAAGCAAGTTTTTTAGGTCTCAGAAGCACATATTAATAATTATGTGAATGTTGGTGTAAACAACATACAATATGCCAATGTTTCTGTATTATTATGTCAATGGTGTTGTAAACAACACATATATTCCAATGTTTCTATAATATTAGTTCAATGGCCATGTAAGTAGCACACATTATGCCATTGTTTTTGTTTGCAGTACATATTATGTCAATGTTTCTATAATGGTGGTGTACACATAGGTAGTGACCATCCAACAAACATGATGTTGTGACCTTCTTCCTAATATAATGTGGATTGGTTTGATGAATCTGCCTCTCCTGCTAAAAAAATTCTCATTCATAGACATGCTCATTGATCTAATAGAATTTTCATTGGTTGAAGTTGAATTTGTGTGCTTGCTTGTCTTCCTCCTTGTGGGACATTTTGACTGGGTGTGTGTGAATAGCAGTGAATAGTGAAAGAATAGAATGCTAAATTGGTTGAAGATGAACATGTGTTCTTGTTTAGTCTTCCTCCTTTGTGGGACTTCTTAAATGGGAGTGTGTGAATGATCTTATTATCTTGGACTATATCTCTTTTCCATATGTGGATTTCTTAAAGAAAGTAAGACTAGAATTCCAAATATTTTATTGCGTTTGGCCGCTTAATGCTCATAAAGAAAGGTTAGAAATTTATTCTTCTTATTTTTCCAATGTTGAATATGCTATGAGTTACAATTTTAACTATGATTCCATCATACAATATTTACAATCCCTAGAAACATTGATATTTTAGTAGATAATGTGGTAACAAATTTATTTGTAATGACATCAGAGGTAATAACTTGCTAAGTTGCTATTCCCACAGAAGGAGAAATTTATCATCCATTATAAGAAGACCACTTATTATCTCGCACAATGGAGCAAGTGGGGATTTTTCAGGTTGTACTAATATGACTTATAAAAGAGACATACAAAATGGAATTGAATACATTAATGGCAGTGTTTAAATGACAAAAGATGGTGTCTTAACTCCCGAGTTCTCAGTCCTTATCTGTAGGGAAGACCAAGATTTATCAAAAAATACAAATGTACTTTTTGATTTGTCATCATATCTTGACCATTAAAGGATTGTTTTTATAATCAACCTACATAGAAGTCTCTAATATATCAAAAAATGAGTAGTGTGGTAATTTATTGGTTGAAGATGAATCTTTGTGCTTGGTTGGTCTTCCCCCTTTGTTGGGACATTTTAACTAGGTATGTGTGAATAACAGAAAATAATGAGTAGTGTGGTATCCATATTGAAGAATTTGGAGCTAATAACATACTAATATAATGTTGACTGGTCACGTATGAATATGTGTTTGCTTCGTGTTCCTCATTTGGAAGACTTGTTGAGGTACTTGGCCTTTCTAGTTGGCAGGACTTGTTCATTGCGTTAGTGCCCGAAACACGGTGAATCACAAATTATGTGACAATGGGAGTAGCCATGTACATTTTCATAATTTCTAATTTGGAAAACCCTATGATATATACTCATTCAACTCTCTAATATTCTACTGTTCATATTTTGTGAAACATACTCTTAAGTTCTGCAATTTTCGCTAGTTGGGTTATTGGAAAGACAACGGTATGCAGAAAATTCATGGTGGGTTTATTTCATATTATAGAAAGAATGCTCTATCCATTTACAAACTCTTACATGCTTCTTTGATTAAAGATTCAGTGAGAAGAGCACTCAACAAACGTTGAGAAAATGGCAGAGCCCAACTCCACTAACACTGGATCAGTCAGCTTTGGCAGCACCGTGTAATTCTTCAACCCTCCTAGTCCTCAACCTAACAGAGTGCGGGAGCTACATCATAGTGTCAGGCCACAGAGAAGGATTTTCAGCTCCTTTGGAGAAGGATGTACTGACCAAGAGCTGAACGATGAAGAACTAAATAATATACAAAATGACCTTTTCAACGAATAAATTTCTGCACCTATGGAGGGTGAGTTTTCTGCAGAGGGCAGTGGATCATATTGGGCATCTATGGAGGATCAGGTTCCTGAAGAGAGCAATGGCTCATATTGGGCACCGGTGGAGTCTATGCACAGTAAGTACTGGCACATAATTAGTAGCACCAAATTAAGCAGCTAAGGTGGTCACAGACTCACAACACCTTGAAATGTATAGCCCATTTTAAAGCCAACATTTTACCCAACAGTATGTTGGATATTTTTCTTTTAAATGGGGAAAATACCAAAAACCAATATTTAAACACACTGAGGCAATGCTCTGTTTCTTTTACTCCAGGATCTTTTGTGCATAGAAGACTTAAAAGAAATTTCACTCAGAGAACTAGAGTATTTCACCACCATAAAAGATTTCTATTCATTAAAACAAAAACTGATACATCCTCTTTTACTGAGAGGGATTTACCACTGTAAAATTGTTTTCATATTCACTGTTGTGAAAAACAACTTACTGCTGTAACAAAAGTTTACATGAGCTTACTGCTGTAAAACAAAATTTACATTCACTGGTGTGAAACACTTTTACATGCTGCTGTAAAAACAAAACTTACAGAGTTACAAAAACTCGCTCCACAATTATCTTTATGCACTTGCAAAACCACACATGGTTTTCCTTCACCTCTGTTTTTCAATGCCTCACAAAATTTACAAAATATATTTTTGCACTGCTGTGCTTACATCCTCTGGTTCTTTTTTTTTTGCTGCCGCGAACACACAACATTCACTTCCCGTGTGCCATACATAAAAACACAAGTCAACACAGTAATAAATTACATACACCTATCCCATACAGAATTTATGTGATAAGTACATACGCCCATACCTTCTCATAAAAAAAAACTTACGAACTCTATGTAAAACTTTAATATTCTTCCTACCACTATGACATTTCATTAAGACGTATGGTCAACCAAAACTTAGCTTTACTCCACGCAACATTTAATATTTGCCGTCGGGTGAATTTCAAACATTATGCAATTTGGTTTTGGGAAGCCATCGGGTCCACTCCATCGCATCGCAACTTTACTCATGTCAAAGACCCCGACCCTATGATATTGCCGATAGCGAAGTGCCGATGCGATATCGGCGATCGCTCATCGCAAACACAAGAGCTTCCTTATGACTCCTTCACTTCAACTTTGCCGATGCGATATCGGCCCTTCACTTTGACTTTGCCGATGCGATATCGGCGATCGCTCGTCGGCAACATTTTATATCGCTGCCACTGCCTGCCTCCTATGCTTCAACCTGCCGATATGCCGACTTGCCGATATGCGATATCGGCGATCGCTGTTGAAATTATATTTTCAACACTCCCCTTTAATTTCAACTGTCGGGCATTCAATCATACCCAAACACTTCCTCAAAAATTCAAAGCTCTTCTGATCCAATGGCTTTGTCAAAATGTCTGCTACCTGTTCCTGAGTACTGCAATGTTGTAGCACAATTTCTCCATTGTTCACCAATTCACTGATGTAGTGAAACCTTGTATCAATGTGCTTCGTTCTCTTGTGAAACACTGAATTCTTTGACAATGCAATAGCCGAGCTATTGTCACAAAATATCACTGTCGCTTTTGCCTGCTCTTGGCCTAAGCTTCTCAACATTCTTCTCATCCACACTGCTTGACATGATGCTGCTGTAGCTGCCACATATTCAGCCTCTGCTGTAGACAATGCTACAATGGACTGCTTCTTAGAAGCCCATGAAATGGCTCCTGAACCCATATGAAAAACATAACCGGAAGTGCTCTTCCGATCATCTACACTTCCAGCCCAATCGCTATTAGTGTAACCAATTAAATCTGAACTTTCTGAGACACTATATAATATGCCAAACATTTTGGTACCTTTGACATACCTCAAAATTCTCTTTGCTGCCTGCCAATGTGCCTCCTTTGGCCTCTCCATGAATCTGGAAATCAAACTAACAGCATACATTAAATCAGGCCTAGTTGCTGTTAAATACATAAGGCTGCCAACAATGCTTTTATACAAGCTAGGATCAAAATCCTTGCTGCTGTCCTCTCTGCTGAGCTTTAATCCCATCACTGTGGGAGTGATGGCTGCCTTGCATTCTTCCATGTTAAATCTGCTCAAAACTTGATTTACATATCTTGCTTGAGATATAAAAATTCCTTTTTCATTTTTCTCTACTTCTATGCCTAAGAAGTATCTCAACAAACCCATGTCAGTCATTTCAAATTCATCCTTCATGACTGATTTAAAATTCTCAATAAGATAAATATCATTTCCAGTGAAAATAACATCATCTACATACAAGACAACAATTAAAATTTTACCATCCTTTTCCTTGATGTAGACTGTGGGTTCTCCTTCACATTTGTCAAATTCATTATCCAATAGATATGAATCTATCCTGCTGTACCATGCTCTTGGCGCTTGCTTTAGCCCATAAAGAGCTTTCTTCAATTTGCACACTTTGTGCTCTTCACCTTTCTTCTCATATCCGAGAGGCTGTTCCACATAGACCTCTTCCATTAACACTCCATTTAGGAATGCTGATTTCACATCCATTTGGTAGACTTTCCATTTGTTTTGTGCTGCTATGGACAGCACTGCTCTCACGGTTTCCATTTTTGCAACCGGGGCGAAAGTCTCCTCATAATCTCTTCCATACTGCTGCTTGTAGCCTTTAACAACCAGCCTTGCTTTATGCCTTTCTATCTTGCCTTTAGCATTGCTCTTGGTCTTGTAGACCCATTTCACACCAATGACTTCTTTGCCTTTTGGTAACTCAACCAAATCCCATGTTTTGTTTCTCTCTATGGCATTGATCTCCTCATCCATAGCTTCTATCCATTTCCTATCTTTGATTGCGTCTTCGAAATGAATAGGATCATCAACATGACAGTACAAGGCAAATAAGGAATTCATTCCTTCTTCATAAATATCACTTAGATTTCTAAACTTCTTACCTCGTTCACTTGGTGTGCAAGTGCTTGAAGATGCACTTGAATTTCCTCCTTGTGGTGTGCTTGGAGAAGCACTCTCATTTATCCTCAATGGTGTACCTTGCTGTCCTTGTGTTGGCGCTGCTGTTTGGGGATTCATTTCAGACACCTCCTCTTCATCTTCATCATGAGACAAACAGTTCTTGACATTCACTGTTTTCTCTATGCTTCCATCCCAAGCTTCCTCTTCAATGAATTGAACATCCCTGCTGACAAAGAACTTCTTGGTAGATGGAGTGTACAGCCTGTAGGCTTTGGATTCATCACTGTATCCAATGAAGATGCATCTCTCCCCTTTGCTGTCCAACTTCCTCCTTAGCTGATCTGGTATGTGTGCATAGGCCACACACCCAAAAACTCTCATGTGGGTGACTCCTTGCTTTCTCCCACTCCATGCCTCTTCCGGCACCTTGTTCATGACTGCTTTTGTAGGACACCTGTTTAATATATAAACTGCACAATGTACAGCTTCAGCCCAATACTCATTCGGCAAATGCTTTGCCTTCAACATACTCCTCGCCATATCCATGATGGTCCTGTTCTTCCTTTCAGCAACTCCATTTTGCTGCGGAGTGTACCGAGTTGTAAACTGTTTATGAATTCCATTTTCTCTACAGAATCTTAGGAATTCCTTGGAGATATACTCACCTCCTCTATCAGTTCTCAAAACTTTTATATGCAGCCCGCTTTGGTTCTCCACAAGTGCTTTGAAATTTTGGAATTTCTCAAACACTTCACTTTTGTTTTTAAGGAAATATATCCAAGTTTTTCTTGTACAATCATCAATGAATGTCAAGAAATATTGGCTGCCAGCTAATGATGGAGCTTGCATTGGTCCACACAAGTCTGAGTGGATAATCTCTAAGGGTGTCTTTGCCCTTATGCTTTTCCCTGATGGAAAACTTTCTCTGTGTTGTTTTCCCAATATGCAGCCTTCACATAGGCTGTCCGGTTTCTCTATCAATGGTAATCCTCTTACCATTCCTTTTCTGCTCAATAAGTTTAGGCCTCCAAAATTGAGATGTCCAAATCTCAGGTGCCACAACCAATTCTCATCCTTTGGCACGCTCTGGAAGGCCTCTTGGGTGACTGCTGCCATTTCCCTTTTGTTCTTCATGTCAGTCCTGATCCGGAGAGGGAACATCCTGTTCCTTGTCATCTTCACTTCAGCAATGCATCTTTTGCTGGGTGGTATGTCCATGATGGTGCACACATCATTTTTAAAGAAAACATTGTACCCCTTATGGACAAGCTGTCCAATACTCAAGAGATTACATCTCATTCCGGGAACATAGTATACATCTGCTATGGTTTTCCTTTCTCCTTGTTTTGTAAATATTTTTACCTCCCCTTTTCCCATAACAGACACTTTACTATCAGTTCCTAGTGTGACTTCTGATTTCACATTTTTATCTAGGGCAGAAAAGAAGGCAATGTTTCCGGTCATATGGTTGCTGCAACCTGAGTCTAAAAACCATATGTCCTCACTATGTGTTTCAGCCATGTTACAAGCTAACAGGACATTTTCTTGACTGTTGTTTTCTCTTGTAACATTTGCATTTTGTCTGCTGTTCATATCATGTTGTTTCTTTCTGCAATCACTAGCATAATGTCCATACTTTTTGCAATAATAGCATTGAACATTAGATTTATCATACCTTTGTCCTTAAGCATGATACTGATCTCTTTGTTGGCTGCTGCCCTGGCCTTGGTTCTGATTTGGATTGCTGCCTCTTCCTTGTGCATTTGATGAGTTGTTCCTTCCACCTCTGTTCTGGCTTCTGCCTCTTCCTCTTCGGTTTCCTCTTCCTTGACCTCTTCCTCTTCCAAAGGACATCTGGGTCTTGAAGGCTTGCTCAAGAGATGAGTTTTCATTCCTACTCAACCTCTGCTCATGTGTTATCAGTGATGCATGTAGCTCATCAACTGAATAGCTTGAGAGATCCTTTGTCTCTTCAATGGTGGTGACTATGGCATCAAACCTTGAGGGTAAGACCCTCAATATTTTCTCCACAATTCTTCTGTCTTCAATGGTTTCTCCATGAGTTCTCATTTGTGTGATTACACCAATCACATGAGTGAAGAATGAGTCAATGTTATCTGACTCCTTCATGTTCAGATTCTCAAAATCCTTTCTCAGCAATTGTAGTTTTGCTGTTTTCACTCTCTCCATGCCTTGATAGGCTGTCTTAAGGGTTTGCCATGCTTCATTGGCTGTCTTAGCTGCTGCTAACCTTGGAAACATACTCTGGTCTACTGCTAGATACAACAACACACGGGCTTTTGAGTCCTTCTTCCTATTGTTCTTCAGCAGATCCTTCTCTCCCTGAGTTAATGCATTGAACTCAGTTTCATCTGCTGGTTCTTCAAAACCTTCTTCAACTATTTCCCATAAATCTTGGGAAGCAAGCAGGGCTGTCATAGTTATTGACCAGTAGTCATAGTTCTTCCCATTAAACTGTGGGAGCTGGGTGTTAAACAAACCCATACCAGTGCTTGTGCTAGCCATTCCTTGACTGTGTATGTTTAAAAACAACTGACTGTTTCTTCAGCAACACAAAAAAAACTTTTGAAATACCTGAATCCTTTGATGTCTGAGTCTTCTGTCTGCCTGAGAAGTTTTGCTGCAGCAACAACCTTCTCCCTTCAGCTTCTTGAACACCTTCAAGAGCCTAAGCCTGCTCTGATACCACTGTTGGATATTTTTCTTTTAAATGGGGAAAATACCAAAAACCAATATTTAAACACACTGAGGCAATGCTCTGTTTCTTTTACTCCAGGATCTTTTGTGCATAGAAGACTTAAAAGAAATTTCACTCAGAGAACTAGAGTATTTCACCACCATAAAAGATTTCTATTCATTAAAACAAAAACTGATACATCCTCTTTTACTGAGAGGGATTTACCACTGTAAAATTGTTTTCATATTCACTGCTGTGAAAAACAACTTACTGCTGTAACAAAAGTTTACATGAGCTTACTGCTGTAAAACAAAATTTACATTCACTGGTGTGAAACACTTTTACATGCTGCTGTAAAAACAAAACTTACAGAGTTACAAAAACTCGCTCCACAATTATCTTTATGCACTTGCAAAACCACACATGGTTTTCCTTCACCTCTGTTTTTCAATGCCTCACAAAATTTACAAAATATATTTTTGCACTGCTGTGCTTACATCCTCTGGTTCTTCTTTTTGCTGCTGCGAACACACAACATTCACTTCCCGTGTGCCATACATAAAAACACAAGTCAACACAGTAATAAATTACATACACCTATCCCATACAGAATTTATGTGATAAGTACATACGCCCATACCTTCTCATAAAAAAAAACTTACGAACTCTATGTAAAACTTTAATATTCTACCTACCACTATGACATTTCATTAAGACGTATGGTCAACCAAAACTTAGCTTTACTCCACGCAACATTTAATATTTGCCGTCGGGTGAATTTCAAACATTATGCAATTTGGTTTTGGGAAGCCATCGGGTCCACTCCATCGCATCGCAACTTTACTCATGTCAAAGACCCCGACCCTATGATATTGCCGATAGCGAAGTGCCGATGCGATATCGGCGATCGCTCATCGCAAACACAAGAGCTTCCTTATGACTCCTTCACTTCAACTTTGCCGATGCGATATCGGCCCTTCACTTTGACTTTGCCGATGCGATATCGGCGATCGCTCGTCGGCAACATTTTATATCGCTGCCACTGCCTGCCTCCTATGCTTCAACCTGCCGATATGCCGACTTGCCGATATGCGATATCGGCGATCGCTGTTGAAATTATATTTTCAACACAGTACCCCTATTCCTAACGATGAAATTTTTGCAATTTATTCGGTTCCTATTGGACCTATCTGATTTATTCTCTATAAAAATGATTGAGGTTGAGTCTGCAGCACACCTGGTTCTTGTTTGTCGGTGTTCAATTGAAGAAGACATTGACTCCTGACCTCAGTATGAATTTACAACATAGGTTCTTTCACTTTCACTGCAAAGATGGGTTTTTTTGGAAAACTGCAGTTCTTCTCCAACCAGATGAAAAAAAGAAATCCTTCACACTGACAGGGAAGAATATCAGTCACTGAGTCTACCAATTTCATTATGATTGTTGGCTCAAACTAAACCACCTCCAGGCTCCAGCTCCCTTACCATTAATCAATATTCTTCAATGCTGCAACAAACTCTTATTTGGAAAACAACATTACCTAGTCACCAATACCACTCACCAGAGCCCCTGTCTAGTCACCACTACCACTCACCAGAGCCACCACTTGGCAGTGACCACAGACCAGTCACCACTACCAATACCACCTGACAGGCTAGCACATCCGTGTATTATGTAACTTGATGACTGGTGCATTATGTAACTTGATAACTTGATGACTCAGAAAGAAAATCACACCTCATTCTTTTGCTTAACAACTGCAAAAGTGAAGTCGTTGTGTCAATAACCGAAGGCCTCCTCCTCAATAGTTCTCAACTTCCTTCTCATCGTTCCAACTTCCCAAGTTCCCATGCCGACGTCGCAGGGACGAATTCCATGATCGATCATGCCCATTTTCCACAATGTCGTCTTCTTTGTCAAAGAAAAAATGCCAGAAACAATGCCTGTCTTTGCAACTTGTTAAAAACTTTGGAACATCCTCTGTATGGTGGTGATATGGCTCTTTGTGTTTATCAACAAAATTCATATCCGATCGTTCCCTTCCTCAGAGAAATTCGTGTCCATTGTCCATTCCGCTGCCCTACTTGATTCATAGAAAACCCCTACGAATTTTTGTAAGGATCTGGTGTTTTCTAGTCTACAGCTAATCCCTCGATACCCAAAAACCCCTATAAATCTCTCCAGTCCATTTTCGTTGAGAATCCGTCAAATTATTCAATAGTTTCACTGTACATCCTCAAAAAACCCTTGATAAATCTCCTGTACTTCTTATTCCTTGTTCTATTGTTGTTTCGATCCGAGCAGAGGTCTTCACATGCATGGATTGATTGAGATCCAGGTTCTTCTCGGTTATTGCACACAATAGTGTTGTGGTTGATTGCTGGGGAATTTTGAGAAGGCAGAGTGAATTGTGATTTTATATCTGCGAGCTTTCTCACTGTGTATTCTGATTTTCAGAGCCTGCAAGTCATCAATTTGTGTCTCAGTAGAGGTTCTTTTGGGAATTTTCCTTTCTTAGTCATGAGTTTGAATCTTTGCAGAAGATAAGAGTTCAACCCTATTCACAACCATTGTGAGAGACGCACTGAGAGTTGGAATTCCAAAATTCTGCTCCATATGGGGCTCGACGGGAGTTGGTCTCTAGAGACTAGAGACTGGAGTCCGGATTTCAGAAAAATGATATTAAAAAAAAATCGTCAGCTGACAACTTGACAGCCCTTCTTAAAACATTTTAAAATATTATTCCCACCTTTTTTAAACCGACAAAATTCAAATTAATTTTTTTTTACTAGGAAAATTTGCTCCTACTTCTGTGACGTGCCAGAGGCCCTTTGAAGGGCTCTAACGTCTTTAAATTTGATTACTGATCGGGGGACCGACAGGCACGTCAATCTCAAGATCCAAGTGGGCTTACTTGCCCTTTAAAATATTGTTGGGAAGTTTGTGAAGAAATTGTAAACTTTTGTGTTTTTGTACTTTATTCAAAATGAAAAATAAAATCCCCATCCAAATAAAAATTTAACTACATTTTATAATGAATAGTTTCGAAAATAATAAAATGAATTATATCCTCTATATTTGATGGGTAGCCGGTGAGAATATACCAACATCAGTATAAAGTGAAAAATTCAATTATACTTCAATTATTATTAAAAATATATTTATTAAAATCTACAAGATAAAAATTAGTATGAAAATAATAAAACGAATTATATCCTCTATATTTAATGGGTAGCCGGTGAGAATATACCAACATAAGTATAAAGTGAAAAATTCAATTATACTTCAATTATTATTAAAAATATATTTATTGAAATCTACAAGATAAAAATTAGTATGGTTTATTAAAAATAACATCTAAAAAACAAATTTTAATCACCTTTATAGTAAAACGCATAATCAGAAAATATTAAAAAATTAATCAGGGAAAATAATGTAATATATAATAATAATAATGTGATTAGTTATTTTTTTCAAGTTTGTATGGAAGGGTAAGATATTTTTTAATGTTTAGGGAACTCTAATATTAAGATTTAAAGTCATTGCAACAATATTTATTTTTTTTCTCGTTAATACTATGCTATTCTATTATGTACATTAATAGGAAAACAGTTACAGTCAAGAGTTCAAGTTGCCAGAGGCCGAGGATGGCACTCTGGACTGACAGAGATCAAAATAACCACCCATGCAGGGGCGACACCACTGAGACTAAACACCCACGCAGGGGCGACACCACTGAGACTAAACACCCACGCAGGGGCACCATCACTGAGACTGACCACCCACGCAGGGGCTTTGAACCATTGAGGACTAGTGAGAGCAAAATTAGTCAACCCGCGCAGGGGCGAATAAGAGAAAAAGAAGACCTTCATCATGTTCCCTCGCAGGGGCGTATACAGACATTGAACTATATGACTTTCGAACCAAACAAAGACACCCAAAACATACATTAAGCCATTGTAGTGAAAGTAGCAATTCGAAGAAAAACCTGAGCATTGTCTGAGGGTGAGCGCCTGATCGAGCGGACGACTATTCGTCCGGCTCTTCTTCATAGATCCAGCACATGCCTTCCGGGGGAGGGCCCCAATCGACCTTGGCCTTACCTGAAGAAGACGCTGGTTGAGTCGGTGGTGGGACGACGTCCGGCTCTGGGCGTCCCTCTGACTGTCCCTCAGCATCCCTGGAACTTTCAGCCTGATGAACTTGTGTGCGGGGTTGCTCCCCGATCTCCTCTTTCGGTTCCTCCAGAAATAGGACCGAGACATGAGCTTTAATATTTGAGTTGCCCTGGGCGCTGCTGAAGGAGAATACCGCGGTTCCAAACGCAGGTAGCGGGGCAGAGCCCGAATCAGGATTACTAGAATCCATAAACTGGCTCGACTGGATGGGATTAGCCTCAGCAACTTGATGGCATAGACAACGGCAGCAGCGTGAGGGTGGGTTTGCGACTGAGGGGCGTGAAGTTCCACCTCTGCCAGAGCCTCGACGGCTGATGAGACGCTGTCTGAGCTTGACCATGTTTTCCCTGAAAGCAGGTAAGCGTAACAGAGCTGGGGAAGAGGAGATGGAGGGTGTGAAATCGCCGTCACCCGCCTTTGCAGCCCTGAAACCACCTTCAATTGCCGAAGGGAACTCTTGAACCTGAGCTCTGAGCTCCGACGACCAAAATCCCAATTCCAAAATTCGAACTCGACCCGATGCAAAACATTCCACATTCTTGCCATTTTTATGCTTCCCTGCTCTTTCTCGATCCTCGTATGCCATAACTGCACCCTGAGAATGTAATTGAAGCCCGGACAAGGCAATGAATTGTCGTCCCTTCGCTCATCTGCACTCACGCTTGCAATCCAGGGCGGCGGAGCGCAGTTAATGCTCGTCTCATGCTTGGGGCCGCCCATGGTAACCAGGTGGCGTCCCATTCTCCGCGGTCGTGTCACCCGCATCCGGGGCATTGCAACAATATTTAGTTCATAGGAAGGGTAGAATATTCTCAAAAATTGTCATGAATATGTGATCTAATGGTTAGGTGGGGAGATTTGGTCTTCACAAGTCTTGTGTTCTAATTCATTACAACACTATATGTACCTTAGAGGGGCTCAAGAAGAATATATTCTCTAAGCTCAAGATCTTTTAAAAATAAAATATAAATCCATTATAATAATCTACTTGATATGAATTGAACATTTTACTTGAGTGAATTGAAACTTGGTGGGAATGATAATAATAATTTATACCAACTATCTCAAATAATCCCAATTAAAAAGAATCTAAAACTAATCGTAGAGTATAAAAATAAATTTATTTAGTCTAATTAAGCTGAGAAACACTCTAGTATGAAAGAAATATATAATTGCTCAAAAAATAATTGATATAAGTCTTTTAAAACAAAATATACTTCCATAACTATTTAAAAGTAAAAATAAATATACATATTTGACTATAATTTTAAAAAAAAAATATATATATATATTTGAAATAAAAAAATAAGGTTAATATAATTAAAGCAAAGACTTTTCTCACAAACTGTTCAAATTCGTCTGACAAAGTCTTCAAAGGGTGTCCACTGGCAAGTATGAATGAATTGATTGTTGCGCATCTCACTGAGCGCATCACGGGTTTTGAGCATAGTTACCCAATTCGGCCGTACCGGCAAAAAGAATTCGGAAATTCGCTGATTCGGTTTAGTACGACGAATAATTCGTCAGTGTCCAATTCGGTACAGGTCAGCGGTGAAAGATTTTGGTCAAAGCTTTCTATCAGTTTATTTCCAGCGTCCACTGTGCTGCTCCCGCTGACTTGACGAAGAGTGTGTCCACTGTGCTGCTCCCGCTGACTTGACGAAGAGTGTGGCTGTGTAGGCTCTGTGTAACCATTGATAGAAACACTTACAAATCACTGCTAAATAAAATCACAAAAGAATAAATCAAGTTTTTCAATTACCTTTTATAAAATAAAGCAGGGAAAGTTGAGAATTGAAATTTTATAAAAATAATGCAGCTATTTTTTTAGTTGTGAGATCAGAAAATTGGAAAAAAATAAACAATAATTTTTATAAACATAAAAATAAAAATAAAAATTAATAATTCTTATATTATAAAAAAATGATTTTTATTAAATTTTTCTATAAAATATTAAATATTATTAGAATTTTGGTTAGAAATTTGATTATTTTAATTTTAGTTTGATTTTGATATTTTATCATACATTATTTACAAATTATTCTACCACATAATATGGTATAATAGAAAATAAATTGCTAATACAAAAATCTAAAATTTTTATTAAATAATTAATTTAATTAAAAATAAATGAATATTATCATTGATATTAAGTAATATAAATAGCTTTATACATATTGAGAGATGAGTTAATAATTTCTATATAATTGCAACTAAAAGAAATATAACTTCTATTTTAACAAGAATTATGAAATAATGAATTGGTTGCAAATTGGTACCTCTTTTATAAAAAGAAAAAATCTAATTTCTATATCGTGTTAAATGAATAACTCTTATAAAAAAAAAAAAAAAAAAGATAAATCAATATTATAAAAAATTATAAAACATATAAAATGGTAAGCTTCCAAATCCACAATTTTTATAGAAAAACAGTAACTTCTATATTACAAAAAATTATAAAATGGAAAAATTCATTATTATAAAAGATATAAAATGGTAAGCTTCCAAATCGACAACTTTTATAAAAAATAAAAAAACAGTAACTTTTATATTACAAAAAATTATAAAATAGCAAAATTCAGTTTATAATGGATAAGACTTCTAAAAAAATAGAAAAAAAAAAGATAAATCCAATATTAAAAAAAAAGAATATTAAGTATTTGTAAGATGTATAATGTCGAATTTTTTCCGTATTGAATTTTATAGAATCGAATTTTTTCCGTATCGAATCGAATTCGAATTCGAATTTGGTAACTATGGTTTTGAGGTAAGGATGTTTGTGAGGACGTTGTATAGAAGCGGAGTGCTAGCAAGGGCTGATTTGGTGATACTTTTTCCTAGAAATTCAGTAAGAGCTGAGGAATTTATAATGTGGTGAACTCTTATTTTGATTCAAGTGAGGAGAAGGATATGCTACCAGTATCAACCCCACAAGTATACTAGTGTCCTGCTCGCCAGAATAGGAGTTGTTATTGTCACCAAAACTATGGAGGCCATTAGGAAGAGCAGTGGGTTGTTCCTCCTCATGGAGTCCCGCTCATGGGACATCCCAGCCGCCAGGGAGGAATTCTTTAATTTTCCGCAGGATCGAACGTTCGTCGGTCGTTGCCCTTGTGGACGCAAAACCTCCAAAAAAACGACAGCCTCATGCAACGAAAGCAGCTGTGAATCGCAAGAAGAAGATGGCGTTGGTGGAAGCAGTGCACGAGGTGGATATATGGAGGTCATTGTCAATGGAGGAGAGGCAGAAGTGTTGGAACTACTACACACCTACATGCAGACTCTTAGTTAGAGCATGTGACTACATGCAAGATTCCTTTTGCATGTTGGAACTACTACACACTTAAATGCGGACTCTTAGTTAGAGCATGGGATTGCATGCAAGATTCCTTTTGCATGATTTACTCCTTGATTTGCTCCTTCTTTAACTCTGCAACTGACTAGTTATCTCCGGAACTTGTTGTAGGTGTTGAGTCTTCTCATTGATCACCACTATAGTGCATTACCTTGGGATTTTCACCCAGTGATGCTATATCATGAGCATTGTAACATATTTTCGAATGCATCATTCTTTTCTTCTTTCGATTTTCTTTTAGTGTTTTTGCTCTGCAAAGCTGTGTGTTCAACCTTTACTAGCTAGATTCATCTGTGCAGGTTTTCTAACACATTTACATGGTATCAGAGCCCACAGGTTGCTAGATAAAAGGTGCACCAGTACTTTATTTTGCAAGTATTACAGCTTGGAGATCGAAGATTGACAGAAAAATGGAGTTTCCCAAAGCATCGATCCTAACACCGTACAACTATCATGAATGGAAGGACCAAATGGCTCGATACCTTCGTCATAAAGGGTTGTACAGGATTACCATGGCTACAGAAGTGGAACCCACTTCAGCCATAGAGAAATCCAAGTACCTCAACCGTATGGATGAGGCCCACGGATCCATATGCATGTGCATCTCTCCAGAGTTGCAGTTTCATCTATCTGCCTGCAATACTCCCAATGAGATTTAGAAAAAGGTTGAAGAGCTCTACGGGAAACACGATGAGATGAAAGGACATCTGCTCGAAGTGGAGCTGTTATCATTGGATCCACGGAACTATGACAGAATTCAAGACTTCTTCACCAAATATAATGATCTATTGCTGCAACTCAAGGGTTGTGGAATTGACAAATCCAAGGAGGATAGTCGCCAAGTTCTCTCTATTATGTCAAAGATCAAACCAGAATACTTCGTCTTTGTGTCTACATTTCATTCAGTAAGGCTCGCAACAGGTAAATCCTACACTATGCCTTCTCTCAAAGAATTTATGGAGTCCCTTATTTTTGAGCAAGATAAACTCATTGGCATGGGGAAAATCAAACCTCCAAAAGCACATGCACTTGTTGTGCATGATGGCAGCCACAATAAAAATCACAAATCTGATTCAAATCAGAAAAATCAGCAGCAAAAAGACAAAGGAAAAGCACATTCCCATCCAAAGAAGGAAGGGTACACCAAGCCCTTCAATGACTCCTCTGGCTCGAGAAATGAGAAAGGGAAGAAAGGAAACAGATGCACCTACTATCAAAGAGGATTCCATCCAGAATCTTCTTGCATGAAGAAACAAATTGACCAAATGGCAGAAATTCTTCAGAAGCACAACCTTGGGGACCACATCCCTCAGGGCGCCAAGAAGAAAACTGAGGATACGCCACACGGGAAAGGTAACAATTTTCATGCTTTAGTTGCAATTAATTCTTCTCCTGATGCATGGATTATAGATTCTGGTGCATCACATCATATGGCTGCTGCAAAGGAAGTCTATTCCTCTTTATATGCATGCAAAGGACCTCCCATCCTCATGGGAGATGACTCACCTATTGAGGTCACCGGAAAAGGTAGAGTGGAACTTTTACACGGAAGCTTTGAAGATGTGCTTCATGTTCCAAAACTTTCGGTAAACCTGCTTTCAGTTTATTAGATCACTCATTCCGGCACCGGAAAGAGAGTGGAATTCACTCCAGATGCAGTGAACATATATGATCTACATAGCAATGCCAAAATTGCAACTGGTGAGGTAAACAATGGAGCCAGACTGTATACATTTTCTGAATTTATTGAATCTGAATCCTTCTTATTGCTTACACATGTTGATGATAGTAGTAGGCTTTGGCACGAGAGGTTTGGTCACTTAAATTACAGGTATATGCAGCAGCTAAGAAAGAATGAGATGGTGGAAGGCTTGCCAAATATCAGTTTCTCCAAAGGAGTTTGTGAAGGGTGTGTTCTTGGCAAACATCCCAGAGAAAAGTTTGACACCAACAAGACTCACAGAGCATCCTCTCCTCTAGATCTGATCCATAGTGATCTCATGGGGCTTTTTCCTCATCCTTCCATCAACAAAGCAAGGTATGTGCTTACATTTATTGATGATTTCTCATGGTATACTTGGGTGTATCTTCTCAAGAACAAATCTGAAGTTTTTGAGCACTTTGAAGATTTCAAAGCACTAGTTGAGACACAGTCAGAGAGAAAGATCAAAGCCCTCCGTACAGAAAATGGGGGGGAATATGTTAACACAACACTTCGGAACCTTTGCCTTCAGTCCGGCATATAGTTGTAGTATATAGTTCCATACACTTCGCAGCAGAATGGAGTTGCTGAGAGAAAGAATCGATCTCTCAAAGAGATGGCTTCCTGCATGTTGCATGCCAAGTCACTGCCTCATAAGCTTTGGGCCGAAGCACTTAATTGTGATAACTACATCCAGAACAGATCTCCTCATAGGTCTGTCAAGGATCATACCCCCTTTGAGGCTTGGAGCGGCACTAAACCAGAGGTCACTCACCTCCGTGTTTTCGGCTCTCGAGCATGGGCCCGGATCCCCTCTGAAAATAGGAAAGCTCTTGATCCACAGAGCATTGAGTGCATATTTGTTGGATACCCTGATGGTGTGAAGGGATATCAACTCCTGATTCCCTCTACGGACAAGCTCATCATTGAGTGAAGTGTCAAATTTGAAGAAAGTCTCTTGCATGCACCTCAAGCGCCACATGCAGACACTTTTTATCTACCTCATGTCCGAGATGATGACTCAGTGCACTCAGATGCAGATACAGATCATGCAGATACCGAGGAAGAATATGCAGATGCAAAGACAAAGTCTTCAGATACAAATCTAGTGCATGCAAATGATGATCCACATCCAAGCCCAGATCGGGCTTCCAGCAGTGAATCATATTCCCCTGTCATAAATCAGAGAACAAGGAGCTTACGTGAGATATATGCACAAGACCAACCAGCTGCTAGAAATGGTCTTGTGGGGGATAATTCTGATCTGCAGAGGATTAGCTCAGAGTTTATTGAGCCTCCACTTGTCCTCACTGCCACTGAACCATCGCCCTCTTGGCATTGTCATTTAGTTCAGTCTTCTGATCCACAGTCTTATGCTGAGGCTGCTGGGCATCCATCTTGGGAGTCCGCCATGGAGGAGGAGTATAATTCCCTCCTCGAGAACCAGACTTTGGATCTGGTCCCCCTTCCTTCAGGAAGGAAACTTGTCCGATGCAAATGGGTCTACAGGACCAAGAGTGCTGCAGATGGGCAAATCACCAGACGGAAAGCAAGGCTAGTAGCCACAGGCTTCCAACAAGTGCATGGCATTAATTATGACAAGACCTTTGCTCCAGTAGTAAAGATGGATTCCATACGCCTTACACTTGCCATTGCGGCTGCCCAGCGGTGGGAAGTACATCAGATGGATGTAAAGAATGCCTTTCTTCACGGAGACCTATCTGAGGAGATCTACATGGAGCAGCCACATGGTTTCATTCAGGATTCATCTTTGGTCTGCAGACTAAAGAAATCTCTCTACGGCCTTAAGCAGGCCCCGAGAGCTTGGTACGCGAAGATGGATTCTTTTCTCTTATCACAAAACTTTGAAAGATGTAAGTCTGATCCGAATGTTTACATGCTTAGGACACATGATTCTCTTCTTATCTTAGTTTTGTATGTAGATGATCTCCTAATCACTGGCAGCTCGACTTCATCCATTGCTACAGTCAAGAGGGCCTTGCATGATAGGTTCTTGATGACGGACATGGGTCCATTACACTTTTTTCTTGGTCTTGAGATTAGCCAGAATGCCACAGGCATCAAACTCTCTCAGGCTAAGTATGCACGGGATCTCCTCGAGAGATTTTGCATGACTGACTGCAAGCCAGCACCGACTCCTTTTCTGTCTGGGGTCCACCTTGAGGATGGAGGTGACACTCCATTAGTTGGTCACAACACTCTCTACCGAAAACTAGTGGGGAGCTTATTGTACCTCACCCACTCCAGACCATATCTCTCATATGCAGTAGGGGCAATTTCCAGATACATGCAGGAGCCACATGAGCTACACTGGAATGTTGCCAAGCGCATCCTTCGATATGTGCAGGGCACCATCACCTTCGGGATTCACTATGCAGCAGGCACTGCATTAAATCTCCTTGGCTTCACAGATTCTGATTGGGCGCGAGACAACATTGATCGCAAGTCCACCTTCGGATATTCACTCAGTCTAGGATCTGGCCCTATCTGTTGGTCGAGTAAGAAGCAAGCTGCTATTACTCTCTCTTCAACTGAGGCTGAGTACTGAGGAGTAGTCAACATCACCATTCAGGCTCTGTGGCTACAGCACTTCCTCACTGAGTTGGGCGTCCAGTTCCACCAGCCCATTGTCATCTGGTGTGACAACCAGAGCACTCTCAAATTTTGCAGGGATCCAGTACAGCGGCAGCGGATGAAGCGCATAGAGATCCATATGCACTACATCAGAGACTTAGTACATGATCGGGTCATTGATTTGCAGTTCTGTCCTTCAGCAGAACAGACTGCAGTCATCTTCACCAAGACATTCACTGAGCAGAAGTTTCGCTCTTTCCGTGATCGTCTTGGAGTGAAGGACACGATTGCTTAGCAACTGTATTTTTCTTCCTCTTTTCTTTTGATTACATTGTATTTTGAGGGGGGGTTTTTCCCACGAGGTTTTCCCTCTTTCCTCAATTTTAGTACAAGTTGCACTGTATTTTGGGTGACCCTTGGCCATAGTTGCCAGGGCCCATTTTCTATTTTTCCCCATAGTGGTGTTCAGGGGGGGTGTTGGAACTACTACACACCTACATGCAGACTCTTAATTAGAGCATGTGACTGCATGCAAGATTCCTTTTGCATGTTGGAACTACTACGCACTTACATGCGAACTCTTAGTTAGAGCATGGGATTGCATGCAAGATTCCTTTTGCATGATTTACTCCTTGATTTTCTCCTTCTTTAACTCCGCAACTGACTAGTTATCTCCGGAACTTGTTGTAGATGTTGAGTCTTCTCATTGATCACCACTATAGTGCATTACCTTGGGATTTTCACCCAGTGATGCTATATCATGAGCATTGTAACATATTTTCGAATGCATCATTCTTTTCTTCTTTCGATTTTCTTTTAGTGTTTTTGCTCTGCAAAGCTGTGTGTTCAACCTTTACTAGCTAGATTCATCTGTGCAGGTTTTCTAACACATTTACAAGAAGAAAATGGTGAGCAGTGGAATAATAGTGGGCATGATGAGCCCTGTGCGGGCTATGTCGAATGACATGATAAACGAGGTAATCTGCGTTACAACCCAGCGGAAATCAAGATCTGCGTTCCCGCATCAAGTGTTGTTGAGTTACCTGATTCACTAGACATCAGTTCTGGATCGTAAAGTGAAGGGAAATTTCCAGCTTGATGGACTATCTGGCCATGGCATATCATGGGCGTTGCAAGCACACATCATTCGTTAAGATCTCTGTAGTTCACCAGACATCCAGATTGCACTCAATCACCTGAGTCGAGCAGATGACCCCATTTTCATCCATGCTCGTTCGTTTTGCCATCACGCGCAAGCTATTGAAGTCTCTTACAATGATTGATTGAATTAATTGACTGAATCAACCTGGAAGAGAGAACGTGCTCGCTCATTCCACTGCTCATTGTTGTCAAAGTTGGAAAAATTAAGAAAAGGTGATTATAAATTATCTTTTACCTTTGATTTGATTTGACGGGTATGTGAAATCCATTAAATCATACTTTATCTAAATGTTTATGTTTAATTCTTTCAATACTATATCCAACCGTTACGCTAAATGAAAATTCACAAAACATATGAATCTTTATTGTTATAATGAATTTTTTATTCTCTTTGGTTTCAACGCGTTGAAAATTTTATCATAATTATAAATTTAAAATTATTATAATTTAATTTTCAAAATAATAGTAAAGATAGTTATAATGGTTTATAATTATTATAATTTAATTATCAAAATAATAGTAAAGATAGTTATAATGGTTTATTATTTATAGATACACATTAATTATTATTATTATTCAAAAAAAGTATTTTATTAATAATCCAATAAAAAAAAAGCTTAAAACCTATAAACACTCAATTAATCAAAAACAATTTTAAATTGTACTTCAAATTCATTTAATTGGTTGTTAGAAAGGAAGCAAGCTCGTCTTGTCTGATTAGAAGCTTTAGATGCACGGTCGACCAGTCAGTGGAGTAAGAATAAAAAACAATGTTGAAGTCTCCCCTATTATTCTTATTAACTACATAATAGAGATGAGCAGCTACAAGCTCTGCCCTTTATGGAAGAGGTCGAGTGAAACCACCCATCCCAAGTGGAGGACAACATTTCATCATTTGGGTAATCGATGAGTATTTCCTTCACACATAGAGGACCCCACAGAGGAGGTGTCCATAACCTACATCTATTCTCTGAGAACGGAACTAAGTTTGTTTTACAAAGGGATTACTGGCGGGGATTACCACAAGATCATGTACATTATGGGTGAAAACATTTTAAACACATGTCCCTCCCATCCATTTAATGTCGTCGACTTATGTGCAAATACTAGTTATAGTTATATATTAATGTGTGCAAATACTATTTATATTAATGTGATTACAACTCAAATAATGAAAATAATGTAGTGTGGATATGTTGTAACTGGAAAGAACACTTCTATAGGAGTCCATCAAAGAACTACACTAAGATCTAATCTAAGAAATCTATTATTAAGCAGATTTCTGAATACAACTAGGGTGCCCGAAATGGCTCACCCTTCAGAGAATATCCTCGGCAGTAGTACTTCTATCTGGAGACAAATATTATAGAAAATCAGCAACTGAATGATCAACCCCACAATGACTTTTATTGTTCCTTCTGCTAGACAGCAAAAGCTGCTCCAAGCATTTCTCTTGAACTTCGTCACCTTTCCTAGGCTCTGTGTCAGCTGATCAGCTCCCAGTCTACCCCATAGATACTCCCAACACTGCCTCTAAAGCCCTCTTCAACTTCTGCGTCAAACTCTACAGCTTTTGCATCAGCCTCTACAGCTTCTGTGTCAGCCACTATGGCCCTATGCGTCCTCTGCGCTGGCCTCCTTAGCCTTTGCGTCAACCCTACTAGACTCTGCGCTGCCTCTTCCGGCACTTCTCTACCTCTCTGATGTGTATTCTTTAGCCTTGGATCGAAATCTCTTGCTGAACTGCCCTTCATTGCAACTGATTACTCACACGATTTCCTCAGCAAAACCAGTCCTAGAAAATCGAATTCTTGATCTCTCTTGGTATATCTCCCACTGACCCTCAAGCCTCCTCTTATACTTTTCCTGTTGACGATTCAATGGCCGAGATTAAGTCCCTAATCAATGACTAAGATTAGATCTATCTTGATCCTCGTTATTTAGAACTTTCTCACCCATATTATATTAATATACATTAATATTTTAATGGGTCTCATTAAAAATATTAATTATTTTAATATCTCTTCTTCTGGGTGGGATTTCTCCAAACGATTTCTGGGTCTTGGATATCTCATGTTCCTTAGCCTCTCCACCAGTTTTCATGGCTAGATCACATCCGATGCTACCAAAAATCAATATTTCATTAACAAATGTGGAAATCCTATTCTTCCTTGATAATTATTCTATGAGTTCTTAGGTCAAAATATTACATGACATTTAGGTGGTGAGGATTTTTTTACATATATATGTTTTGTTGTAGGTTATACCTCCTGGAATGGACTTCAACAATGTTGTAGTGAAAGATTAGAATTCAGATAATGGCTCTATTCAATTGCACAAGTCTCCTTTACAGGGTGAGATAAGTAGCAAGGCGAGGTTTAATTCCTTTTCACCTTTGAAGATTTCACAAACTAGAAAAATTATATCCATCATTCCACATATGAGGGGCATAATAATAGTTTGTATTTTTAGATACCATGGTTTTTGAAAATCCTTCAAAGCCCATAATTTTGGCTCTTGCTTGAGCTAATCCCAAGAAGAATATGGCCACTTAAGTCAAGGCTTTTGGTGAATGTATCAAATTGAGGAAGCTGGAAAACTTGGTATGTCTTTTCTTGGTTCCTAAATTTAGCTTTTTCTTTAGAGGTACGTTTTGCAGCTTTTCCCTTATTTCATAAGTTGATAGTTGATATTTTAGTTATCCATTTCAAAATTGTAGATGTTGATCATGGGAATTCAAGATGATCAAATCCCTACAACAAGTGTTAGTTTGTTGACCATTCTCTTGAAGCTTATTCACAAATACAATCTATATGGAGAAGTGGCATATCCTAAACATCACAAACAATTAGAAGTTGTTGATATAAATAGGATTACGGAAAATACTAAGGTTTTATAAAAGTTCATGTCAAACTATAAAATAAACTATCCATTATTACACTTCTAATAGGCATAAAATTTGAACTACATTTGGTGTGGATGAAACAAAAAGAAGAAAAAATATTGTCTGTGTAATTTTGAAATGATGATGTTTGTGTGTGCAGGGTGTTTTCATCAATCTGGACCTGGTGGAACCCTTTGGTTTGACTCTCATTGAGGTAGCTTGAACAACCTCTATTTTTTATTATTTTCTTCAAAATGAAAAAATTTCAAGATACAAATGTATCAAGTTTTGATATTATGACCATTCTAGTAGTTTTGGAGTTTTTTTAATATAAGAATTCAATATATATTAGTTTCTTTCATATAAAGACATACTTGAATGCTTCTCTTTGAAATTCTACAGAAATAAACAAAATAGTCATAATAAAAAAACTTGAAATATATGTATGTTCTATATTTAAAAGAATATCATTTATTTTTCGTTTAGAGGCATGATATATTAAAGGTTGCATGGATGACTGGTATATTTGCTTCTTAGTAATGTTGCAAATTTCAATTTTATATATGTGTGTGTATTTATGTATATGTATGCATATATATGTATCTAGAAAAGAACAATATTTGCATCAAAGTACAATTTTTTATCTCTATTTAGTTATGGAGAATTTCAGAGAGAAGCATTCAGTTACAAAATAGTGAATTGCATTCCATTTTTCAAGGCATTCTTTCATCATAAGGAAGAAATAAAATGTCTCGATTTTGGTAGTGTTTTGAAGGTTAAGTTCTCCAAATTTCACAAATAATTTTAGAAGAAGGCTTCAATAATTTCATACTAGCAATTTGATCTAAAGAATTTTTGCTTGTGCAAAAACAGTAACACCTCATGCTTCCATTTTTTTCTAATGCGGGCACTGCACATGGATTACCTATAGTCTCCCCAAAGAATGGAGGACTTGTAGACATTCAACGGGTATATTGAAAATTCTGCTATCTAATATAAGAGTTTGATTGGATCTTCCATGTGATTGATCACTCAAATTGGTTTATTGTTGTGCATATGTTGAATAATGGTAAGTTAGTATATCTATATAATAACAAGGAAATTATAGTTGCTTCTTACAAATTGGTAGCTAATAAGAACCTCTAGGATGAATGTAGGAAAAATGGTCTGTAGAACATTATCTCTATTCTTGGCCACAACATTGCAAAATAAATTTTTCAAGAATCTCCCAGTGTATAATAAGACACCCACAATGGAAAAGTGAAAATGACCAAAACGAAAATATCGATTCCAAATCAAATGGTCGTTCATTCAAGGATTCCCCCGATACATCTCTTCGAATCTCATTTGATGCAGATAGGCCTTCTGGCTCTAGTTCACTTAATAGCCGCTTTGATCTTGATAGAATTCTCAAAAATGAAGAGAACATGGGAGGTATTTCTGATCACGTTAGGATCATCTTAGGGAAGAATTAAGGACAATGAATCTAAATTGAGGAGACAAATGAGGTGAATCCATAGGAAAAACAAAGTATAGATCATAGTATTAGATTAGTTTCTTCAAGGAACCTATTTCTTAGGAAAAGAAAGTGTCTATTTGTGATTGTAGTGGATTGGTATTATGCTTTTGGAGAACCCCTTGTTAGTAGACAAGCTATTATCATCCAAGAGATTATGAATGTAGTTCATTCCGCTGGAAACTTTTCAACTCCTAGATTCATTTTATCTACTGCATTAACAATTTCATAAAAAATTTATATGCTTCATTCCATTGGAATCAAAGTGTCTGCATTTGATGCTCTAATTTTTAGTTGTGGGAGTCAACTTTTATATACAACAGGTGACAATCCATATTCACCCATATATCTAGGTCCAGACGATGATTCTCATATTAATTGACCCTTGGGTGTAGAAGGACTGAGGAAAACCATGAAATTTTTGAGAGGTCTAGAGAATTCTCAATGCCTAGTAGAATATATTAAAGCATCTAACTTCCATTTCTTGGCTTATCAAGTTAATAACATATCCACTATAAGTTTCCATTCTATATTTAATTTTCATTGAATCGTGCATGTTCTCTGAGTGGGATTCAGCATCCTAAAAATCTAGAAAAAGATTGGTTGTTGATTTAGGCACTTCTTTACTGGTTCCATTTTTATGACATTGATATCCTATTGTAAACAATTAGAATGGAGGACATGAACCAACTTTATCTATGCTAGATATTAGGGATCCATTACAACTATTAGTAGGATAAAAACAGGATTCAAGACTATCATTGAATGTTAACTAGTCTTTTTAGCTTGTTAACATTTTACTTAGGTATTGTTTTGTGACGCGCCCAAAGTGGATGAGTTGAGGTGGAAACTAAGAATGAGAAGTTTGATATGCCATGTGGTTTACACTCAAAATTTTTCTTGGCTACATGTGTTTCCTCTTCATGCTTCAGGATCTCAACCTTTAAGGTGATAAAATTGAAGAAAACTCTTTTGCCTCTAAATTTAATTTGATGATTTTGGCCATATTACTAAGCCTTCACCAAAATTTTCCACAATAACATATTGTATGCTTAAAATAGTGAAAATTGTTACATCCCTCAAAATAATCATATAATGACTCATTAAACAATCTTGGATACAATCTTGGTGGCATAATGACAAACACTACAAATATTAAATTGAGAGTCTTTTTGTTATGTGAATAGATGAAATGTAGGTAATAAACCCAAAAGAAATGACAAAATCCTGACTTTTGCTTCAAAATATATGCTTCTTGTCGTGTTCCTTTATGTAACACATCATAAATTTCTTGTCCATTATATTACCCTCACCATTCATTAGCTGAGTGAAGATCTCTAAAACCATGTATATTTTTTATGACTGTGGGTGTGATCTAGTTGCTTCAGTAGATGCATGGACCCCCTTATTGATCTCAATCCAACTGCACCATGATTTTTTTTTAACCCCCGTGGTTTAATATTGTTCTCACTTTGACTACATCAACCCATCTTCCACTGCAATAGAGAATTTTCATACTAATGCATTGTTTCTTACATTTTTGGAGCCTAACTCAAAACTCCATTATGATGCCCATTCTCCTAGCTCCACATCGCAATGAATGTTGCAGGCACCAAGTGCGGCATTCCATATGGTAGAATTAAGTTCGATTGACATCATCCTTATAAAATTTTGATCCTCATAAAGATGTCGATCACAACCAAGAATGTCAACCATGCATGCATATTGTTCCATCCCATGGGTAATGCCATAATCTTGATTGAAGCAATGGAACCATTTCCACCTCAATTCCACTAAGCCTGCATGACTACATGCATATAAAAGGAAAATAAAAGTGATATGATATGGTTTAAATCCCATCTATTTCATTTGGTGGAAACAACAAAGGCATCCTCACCACAACCATGATTCCATACCCATCAATCATTGTGTTCCATTAAACCAATTTGTTTTCAGACATATATTCAAACATCTAGTGAGCTATATCTATGCTTCTACACTTGCAATATATGGATATGCTTGTAATCTCTAGAGAGACATCAACTCAATTCCATTTTTGAGAATAAAATCATGATTAGACTTACCATGTTGAAGGGTTGCTAGATACACACATCCATGGCGAACACCCAAGTTGATCACTCAGTTAGGCTTCATATCTATCAATTTAAACTAATTAAAAAATGTCAATGCCTCACTAGAATGTTCATTCTACATGTATGTTGAGATCATGCTTCTCATTGAGATAATATCCCTTTAGGAATTTTTTTAAAGAATTGGTGTACATCTACACAATTTCCACACTTTGCATACATTTCCAGAAAAAAGACATCAAACTCAAATCCAATTTTGACAAAATGGGCTTAGATCTTCTCCCTTTCTCTTAGAACAGACAAGTTGACACATGCCTAAAGAGTAGAGGAAAAAATGATTATATTTGATTGTATGCACACTCCATACATTTGGTAAAATGGAAAGGTTACATCCTCATAAATACCACTTTCTACGTGGCATTTAATTGTTTCATTCCATAAGAAAACATTTCTAATACTAATGTTGTCAAAACAATTTATGTGCATTCTCCATGCTATTGCACATGGCATACATAATCACAAGCTTGGGGATAATGTTTTGATCGAGTTTAATCCTAATCATGTAGGCATAAATCCATTAATCATCTTGCAAAACCCCCAAATGTGCACACACTAGAAACACACTAACCATGACAACGACATCATGGCTCACTCTTTCCGGCCTCATGGCCTCGTTAACATCTTCACTCTAAGCATAAGCAACAATCATGGAACCCCATGAGATGACTTCTCATTCATGCCATTGCTCACACAATTGACATGAAAACTCCAAATTCCCAAATTTGGCATACATTATAACAGATGAATTACCCACTGATGTAATTGAATCAAGCATGTTTGACCACACAGGTGTGAGTCTTCTTCCCGTCTAGAAGAACATGGAGCTTACTACATGTCTTGAATACAAAGACAAATGTTAAGTTGTCCAACTATCTTCCTGTACAATGCATTCGAAAATAGAATGTGAGAGATTCATTGTATAAACTACTTGAGATGTAGACTTTGATCGTCACATTCCATAAAAACATATATGGTTTATGCATTTTATGAAACAATAGGCATGTGTTCTCCATACTACTACAAGTGGCATACTTTCTTACAAAATTGGTATCGAAATTGATATTCTAGTTAAATCCATGTCTATGCATGTGGTTATGGACTTGATTCACTGCTTTTATGTCTCTACATGCTTGAAATAGAGAAGTATACATATTTCATCTGCATATAATAATGTGTTGGCCCAAGTCCTATTTTAATAATCCAAGTCCATTTCTCTACATATAATGATATACATCCTACATTGCTCCCTATTTTCATACTATTTAACTGAAAGAACCATTACTTGAATTCACATAGATGGTTTATATCATGCATGTGCATCATTATAAAATAAGGCAAAGAAGAAGTACATTGAGGGTAGTATCATTTTTGTTCACAATGGTTTCGTATTTCATGTTTGAATTGATACACATTGACATTTTATTTCTTTTGTTTATACAGGTCATTTGGCCACATAGTGGCCACTATCGTGTAACTAAAGAAAACATGTTCGAGTTTCTTAATTTTTTGGGAAAAAATGATGTTGACATTGCTGATGTTGAGGTATATGTTGTATAGATATTTATAGCCTATTTTAGTTTATATTACAATGTTCATCTTCTTCATGTCTTATATTTTGCTTTGTATCTTCTTTCATTTTCAGAAGAGGAACTCATGAGTATGGATGGTAAGAAGTTGGAATTGAAGGAAAAGGAGAACGATAACACTCGCATGACAAATGAAGAAAGAGAGAGAGAAGAAAATAGTTCTAGTGATACACTTAAAGCGAATATCCCACATGAGACACACATAGACATACTGATGGTCAAGTCTTTAGAGTTGGTGAATTCACTTGCAATACCTTGACAACACAGTGATAATGTTTTGAAGTGATGAAACAATATTTGACATGTAAATTGTAGTCCAACCAATATTAAGTTAGAAACTCATATTGTGATAATTTGACATTTCATATAATATAATATGTTGTTGAAATTATTTATAGTTGTACTTGATATTATTTAGTATTTTAATTAACATGTGTAACTTTGTGTTTTCATTTGATGAGCATGCACATTGTATGACATTATTTTTACTTAGTCGTAAACATACTATTTAATTTATGTTGATTAATTGACATGACCGTAAAACAGATGTAAAAATAGTAAATGAGATTTTATCCTGAACCTATAATTATTTTCCTGAAATATTACAAAATTAATTAACAGATTATCTAACAGAACTATTGAGGGTACCTACCTGTGACCTTACGGTTGATGATGCCTCCAACTCCCTGCTTCAGTTACCAAAATACCAAATCCACCCAGCCAAACTGAGCAAAACCTGGCTACTAAATCCAGTAAGCTTCTTAGTTGAAGCCAACTGTTCCCCCGTGCCCAGAACCCTAGAACAAAGCAGGCTCTTCCTGTGGATAATTTCCGTAGATGATGTTCCTCCTCCTTCAGATTTCCTTCCCTCTCTGTTTTTACCTTCCTCTTCCCTCTATCCACTTCTAAATTTCTGTTCCGTGGTTTTTATCCAGTTTCTTGGCAGTGGCCGCTCTTCCACCAGCATCCCACCGCTTAGTCTGTTGGTGACACCCTTCCATGTCACATATCATCTCCCATATTTCTTTTAAGGTCACACACACACACACACATATATGATTTAATAAATTACATTTCTTTATGTTTTATTAAAGTACTCCTTTTAATATAAAGATTATAACATTATTCTAAGTACCCCTTTTAATTAATTTCTTATATATATTTTTAATTATTTTATTAATTTATTAATATAATTTTTATTAATAATCTGAAATATATAATTTATATAGCCCTCTTTTAGTATTTACCCATACATTAAGCAATATGGGTGTTGATGGATGAGTAGAACCTCTATTTGAAGAAGTGTCATGGTATTTAGTACTTATAGTTAATTTAGTATATAAATACTAGTGCAGTGTATGCAACACATGCATATGTAGCTATCATATGCATGCATCGTATGCCTGCTATTATTCTTGCATTCTCTATATTTATAGATAGGTCGTTACATTAATAATGAACATATAAAATCAATATAAAACTACTAAATTAGTGGTTTATCTTGATTAGTGATGAACACAAATAAAATGAATATACAATGACTAAATTAGTTGTTTATAATGATTATTAATGAAAGTAAATGAAATGAATATAAACTACTAAATTATTCATTTATATAATGAATATGAAACTACCAAAAAAATATAAATGACTATCGTAAATGATAAATTTGTGACTACAAATGATGACTAAATTTTGCATATATATGACTATTAGTAGCTAATTTACAATATCTTATAACATTACCTAAATTTAATCATATTTTTTTTGTCATTAATTAGTTTCAGATGATGACTAAAATTTTCATATACATGACTATTAGTAGCTAATTTACAATATCTTATAACGCGGTCAATATTTTGGTCATATTTCTTTAGCCATTAATTGGTTTTCTTAGGTGATAATGTTGTAGTATATTTTGTTGTGTATTTGGTCATTAATTATGGAAATTAATGACTAATTCAATGACCAAATTTACAACTGAATTTACTACTAGACAAAGCTAAGTATGACTAAAAGTTGGTCGCCCTATAAGATACTATAGATTAGACACTATTAGTCACCGAGTGAAAAGTGGTCATTTATATGAAAATTTTAATGATTTTTTTAGTAATCAATTGGCCATTTTGTTCTAGCGCACCGAGATCCCAATAGGGGAATCACTATTGGGTGGATATTCTCCCCTGGAGACGTCTGTGCAAAGGACGGATCTAGACAAAAATGACGATCTCCATAAATTATATTACGATAGGAGGGGTTTGACCCACTCCCCACTGAGACAAACATCACTAATCAATCAGAATTAGGCCTTGGATTAGTACTCCTAATAGGAAAGGGGCAGGAGGTGTGACTAATTTAGCTAGCTTGAAAGCAAAAGGGGAACTACAACAAGTTTGAGAGGGTCTAAAAACCCTATTTGATGTTCAAATTTTATTGAGAAAACCAATGAAAATTAATTATTATTTATGAAGGGTAATTTTTGTAATTTTGTTTTATAATTTCATATAGAGGATATCTTATTATTAATGTTAGATGGTATTAAATCAAAAAACACTAAAACAAATATTTATATTAAAAAATATAAATAGGTTTTCAATTTTGTGTGTGTGTGAATTTTAAGATAAATTTAAATTTATGTTTCTGCAAAATTTAAAATAGAAAAGATTGTTATGTTTACACTATGTTAATAATAATAGTAGTAAATATTTATTTTTTATTATAAATTGGTCTTGAAAATAGAAAAAAAATGTTCAAATTATTGGCTTGAAATAAGAAAAATAATGTGGCTCTGCTATGGTTTCTAAAGAACTCTGATTAATGATTAAGGTTTTAAAGGACTTCCATTGTTTGTATTCCAATTGTGCCCCCATGGGGGGGTGGACCCTGCTTCATAAATGTAGTAGTAGGTCGGCTCTATAAAAATTTGATGAGAAGGGATAGTAATCCCAACACTTTCAAAGGCTTCTTGACTCAAGAAGCAAGCAGTTCTTGGCCTACATGAAACAATGAAGAAGCTATAAACACTTCCAATATGAGAGTGAAAACAATGAAGACCTAGGGTCCCTACATCCCTTAAACATCAAAAGAACCCCTGCTGGAAATTCCAACAAGAATATTAGTGCAAAAGTAGAATTCATGTGGGAGAACATGGTTATTTTCATATTCATGGGTCTATGGCCCTTGAAAAGGACCCTTCTTAGTTGAAAACAAAAAATTGGACCCTAAAGGGTGATTTGGATCTCAAGCTTAGTTCTAAGGGATTTCTCATGACCAATAGTGTCAACCATATCAAAGACAGAGATCAAATATTACAAGGTGGCCCCTACTTCATGAATTATGTTAGCCTCTTTATGAAGCCCTAGGTTCAAAGATTTAACCAAGATAAAGAATATTTCTCCTATGCTCTAGTATGGATTCACCTTTATTCCTTGCCTCGAGAATTTTGGATCTTAAAATCTTAGAAAGAAATGGAAATATCATTAGATGCTTTGTTATGATATGAGACATAAGAAAGCAAGCTTTTTACACCTCATATGTGCGTCTCTATGCTTATCTTGATATACACAATCCCCTTCCAACTAAAATCCAACTTACAAACGAAGATGAAATATCGGAATAACTAATAGATTATGAGGAGCTCCCATTTTGATGTTGTAAATGTCATGAGCACAACCACCTATTTAGAGACTACTAAGCTAATCAACATTAGCAAGTGGCCCCAATGAATCAAACTATGGATCAATATAGTTTTTCCAGAATAACCAATAGAAGGAAAAAGACTAAGAAAATCCTCAGGGATCTTATTTCAATAACTAAATAGAACAAAAAATAGATATACAGTCCTCTAAAACACCCCAGATAAAGAAATTGGTGGAGGAGAATTAAAGAAATTTTGAGGTCTAAAATGGGCCTATTAAGGAGTGTTATTAGATAATAATGGAAATAATAAAATAAAATTAGATTACCTCATCAAGTTTGGACAGAAAAAATAAAAAACTACTTTTTGAACTCATATTTTCAACTTATCTCCCTATGTTTTTACTCAAATTTCGAGTAGGAGAACTCGTTGGATGAAAATTTTATTTTTTCATTTGAGTAATCATGTTGCATGATTTGAATGGACTCTACTACATGAAAAATTTGAAATACATGAAAAAATGTGATTTGAATCATAATTTTTCATGTATTTCACATTTTTCGTGTAGTAGGGTCCATCACAAGTATGCAACATAGGTACTCCTTGGATTCATAGATAAATTATGCATCTAATGAGTGAAATCGCTCGAAATTTGAGTAAAATCGTAGGTGGAAAAATTAGTTTTTTTATTATTTTTATTTATTTATCTTTTTACCTTTTTACTCCAAAAATGGTGAATCATCCCCCATGGTTGACATAATCATATTGGATCATATTAGTTCTTATAAAGTCGATTTTTGTTGTACATATTTGTTTTGAGCAGATTTTTTTACCTCAAATTATCTCTAATGAAAAACGACCAAAAATAACAAAGAATGAATGGGAGCCTCTGTCATCAGAACCTACAAAACAATACCTAGCTAACAAAGCCACACAACAAGATGTAAAAATGGAAGAATGTATATTATAGCCCTCAGATCCACAAGTCCTAGAGTACATGGATTTATAATACATTGATCTTCATACCCTAGCCGAAGAATGGAAAAAGAAATATTTAATGGCTATTCCAGAGGTGTAAGACCAAATCATTTCTCAATCCTATCTCAAGCACCAATACCTAAGCTTATGCCATGATCATCTCTTAGGTAACATCACCCCCAAGCTTCCATTCTTTCTTCTCTTGGAGTAAATGGAAACACTCCCAAATATCAATTAAGCCTTTCAAAGGAGCCAAAAAATAGAGGCAAGAAAATAAACAACCAATTATTACTAGATTTGGTAGATTATTTGGTAAACATAGGAAGAGTCTCACACGTGAATCTGATCTTTCACCCCTCTTCTCAATTTCCACCATGAAAGTCATATCATGGAAAGAAAGGAGTCTCAATAAAAAATAAAAGCAAAGATTCCTTAAAAATAAGATGCTACAATAAAATATATATGTAATACTATTGCAAGAAACAAAATTTTCATTGAAACCTCTCAAAAAAATCTTAAAATAAATTTGGAAAAACAACAACTAGATAGTCGAAGATGCTCATGGACCATCCAAAGGGCTAGCTGTTATATAATCCCTCATTAGTCTCTCTACGTGACTCCTTCTCATTCCCAAGAAGTCTAAAAGCTATTTTTCAGTCGATGGGTTTAGCATAAATAGGTTTCATCTCAAATGTAAATGGGCCTAACATCCTTATTGACAAGAATCCTTCATCCATAACCTCCATAAAGTTCCCAATCTTATACGGGAAAGCTTGTGGATTCTAGGAGGAGACTTCAACTTAATCAACAATATCCATGCAAAGAAAGGAAAGATGAGAAGAGTTGAGGAATAAAGCCCATTATTTTCTAATTTCATCAATGCTTCCATGCTCAATGACCTTGACACCTTCAATAGCCAATTCACTTGGAATAAAAAGTAAGCGAGTCATTCGCATGTCACTTCACAATTTGATCAATTTTTAGTTGCAAAATACTTATTTCTTTCTAGAATCTCCCTAGAAGAATCCATTCTCCCTTATTATGGCTTAGATCATTGGCTTATCATCCTCAATTTGGACTGGATTGGTAGCCTAAAATGAAGGCCTTTCCATTTTGAAGCATTTTGGTTAAGGCATCTAGACTTCCATAGAAATGTTGAAAACCGTTTGATGGAGTCCATTAGGATTCAAGGCACGCTCATATTTCCTTTTCAATAAATACTCAAGCTCTTGAGGAAACACTTAAAGAATTCAAAGTTTGATATTTTGGTAATATCTTCAAGGAGAAAATTAGATTGGAAGTAGAAATTACTAAAATAAAACAATCTATAATATCTAAAGGATGCTTAGATGATCTAAGTTAATAAGAATATCTCATTCAATCATAGTTAGAATAAATATTAATACAAGAAGAAATATTCTCGAAATGAAAGTCTCGTGTTTAGTAGTTAAAAGAAGGTGAGAAGAATACAAAATTATTCCATAAATATATGATTAACCATAAATTAAGAAACGTAATCCTTACTGTCAAAAACTCCAGCAATAAAAAAACTAGAGAGCCAAATGACATCAAACAAGAAATCACGAATCACTTCCAATCCATTCTCATGAAGATAGTCCCTGATCATAGGCCTAAAATCTGAGAAATCACAGGAAACATTCCAAAATTGGTTACTTCTGAACACAACAACATTGTTTTAAATTAAGTCATGATGTAAGAGGTGGAATAGGTAGTCATGGAATGCCTAAAGGTAGGGTTCTGAGTACTAATGGATTTACAATTGATATTTTCAAGCTTGTTGGAACATTATTAGGTGTGATGTTTACCTAATAGTGGAGAATTCATGATAGCTAGCCTCCATTCTCATAGCTCTTCGTTCCACTTTAATCTCTCTAATTGCGAAAATTTCTCATTCTAAACCCCTTCATATTTTTGACATATTGTTCTGTGTAATGTATATATAAAATCATCAATGAAGTTATCACTAGTTGATTTAATCCCCTCCTTCCCTCCCTCATCTCCCTAGAGAAAATGGGTTATGTTGAAGGTAGAAAAATTTTGGACAACATTATCCTTGCACATGAACATATTCATTTGCTCAAATACACCAAGTCTCGAGTTATCTTAATCAATATTGACATGTCTAAAGCATTTGACAAACTCAGTCGACAATTCATTTTCACCTTCTCAATGATTTTGGATTTGTGGAAAGACGAATTCTTTGGATAATGGCCCTCATTATGGAAACCTTCTTCTCCATTATGATTAATGCCTCTCCATCTACTATCTTTCTCCCCTCCAGGGGCATCAGGCAAGCAGATATCATCTCCCCTTACATCTTTCTTCTTATGGTGGAGGGGTTGGGAAGACCGATTAAAGATTCCTTTTATCTTAGACATCTCAAAGGTATTCCTATGGGATCCCTTGATCTCTCATTCACTCATCAAAATTTTATCGATGGCATTCTCATGCTCGACCTTCTAACTGTTAAAGAAACCTCCACCCTAAATAACATTCTTCGCACATTTTCTTATGCTTCTAGAACTTCCATAAACTTCAATAAATCCCAATTTTTTTTCTTTGACAACTACGTTTTTGTTCAGAACCATATCTCCTATCTTCTTGGAATTCATAAGATCTTTCTTCCATCCAAGTATCTGCCACCGCCCCCCCTTCATGGGAAGCCCACTTAGGAAAAAAACTTGGTAAAACCTTCTACTAAAATTTGAAGCCAAGCTTTCCACTCAATCTTTCAGAGCTCTTAACCTTATTGGTTGTCTCACTCTTCTTAATTTATTTCTAAAATCCTTCCCTACCTATGTTCTCTCTACAATGGTTGCTCGCAAAGTAATCATCAAAAAAAATTAGAAACATACAACACAAATCCCTTTCGAGAAATGAGATCTTGTTGCATGGGAAAAAAATTGTCAACCAAAAAAGGAGGGAGGTTTCGATTTCCCAATCAAGCTTTGAATCCAAAAGTTGTGGAAGATAGATTAAAAATCCAAATTTCCTGTGGAGCAAGATGTGGAAGAAAGAACATGTAGTCCATAACCCAAAATCTCAATTAATTTGAATAAATGGTAATATAAATGGTTTGCATATCTAGAATGCTACTTGTAACAACAAGATTTTGGTTCAAAACCATTATTTTTGGGAGATAAGGAATTAAAAAAGAAATACCTTATTTTGGGAGGACTCATGGAATCAATGGCCAAAACTAACCCACAACAAGCACCTTCAAACCATGAAGGACTCCCTTATCTCTAGGGGATATACTCTTTTTTTTCATTACTGGGATCATTTTCCCTATCCTTCTTCCCAATGAAAACTTTGGAAGCCTTGGGCTAATTGGGTTGTACCTCTTACCCAAAATGCAACTCATGCCATCTCAAAGGAAATGGCCAACTGGGAAAATTATTATTCATGAAGGGGAGGAAATTTTAAGATGGGATTATGGCCCCTCTGGCACCTTTAATATCCTTGACTATTGCCACATTCTTTCAGGTACAAGTCCCAAGAGGGATTAACATTACTAGAGTAATATCTAGAATCTCAATCATTGGCCCAAAATCACCTTAATCTTGTAGTTTTTATTATGGAATAAAAATTTAACCTAGGAAAAACTTCAAAGTAGAGGATTCGAGGGCCCCTCCATTTCCCCCTCTATAATTCCCACTTTGAAACAATAAATCATATTCTCTCTAGTTGGAACTTCTCCAGTTCCATATGAGACCATCCTGCCATGACCTTCAGACAAATAAACAAAATTCTTAACAATGTCATATTGTTCTTTTAAGACCGACAACGCAATTGTTGAATATAATGTAATGGTGCTCCATTATTTACCCTTTTGTAGTCCTGTCTGTTTGAGCAGGGAAATTTTTCTTCCAATTCAAGTTTTTTTGTAGTAAACACTTTTTCATGTAGCGATGGAATATTACAAGTGACACTTTGACCATTTTTCTAGAGGAAGTGGCAACTTCATTGTTTTGGAAAGCAACATAAGACTTACAATTTTATTGATATGTTTTACGTTGCTGCATCCACTTAGGGGAGAGATTTTCATTATTTTTGGAGGACTCACAAATCTAGTTTGAAATTTTCGTTCTCCTGTCATCCTCTCCTTGGTCACATGATTTTCGAAGAGATAATTGAAGACTGAATAGAATAAATAGGTAGTTTCCAGATCATGTATTTTGGGGTAAAAATTTGGGAATTTGATTATTTATCTGTTATCTAATATGAGGAGCAGAGTTTTTATTCAATTGATCCTTCACCCACAAATATTTTTCATTATAGACCTCAGTGATGATGCAGTCAGCACTTGCGAAGGAGCAAAGGGAACTTCGAGAATAGTAGTAGGACAATGTTGGACTCCATTCCCAAGGTTTTGAATCACCAATCAAAGGATTCAATACCTTTTGGTGCTAAGAGAATATATCACTAATTCATTTATGTAAATTTGTTATAACCTGATGGGTCTTGTTGTTCTTCGACGCTTCAAGAGCATCAATTATGAGTTAATTTTTTGTATATATGCCAGAAATATTAGTTGTATGATTGATTGTTGGATAAGCTCAATACATAGACAACTTACCTATATAAATGGAAGTATGTATTTTGATGCATACTACTAGAATACAATCATGTCCATAGAGATATTTAGTATCTAGGCTATTCTCCAAGGTAGTCAAGAAGCATCAGTTCTACAAAGTTCGTCAACGATGGTGAGAGATACTTATGTTTTAAATGGAGGTCAAGTGGTAGCTCAAAGTTTTGGTGGTGAAGTAAGAGCAGTGTCTACGAGATTCTAAAGTGGATGTGAGTACTCATGAAGACCAGCCAAACAAAGATTAGTATTTTTGTTGTAATGTGTATTTTTGGCATGTAAGCATTAAAGGAGGGAGTTGGAGATAATGCTTCCATGTTAAGTTTAGAAGTCTTTTGAGATTTTGTTGAAAACATATCTCAACTTCCATATCTATGATTTTTGTTGAAAAGTGTTCAACAAGAAATGCTTGTTGAGAATGAAACAAGATGATGGAGCTTAGTGGAAAGGAGTCGCCTTCACTAAGTGGGCCCGCAAGAAAATTATGGCACAAAGTCTATTTTTGGATCACAGCAGGAGTGATCAGAGTCTACTTTTAGACTGCCAGTCGAAAATAGAAAATTCAAATATTATTGTCTCATAATAATATTTAGACTATAAACTTTATCTTATTCTCTTGGAGCACTTCAGTTTGAGCTACAGATGTGGCACATGCAGTTTTCAGATGGAAATACACTTTCTTTATGAGTCAGTTGAGCTATTGCATGCAGGACATTAGTTAGAACTCATGTTGTTGAGTTTTGTGGAGTTGGATGAGCAGTTAATGGAGTTGTGTTCAGTTTGATTTAGTTGAACTAGTTGTATTTAGTCTAACTGATCAATAGACTAAGTGATGAGTTGTGTGAATTAGTTATTAATTAATTCACTAATTATTAACTCATAATGCAACTGAAGAATACATTAGTTAACTCAGTACAATTCAACAGGGACAGGTGTTAGAGGTTGAGATTGCTATCAGTTGTGACTATAGTTGTGCATGAGACTTTGCACAAGCAATGTATTGAGTATGCCCATGAGAATTCCTAGTAGAATAGCCTGTGCTCACGTGATTTCCAGTGTGAGTGATTTTCCAAGGTAAATAGAACTTGGAACGAATTTGGATTCATTCATTCTCTTGCAGGATTGTGCAGTGGAGGCAGGCAAAGCAGAGGAGGAGATTTGGAGATCAGATCTGAGCTGTATTGTGTGTAACAGGTGGAGATAGTGCTGGATACTTATGAGGAGTATTGCACTATGTAATGTTACATGTTCTCAATCATTAATATACAGATAGTGTGGGGTTTTTAGCTGTAAGCTTTCCCCGGGTTACATACTGTGTTAATGTGTGCATGCGATTGATGTTTCATTTTTTTAATGCTGCTAAATTGATGATCAACGTAGAGGAGGTTATGTATTATGCATGTATTCCGCAATAGTGTATAATCGAGATAATCTCTGTGAATAAGTGTCATATTATTCAAAATTTCTACGTGGTATCAGAGCTGTTGATCATCAGATCTATTATTCAGAAAGTGTTTTCATCTTATTTCTTTAGGCAGAGTCTATAATCGGGCCAGGTAGCCTCTGGATTCATCCTTCCTTTGGAAGGTGAGATATTCGGTGAAAGCCCATACAGTCAATCTCTGTACAAGAAATACTTTGTTCTCATGAATTCTAGATCGGAGGCGATTGAGTTTGGAGCTGGTGGAATTCGAATTTGCAGCAGTGTTTTCTTGGTATCAATGTGGCAATGTCTTTCAACAGATTGCGATTGGAGTATGCTCTTGAGGGCAGCTCGAACTATATTGCATGGAAGGACAAGATGGAGGCAGTGTTGGATGATAATGAGCTGAAGGATTTCATAGAGGCTGATGTCCCAAAGCCAACTGATGTTGCGCAGGTTGATGCTTGGCAAAAGAAGACAGCAAAGTGTCGAAGGATTCTGTTAGAGGGCGTGAAGGATCACATTGTGTCCAGCCTACATGGAAAGGCTTCTCCATACTTGATGTGGAAAGCGTTAACAGATCTATTCCAAATCAAGAGCGATCAGAGGAAGCTGGTGCTCAAGGATAAACTCAGAAACATTAGGTGTGAGAATGGAGACAGTATGCCCCAATATCTCAAGAAGTTCACCCAATGTCAGGATGAGCTGGGAAGTGTGGGGGTAACTGTTGAGGATGAGGATATGGTGAGTCTAGCACTCCTTGGCCTTCCTAAGAGTTGGCATAGCTACCAGGACTCGGTGAATGGAAGGGAGAAATTGCCAGGATGGGAGAGACTTTGGTTGGATTTTGTGCAAGAGGAGATTAGATGGCGCACCAGAGACAGTTCTTCATCTATGCATGATGAGGAGAATTGTGCCTTAGCGAGTAAGGCGAAGAAGGGAAGGGGAAAGTTTCTATTTCCGAATCCAGTTCTTCCAATGATGGGAAGAAGGTTGACAAGTCGAAGGTGCGATGCTTTCGTTGTCCTGAGTTAGGCCATTATGCTACAAATTGCCCAAAGAAGAAATCCAAGAAGGGATCCGGGGAAGGATCTGAAGGTGAGGCACTTGCTTCACAGTTCGAGTTAGATTTCACACTCTTCGCATGCATGGTTTCATCCATGGTGGGAAGTGGTTGGTTTCTTGACAGTGGAGCTTCTTTCCACATGACCAGCGACAAGAGTCTGTTCAGTACTTTGGAGGAGAAAGATCTCCAGATACTCATAGCGATGGGTAATGATGAGAAGTATAGTGTCTTAGGTGTAGGCATAGTTATTTTTTAGAGGGAGCATGGAGCTCGCCTTACCTTGACCGATGTCAAGTATGTACCAGGACTGAAGAGAAACTTGGTGTTGATCGCGATGCTGGAAGACAGAGGCTATGATGTAGTCTTCAGTAAGGGAAAGGTTTTCCTTAGACACATCATCACTAGACATGTGAAGGAAATTGGTTCATGGGTCCAGAACCTGTATGCTCTTGAGGTTCAAGATGCATGCAAAGCCTTGAGCAGCGAGGCAACTGATGGAGACTTGGTGGTCGAGAGGGAGCGTATATTACCTCTCAACATGCAGAGCCAGAAGAAGTCTCAGACGATTGTGGAGGAGCCACGATTGGTGCAACAGCTTCAGGAGGTTGTGGAGCAGCCACAACAAGGGAAGCTGAGAGGAGATCGAGTAGAGACATCTACTCATGCAGAGACCTCCAGTAGGAGGAAACTTCGAGCCAGGTGGGTTGAGGGATCGCATGCAGCCATACCTCCAGGTAGGAGGTGGGGTGATGTGGATTGATCGTCCCAAGGAGGAGGGGCAGGATCCTTGAGGTACCCAACCTCTTGGATGAGACCTTGCTACGGGAGCCCCGATGTGGAGTACCAGGAATTGATTGATTGGGTAGAGACAGATGCGGATGGAGCGGCAGAGAGAGCGACAGTGCAGGGAATCCTAGGACAGTGCATAGCATGCAAGCTACAGCAATGTGAGAGGCACAATTGTTTTGCATAGTGCTAGGTGGCACAGAGAGGTGTGCAATGGTGCGAGATGCATGGAGATGTTGTAGTAGCGCAGATGTCAGAGAGGGAGCACTTGTCAGCAGCAGGTAGAGCTTCAGCATCAGAGTATGTTCCTAGCCCAACAGAGTGGTCAGTTGGGAGTGTTTTTGTTCCAAGTGTTGTTGGAGCAAAGTGGACCGGGCAGATGTGTTGCATGCAAAACATTCCAGAGTTTTAGGATCGGGTTTGAGAGGAAGCCTTTCTTGTTGAGAGGGAGTGTTGAAAAGTGTGCAACAAGAAATGCTTGTTGAGAATGCAACAAGATGATGGAGCTTAGTGGAAAGGAGTCGCCTTCACTAGGCCTGCAGGCAAATTATGGCGCAAAGTCTATTTTTGGATCACAACAGGAGTGATCAAAGTCTATTTTTAGACTGCTAGTCAAAAATAGAAAAGTCAAATATTATTGTCTCATAATAATATTTAGACTATCAACTTTATCTTATTCTCTTGGAGAACTTCAGTTTGAGCTACAGTTGTGGCACATGTAGCTGTCAGAAGGAAATATGCTTTCTTTATGAGTTAGTTGAGCTATTGCATGTAGGACATCAGTTAGAACTCATGTTGTTGAGTTCTGTGGAGTTGGATGAGCAGTTAATGGAGTTGTGTTCAGTTTGACTTAGTTGAACTAGTTGTATTTAGTCTAACTGATCAATAAACTAAGTGATGAGTTGTGTGAATTAGTTATCAATTAATTCACTAATTATTAACTCATAATGCAACTGAAGAATACATCAGTTAACTCAGTGCATGTGCAGTTCAACAGGGACAGGTGTTAGAGGTTGAGATTGCTATCAGTTGTGACTATAGTTGTGCATGAGACTTTGCACAAGCAATGTATTGAGTATGCCCATGAGAATGCCCAGTAGAATAGCCTGTGCTCACGTGATTTCCAGTTTGAGGCAGACAAAGCAACGGAGGAGATTTGGAGATCAGATCTGAGCTGTATTGTGTGTAACAGGTGGAGATAGTGCTGGATACTTGTGAGGAGTATTGTACTATGTAATGTTACATGTTCTCAATCATTAATATACAGATAGTGTGGGGTTTTCAGCTGTAAGCTTTCCCCGGGTTACATATTGTGTTAATGTGTGCATGCGATTGATGTTTCATTGTTTCTAATGCTGCTAAATTGATGATCAATGTAGAGGATGTTATGTATTATGCATGTATTCCGCAATAGTGTATAATTTGGATAATCTCTGTGAATAAATGTCATATTATTCAAAATTTCTACAATTTTCATTTATAATTGTGATGTAATTGAATCAAGTGTGCAATAAAGAATATAATTTTGCATGTATTTCTAAGTATTATGTCTTCAATTTCAATTTCTTTTTTTTTATAAATACTTTACCATAAACCTCTTTTTCTATTTTGTTAAATATAAAATAAATTCAATTAATGGTTTATATTTTTGTCATTATTCATATTTATAAAAGAATAAGCATTAAAAATTTCAATTTCAAATATTTTTAAATAATCTTCTTAAAAGCCCAATAATAAGATAACAAAATACAGTCTAATCATGTCATTTCGAGAAATCTGACTTGAGAGGTGAGGGAGTTAACAACCCTCCTCAACCACTTGGTCTAGCCTTACTTTACCATAAACATAAAATTATTAAACGATATCATACTAATTGTGAAATAAAATTGATCATTGCACCGAGCTCTCCAATCCAATATGATTAAGAAATAAAATAAAAATACCCTACTTTAAACATTTTTACAAGATAAAAATAAAATAAAAATAAAATTTGACTTGGTTGGTTTTAGAACTTAAGTTTATGAGAACTCATGGTATTCATGTGGAATATAGTCTATTTAAAAGAGGAAATTTAAGCCAGCTATGATCCATCTTAACTCCAATCTATGAAGCGTCAAGAGGGATCAAATCCCTTCTCATCCCTTCTCACTCTAAAAGAGGTTTTCTACCCAACATCAAGAGGGAACAAATCCCTCTCACTCTAAAAGAGGTTTTCTACCAAGCCTCCAGAGGGATCAAATCTCTTCTCGCTCTTAAATTTGAAATTAAAAAAATATAAAATTATAATCATTAAATATTTCTCATATAAATCACTAAAAAATTAGCATTTATAATCTCTTACTTTTCCTAAAAACACTCTAAAACTGAAACCAATTGAAAATCATTGATACCACCCTGATTTAATTTAGATGAGATGCAATAATGAAAAATTCAAATTATATAGATATATATATATATATATATATATATATATATATATATATATATATATATATATATATATATATATATATATATATATATATATAATTTTATAAATTATTTATATAAATATTTATATTCTATTTAAAAATATATATAAATCAACTATTAATATTTTTAAATTTCACCATTATGATACTAAAATATTTTTTATAAATAAATATAAACAATGTTGTTATTCATTTTGTTGGTATATAGTGAATCTAGATCTATCTTAATTTTGGATCTACCAAGTATTTAATTCGCACTTTGAATAGGCTACATTCCACAAGGATGTCATAGGTCAATTTCATAGTTTCTCAATATCATAGGTCAATACCATGAGAATTTTTATTTTTATTTTATTTTTAAAGAGTTATTTTATTTTTATTCCACTGAAATGCTCTACAACAAACTATGGGGTATAAATGTTAATTTTAAATGTTTAACATTTTTAACATTTAACAAATTAATCTAATGCCAATGTCGGTGAGTATAGGGGTAGATGTGTAGGCATAAATGTTTAACATTTAACATTTATATGTAGGCTCAATACAAAAATAATAAAAGGTTAAAAGTAATATAGGACCTAGTATGTTGGAAGTGTTGTAACTTGTAAAAATTGAAATCTTGGCTCATTTAATAATAAAATGTTAAAAGTAATAAAAGTAATAAAATTCAATTTGTTATATTGTAATTTTGTTTTCGAGGGAAATTATAAGTTACATTGGTCATGCTAAATTAATAATGGTTGATAGATAAATCATCCTATGGTCACGCTTTGGTAGTGACTAATAAATCAAGATGTGAAGTGGATAAGTAAATTGCTTGCATAAAAAATCTAAATTATTTTAGATATTATAGATAGCAATGTTTGCATAGAGCGAAAATTTTCGGTCATATCGCAGAGATAGAGGGGCGTAGAAGGAGAGAGGGAGGAGTGAGAGTTGGAAGGTTAAGAGAGATGGCAGAGGGAGATAGAGGGAGGTGGGAAAGAAAGGGAGAGAGAGGAAATAAAAAAGAGGAGTTGAGAAAGGGAGGAAGTAGAGAGAGAGATGAATTCAACCTAATCCATCTTAACCCTGGATCTATCAAGGGCCAAGAAGATCAAATCTCTTAACATACAAACATATTTTAGAGTGAAAAGATATTTGTTCAAAATCTAGACATACAAATCTGTTTTAGAGTGAATAGATATTTGTTCGAATCTTGACATGTTTAGAGTGAAAACATATATTTTAGAGTGAAAAGATATTTGTTGAAAATCTAGACATACAAATCTACTATAGAGTGAAAAGATATTTGTTCAAAATCTTGACATGCAAATCTATTTTAGAGGGAAAAGGTATTTGATTTCTTTCAGCACTTGATAGATGAGGTTAATATGGTTTTAGATTGCTTTTATTTTGACCAAGTTAAAATGTTAACATTACATTACATTATTTTATTTATTTATTTTTATTTATATTTTTAAATAGTTTGACTCATCAAAATATTAAACATTACATTACAACATCTCTACCATACAATACAAACTCCTACTTATTTTTTTTATTATAACAAATTAAAAAAAAAAAAATCATCTTTAATTACACCAAATTATCAACCTAGTTACACCAAATTATCAATCTAGTTACAGTAAAGATGTTAGACAGTTACACTAAATAATACTCTAGTTAGCGTAAAGATGGTACACAGTGCCGTCATGCCGTGCATGAAAACGTGTTTTCTTACATGTCGGCTGACCGACAGACACGTCAATCAGGGTCCAAGTGGGCGCATTTACCATTTAAAATATTGCTGGGAAGTTTGTGAAGAAATTGTAAACTTCTGCGTTTTTGTACTTTATTCAAAATGAAAAATAAAATCCCGGGGCAAATAAAAAGTTAACTAGGGGAGGGACGCCATTACCTATGCGCCCTCCCCTCCACCTGGCGGACAAGCACGTTGCAGGCACGTGGCCTCGTATGACACCACGCCAACTCAATCCGCCACCTGTTAACATGTGTGTCAAGGGTTTACACTTTATTTAACGACCATGGATCCGCTCATTTCCGCCTTTACCGCGCGATGTATGCTCCGACTGTGGGTTTTCTGTTCGGGTCCGGTGTTTGTTCGAAGCCCTCTGCCGATGATGGCGCGGGAGGGCTCCATTACCTGTGCATGATGTCCGCCATGGTTGAGCTCATGTCCGCCAATTGCTGTTCAGCCTGGACCGCCGGTGGTTTAGGGTTTCCTGGGTGGTTGTTTAATTCGCGCTATTTGCCCGCTAATTGCTGTGCCAATTGCTGTTTAGTCTGGACCGCCGGTGGTTTAGGGTTTCCTGGGTGGTTGTTTAATTCGTGCTATTTGCTGTTTGGGGAGGAGCCAGTACCAATTTACAGGTAACTGCAAATTTCGGTGGTATTTGTGTGGTTTTTTGGGTTTTTTTCTTCTGCATTTGCTCATTTGTTAATTTTTTCCAATTGTTGCAGGTGTGTCAGGTCCGGCGAGCACTGGAGAAGGTCCGCCGAATGTGTGGCGAGCTCTGGACTGATGGCTTCTATCCGGTAGGATTTTTATCCTACCAGCCATTTTCTGAAGTGTTTTTCAACACCTCTCACCGTGTGTTTCTCAACACCTCACCTCGCTTATTGGAAGTTTTGTTGTAGCTTTTCGGTGTTAAGGTCTTGTGCTTTTTTCGGTGTTAAGGTCTTGTGCTTTTTTCTGATATAATGGTAGCCCTCTGGTTTTGTTGAATGTATAATTTATTAGCTGCTTTGTTGAAGGGTTTAGGGTTTTGGATTCTAATGGCAGCTTGGTTTTGGTTGCCATCTCCAAAGCTTGCAGCTAGTGTGAGACTCGGAACATACGGAAATGATGTTGTAGCTTTTCGGTGTTAAGGTCTTGTGCTTTTTTCTGATATAATGGTAGCCCTCTGGTTTTGTTGAAGGTATAATTTATTAGCTGCTTTGTTGAAGGGTTTAGGGTTTTGGATTCTCATGTGTATATTTCTTAATAGGAATTGTAAATGCTCTTCCGAGGCCAAGATATGCTATTTTTACTACACCTCTTCGCTTATCCACCAGGAGATTGTGAGGCTTCAGGTCCCTGCCATATTATAGGCTGCCTTTCAATATTGGAGCATGAACAGAGAATGTTTCAACTGCCTTTCGAGCTTCTGTACCATTCCATATAATTTAGGCATACTTCATGAATTGTAAGACTCCTAAGCCGGTGGTGTTCTAAATCCTTCTATGAGATGTAAGGTTGTTTGCTTGTAGGAAGTTTGTCAGACTGTCTTAAGGTGGCTAAGCTGTTTCTAGGGTTCTACTGCGTCTAGTCTTGTTCTGAGGGTTTGAAGGGAGTTATACAGATAAGAAGGTATGCAGATTCCTTCCTAAGCAGGTATTGTAAGGATTCAAGGTCTAGTGTTTCATTCCAAAGATCTAGCTTCCTCAGTCCTTCTAAGCTAATGTTTATTAGCTGCTTTGTTGAAGGGTTTAGGGTTTTGGATTCTCATGTGTATATTTCTTAATAGGAATTGTAAATGCTCTTCCGAGGCCAAGATATGCTATTTTTACTACACCTCTTTGCTTATCCACCAGGAGATTGTGAGGCTTCAGGTCCCTGCCATATTATAGGCTGCCTTTCAATATTGGAGCATGAACAGAGAATGTTTCAACTGCCTTTCGAGCTTCTGTACCATTCCATATAATTTAGGCATACTTCATGAATTGTAAGACTCCTAAGCCGGTGGTGTTCTAAATCCTTCTATGAGATGTAAGGTTGTTTGCTTGTAGGAAGTTTGTCAGACTGTCTTAAGGTGGCTAAGCTGTTTCTAGGGTTCTACTGCGTCTAGTCTTGTTCTGAGGGTTTGAAGGGAGTTATACAGATAAGAAGGTATGCGGATTCCTTCCTAAGCAGGTATTGTAAGGATTCAAGGTCTAGTGTTTAATTCCAAAGATCTAGCTTCCTCAGTCCTTCTAAGCTAATGTCTCAGACCATCTTCAGATTGTCTCTGTCCTTCTTCGGAATGTTGGTTTGCTTCTTGAAGGATACTAGAGCCTATGGTGTAAGCAGCTTACGTATTATTCATATATTATGATAGCTTGTTTCTCTGTATTGGTTACTAGTAATCACAATGCATAACCTTATGGACAGTGTTCACATAATCTACATGCCTTAATTACGATAAGCTCTTGTTCCTGTATTAGTATAGCTTGATTACAGTGATATCATAACTCTTACATATTACTGATATAAGCTCAATGTAAGGATATGGAATATGAAGCGTATAGTCTAATCACTTACACGGTATCAATTGATGTACCATATATAATTTACTAAGCTTAAACTCCATATTAGTAGAAGCTGTAATACATTTATACCTATAACTATTTCACACATATGGCTCCGATTCCCATTGAATTGATTACAATGAGTACTCTTATTCAAGCATTGTGTTAGCTTCTCACTTCCATGGGACTAATCTGATGAATACCGATATAGTGCTTGCAGTAGTTTGGGTTAGGTTCCTAAAGACTATCTCCCATGTTTGCCTATGCCATTCAATTTTGTCTATCACATGCATTTTGTTCGTTTCCTTGGAACAATACTTAGCTCAATTATTTTAGAACTATATATGACTACATATTTGATTATATTAAAATCAGATTTGTTGGATTTATTTACTTATTTATGGTTGAGAATTTATTTGCAGCTCTGTGTCTTATTATCTCAGTGTTTCAGGTTTTCTTCAACAAATTTAAATAATAATTACTTCAAAAATGAAGAAAATGACTTCAAAGAGTCCAGTAGTTCCAATTGTAACTCTTTATGATCTTTGTGGAGTACATATGTTGTGTAGGCTTTAAGTTTAGTTCAGTTTTGGTTTTGAGCTATTGTTGTGTATTAACTTCTTTCTGTATTCAATAGAAGATGGATGTGTTTGAGAGTTAGGATATTTTACAGAAGTATGTGCTTGTAGGTAAGCTTACTTAGATCTAGGTTATTCTTTCAAAGTTGAAAAACTGCTTACAGTGGCCTGCTTTCTATGATACTTGTTGACTGCAATGAATAATTAGATCTAAAGCATATTGCTACGGTGACTGCATAAATACCATAAGACAATAATAATAAGCCCAAGACCACTGCACATTGACCATAAGAGACTAATAAAGTCATATGTTTTTCTGTTGGTGACTTTCCAAGTGTTTATCTAAGGTCTGGTATATGTTTTCTGATATCTGAAATATGCTTTTCGAGATCTGGTGTACTTGTTTTAGTAAGAGGAAATCAATTTGCTAAGGTTTAATATCCATAAGAAATCACTTATCAGTGTTGGGAGCATCATTTTGAAGCTAATGGTGAAGTATTAAGTGATTTATTTTGTGAAAGATAGTTCATCTTTGCAGTGGAAAAAGATGCCCCAAGACATAATATGAATTGACATAACAATTTCAAAAGGGGAATAAGTATCTAAGTTATCATTGTAGCGTCTTTTGTGGACTGATATCATTTGTGCTTAACTCGCAAATAAAACTGCTTTACAACCAACCAAGCTGCTGTTGGCTTTTCAATGTAGTGAATGCATAGCACCATAATGTTGTTAGTGTTTCAAAGCAATAAAACAACCTAGGTTGTAAGCCAGAATGTTTTTGTGACAAGAAAAAGACACAATCCATCCAAAATCCACATCATAATGTGGTTACAAACAAAAACATATGACACCCCTATTCTTTATGGCCCTGAGAATCTTGAGTGCCAAAACTCCCCGAGTTACCTTCTTGAGCCAAGTAGGTTGGCCTACCTGTCAAGGGTTGATTAGGAAATGGTTGATTGCTGCCATATGATTGACTCCAATTTGCAGCTTCCAACCATGGAGGTATTGAGTACCCATACCTCACATTTGCACTACTAGTCCCTGCATTAAGTGGAGGTGTGTAATGAGCATACATAGAATTGGCACCAACTCTGGTAGGAATAAGGCAAGTGGGTAAACCCTCAGTGGTATAGTGAGGCACTTGAATGTTTATGAGATCTTGGAATAATGGTGTATTATCTGCAATGGAGTCCAATGAGTTTGAAATAATTCTGGTTTCATTAGCTATTCTTGTATCATTGTCAACCATATTGATCATCCCTTGTTCCTTTTCAAGCATTTGTTGTGCCTTTCGTTTTTCCTTTTCCTGTCTTGCCATTTGCTTTTGTTGGTCCTTAATTTGCCTTGCTTTATCTCTTTCAATCTTTTCATCTGCTCGATGTTGTGCTGCAACAATCCTTGCTGCCTTCTTCTCCTTGACTAGATCCTTCTTTTTCTGTTTTAATTCTTGCATTTCAAATTTCTTTTTTTCAGACTCAACTAACAGGTTTATATAGTCCTCTGAGGTGAGTAACTGTGAGCTTCGGCCCAGACGAAGACTACCTGGTGCACCTTGCTTTTTTTTCATTGATACTCTCTGTACTGGTAGCTTTAGGAATCGTCCAAGTGTCTTCTCCACCCCTCCCACCTGCATGTCATTGCTTGGTACTTCCCTTCCAGTTTCTGTTGGAACTGATCGAACTATATCATTATCTTCATTTGATGCCTCATTATGTCCTTCATCTTCTTCCATTGATATATTGTCCACAAAAAAATGAACAATTTCACTGTTCAATTCTGCTGGTTGTGAGGGCATGTTCATGCTTTCTTCATTGGTTGCTGAGACACTATGTGCATTCATATTGATCATTGCTTCTGCTAGCCATGAAGGTGGGGTTACTTGGCTTGGCAATGTCAATTGGTCATTGTCAACTGCATGTTCAGCAATAACATTAACAATATCAACAACAGGAATTTCATGTTCTTGAGTTGGTGGAACAATCTCCATGTTACTGCGAATTTGTTCATTGTTATATTGTGTTTCACATACAGTTTCATCATCTTCAGCATATAAGTGTCCTTGAGACAAGGAAATCACATTACCAGCTGCAACAACATCATCTTGGTCATCTACTTCTTGCACTTCAACACCTGTTTGGGCATTCCCTTCTTCCTGACCATCCACATGAAACGCTTGGCTACAACCAGTATCATGCATGAGAGCATCATAGTTCAGTGGCCAGATTCCTGTCCTCCTAAAGCCAGCCTTGATATTTGATGGTGTCAAAGCCCTTTTAAAAGCTTTACTTGCAAGCTCTGCTAGCTCAAACCTTTTCACCTCAACCCCTGGATTCTTTGCCATCCATGCAGCACGCTCCGACCTGAAATAGTTCTTGAAAGGGCCAAACACACTAACATCAAGGGGTTGCAGTCTATGAGTGGTATGAGCTGGCAATGTCAATAGGTCGATGCCTAAATTGTTTGCTTCCTCAATTGTTTGTACAGCCATGTGGCTCCCATGGCCATCTAATATCAAAAGGTGTCTGTTATTAGGCGAGACGCCACTTGGTACCGATGCAGCAAAGTGAAAAAGCCAACTTAGAAACAGTTCTTTAGTCATCCATGCATGGGGATGTGCAGCCATGCATGCACCTGGTTCGCAGTTCTGTATATAGTTTTTCAGTTGATTTTTACCTTTGAATAGATAAAATCCTGGGATTGAAGTACCAATTGCATTAACACAACATAAAATAGTTATCCACTCCCTGCTCTTGGGCAAAATATTTGGCACATTTCGGCTCCCTCTCTTGGCAATTACCCGCATGCCACAATTCCTCCCTGCCTGTAAACCTGTTTCATCACAGTTCCATATATGGTCTGCTCCATAAGAATGTTTATCATAAGCACTAGAAAGTGTGTCATAGAATTTTTGCACAACTGCAGGGCGCAAATTTAATGCTTTGTCTCTGTCAAGGCCCTCAGCAGTACGCAATACAAGTTCTGGATGCCTTTTTTTAAACCCAAACCACCATGATTTACCAGGAAACCCATCTTTGAATGGGTTTGGCCTCCCTTGACAGATTTGAGCAACTGTTGATTTGAGTTGTATCAACTCTAGCCCATGTCCTAGTTGGGCCATCTCTTTACACCACTCAACCACCTCGGCCTCCTCATCCTCAGTCATAACTGTAAGAGGCCCTCTACGTTTTGTATGAGTCAGTCCATTTATCCAATAATGTATTGATGAGGGAGGAATACCATGTTTTTTTGCAGATGCCCGAACTGAGTATCCATTAAACTCTATGTCGTCAATTGCAACTAACATTTGTTCTTTTGTCCATCCTCTTATAGCACTGATTTTTTTAGTTGAGCTTGCCCCTTGGACTGTTGTTGATGGTGGTTCTGTGGCTGATGGTGTGTTAACATCAGCAGCTGTCACATGGTCATCTTCAACAATGTTCCCTGGTGCATTGCTGGCATCGACATCAGCTGGCCTGTCATCATCAGACGATGTGCATCGGAGCTGCGCACCCCTTGTCACTCTCCTGCCACTTCTCCTTGTACGAGCAGAGTAACTTCCTTTTGCCATAGATGCAACAACCTATAAAATTATTGCATGCATTTAGACATTAGAATATATGTTAAATTATGCTTTATTACTTCTGCAAAAATTAGCCCTATGAAGCTGATGATCGAATAATTCCTGTAAGCTAACCTTCAATTCCTGTAAGGTAAGCAACAAATAAGGTCAACAAATTATTACAGTTTTAAAAATAAAATTAAACATAAATAGATAGCATTCTTAAATTTTCAAGGCTAACAAAAGACTTACACACATGAATACCATTTTGAAAGAATTCATACCATTTGTAACTTACAACACTAGGTAGATCTTGAGATTAAGATTTTTTCTCATCTGTGATGTCAGAACAAGTTTTTACCATGGGGGTGAACTTGTGCTTTTATTTACATTATTGGGACTTTCTTTCTCTGCTTAGCATATCTGACTACAAAAATTTAGGTAGATAAGATGTTTTCTCATCTGTGGTGTCAAAACAAGATTTTTACGATGGAGGTAAACTTGTGCTTTTATTTACATTATTGGGACATGTCTTCCTCTGCTTCGCATATCTGGTTACAAAAACTTAGAAATGCTTCCCACTTGACTGATATGGAATTTGTGAGTTTGATTTTAGTTTTTCATGTAATGTCTAAATGAGTCTTTTTCTCTATCTTTACATAATTTCAAAAGAGTTGAAATTATTGCTTCAGTGCTTAGTATTTTATTGGTGTTTACCATGCTTACTGGAAATTTGGATTCAGTGCCCTGTTTTGATTGTTTCCTTTACAGTTACTCTGTCTCTTCTTTCAATTAATTTGTCCTTAGGCTTTTTGAAACAAATGGCTTGCATCTCCTCATATTACTTCACCGATAGTTCACTAAAATCCTATTTAGTTTGTTCCATGTGCTTGTTGCATGAGCAAAAATAAGCGCGACCTTTGTAAAATGTGACTGAACTTAAAATTCGGCTGAGAGGTCTCACTTTTCATTATATTTTGATATATTTGTGAAATTTTCTCTCATAATCATGTAAGTTCACGGGTTTCTTCAGTATCTGTTTTTCCTGGTATACCACTTAAGCGCGACCATTGTAAAATGTAACTGAACTTAAAATTCGGCTGAGAGGTCTCACTTTTCATTATATTTTGATATATTTGTGAAATTTTCTCTCATAATTATGTAAGTTCACGGGGTTTCTTCAGTATCTGTTTTTTTCTGGTATACCACTTTTGTTGCAGTTCCAAAATCTTTGCAATTCTAATATATATTCATAACATGACCAAGTGTGAAATAATAATTCTTACGCCAGGAGAACTTAAACTAGTATTTCTGAAATTGGCACCTTTAAAGTTTTGAGTTTTGCAGCTATGGCTTAATAGCGAGCTGGATTACTAATGTAGCCCAAGTATTTTTAAACTTAAAAACACCTGTTTTATTAAGCAGACTTAAAATCTAATAGCATCTTGTCCTCTTATTTGATTTGCTGTCTTTCTGAGCAAGATGTTTGATAGCTTACTGCACTAATTTGTTTGTAATCCTAGAAAAAATGATCTATTTTAGAAGTCTGAAAGTTGAGCTTACTGTACAGTGTATTGTTTCATATTGCTTTTGTTAAGTTGGTCCAATCAACATGGACACAGCGGGGCTTTCGTTGCGCTTACTGTACAGTGTATTGTTTCATATTGCTTTTGTTAAGTTGGTCCAATCAACATGGACACAGTGGGGCTTTCGTTGCGGAGACCCTACCGTGTATAAAGGGTTATCGGGAACGACAACAGGACGAGAAACAATGTTTAGAAGTTTCCCATTGAAGAAACTAGGAGAAACGATGTTTAGATGTTTAGAAGTTTCCCATTGTATTCAATAGGTTAACTGTATAAGCTAGAACACATACATAAACTCTGTATAAAAAAGGTTAATTGTAACTGTATAGGTTAACTGTCACCACCCTATGGACAGAACTGTAATGTAAGAAATCTGATAAATGAAAACAATGAAAACAGAACTGTAACAGAACTGTAATGTAAGAAAAATCTGATAAATGAAAACAGAACTGTAAGAAGAATGAGTTGTAATTCATATAACTAACTTGAATATATTGGCCACTGTTTTGTGATGTTGTCTTCAAGTTTGCTGAATAGTTTGAAAGCATAAGATGCAACTTCAACAGTGGGTGGACTTGTTTTATAGTTTTGGGGACTTGATTTTAATTGGTGGACATGGATGCACATGGATTGCAATGGCTTCATTTTGAATGTGTGGTATGGATTTAATTTGCTGTGATCTAATGGTTGGGAATTGTTTATTTGTTGATCCATGTGCTTTGATTTGTTTTAATGAGAAATAGAATGAGTTGGGTGTCATTTATTGCAGTTATTGGGTCTGGGTGTCATTTATTGAACAAAGTGGATTTAATTGTTATTGGGTTGGGTGTCATTTATTGAACAAATTGGATTTAATTGTTATTGGGTTGGGTGTCATTTATTGAACATAGGGTGCTTAGTTGTTGAACAACACAACAGTTATGGCTGACATACATTCCTTTTGTTATGTGCAGGTAGGCATATTTATTTGGGATGCAAAGTTGGAGTTCTCATGAGTGGGGGTTGAAGTGACTGTTGTTTTGTACTTCTGGAATAGACCAGTTTGGAAGCCTTTATGGCTCTAGCTGTTTTCTACTTGGGTCAATATGTTTTGCAATATTAAGTAGTAAAATACTATTTATGGACAGTTGTGGGCCCAGTCAATGTATGGGTGATTTTTGGACATAATTTAAAACTTATTTATACATAATGTTATTTATTTCTGTTTAAAATTTGGTTTCACAAGTCTTAATCACTGGTGGTTTGGTGGGACCAGTATTATATCAACTACTGGTCCCTGCACAAGAATAGGAATCCCTCCCCTATATTTTATAATGAATAGTTTCGAAAATAATAAAATGAATTATATTCTCTATATTTGATGGGTAGCTGGTGACAATATCCGGACATAAGTATAAAGTGAAAAATCTAATTATAGTTCAATTATTATTAAAAATGTACTTATTAATAAAATCTACAAGATAAAAATTAATATGGTTTATTAAAAATGATATTTAAAAGAGCAAATTTTAATCATCTTTTCAAAGGTAAAAACTCTTTATTCTAGGAAATTCTCCTTCATATCTCTTCTATTTATGAAGCTATCCCTATCCCTCCCCTCAAGCAGAAGAAACAGTTTATCATCGATCCTCATCTGGATATCTCATCTGTGCCGAGGGCGTTTTTTGATGGCGCTGAGCAAAATGGAGCATGTGGCTGTGGTTTTTTTATTATAGTAGATAAAGACACAAATTTTTCTATCTTTTGGAACGGAGGAAGAGGCACCAACAATTCGGCTGAGGCAATGGCCCTTGCTGGCCTTTTATACTTCTGTCTCTTTCTTAATCTTCAGGGGGTTTCTATCTACGGCGATTCAAAGATCATGGTGGAATATGTCAAGGGAAAAAATTCCATCTCCAGTCCTCATCTTTTTGGTTGGCTAAACAGGATAAAGTTCTACTGGAATATTCTGAAGGAGGGCTCAATCCAACACATCTACAGGGATAAAAATGTGCAGGCTGATGCTCTGTCGAAGAAGGGTTCCTGGTCATTGGCATCTTCAGGTCTCCGTGGAAAGCGATATCTTCTTCATTCAGGATTTTTATCCTACTGACTTTTAATTTCGTCCTTGCAGGTCTTCAAATCTTTTCAGTGTTTTGATGCCCCAACATTATTCATCCACAGGCCTATTAATCTTATGACGGGGTTTTTCTCCGGAATCTCTCCTTATAGTCTCATTTTTTTGTGACCGATTTGCATTGGCTGTCCGCATCGTCTTTTTTGAAGCGGTATATCTCCTCATGTGGTCGATCTGCTTAAGCGGATCTTTTTCTGTTTTCCTGTATCAGTCTCTTTCAGTTGCTGGGAGTTCCGGTTGTTCAGCCCTGCCTCCCCAGTTTTATGCTTATGGTTTTATTTTGCTGATCCAGAACTCTTTACTGGGTCATATGTTTTTGTTCTTCATCATGTATATGGGACTTTTTATATATCTTATATAAATACATAGAGCTTTTTCTTCCTGAAAAAAATCTGAGAATCAGAAAATACTAAAGATTAATCGGCAAAATTTAATGGAACATAATGTAATATATAATAATTTGATTAAGTATTTTTTCAAGTTTGTAGGGAAGAGTAAGATATTTTTTAATGTTTAAAGAATTCTAATATTAAGATTTAAAGTTATTGTAACAATATTTAGTTCATAAGGAAGGATAGAATATTTTCAAATATTTTCAAAAATTGTTATAAAAATGTGATTCAATGATTTAGGTGGGGAGGTTTAGTCCTCACAAATCTTATGGTTTAATTCATTGCAAGACTATATATACGTAAGCGGCGCTGGAAGGATGGTTTCTTTAGTTGAAAACTATGGATGTCTCTTACAATGATTGATTGAATTAATTGACTGAATCAACCTGACAGAGAGAACGCGCTTTCTCATTCCACCGATCATTGTTGTCAAAGTTGGAAAAAATAAGAAAAGGTGATTATAAATTATATTTTACCTTTGATTTGATTTGACTTGATGGGTCTGTGAAATCCTTTAAATCATACTTTATCTCAATGTTTATTTCAAGACTATATCCAACAGTTATGCTAAATGACAATTCACGTCAAGCAAAGCCAAAGTATCTCCTTCCATGAAAGGGTGTGAAAGGGTCTGTTCAAGCCTAACTGCCATTAACAAAACATATGAATGTGTATGGTTATAATGAATTTTTTTATTTTAGTCGGTTTTAAAGCATTGCAAAATTTATCATAATTTGAAATTAAAATTTATTAAAATTTAATTGTGAACATAATAGTAGAGATAACTATAATGGGTTGTTATTTATAAATACAAAATAATCTATCATTATTATTCAAAAAAATAAACCTAAAACCTATAAATTCTCAATTAACCAAAAACAATTTTAAATTTTACTTCAAATTCATTTAACTTAAGTTGGAGACATTTGTCTCTGCCGTACAAAGAAATCAACAAAACAAAAAAAATTGGGCATTTTTAATTGGCTAGAAGCGAGATAGTCTTGTCTGAGTCGAAGCTTCAGATGCACGGTCGATCCTTGTTAGTGAAGTAAGAAGAAGAAACAACGCTGAAGCCTCCCCTATTATTCTTATTAGTCCCTGCCATCTGGCAATGGCCAGGGACTATAGTAATCGGTTTTTAGCGATTTAGCATTACTTTAAGCTGCTTATCCTGCTAAATAACCATTTGCTATCGCGAATATCCAAACTTTTTAAACTTTTTAAACCGTACTCCATTTCATCGTCTTATTTGGCCTCTTTTCGAGGCATGGAGGCGGAAAGCATAGGTTATATGATATTTTCCATATTTACAAATTCGCTTCAAACTAATGTCGTTCGATGTTAGCATTAAATCCCAAGCATTTTATGTTAAGATTAATTCAAAGCTCATAAGCTTCATGGCAAGGTCTGGCATGTCCGCCACGTACCACCGCTTCAATCTAGGTGCCATTCCATACACTAGAACAATTGTCCCTTTCGCCAGATTGCATAAGAGAGTTTCCTTATAAGCCAAAGTCTTTGAGTAGTCTTTGAGTCTTCGGAGTCCCTGAGTCTTCTGCGCTAATAGTCTGATGAAGCCTTCTGCATAATAATGGAGTCCAGTCCCTTGCTAATACTTTGGCTGTAATCCTGTGGGCTGGAAGCTGATTTTCCATTGCAGCAGTGCTCCAAACAGGATACAAAATGCTTTACCAGGTTAAAATCCTGCGATTTCTGCTTCACGGTATGAAAATTTCGATTAGTTATGCATTTTTATGAAGTTACCAGTCAATTTAGAAACCTGTAAAAACCTTATGCGGTAGAGTGAAGGCCCCACAGATGACAATCCCAAAATTTAATAAAAATTCTGTTGGCAAATGAGAACAATTTGACCAGATTTTAGCTTAGCTGGGTTTCATGTGATATTTACATTGCTAACGATGACATGTTTTTACAGTGGTGTATTTATGTACATTAAAATTTAATAATTAAGTTCAATACTATTGCATAATTTTAATACAAAATTAACAAGCTCAATCTATCCCTTGTTCACAAAATTAACAAGCTCAATCTATCCCTTGTGAATACTAAGCTATAATGGTATTTCTTATTGAAATAGTAATGCTAGTTTCATTTTCTGTTCTCCGATGGTAATAAAAATGTAAAGTTTGAAAAAGCATGTACGTAAGAGGCACAATTGGAACGTTTATTTAAAGAGACATGATGACAGAAGTACAGAGAAATGGCAGACAAAATTCATGAATCGTGGCATAAGAACAGTGAATGCAGTAAGCGGATCTCAGTAACTCACCTGGGCACCTCCATGCTTAATCACAAAGTTGTATGAAAATGCATGCGCAGGAGGGCAGTAGGAAGAGATTTGTCGGTAGCAAAGTGACTTGTGATTACTCCGCGCACAATCGATTCTACTTGCGAAGGCAAGAGCTGCACACTGCAATGGATAAACTACCTGCGTCCCGATCTGAAGCGTGGAAGCTTCACAGAAGAAGAAGACGAGCTCATCATCAAACTCCACTCCTTCGTTGGCAACAAGTATGTCATTTTATCTCCGCTGTTGCTGCAATGGATTTCCTTTTAAAGCTGGATCTGTCATGAAAATCTCACTTTTGAAGTCTCAGTTACTGATCGAAGTGATTTCTAATCAGTTTGTGAAACTGTGCAGGTGGTCTTTAATTTCAGGGAGATTGCCCGGACGGACAAAGAAAATTGTTGAGCAAGGGACTCGACCCCCAGACCCATCGTCCACTCGGCCAGCCAAACAATACCCCCATCACTCAGCCTGTTCCCAAGCACGAAATTCCGGCTTATGGTAGAATCCAACCTGCAGGCTGTTTTGCGCCAATGCAGGTCCTAAAAATGCCAGAAGCAACAGAGAATTCATGATTCTGAATGCCATTATAATTAAATGCTTCGGCGTCATTGCAGTGCTGAAGAATATCTCCTCTCTTTCTTACGATGAACACCAACAGTGAGAGCCATCAAGTTTGGAACTGTACTCCAAGTTCCCAAAGCCTAAACTCCAACGAAACGCTTTGAGCTTCCAACCGGCTCTGCGGTCAATGGATTTATCTCACTGAATCTGGCATTATCTCGGCTTTATCTTCGCAGGTCTGTAGCAAGCGCTGTAACAGACTCATTCTTAGCTCATTCTGCAACTAAACAAGCCACTAGCTTTGAAAGTCGACATAACATTTCCAGAGGGTGCACCTGTTCAACATGCGAGCCCATGCAAGTCGTCGTGCCAATCCACTCGTCGCGTTTAGGAGAGGAACATTAAAACGGCATACCAGAAATAGCATGCATGCAAGACGCGTGTCTTTTCCAACTCGGTATATGCTGCTTTGGTGGCAGGGACTTGCTGCCTTAGCAGCGGTGGGGACTAGAAGAGTAGTTACATATGGCGTTAAAATATACGAGAGGCCATAGGAATAACGCAGTATTTTTCGCGGACGTACATCAAGAACACTGCCCATGCGGATGAAAAGATGTTACTATTCAAAGCATACAAATTTGTTCCGTGCTTTTCCAGAACCCAAAAATCTGCATGGAACCTCGCTCTTCCATCAGTCACTTAGTATATTATCTTTCACTGTATATTGTTAAAACTATTGGCTCAAGCCATTGGCAATAAACGTACCTTCTGTGGGAACCAGCTCGAGTATCCGGACAAAAATTTCAAAGCCCACGGGCTGGCTTTTGAGCGTACGTCACTACCCTTTTCTCTTTCGATGAAGATGACTGAACTTACGCTGGCACATATTATTTAATGGAACATACAATACCATACACGTAATAACGACTTAAAATAATTATAATTCTGATAGCTCAGTGAGCAGGTTTTCAGGAAACACGATGCTCCACCTCGTGAAAAATTTCAAAGAGTGCTTTACATCCTCGAGTTTTTAAGCTAAAGACACGTGTCTTTTCCAACTCCGTATATGCTACTTTGGTGGCAACCGTGTCTTTTCCAACTCGGTATATCCTGCTTTGGTGGCAGGGACTTGCTGCCTTAGCAGCCTTCCTTGTTAACTACATAATAGAGATGAGCAGCTACAAAAGAGGTCGAGTGAAACCTCCCATACCAAGTGGAGGACAACATCTCATCATTTGGGTAATCGACAAGTATTTTCCTTCACACAGAGGTGTCCATAACCTACGTCTATTCTCTCACAACGGAACTAAGTTTGTTTTACAAAGGGATTATTCGCAGGGATTACCACAAGCTCATGTGCATCATGGGTGAAAGAATCCCTGGAAAAATCTTTAACAGGTGCCCCTCCCATCCAATTTAATGGGGGAGGTGTGTCCCCCCTCCATTTAATGACGTCGACTTCTGTGAAAATACTAGTTATAGTTATATTAATGTGTGCAAATACTAGTGATATTAATGTGATTACAAGTCGAATAATGAAAATAATGTAGTGTGGATACGCTGTAACTGGAAAGCCCACTCCTATAGGAGTTCAGCAAAGAACTACGCTACGATCTAATCTACGAAATCTACGCTAAGATCTAATCTAAGAAATTTGCTTAGGAAAATTTTAGACATATTAGTACGACGCCAAGTTTCACAGAAGTTTGTTGGAAGATTTTGTTGGGGATTTTTCTGGTAAAATCCCAAAAACAAACAAAATAAACTCCACACAGATACAATGCTCTGTTTTGCTGCCACAAGATCTTTTGCACAGGGAAGCTTCAATAAAAAATTCTGAGAACAAAGTATTACATACCCAGAAAAATATTTGTATTCATTAAAAAATAAAATGCCTGATGCAACATTCATCCTCTTTCACTCAGAGGGATTTACCATGATACATTTCAACCAACAAAAGTTACTCTGTCTTCTCCTGAGATTTTACACTGCTGGTGTGTAAAAATCCCTTTTTCATTTACTGCTGTAAAACCCTTTTACATTTACTGGTGTGAAAACATTTTACATATACTGCTGTAAAAATAAATTTTTACATATGCAGTAAGTTTTACATTACATTCAAAAAAAATCTTTACTCACACCATACGATTTTTCATGCTTCCTCCTCGTTTGGCAACCAACAAAATTACATTTCAACTTGGTTTTTTTTATACTCTGCTTGCTTCACTCTACGCACTGCTGTGCGATATCTCACCTTGCTTCACCACCGGTCAACAAGAAAAACATTACAAAACCATATGCGCTCCCCCCTGTTCTGTCTTTATGCACTGCTGTGCAACAACACTTAGTTTTCGCTGCTGCCTCGTTTACATCTCTCCCATGTGCAAAAATGCAACAACACTGAGCACGTTTCTGTTGAGCTCGTTACATAAAAAAATAAAGACAAAACATATGAAAAAGGATTTTTAAATATACTGTTAAACACACATGGAAAACATAGAATAGGAAAGATAAATCAGTGAGTACATTTTTTTATTAACAGGAGATGTACATTTATAATACAATGTTGTGATTCTTGGGTTTCAGATCCCAAGGTCTCTTGGACTCCTTTTGTCCATTCAACTTACACACTAACCCACTTAGGATTAGGTGTCCAACATTCCCCCCCTTAATCCGAAGGGTTATGTATGAGTCCAAGAAGAGAGCTGTAATACAAAATGTGCAAAAATGCATGGCAGCACTAGGCTGAATGTGCTCTATGAAATGTTGGTATAAAGGGCAGTGGTTTAAGGATGACCACCAACACTGGAACGCTTAGTGCAGTTCCCCGAACTCTTCCAAAACTGGCAAAAAACTGAAGTTTTCTGCTAGAGGAAGTGATCCTACTGTTTTAAAGAGGGAAACCTTCAACCATAAAAGGGAGGTCTCACCCCGCATAAAAGGTAAAACTTCAACCTGAAAAGGGAAGTCTCAATCTGTGATGGTTTAAGGATAACCAACAACTCTGGAATGCTTAATGCAATTCCTTGAACTCTTCCAAAACTGACAAGAAGCTGGTGTCTTCTGCTAGAGGAAGTGTTCTCAATCTGTTCACGGGCATCTTTGTCTCTGGCTACAACTCTGAAACTGGTGTGGCAGGTTGTGGCTCAGGCTCGCTTGATGTGGCTTTGAAGCTTGTAGATGACCATCATTTCCCCCCCTGTCAGATACAAGGTGAGAAGATGGAGAAAACTCAACTGCAAGACTGTTCAATACTTTGGAACAAGTTCTGATATGTGTTTGGAATATCTTCTTGGCTGTTGATGCCCATTGCCAAGAAGCGATCCATCCAAGATGAATCTTTGTTCTTGCAGGACGTTTGTTTTTGAAGCATCTGTTTGAAGAATGAGTGGTTTTATGACAGTGCTTACATGGATGAAGATCAAAGCAATGATCTTTCAAATGGCCAACTCGGTCACAGTGTTGGCATTTCACAATCTGTTGTTGTTGTTGTTGTTGCTGCTGTTGTTGTGGAAGAGGGGCAGAGTCTGAAACAACTGAAGCTGAACTGTCATGAGGAGCAGGTGAACTGTCATAAATGAATCCAGCACTCTGAAACTGAATGGGCTTGGCATAGTCTGGAATATGAAAGGACAAGTCCTTGTCATATCCAAGACGAGTTTTGTGCTTGTTGTGGACAAGCTGTTCCCAAGGTCTGATGATAGGCTTGGGAAGTGCAGACTGAGTTTCTGCATCTGCATATACAACTGCTGCTTTATTTGAATGAACTGTACCATTATTAACATGCTGCTGATGGGTGGTTGTCTCAATGTTCTGAACAGAAACAGGTTCAGAATGGTGTCTATTTTGATGTAGCTCTTCTTGCTGTAGCTGTGATTCAAGCTGCAAAAAATCGATCTTTTCCTGTGCATTTTGTAAACATGTCTGAATTTCTGAGAGAGATCCTTTGCTGATTTGGAATGTTTCATGATTAGAGGAATATATCAGAGTTTTTAAGAACTCTAATATTTCAGTAATTCGAGGCATATTCTTCATTGTCAAAATTACACCCCTTTAAAACACTGATTACAACTATGACCCAATGAGTAAAAGTAACACCCACTCACAGTACAAAGACACAGAAAAATCCTTTGTAAATGTGCAGCAAATGAATCAAGGAACAGAAACTATAATGAGTTTTAAATATAGTTCCACAACTGGGGTAGTAGCAACTGCTTGGATCCTTCAAGTACTTCTTCAGAAATGATGGTTATCAAAACTTCAATAATTATAACACCATGTCATGGGCATTCTTTGAACTGTAATTTACAGCGATCAACCTCGGCAAAGTATTTACAAATATGAATGACACCAGCAATCAAATCAGATCCAACTATAGGGACAGAAGCACAAAATCTTGGTTGCAAATGGAATTCACAGAATCTTGGTTGCAAATGGAATTCAAACTATTCAAAGTGTATTTGAAACAAATCACCATACCATTCAGGCCTCAAACGTATTCAGGCAGCTTTAATAAAAATGTCTCAGTTCTTTGATGGAATGGATGAGGATGGAGATTAGAGAATACTTGCCCCTGCTTCAGAGGTATATGCAGCCAATTATTAAGGAGATTTGACTCTGTGACAATGATAAAATCTGCCCACAAAGGCCAACTTGAACACAAACTGATAGAACTTGATTTGAAGATGCTTTTAAACCAACTTTTCCTCTTGAAATAGGCTCCTCTTTGTCTAGACAGTTGTAAATATAGGAGCCTGAATTTGAAAATATGGCTCGGTCTAAGCAAGCAGGTAATCCAAAGTTTTCATTTTTCTGACATGCATTGAAGCCACTTCTTCAAAGTAAAGCATTTGGCGTACGATCAAACCATTGGCATATCTTCAGTTTTCAACGCAGACCACCAATTTTACTGGGTGTGGGACTAAAATTCAAGACAACGCGTCCAGACTTTCAAATAAAACCCTTTAAAAATGTGCCCACAATCCAACTTCAACAAATTATTTTATATTTTTACGAAGTCACATATCATGTATCAAGCAGCACCGTATATTTACTCAAATACGATAACATAATATATGACAGATACATCTCAGAATATATGTTGATGGAGCACCCAGCAGTGATGCGGCAATTGGATATTAGTATTTTCGGTGGATGAAAAAAATGGGAACTGCAAATAACTACAAGTGAGCAGGTGGAAAATCAGGGTCAATCTATACAACCATCAGAGAATTAGATAGCATACTGTACCCATCCGAATGATGCAGAAATTGTATTATAACATTCGAAAAAACACTTGGACGCGACAAATCCCTTTATAGATTAAAGGGTCCATGAGAGTTGAGTGTCTGTATGAGCAACCAACCACCCAGAGGTCCTTATTATTAATTTAGATATATGCGTGGGTATGTGACTCCGATTACCCGGATTGCCTGCAAAAACTGTCGTGCTTTGTCTGTGGAATCCCCAACTATTTCAACAAAAGAAGCAATCTTACCCTGCTTTTCGATATCCGCCTAGCTTTCCATCTGATTTATTTACTTGCATGCAAGGAAGGATAGAATAAGAGATAATAGACTTGTGAAAATGACGAAACAAACTCCTGGAAAACGGACCTCACAGCCTGAAGACAGAAACACTCCTCGGAAATCTTAAAATGGGCATTCGCCCGCACCTTAAACCGAATCTTTTGCTGGTTCTAGGTCAAAAGCTACTGAAATTGGACGCGATTCGATCGGAATGAGTTCAGGCTCACATAGAATCCACAAGTTCCCACGCACGATCTCTGAAGTGCTGGAAGTAGTTATTATAACCATGAAACCGCTTCAAGCTAGAACAGTAATACATTTGTGCAAACTACAATACCATTTGATATTATGATCTTCATGAACATAGCATTTCCAAATGGAACAATTACCATGAATTCTTTTGTCAGCAATTGCAAACTGAGCACGTAGTTTCTGTACTTCTCTTATGATAGGAAGCAAGTTCTTTTCATTGCCTGCATTTGATGGATTTGTTCATTGTTTGCAGCCTTCTCATATTCAAATGCATTCCTCGAATTCAGGAGGGAAGGCCTTTCCACGGTAGAAGATTTTATTGCAGGTGGACGAAAGTTTGCTCTGTTCTCGAGCTTCAGCAGACCAACAAATTGCCGGATTCGAACCGCCGGCCCCAGGCATCCGAGAGAGTGAACCTGGAAGACATATTGGCTGAGAGAGGTGCCTGTGGTGTAGGATTTGTTGCAAGTCTACAGAATAATCCATCTCATAGCATTATACAGGATGCTCTCACAGCGCTGAGTTGCATGGAGCATCGTGGAGGATGTGGTGCAGACAATGATTCAGGGGATGGTGTTGGGATTATGACTCGGATTCCATGGTCTCTACTAAATGAATGGTTTAACAAGCAGGGACTACCAGCACAGAATTTCACCGAGAGAGCTTGGGATTTGACTTCACAAGTCTGCTTTCACAACCAGCAACGACACTATCAGAACCTTCAACAATCAATTCTTCAAAATCAAACTCGAAAGGCCATCATCCATGGCTGGCTGTCCATTGCAAGTAACCACCATTTGGCAAGTCGGACCAGCGATATTCACTGAGCATAATGGTTGGAGGGCGGCCTATTCAGAGAATAAAACGTATACTGACACCATCTGCATGGAGCAGGCTTCAGGCCAGTGGAAGCGTCAGGGCAGGACAATAATGATGCGTTGCGGTTTGGAGCATATGACCAGCGTGGAGAGAGCAGCGCTGTTGTGCTTTGGATTGATAGCCTATGGCTTGAGTGGTGGATGTAACGTATTCAGAATTGGAGGTTACATTCAAATATTCTGTCAAGAACAATAAAATGGCTGCAATTCGTACTACAGAACTGGGCAAAAAGACAGCTAAAATATAGCCGACAAGATTCGCTCTAAGGTAAATGTAACACACAGGCTGGGGAGAAGGCAGATTATACCAAAGGCATTGGTTACGGTTGGTTGAGGGTTCAAAACGGATGCGCAGAGAATGTCAGACCATGTCAGAGGCAGAGCAGCGCAGGACAGAGCAGCGATATTCAATTACTAGCATATCCCAGGCAGAGGCAGAGCAGCGCAGGACAGAGCAGCGCAGTGCTCAGGGCAGAGGCGTTGATGACAGAGGCGTTATAAGGCAGCGCTTGAAAAGAATATGGCAGAGGGCCAGGACTGCTCACAACAGAGAAATGGCAGCGCTGAAACAGGTGGCTCACAATGGAGCAGGGCAGGAGATCGCCCGCTCTGATACCATGTTAAACACACATGGAAAACATAGAATAGGAAAGATAAATCAGTGAGTACATTTTTTTATTAACAGGAGATGTACATTTATAATACAATGTTGTGATTCTTGGGTTTCAGATCCCAAGGTCTCTTGGACTCCTTTTGTCCATTCGACTTCCACACTAACCCACTTAGGATTAGGTGTCCAACATATACGTTGACTTGCCCATACCTCCGGTGTAATTAAGATTTAATTTTCTACCAAAAACTTACGAACCACAATAACTAAGCATTGAATGCTTTTACGGCGGTCAACTCAAACTTCATTCACTCCACGCAAAGTTTTTAATGCAGCTTCGAGTGCATGTTTAAACGATGGACGGCGGAAAACATTCAAGCGAATCGAACAGCGGTGGAGCATTTCGGGAGGCCTTTTGTCGCTGAACATTAGGCTCCGATAAACCTGTACGGAAGGAAAAACGCTGAGGACGCGTGGCTGAAAACAATTGCATCGGACTCAATTGTCCGGAAACAACCTCACACCAAAAGGTGGTCTGAAAAGTCAAGTGACTTTGTTGAGCGGTTTTGTTGTTGCGTGCTGGCTGAGTTGATGGCGGAATCTGGCTGAAGACTTCCCTGCCGTCGCTGTCCATGCTGCGTCCACGGTGCCTACAGTTGGAATTAATATTCCAACACTCCCCCTTAATTTCAACTGTTGTTACAAGAACATCTTCCTCACATAGAGGGATTCACCAACCGTTGTTACAAAAAGAGTCTTCCTCTTAACAGAGGGATTCACCTGAGACAGTGCTAAAGAGCACCTTCCTCTTTAGCAGAGGGTTTCACCAAAAGTGTGTGTTGAAAAGCACCTTCCTCTTTAACAGAGGGTTTCACCAAAATTACATTTTAACAACAAAATATTACTCTGTTTTCCTCCTGAGATTTTACACTGTTGTGTGTAAAAATCTCATTTACATTTACTGCTGTAAAAACAGACTTTTACATATACTCCTGTAATAAAAAAACATTTACTTACATTTACTGCTGTAAATGTAATTCCTTACATTTCATAAAAAAAATCTCCTTCACTGTCGCGCTGCTGCACCTCTCTTGCTCTTCATGATTGCTCTTTTCACTGCTGTGTAAAAACACATTTTTTTCATTCTCACTTAGCTCTGGTTTCATTTTCTTCGCACTGTTGTGCTTCTCCTTCTTGCCATCACGCTGCTGCCTTTTTCTTATGCACTATTGTCCATACCCATAACCATAGACTCTGTCTCCCCTGGGTTTTTATTCGCTGCTGCGTTGCCTCTGCAATTCGCACTGTTGTGCGTAAAAATTTCTCACACTACTGTGCCCTTACCCTCACTGCATTTCACTGCATTACTTGCATATAAAAAATCATCACAGTCACGCTGCTGCGCATCATTCTCCACATAAAAAAAATCAATACATAATTTATGCATTGCTATGCATCTCCTCCCGTTCTTCTGCTGCCGCACATTGTATCATTCATCCCATGTGCAAATAATCATAAAAACAAAATATTATGTCTCTTCTAGAACAATTACTCTGTCCCAGCTTACAAATTTTCACACTTACTGTAAAAAACTGACTGCACTGCTGTGCATTTCATTCTCTGTCTCAGCAAAAAAAAAATTACACTGCGCTGCACATGTTTCCCTTTCTTTTACTTCTTCGCACTGTTGTGCGTTTCATCACTTCCAAAAAAAATTTCCTCTGCTGCATATTACACTCACTCTGTTGTGTGTTTAATTTCACTGCATTCTCAAACACTGGGCATTTAAGCTTTGCTGCGTTTTGCCCTCTTCTCATTACCACAAAAAAAATTCACTTCTGCACACTGCTGTATGTTTTTCTTCCTTTTGTTTTCAAAATGGACAATAACCAAAAAACTTCACTTCACTTACATTCGACGCTACCCCTTTTTCTTCTCCGCACTTCTGTGCATATTGCATTGCATATGTGATAAAAAACAAAGAAAAAACATTACATTTTTCAACACCGCTGCGTATTACATTTCAGAGGGATTAACAAAAAAAAATTCATTTGTGCTCTGCTACGCTGCAATACATCCTCCACGCAATCTCCATGCCCTGCAGACTTTTCTTCTTTGCTTTTATGGCAGATTTAATTCCATATCTCTCCCCTATAAGAAGATCTTCATAAAAAAAATCACTGTTAATATATTTCAACAATAATGTTCAAGAATTACAGGCCCCCCTAACTGTATGCATCATCTTCTTTCAGCAAAGTTTTCTCAAAGGAAACTTAGATTGACTTGGGAGCTCAAGGGGCTTTCAGACTGTATTTCCTTCCTTCTCCATACTTGTGTAACTTTCTTCTTTTGCATGGGTCTAGCTTGTGTAAAGACCCATGATAAATTACAATCACGTGCCATATGCCCAATGTTATGACACTTGAAACATTCTACATTGTTCATGAATAAGATTTCATGATTTCTTCTCGTAAAATTGTTTCTTGGAGGTTGTCGAAGACCATAACATCTATCTCTATGAAATGCTTTACAGTCTTTTGCCATATGATCAAAGTTTGAGCAAGAATAACAATAACCAAAAAATGAACTTTGGTACCTGGGAGATGGAGGTTTCCTTGATGTACTTCTAAAGCCTTGTTGCCTTGAGATCCTTTGATGATAACCATTGCCTCTTACCTCTTTGACATCAGCTACATTTCTTCTTGGAGCTGGTTTTCTGCTTGGAGTAGGATTTCTTCTATTGTAGCCTTGATCTTTCTCCTCGTGTTTGCTGGAACTAGGAGCATCACAATTTCTTTCTGCCTTCTTCACATCTCCTTTGCTTAAAGCATTTTCATTCTTGTTTGAAGGTTCACCTACATACCCGAGTCCTGATTTATCAGATGGAGATCTGTGATAGCTGAGCATGTCATCCAAGGCTTGAGAGCTCTTCATGATTTTGTTCATCCCTTCAACCTTTTTCTTGAGGAGGACAATCTCTTCTTCCAATCTTTCACACTCATTATTTTTCTTTGCAAGTTGTTCCTCAGTTTCTTTTTTGCTACGAGTAGCTTCAGCTGCTACTATTTTAAGGGAGATAATATCTGACTTCATTTTGGAGATTTCTTCATTCTTTGCTTGACTGCTCTCCATTTTCTTCTCAGCTTCTTGTGCCTGCTTCCTGGCTTCTTGTAATTCAGACTTAAGGGAGGAGACCTTTACCTTGTACTGTCCAATCTCTTCTACAAGCTTATTCACTCTCATGTGCCTTTGTTCAAGTTGATTTGATAACATATCTTCCTGCTTCTTTGCTTTATTCAACTGATTTGTCATTGATATGACTTCTTCATGATGCTTCCTCTTGCTTTCATCAAGTTCCTTCTTAAGCTTGGCGAGCTCTTCATCCCTTTCTTTTACTTGAAGTTTGATGAGGTCAATCTTCTCACTTTCAGCTTCTATGATGGGTTCAGAATTTCCTTCTTGACTGATGGTCATGGTCAGTGCTCCCTTTGCATGAAGGTCATGAAGTCTGTCCCATATATCCTTTGCTGATGAATATTTTCCTAGATTCTTCTTTACAGAATCAGGCAGTCCATCCAAGATTATTTTTGCTGCTTGTGCATTACACTCCTTGGATTCTCTATCCATCTTGCTATCATCAATCACTGATTCCCAAATTTCAATCCCTTGAGACTGTAAGACAGTCCTCATTTTTATTTCCCACATATCAAAATTTCCATTAAACCTTGAAGCCTCAAATAGAATGCTTTCAAATAGATTGTCTTCTATTTTAGTAAAGGAGGGAGACACAACCTTAGGAGGATTGGAGGCTTTCTTCCTTGACCTTGCCATTCTTAACTATTTTTAAAATACTTGACTGTGTTTTTAAAATGACTCACTGTTTCTTCAACAGCAACACAGAAAATTAATTTGAGAAATACCTGAATCCTTTTGCCTGAGACTTCACACTGCTGGAGAAGCTTTTACTGCTGCAACAAGAGTCTTTCCTTCAGCTTCTTTGACACTTCAAAGAGCCTGAACAAGCTCTGTCACCATCAAAGAGCCTGGACCAGCTCTGATACCACTGTTGGGGATTTTTCTGGTAAAATCCCAAAAACAAACAAAATAAACTCCACACAGAGACAATGCTCTGTTTTGCTGCCACGGGATCTTTTGCACAGGGAAGCTTCAATAAAAAATTCTGAGAACAGAGTATTACATACCCAGAAAAATATTTGTATTCATTAAAAAATAAAATGCCTGATGCAACATTCATCCTCTTTCACTCAGAGGGATTTACCATGATACATTTCAACCAACAAAAGTTACTCTGTCTTCTCCTAAGATTTTTACACTGCTGGTGTGTAAAAATCTCTTTTTCTTTTGCTGTTGTAAAACCCTTTTACATTTACTGGTGTGAAAACATTTTACATATACTGTAAAAATAATTTTTTTTCATGCTTCCTCCTCGTTTGGGCAATCAACAAAATTACATTTCAACTTGGTTTTTTTTTTATACTCTGCTTGCTTCACTCTACGCACTACTGTGCGATATCTCACCTTACTTCACCACCGGTCAACAAGAAAAACATCACAAAACCATATGCCTCCCCCTTGTTCTATCTTTATGAACTGTTGTGCAGCAACACTTGGTTTTCGCTGCTGCCTCGTTTACATCTCTCCCATGTGCAAAAATGCAACAACACTGAGCACGTTTCTGTTGGGCTCGTTATATAAAAAAATAAAAACAAAACATATGAAAAAGGATTTTTAAATATACGTTGACTTGTCCATACCTCCGGCGTAATTAAGATTTAATGTTCTACCAAAAACTTACGAACCACAATAACTAAGCATTGAATGCTTTTACGGCGGTCAACTCAAACTTCAATTCACTCCATGGAAAGTTTTTAATGCAGCTTCGAGTGCATGTTTAAACGATGGACGGCGGAAAACATTCAAGCGAATCGGACGGCGGTGGAGCATTTTGGGAGGCCTTTTGTTGCTGAACATTAGGCTCCGATAAACCTGTACGGAAGGAAAAAGGCTGAGGACGCGTGGCTGAAAACAATTGCATCGGACTCAATTGTCCGGAAACAACCTCACACCAAAAGGCGGTCCGAAAAGTCAAGTGGTTTTGCTGAGCAGTTTCGTTGTTGCGTGCTGGCTGAGTTGATGGCGGAATCCGGCTGAAGACTTCCCTATCGTCGCTGTCCATGCTGCGTCCACGGTGCCTGCAGTTGGAATTAATATTCCAACAGATTTAGGGGATCCGTGAGAAGAGCAGACGACTGCAAGTGAACAACAGGCAGATTTATAATCCTATTAGCAATAAAACACATGCAGCTCTCCCTGCAATCCACCTCCAATTATGAGCCACAAAATTGAGGAGTCCTAGCTGTTCGCCTGAGCCGCCCCTAGTAACATCACTAAAGTGTTGAAAGCATATGCGGAGCAGAAGGATGATGATTAATGCAGAGACAACCACAGAGAAACTGACTGCACTTTTCCAGATCTGACCCAATCGGATTTTGAATTGAGAGATGTTGTAATGTAAATATAAACATTTTGATTCAGTGAAATAAATTTGTTATCAAATCTATTATGAAATAAAAAAGTATCTGCCGTCATCTATTTTAATTTAGAATCCATTCTTTTTTAGATTTAATAAATCTAAATTTAAAATAGATCTAAATTAATAAATTATATTTCAACAATATTTTTATACCAATTACCATTAAACACCAAACCATAAACACAAACACCAAACCATAAACACAAATATATTAATAACATTGCACCAAACCATAAACATCCATGGTCAGCATTAAAGAATAAGATAAAACAAATACATTAATAACACTGTTTGGTACACGGGTGTGATACTTGTGAAAGGGAAGATATCTAAACTTATAACGGGGAACGAAAGAACCGCTACAAAAAAGACTAGATAGAAACAAGTGGAGCAAATTTTAGAGATATTTAGGAGAAGCGGGAGTGAACAACACACATATTCATAATCCCATTAACACACTGTTACGGCCACGGACATCAGTGTAAAAGTCAAACGAAGATATAAACTTATAACTCGGAAATAAAGTATTGCTGCAAAGAACTGACAATAGTCATGGTAGTGTGCCAAGCTACACAGAAGTTCCTCGGAAGATTTAGGGAATGCGGGAGAAGAGCTGTCGACTGCAAGTGAAGAAGAGGCAGATTGACAACCCCATTAGCATTAAAACAAATGCACCTCTCCCTGCAATCCACCTCCACTTCTCAACCACAGAATTGAGGATTCCACGTTCGCCTCTCCCGCCATCCGGAAGATCATTAAACTGTTGAACGAATATGCGGAGGAGGAGGAGGATGGTTACTGTAGATACAACTCCGGAGAGAAGGACTAGACTGCCCCAAACCTCTGACCCAACAGGACCCTGAACAGAGAAGACAGCCGTGAAAATCACCCCATGACTGGTCAGGTACACATTTATCATGTATTTTATACAGCTGCACATATCGGTACCAGGTTCTTGACGCATAACATTAATTTGCGGAAGAACAGGAATCGCAATAATAATGATAATATGGTCTTCAATTGTCAAGGAAACCCTGTTGCTGCTGCTGTTGCTGTTGGGTTGATACTCCATCAGAAATCTGATTGTCCAAGGCAAGAAACAATTAGTAGATTTTTGTTTTACGAAGATTAAGCTACATAAATTAAAGAGGAGTATTAGAATTAGTTTTTATTTTCCCTGAATTAAAACTGAATCGGAAGAAACCCGAACCCCAATGGAATAGATAGAATGGCAGCGAATTTGATAGACACCTAAATCTGAGTTTAAATAGGATAAATGGACAAAGCCTAGTACAACAATAAAGAATAGGCCGCGGAAACTTACACTGATTAACGGGCGCTCTAAAATTTAAATGTCTCCAATAGCAAACTCTTGGAAAAATGTTGATGAAATTTCGAGCTATGATGAATCCTGTAAAAGCCCACAAAAGACGATTATGAAGTAAATACAACATAATCTTTAACCCACAGAAAGAAAGAGAAGATGATGAGTATGTGAATTACCTTTCAAATTGCTATTATGTTCAGCAAGTGGCCCAGCCTTACAACTCAATGCGAATAGAGCTGGGAAACCACGGAATCAGAAGAACAAAAATGGAATGCATGGAGTGAATGAAATGGCGAGGAAGGCAGATTATAAAGATACGTGGGGGTAGAGCTGCGGGCGGGGGCCTGACCCTGGGCGGGCGTATAGCTGCGAGGGGTGAGGTTGCGCGAAGTTGCAAATCACAATTTTGAAAGAGACAGGAGGAACGCACAGTCCATATAAACATATTTTTCAAGGGATTGATAGAGAAAGGAGGGAACAACCGTCCATACATACATATTTTTCAAGTCGTTGATAGAGAAAGCAGAAACTTACCGTCCACATGGACATGTTTTTGGAGAAGCGGATGATGGAGAAAGGAGAAGCGCACGAACGGAGGCCATTCTTAAGTTGATTAACGTGATGGTAGTTTCAGTTTATCGGAGGGCGAAGTTACTTTGTCTACGAATGACAATTTACAATCAAGCTACGTTGTCTACAAATCACACCATTTACAATCAAGTTAAGCTAATGGCTCTCGCCTTCACCGATCAAGGTGAACGTACAGTAGAACGCTATTGTGTAGTTGTCTCTTTTCTTTAGATCACACGTGGGACCTTATGCAATCACGTCAGTGCCTGTCTAATAATATTTAACCTAACGTGGAGAGCCCATGGGCATTTGCGGAGGTAAAGCTATCCTCATGCTCTGGATCTTCACTGGTCAATGTGAACAAACAGGTTGGTTGTTCATCCATGCGGATGCATAATTCATAAGAATAAAGGCGAGAGCCCGTGGGCCCTTCGAGGAATCCTCAGCGTTATAAGTCTCGTAATCACATACAAGTTTAACTGAACGCCTGGGCCCTTTCCGCATTCCTTGGTTGGTATAAGTTTTCTATCCCATGATTACATATCTCAATAAAAAATAAAGGTGTTTTCTAGGGATGCCGAATCGGGTAAAAAAATTGAAAAAGTCAGATTGCGTTTTCTAGGGATGCCGAATGAGGTAAAAAAATTGAAAATGTCAGATTGTTGCGGTGTTTAAACCGTTTTTTTAAGTTTTTTTAATAGTGGAAGTAGATTCTCATCAAAAAGTAACAGCAATCCAAAATTTTGAAGTTTGACAACTATAACTTATATTTTCAAAAATTTCTGCCAGATTTTGTTATAATCTTGCTGGAATTTCCATTATTTTCTGACTAATCTGTAGGTTTTTTTAGATTATATGAAAATGAAATAATTGTTAGTGGATTGGAATATTTAACTTTCATGAAATATTTTAAAATAGTTTTAAATGTAAAAATTGAGCTTTATTTTTAAAATTGTTATATTTTTCTAAAGATTAATTTTTAAAAATGCCATAAAAACAAGGGTTACATGTTTAGCTTAAATATAGCTTAATTAAACTAAAAAAAATTATAAAACAAATATTTTATCACAAAAATAAAACAACTAATAAAATATTGTATTGTTAAATATAGTCATAGAAGAACTCATCATTTCCTTGGCTCAACAGAAAATGGCCGATTGACCACATAACGATTGGATTCATCTTGATGTTTTTGACAAACACTATAAGACATTGGTTTCATGTTTTTGACAAACACTATAAGACATTGGTTTCAGTATTGAACTCCAGGAGGGAAAACTTGAGATATAGCTTCACCACTGAGCTCATAAGTGTCCTCGGCGAGATCGGCAAAGTACTCACTTGACGGTGCCCAACTTACCCTGGTTGTTCTCGGTTTTTCCCCGTTTATCCTTGGGCTTTTCTTCCTACCTTAGCTCCGAAGATAAGGAAAGGCAAAGGTGGGGAAGAATAGATAACCAGTTGCGATGGAATGGAATAGGATAAGATCACTGAGTATAATCGGCTCGGCAATCAGCGAAAACCTGAACGAACCGGATTTCAACAATGCAGCTGCAATAAAAGAAAAAGGTATGGTTTCTAGCAGATTTAATCAAGAAATTCCATGAAATTACAGGGTATAGGGCTCGGCAAAATGTGAATTGGGTTGTTTTTTTTTTTTAAAGGGGATTTCGGATTTCTAGATTTGGGGAAAATTTTCAAATTAACAGTTTGAAGATTAATACTGAGCAGAATGCCTGTTTAGATGTATAATCCTTTCCATTTCGAATGTTTTCCCCTTTCGATTTATTCTGGTTGCTTGTTCTGGTTATCAATATTATAAATGTAGGTCTGTGAAATATAATCGCCCATTATCAGCGAAAAAATTACATTAGGTTTTCCCCAAATATCCACTAGATCAGGGGCTTCAGGGTGGCTTCTCCAAGCGATTAATGAATATTTTGTCTCTCTGGAGGAAGGCCTACAAATTTCAATTCCCCCTACTCCAGCAACCAAAGGGTTGCTTACAATTTTCTGTTCATGTTACCAAATCCCTCTAAAACTCAGTTTGTTCACACAGGACCATTGCATCACTTTTTCGAGCGATGGCAGTTCGAATGGAGTAACCTTTTCTCCATTACTCGACCCTGCAATTTTATAGCCATTATATTTGGTTCTAGTTGGTGGATTTGTCAACGTTGCTATTGTTTTTGTTGCTGCGAAGGACCCGAATCATAACTGTCTAGGCAACGGTTTTCAGGTCGCCTGGTTTTTCCGGGAAAGGGTTTCTACCAGATTCCATTTATCGTTTTCCCGGGGGGTTAATTCAAAACATCAATATTATTTTAAATCCCATTTCCCATAAGCTGGCTTGGGCTGGATGTGATAGGTGTCCACATGCTGCCCACTAGTACTTTTCACCTGACATTTGCCCAAGTCCCATATACGTGTATCATTCAATTCTCTAGGTAAGTTAATTTACAGAGGAGATCTCCATAAGTTGTCGTCAGTTTCAACGACGTTGAAATTCTCTCTGAGGGTAAGCCCAAGTAAAGTTTAGGCGTGAGATCTGTTGAGTCTACCTGTTGTCAGAAGGTACTTAAATACAATAGTGGTATTCCATACAACTGGCTTGGGTTATATTCTCATGTGAGCGTACCTGCCTTGACATTCTCATATCCGAGTGCAGTAGACATTCCCAAGGGTGGGGTTTCTGAGGGTGATTGGGTTTGGGGTCTATAGTGACTGCTACAAGTTTCATAAATAGGACAATTAATATTTCCACGTAGATTGATGGACCCTTTCGAGTCAGACCTTGCACTTCATGAAGCCTTTATCCAAGCCATGGTGGAGGTTGAGTCGCTCTGCAGTGCTAACCAAAATGCGATAAGGCAGGTGGCACACTCTCCTCGGCTGAAAACCTTGGAGATAAGAGATGACTTGTGGTTGGAAGCTGGTTATATGCCACAAAATAATTTCGTGGGGAAAAAAGGTGGCAAAAGGAAGGGTGGCAGGAAACAACGTCCCATTAAAATTACGGCTCCTGCTCCTATTCTCTCATTCGGTCACGACATGCTCCTTGATCGAATTACGAGTCTTCAGAAGAGGGCTTTAGTAGGAAGGTGGTATTTTTCCGAAATTGAAGAAGTAGAGATGAGGCAGTGGTTGGCAAAGAAATGGAAAATTCTGTTGGGGTATGTTCCAACGGTGGTGAAGCTCATGGGAGGATGGTATAGTTTCCATTTTCTGAGCGAAGATGACCTCAGGAAAATTGCAGCAAGGCCATGGGTCAAGGACCATGGTTTTTTGGCAATGTATGCATGGTATGTGGGCTTCAATCCCCTGAAGCAAATGCCTAAGAACAAAATCATATGGGTCAAACTGCCCGGACTTCCACTGAAATTCTGGACGAATGATGTTTTTATTGATATTGGAAATGCCATAGGGAAATTCGTATATATAGATCCTCGGTGTCTGGCAGCTAGGGATAAGAGTAAAGCTTGGGTCCTGATAGAGAAAGATTTTGGTGAAGCTTTTCTAAACCACATTGAACTAAAGTGGGAAAATATCAATCTCACTCAATGCTTGGATTTCTAGGGAATTCCATTCTGGTGCCTTAACTGTCACCAGATGGGACATTTAATTATAACTTGTCCTAAAGCAAGAGGAGGTTGGCGGTGGTTGAGGGAGCGAAAAGGGCCTCACCAAAGGATACAGAAGGAAAACAAATCACAATGTTTCTATCCGTGCAGAGGTAAGACATCAAACATAACATAGTGTCTTCGAGCTTAGGTAATTTTAGTCACTCAAATTAGATATTCTCTTAACCTTCTCCTAGACTCATAAAAAAGACATATGTTCCTATTCCTATTAAAATTCAGTCATCATCCTCGTTGTCTAAGCAGTCAGGTTCCCATATAGCAGTTGAGTCATCCAGTAGAGAAAATACACAAAAATTATCATCTCCAGTATTTCCTCAGATCCTGTTACAGGCAATACATAATATGATTGATATCCCATCTACTTCATATGCAACTTACACTCAAGCCCATGGGTTTTACTCACCAGCTACTCAACCTAACTCTCCAAAAGATAAAGAAAAGGGTCCTACTCAAATATCTTTGGTTTCCTCACCAATTAATTCCCTTGATAGTGATCTTGGTTTCCTTCTATAAAGGAAAACTCTTGACCTCAAGTCACTTACTATCCATAAGCCGAAGGGATCTGGGTTTCCACAAAACAGTCCTACATCTGCAGGAAATATTACAGTAAGACGAAAAAGCAACAGAGGCAGCAGATATTTTAGAGGTAGACCTCGTCAAACACATACTGACTTGACAAACTCGCCATCACTCATTGATATTCCTATTTCATCTCCCATCTCTCCCAGTGCACTTAGAGCATGCATGCCCTCCAATAATCCCAAATGAACTCAATTCTATCCTTGAATATAAGGGGTTTGGGGGCCCATCCAAAATTCCTCGCTCTAAGAGATCTTTTCATTTCATCTAAATCCAACATAATTCTTATCCAAGAATCAATGCACTCTATTGCCCAAACTATTAACTTTTTCAAGAGGATGCTTCCCACATGGTATATTGTGGCAAAAGATGCCACTGGTAGATCTAGTGGTCTTGCTATTTTCTGGGACCCAAGGAGGGAAAATTTGAAAGCTTCTTCTTGTTTGGTGGGTATTCCCCTGGTAGGTGATATCAGAGTTATCCCAGGAAGATCATATATTCTTAATGTATATGCACCTTATAAAGAGAAGGAAGCATTTTGGAATACTATGGAGGTATCAGGGATTCTTAATGCTCCTTCTCTTATTTTGGCAGGGGATCTTAATTGCATCATAGGAATAGAAGAACTGTGGGGACAAACTAGGGTGGTAGACAGAATGGCACCGAAGCTAAGAGAAATCTTTCTTGTTCATAATCTAATAGATGTATGTCCACCCAAAAATGCCCCCACTTGGGATAATGGAAGAAGTGGTAATAAGTATATTTCTAAGAGACTCGATAGGTTTCTTGTCCATGAAGACACGATAGAGAAGATGGGGGATGTTGGATCTACTATTGTTGAAAATTATGTTTCAGACCATCGTCCAATAACTCTGCTTTGGAATAGTTCTGATGCAAGGTTTTGCTTACCTTTTAAGTTCAACAGAATCTGGCTAGAAGATTCAAATTTTGATTCATTAATCCCATCATTCTGGAGGGAAAAAAGATCCATAGAGGAGGGAACTTTCAGCTCTGAAAATTTCATAAATAGACTCAGGCTCCTTAAAACAGAAGTAAAACAATGGGACAGGAAGAAGAAGAAGGAAATGAGAAAGGAATTGGCCACAATCGAGGAGGAGCTGAAGGTCCTACATAACCAAATGACTGTCCATTCTCATCCTACTATAATAAGGGAGAAAATACGTGCTTTAGAACTTGGGAAAAAGAAAATTCTTCAAATAAGGAAAACAACCTGGAGATTGAAAAGCAGAGCACTGTGGATTAAGGAAGGAGATAAAAATACCAAATATTTTCACTGATTTTCTAATCACAGAAGAAAACTAAATACAATTTGGCAAATAAAGGATGGTGAAGGAAACAATTTTAACAAGGAATCTGATATTTCATCCCTGGCGGTTTCATATTTTAAAAAAACATATAATAGAGTTGATGTGGAGGATGTGGATGCTCAACTGTGGGCAGTTGAAGAATATCCCAAAATGTTTAATGAACAGGATAATGTGGAATTCTATAAGGAGGTTAAGGAGGAAGAACTCACATGGGCCATTAAATCAATGAAAGGTGACAAAATCTCGGGTCCAGACGGATGGACGTTGAATTTTTTGTTCATTTCACAGACATTTTTTAGGAAGAACTGCTTCAGATGGTAGAGGAATCCAGGTCTAAAGGATTCATACATCCTCTGTTAAATTCCACTTATATCTCCCTTATCCCTAAGAAATATGAGGTTGAAACCTTTGCTGATTACCGCCCTATTTCTCTGTGTAATCTATCATATAAGATTATCTCTAAGATTATAGCCAACAGATTGAAAGTTTATTTATCTACATTCATCTCTCCTTAGAAATATGGTTTTTTAAACAATAGTGTAATCCATGACGCTGTCGCTGTAGCACAAGAATGTATGCACAGTATTAAATTAGAAAAAATGAATGTCGCGGTGATGAAGGTAGACTTAAAAAAAGCTTATGATTGTGTAGATTGGGGATTCCTCAGAATGGTGTTGTTTAAAGTTGGAGTAAACCCAGAAATGATTGAATGGATCATGGGTGTGTGTCAACAGTTCGATATGCAGTTATAATAAATGGTTTCCCATCAAAATGTTTTGTTGTTGGTAGAGGTCTCAGACAAGGATGTGCTTTATCCCCCCTTTTGTTTATCTTGGTGATGGATGGATTAAGTCTAAAATAATAAAAGCAGTGTCCACTGGAGATTTTGAAGCATTGAAAATTAGCAATTGTGTTACAGTTTCACACAACTTTTTTGTGGATGATATTCTGTTGATGGGTATGGTAAACAGGTTTAAATGGTTATCACTCTCCCTACTCATAAAAAAGTTTGGGGTAGCCACGGGTCTAGTTCAAAACGAATAGAAATCAATTATTCTATATGGATCATGCGCCCAGGATGATATCTCTTTTATTCAAAACTGCTTTGGAGTGAAGGTAGAAAATATAGAAAAGGGTATGAAATATCTAGGTTATCGACTAAAGCCAGGTAACTACAAAAATGTCGATTGGATGTGGCTGGTGGAGAGATTCTATCTGAAGATTAAGGGGTGGGAACACAGATGTTTATCTATGGGAGGACATATCATCCTCACATAGTTAGTGCTAACTCAAGTGGGGATTTATTGGGCACATATTTTTTTTATTCCTCAAATGATTATTAATCTTTTGAATCGAGTTATGGAAAGTTATATATGGTCCAGTGCAAGTACGAACAACAAGTATCATTTAGTGAAGCTAGAAAAGATCACTAGACCCAAAATCTTGGGTGGCTGGGGTATTCTTAACTTAAAGTTCTTTGGATGGGCTCTTAATTTGAAATCACTTTGGAGGGGTATCAATAGTCGAAATATTTGGGGAGAGCTGATCCGATCAAAATATATGAAGAATAAGGATTTCTCCTTCTAGTTTAGATAAGGGGAAATAGGGAAAAAAAGGCAGCTCACAAATCTGGAACAGTTTTCGAAAGGTAAAGAATATTCTTCTCCAAAATATTATGTGGTTTTTTGGATCTGGTAACAGTATTATGTTGGGTAAAGATTGAATTGTAGGAGTAGGTGAGGGTGTACTGGGGACAGTAGAACTAATAATGCATCTGAATAGAAGAGGCATTTATGTCCTAAGTCAGCTGATCAGTGATTGGAATGGAAATATTCCAACATGGCGTGACTTATCCCAACTAAATCTCGTTGATCAGTATAAATAGGATTGGTTATAGCTGGTAAAAACATTAAAGGAGGCAGGGATAAGTTATGGCAGCAAAGGGGACTGTATGACATGGGCTGGAAAGAAGAAGATTTCAAGAGAAGTAGAGGTGGCAGACTGTTACCTCAAAATTTGCATGAAGGAAATTCAGAATGTTGAATATTGTTGGTTTCACAGTTTTTCGAAAATAAACATTCCAATTAAAATTGTAATATTCCTTTGGCTAACATGGAAGAACAAAAATCTGACACGGGAAAACTTACAAAAGAAAAACCACTATGGCCTTGGGATATGCTATCAATGCAGGAATAATTCTGAGTCCAATGAGCACTTATTTTTACATTGTTATAGATTTGTTAGCATTTGGAAACATTTCACAAACAAGAGGCAAATCCCATTCACTCAGTTTAATACAGTTGAGGAGTGTTTAAAATGGTGGAGCACTCAGAGTAAAAGCAGGAGATTGTTAGCTTTGGTCATTTTCCGGGAAATCTGGAAAGCTCAGAATCATCTCATTTTTGGTCTCAGCAGAGGGGGGGAGACTTAATCTATGGATCCATAGAACAGTGGATGGTATCAGATCTGAATGAGGACACCAAGAAAAATAAAAAGAAGAAGACAGAGAAGAGGAGAGTTCAATTCTCCAACTATTCGATGGGGTTTTTTGATGGAGCAGCACAAGGAGGAAGATGTGGGAGTGGCTTTTGTTTAAAATTGACAAAAGAGCAAGAATTCTGGATTCACTGATATGTGGGAGAAGGAACAAAGTATGAAAGCAGAAGTTATTGTTTCATGGGGTTTATTATGGTTTATCAAGTTCTTGGATATCCCACAAGTACAAATTTTTGGGGATTCCAAATGTATAATAGACCATGTTAAAGGGAAGAACAACATTAAGCAAACTTCCCTACAAGGTTGGCTGAGACATATAACAAGTATGTGGATTTCCTTCCACAATTCATCCATTGAGCACATCAGCAAGGCACATAACAATTCTACAGATGAATTATCGAAAAAGGGACTAGAGGACACAGAAGAAGGCATGCACATCATGATGAAAATGAGAGCAAAGGACACAAACGTAGAAAATCTAAAAGTGCCGGGATAGATCACTGAAGAGAGCTCAAAAAGGTAGAACTTCATTGCAGAAAAGTCCATATAAAATTCCTGTTTCTTTTTGTTTTATGTTTTGTATAAATTTTTGTATCTGATTTTGTATAGAAATCATATAAGAAAAGACTACATAAAGTCTGTGATCTACATAAATGCAAATGATCTGATCCATATATTAGACTCTGTGTAAATTGCACAAATGGCTGAGAGTAAATAGTATCATTATGTTGTAACTATTAGATAATAGTTCAAATGGATGTAAGTGGAGAAGCTTCTTCCCATTTTAGTCACGATGTGAATTTTTCTCAAGGTTTATGAGGACAATATGTCCATCATAATAATGTACTGCTTTATCCATAATATTAAAACAGACCATTTTTTCTTGCTGAAAAAAAATAAAAAAATAAATAAAATCATCACAGGTTAAGAACTAATATTGTTTATTATATATATGTGTGTGTGTGTGTTTTATTTTTTATTAATATATATAATTTTTTATAATTAAATTCATTAAAAAATCATTTTAATATAATAATAAGTCATCTTAAATTGAAAATATGGAGAAAAAACTATAATTCATGAAGATAGAAATAATAGAAAGAAAATAAGAAAAGAAAAATAAATAGAAAATAACACTAAAATCAAAAAATTAGTAACTAATGGAAGTTATTAAACAATCCATAATAAAACTTCAACCAATCACCTTACAAATAAATAAATTTAAATAATAATAATAAATTACAAAAATTGAATTCTTAATGTTAAACCATCGACAAGTGGCAAAAAAAATTGGTCAAAAACAAACTAATTTGCAGTCAAAGAAAAAGTAATATCATCCGTCATATAATAAGTGAGATATGAAATGATTTATAGTTTTTTAGGGTATATGATATTGATAAGCTATGGTATTGTAACAAAATCTATTTACAAATTAAGAATCTTCATGGTAAAGTGGAGGTAAATCTCCATGAATAAAAATTTTGTTCCATCTTTTTGCAAATGTATGTATGTTTAACCTATATTTTAATTAATTGTGGTGATAAGTGTGTCCATTTTGGAATAAGGTGGGAGTTTTAATTTAATTATCAATAATTATTAGGTGCATGGCAGGGAGTTAACTCTAGAATATTCTTAGTATTGTATGCAAATTAAAGGTTGAGATTTATCTCCAAAGTAATTATGTTATTTTTGTTTTCTTAATTAAATTGATTAATTAAAAAAAATTGTCATAAGATCAAGTGTCATGTGAAGTTAGTTATGGTTAATCTATAGAATTCATGTAACCTAGGCGTTTTTCAAGGAATTCATTTATGCATTCAAAAACATATTTTAAACAACAACAAAAATCACAATCTTTCTTGAATGTGTATTCCAAATTCTAGTTTATCAGTCTTGTAACTCCTTGACATGACTAAGATCATCAAAATGTATAATCAGGTATATATCCCATGGTAAAGAAAAGAAGAATAAACCGAATTCAGTATAGTAGTCATTTCCTTGATCACTCATAAAACCTAGTCAGGCATCCCAACAACTCTATTGACTGTTTTAGGTAGGCTGATTAATTTATTCCCTTCAAAGCCTTACAAAGCCGAGTTAGTGTGTGTTCTTCTTGCTTGACTTGATTGCAATCTCCGGGCCCTTCTTGCTTGAAATAAAGTCTTCTTCTTTCATTCCATTTGCATCCTTCATCTTGGTCTTTTTGCCTAGGGCGGTAATGTTGGAAATATTAATCTCAACTACCAGAGTTAATTGACTGCGAACAACCATATTTGTGGAACACCTCGAGTAGAAATACAAGTTGACCATTCTACAACACATCAGATAGTTAAAGCAATAAATATAGAGTTGGTAAAATGTATGTTCAAACATTTACTACTCAATTGTTACTTGCGAACATATTTGTGGAACACCTCGAGTAGAAATACAAGTTGACCATTCTACAACACATCAGATAGTTAAAGCAATAAATATAGAGTTGGTAAAATGTATGTTCAAACATTTATTGCTCAATCGTTATTTGTAGTCCGCAACCTCTGCTGAAAATCTCTCATTTTGTATAATGAGTCAAAGTTGTATGTTTAGATAAATATGAATGTAAAGTCATTTACTGCTCAACTGTTACTTGTAGTCCCCAACCTCTACTGAAAATCTCTCATTTTGTATAATGAGTCAAAGTTGTATGTTTAGATAAATATGAATGTAAAGTCATTTGCAGGGTTGAGGGTGCAAGTTCTTACGGACTTTTACAAAGAGTTACTCTGTAACCCTTGGAGAAGCGTAAAAGTAAGATCTTTTGTTTTACTTGGAGCTAGAGTCTCGATTTACCAAGCGAATTTATTTTCATATGTTTTATATCATAATCTAAAGTATTGTTTGCTGCGATATGGTATGGTTTGTTGCGATATGGTTTTAAATTTTCACAAGTAGATTTACGACAACCACATTGTTTTACTCTATTTTGGTGTAAGTAAATTTCCAAAGAAACTTTTGTTTTGGCAAATTTCTAACATGGTACAGAGTTTAGTGTAAAAACAAGTGTTTTTACTAGCAATTAAAAATTGTTTTGACGGAAGATTTCTTTTGGAGCATATTACCAGCAGGTAGAAATCTTTTTTTTACACTCAGAAATGGCAACATCAAGCACAAGCTTGACTAATCCTCAGATACCTCAATTTAATGGGAAAATTTATTATTATTGGGCTATTAGAATGAATGTCTTGTTTTCTTCTCAAGGCATTTGGGATTTGGTGGAAAATTGTTTTCAAGAACCAGTAGATGCATCAACATACAATGCTTTGTCTCAAGCAGAAAGGGATTTGTTGAGGGACAATAGGAAGAAGGATGCAAAATCCCTTTTCTACATTTTTCAAGAAGTTCATGAAAGTATTTTCCCAAGGATTGTAGTAGCAATGAAGTCCAAACAAGAATGGGACACCCTCTAGACAACCTACCAAGGCATGGCAAAATGAAAAATGAAACCTCGTGCAAATAAAAAGTTAACTACATTTTATAATGAATAGTTTCGTAAATATTAAAATTATATTCTCTATATTTGACGGTTACCTGGTGAGAATATACGAACACAAGTATAAAGTGAAAAATCCAATTATAGTTTAATTATTATTAAAAATGTACTTATTAAAATTGACCATATAAAAATTAACATGGTTTATTAAAAATTATATTTAAAAAAAATAAACAAATTTTAATCACTTTTATAGTAAAATGGAGAATTAGAAAATATTAAAAAATTAATCAATTGGAAAATAATGTAATATATAATAATAATGATAATAATATGATTAGGTATTTTTTTCAAGTTTATATAGAAAGGTAAGATATTTTTTTAATGTTTAAGTAACTCTAATATTTAGATTTAAAGTTATTGCAATAATATTTAGTTCATAAGGAAGGGTTGAACATTCTTGAAAATTGTGTTGAGGATGTGGTTTAATAGTTAGGTGGGGAGTTGGGCAAGACTACATATACCTAAGAGGAGCTAGAATATTCTCTAAACTCAAGATCTTTTAAAAATAAAATCTAAATCCATTATACTAATATACTTAATATGAATTGAACCCTTTTACTTGAGGGAATTGAAACTTGGTAGAAATGATAATAATAATTTATACCATCTCAAATAAACCCAATTGAAAAAATTCTAAAACTAATAGTAAAGTATAAAAATAATTTTATTTAATCTAATTGCGCTAGAAACGGTCTAGTATGAAAGATATATGTAATTGCTCAAAGAATAGTTGATATATATATGTCTTTTTAAAATAAACTAGCGATTGTCCCGCAAGGTACAAAGGGAAGCCGATAGGATTATTAAATTGGAATTGTTGAATTTTTCTAGAAAAGTTAATTGGTTTGTGGAAAACCTTGTTTTCTTGGACTGGATCATTGTGCAATTACTTTTCTTTAAATGTTTTGTTTATATCTATATTACAAGGAACACATTGAATGTCTTATTTCATTTTAGAGTAAGTTAATTACCCAAAATCAAGAGGTTAAGTTAATTACCCAAAATCAAGAAACCTCTATAGATGACCAAGCATATACGAAAGAATACATCTCATTCATATGCAATACCAAATCCATATTTTCTTTTCTCTGAGTAAAATTTCAAAAGCATGAACACATGCCATTTCATATGCACAATAAACCCAACCTCTGAAATTTCAATACTTAGATACGACTATTGTTGATGCATAAGAAAGCCTATCAACCTAAACATAATCATCGCACATATTCGACAATAGATACTTATTGCCAACTGAAATCTATTGAAACAAAAACCCAAACCGCATATGGTTTGCTCATAATTATAAACATCCACTTCCCTGGCGGACGTTAATGCCTCTGTAATTTTATGAAATTGGTGGTGCACTAACGTATTTGTTCGTTGAGTTTTTCGGTCCCGAAGATTTGGCACAAAATCGAACACTATGCAGTCCTGTTCAATGTTGTCGATCTTTCTTCGAAAAGACGAAGCATACGCGGAGGCAGAGAAGGGTTGGAACAAGCTTCTTGTGAAAATTTTATGCAAAACTTTCTCAGAACAACATAATGTATAGTCTATTGCCTGTTCAATATTTTCACTGTTCAGAGATTGGAGACCGTAATCGAGCTAGAGAAGTTCCATTGCAATTGTAAGAACTCGAGGTCAAATACAAGACGCTAAACTTTAAATGACATTATTTTTTTTGGAAGGACTCATTGTATTTACTTTACCTTTTATGTAAATGACAGAATGCCTCAATCAAAGAGCTGGCATAATGCCTCGATCAAAGAACTGAGATGCGTATTATAAAGAAATGATTTAGTTTGTTACTTTAATTTTCCGACGCTAAATGTTCACAATGTGAACAACTGAACATCTTAACAGCAGTGTTTAGATAAGGTCTTCAAAACGTTTAACATGCAGTTACAACACAAATGAATTAGGCTATTTATAAAATGTTTTTGAAATGCAAACATTTACACACTTTGCCTAACTTTGCCTTGTTTTCTTTACCACTGTGTAAGAGGCTAAATATGATTTCAAGATTAACCGTTGAAGGCAACTGCTTTAGATATTTGGATATTTTATCACATTTTTATCAGCTCAGATGGAGTGAAATGGATATGAGCTTTAATAACTACTAGATTTAAATGAAGGTTATTTATATCTTGATAAAAGGTTAATGTATGTTGTTTTTACAACAAACACGGATGGAGATACCACTGCTCCGTGGTACAGCTTCGAATCCAAGCGGCCATTTGTTTCCCTTCATCAACTTTGCCTAAACCAAATTGCAGATAGCACCAATAAACTATGTTGGAAATCTCAGTGTGTGCTCCATCAAATAAAATTACAAACGGCAAGAAACAACAAGAGCAAATATAATATATAATTTATTGGTAAGAATTCCGAGTATCTATCGCCAGGCTTGACAAGCATTGTCATCTGATAGAACTCTGTCAAACTCAAACCATGCTTTACACAATTGTTTCCAAAGGATGGAAAATGAAGTTGGGAAGGCCACAGATTTGATTGATCACTCGCTAATGCCGCAGCATTGCCTCGATTTTCGACTCTTCAAGCCCAACCTTTCGAGGCAAATCAGAAATGCTTAATACTAATCAGTGCTTGCTAAAAGCCAGGGAAGAAGAACAATGCTTGTCAAAAGCCACGGAAGAAGAACAACAACAACAACTGGCAGACCAAAGAAACGATTAACTCTGAGGCCAAGAGTGACATAAAAGAATGGGAAAAAGCAGTAAAAATATCTTCAAGAGTGACATAAAAGAATGGGAAAAAGTAGTAAAAAATATCTTGCCAGGTGCATATTTGGAAAAAGCAGTCACACTTCAAATCAACCGTTGACAGTGTCTCACTTGATCGAACGGAGGAGAGTAAAAGTGTTGACAATTGTTGATGCATAGGAAAGGCCTAGCGGCCTAAAAATATCTTCAAGAGTGACATAAAATAATGGGAAAAAGCAGTAAAAAATATCTTGCCAAGTGCATATTTGGAAAAAGCAGTCACACTTCAAATCAACAATTGATAGTGTCTCACTTGATCGAATGGAGGAGAATAAAAGTGTTGACAATTGTTGATGCATAGGAAAACCCTATCGACCTAAATATACTCCAATGACTATTTAAAAAACAAAAATAAATATACATATTTGACTATAATAAAAAAAATAAAAATGAAAATACATATTTGAAATAAAAATAAAAAAAAATTAATATAATTAAAGCAAAGACTTTTCTCACAAACTATTCAGATTCATCTGACAAAATCTTCAACAGTGTCCACTGGCGAGTATGAATGAACTGATTGTCGCGCATCTGACTGAGCGCATCACGGGCTTCGAGGTAAGGATGTTTGTGACGACGTTGTACATAAGCGGAGTGCTAGCAAGGGCCGATTTGGTAAGAGCTGAGGGAATTTATAATGTGGTCGAAGAGGAGTGCGATCTCGGCTTCAATAAGGTGAACTCTTATTTTGATTCTGAGTGAAGATTATCAGAATGCTTCGATGAATGGGAATCCTTCTATCAGTGTTTTCAACGCAGAGAATTCTTTTCTATCACCGTTTTCAACGCAGAGGTTTTCAGAAGAGCTGCGGAGGAAAGAAACACAAAGCGCCCAGATCGTCCTGACATCATCAGAGTGGGATCGATCATGGGGAGCTGGACCCTGATAACATACTGGAATCTTCATTGATAATCCTCAGCCTCAGGTGAGGAGATGGGTATGCTCAGCTACTGCGTGGATATCCGCCCCACAAGTATACTAGCGTCCTGCTCGCCAGAATAGGCGTCGTTGTTATTGTCACCGAAACTATGGAGGCCATTAGGAAGAGCAGTGGGTTGTTCCTCCTCACGGGGTCCCGCTCATGGGACATCCCAGCCGCCGGGGAGGAGTTCTTTAATTCGCCGCACGATCGAACGTTCGTAGGTCGTTGCCCTCGTGGACACAAAACCTCCAAGAAAACGGCAGCCTCATACAACGAAAGCAGCAGTGAACCGCAGGAAGAAGATGGCGCTGGTGGAAGCAGTGTACCGGGTGGAGATATGGAGGTCGTTGTCAATGGAGGAGAGGCAGAAGAAAATGGTGAACAGTGGAATGATAGCCGGCACGATGAGCTCAGTACGGGCTCTGTCGAACGCCATGGTCAACGAGGTAATCTGCGTTACAACCCACCGGAAGTCAAGATCTTCGTTCTCGCATCAAGTGTTGTTGAGTTACCTGATTCACGAGACATCAGTTCTGGATTGTAAAGTGAAGGGCAATTTCCAGCTTGAAGGACTATCTAGCCATGGCATATCATGGGCGTCGCTAGCCCACATCATTTGTCAAGATCTCTGTAGTTCGCCCGATGACTCAGCTCTCTATCCAGATTGCGCTCAATCACCTGAGCCGAGCAGATGAGCCCATTTTCATCCCTGCTCGTTCGTTTCGCCATCGCGCGTAAACTATTGAAGTCTCTTACATTGATTGATTGGATTAATTGACTGAAGTCTCTTACATCTCTCATCTCCCGATTCGGTCAGAGATCTGGGGAATAGCAGTTTCCTTGTATTTATATTTTTTTCAAAGTTGACTTTGGTACTTTAGTAGCAAAGAAACTGCTATTCCCCTTGCATGTCAGACTGCATTAACTTTTCTATGGGGTAAGAAATAGGAGTTGCCCTTAAATAGAAATTGATATGAAATCATGTTTTGTTGCAGTTAAAATGGTTTTTTAACTACATATTCGGATTCAGCACCCTGAAAAACCCCTGGGACGCTTTCATTGTGCATAAACTAGCTATCAAACTTGGATTCCAATAAATTACTGCCGGATTTTCACCGGAAAAAACCGCCAGAAAGGCTTTCAAAAAGTCGCGTTATAGACTACGTCGTTTTTAATTGGCTGTTAGAAAGGAAGCGAGTTGGTCATGTCTGAGTCGAAGCTTTAGACTCACGGTCGATCCGTCAGTGGAGTAAGAAGCAAAAACAACCTTTTACTTTAACCATGCTAAGGAGTTGGCTGGAAATTTTTGGAAATTTTAATCATATTTAAAGAAAATCTGGCAAGGATTTTTGTAAATTCAAATTATAGTTGTTAAATTTCTAAATTTGAGGTGTTTTAGACGTTTTTGATGGGCTGAATCCATTTCCACCATCAAAACCATGATTTAAACACTGCCTCTACAAAAAAATTTGAAAATTTTTACCAAAATTCCAACCACTTTTGACCATCCAAACAATTCCTCAACCTCATTAAACTACTCCAAAAACAACGTCCAGACAATTCCTCAATTCCTCAGCCTTGTTAGACGACTCCAAAAACAACGCTATAGAGATAAGAAGCTACAAGCTCTGCCCTTTCTGGAAGAGGTCGAGTACATCTCATCATTTGGGTAATCGATGAGCATTTCCTTCACACACAGAGGACCCCGCAGAGGAGGTGTCCATAACCTACATCTATTCTCTGAGAACGGAACTATGTTTGTTTTACAAAGGGATTACCGCGAGATCATGTACATTATGGGTGAAAAAATCCCTGAAAAAATCTTAAACGAGTGTCCCTCCCCTCCATGTAATGGTGACCCTCCCCGTCCATTTAATGCCGTGGACTTCTGTGCCAATACTAGTTATAGTTATATTAATGTGTGCAAATACTAGTGATATTAATGTGATTACAACTCGAATAATGAAAATACTGTAGTGTGGATACGCTGTAACTGGAAAGGCCACTCCCATAGGAGTCCAGCAAAGAACTACGCTAAGATCTAATCTAAGAGATCTACGCTAAGATCTAATCTAAGAAATTTACTCTAAGATCTAACGTAGGAAAATTTTAGACATATTAGTACGACGCCAAGCTTCACAAAAGTTCCTTGGAAGATTTAGGGGATCCGTGAGAAGAGCAGACGACTGCAAGTGAACAACAGGCAGATTGTTAATCCCATTAACATTAAAACAATCCCTGCAATCTACCTCCAGTTATGAGCCACAGATTTGAGGAGTCATAGCTGTTCGCCTCGGCCGCCACTGGTAATATCATTAAACTGTTGAAACCATATGCGGAGGAGAAGGATGATGATTACTGCGGAGACAACAACCGAGAGAATGATTACACTCCCCCAGATCTCTGACCGAATCGGATTTTGAACCGGGAGATGAGAGATGTTGTAATGTAAATACAAACATTTACATTTGATCAAATAAATGTGTCATGAAATATCATGAAATGAAAAGGTATCTGTTTCAATCTATTTTAACTCAGGAATTTATTTTCTTTTTAAACTGAATAAATCTAAATTTAAATTGATAAATATTTTAACAATATTCTTATACAAATTACCATTAAACACCCAACCATAAACATCCATAATTAACATTAAAGAATAAAATATAACAAATACCTGATAACAAATATATTAATAACATTACACCAAACCATAAACACAAATATATTAATAACATTACACCAAACCATAAACATCCATGGTCAGCATTAAAGAATAAGATAAAACAAATACATTAATAACACTGTTTGGTACAGGGGTGTGATACTTCTGAAAAGGAAGATATCTAAACGTATAACGGGGAACGAAAGAACCGCTCCAGAAAAGACTAGATAGAAACAAGTGGAGCAAATTTTAGACATATTTAGTAGAAGCGGGAGTGAACAACACACAGATTCATAATCCCATTAACACACTGTAACGGCCACGGCCATCAGTGTAAAAGTCAAACGAAGATATAAACTTATAACTCGGAAATAAAGTATTGCTGCAAAGAACTGACAATAGTCATGGTAGTGTGCCAAGCTACACAGAAGTTCCTCGGAAGATTTAGGGAATGCGGGAGAAGAGCTGACGACTGCAAGTGAAGAAGAGGCAGACTGACAACCCCATTAGCATTAAAACAAATGCACCTCTCCCTGCAATCCACCTCCACTTCTCAACCACAGAATTGAGGAGTCCACGTTCGCCTCTCCCGCCATCCGGAAGATCATTAAACTGTTGAACGAATATGCGGAGGAGGAGGAGGATGGTTACTGTGGATACAACTCCGGAGAGAAGGACTACACTGCCCCAAACCTCTGACCCAACAGGACCCTGAACAGAGAAGACAGCCGTGAGAATCACCCCATGACTGGTCAGGTACACATTTATCAAGTATTTTATACATCTGCACATATGGGTAACAGGTTCTTGACGCATAACATTAATTTGCGGGCGACCAGGAATCGCAATAATATTAATCATAATATGATCTTCAATTGTCAAGGAAACCCTGTTGCTGCTGCTGTTGGGTTGATACTCCATCAGAAATCTGATTCTCCAAGGCAAGAATACAATTAGGAGAGTTTTTTTAACAAAGATTAAGCTACATAAATTAAAGAGGAGTATTAGAATTAGTTTTTATCTTCCCTGAATTAAAACTGAATCCGAAGAAACCGGAACCCCAATGGAATAGATAGAATGGCAGCGAATTTGATAGACACCTAAATCTTAGTTTAAATAGGATAAATGGACAAAGCCTAGTACAACAATAAATAATAGGCTGCAGAAACTTACAGTGATTGACGGGCGCTCTAAAATTTAAATGTCTCCAATATCAAACTCTTGGAAAAAGGAAAAAATTATTTCAGAAAAATGTCATTGAAATTAAAGAAATTTCGAGCTATGATGAATCCTGTAAAAGCCCACAAAAGACGATTATGAAGTAAATAGAACATAATCTTTAACCCACAGAAAGAAAAAGAAGATGATGAGTATGTGAATTACCTTTCAAATTGCTATTATGTTCAGCAAGTGGCCCAGCCTTACAACTCAATGCGAATAGAGCTGGGAAACCACGGAATCAGAAGAACAAAATTGGAATGCATGAAGTGAATGAAATGGCGAGGAAGGCAGATTATAAAGATACGTGGGGGTAGAGCTGCGGGCGGGGGCCTGACCCTGGGCGGGCGTATAGCTGCGAGGGGTGAGGTTGCGCGAAGTTGCAAGAGACAGGAGGAACGCACCGTCCATATAAACATATTTTTCAAGGGATTGATAGAGAAAGGAAGGAACAACCGTCCATACATACATATTTTTCAAGTCGTTGATAGAGAAAGGAGAAACTTACCGTCCACATGCACATGTTTTTGGAGAAGCGGTTGATGGAGAAAGGAGAAGCGCACGAACGGAGGCCATTCTTAAGTTGATTAACGTGATGGTAGTTTCAGTTTATCGGAGGGCGAAGTTACTTTGTCTACAAATGACAATTTACAATCAAGTTAAGCTAATGGCGAATTACTTTGTCAATCAAGCTACGTTGTTTATCGGAGGGCGAATTACTTTGTCAATCAAGCTACGTTGTCTACAAATCACACAATTTACAATCAAGTTAAGCTAATGGCTCTCGCCTTCACCGGTCAAGGTGAACGTACAGTAGAACGCTATTGTGTAGTAGTCTCTTTTCTTTAGATTACAAGTGGGACCTTATGCAATCCTGTCTAATAATATTTAACGTAATGTGGAGAGCCCATGGGCATTCGCGGAGGTAAAGCTATCCTCATGGCTCTGGATCTTCACTGGTCAATGTGAACAAACAGGTTGGTCGTTCATCCATGCGGGTACATAATTCATAAGAATAAACGGGGAGAGCCCGTGGGCTCTTCCTCAGCGTTAAAAGTCTCCTAATCACATACAACTTTAACTGAACGCCTGGGCCCTTTCCGCATTCCTTGGTTGGTATAAGTTTTCTATCCCATGATTAGATATCTCAATGAAAAATAAAGGCGTTTTCTAGGGATGCCGAATCGGGTAAAAAAATTGAAAAAGTCAGATTGCGTTTTCTAGGGATGCCGAATCAGGTGAAAGAATTGAAAAAGTCAGATTGTTGCAGTCTTTAAATTTTTATAGTGGAAATAGATTGAATCTAAAATTTTAAGTTTTACGACAATAATTTATATTTTCAAAAATTTCTGCTAGATTTTGTTATAATCTTGCTGGAATTTCCATTATTTTCTGAGTAATCTGTCCGTTTTTTTAGACTGTATGAAAATGAAATAATTGTTAGTGGATTGGAATATTTAACTTTTATGAAATATTTTAAAATAGTTTTAAATGTAAAAATTGAGCTTTATTTTTAAAATTGTTATATTTTTTTAAAGATTAAATTTAAAAAATGCCATAAAAACAAGGGCTACATGCTTAGCTTAAATATAGCTTAATTAAACTAAAAACAATAATAAAACAAATATTTTATCACAAAAAAAAACAACTAATAAAATATTGTATTGTTAAATATAGTCATCAGAGGAACTCATCATCTCCTTGGCTCAATCGAAAATGGCTGATTGACTACATAACGATTGGATTCATCTTGATGTTTTCGACAAACACTATAAATTCATCTTGATGTTTTCGACAAACACTATAAGACATTGGTTTCAGTATTGAACTCCAGGAGGGAAAACTTGAGATATAGCTTCGCCATTGAGCTCATTAGTGTCCTTGGCGAGATCGGCAAAGTCCTCGCTTGATGGTGCCCAACTTACCCTGGTTTTTCCCGGTTTTTCCCTGTTTATCCCTGGGTTTTTTTTTCCTGTCTTAGCTCTGAAGATAAGGAAAGGTGGAGGTGGGGAAGAATAGATATCCAGCTGCAATGGAATGGAACAGGATAAGATCACTAAGTATAATCGACTCGGCAGTCAGTGCGAACCTGAACGAACCGGATTTCAACAATGCGACTGCAATAAAAGAAAAAGCTATGGTTTCTAGCAGATTTAATCAAGAAATTCTCTTCGTGGGTAAGCCCAGGTAAAGTTTGGGCGTGAGATCTGTTGAGTCTGCCTGTTGTCAGAAGGTACTTAAATACAGTAGTGGTATTCCATACAATTGGCTTGCGTTATATTCTCATGCGAGTGTACCTGCCTTGACATTCTCATATCCGAGTGCAGTAGACATTCCCGAGGGTGGGGTTTCTAAGGGTGATTGGGGTGTGGGGTCTATAGTGATTGCTACAAGTTTCATAGATAGGACAATTAAGATTTCCACGTAGATTGATGGACCCTTTCGAATCAGACCTTTCACTTCATGAAGCCTTTATCCAAGCCATGGTGGAGGCTGAGTCACTCTGTCGTGCTAACCAAAAAGCGATAAGGCAGGTGGCACACTCTCCTCGGCTGACAACCCTATAGGACGGAGGTGACTTATGGTTGGAAGCCGATTATATGCCACAAAATAATTTTGTGGGGAAAAAGGTGGCAAAAGGAAGGGTGGCAGGAAATAATGGTCCATTAAAATTACGGCTCCTGCTCCTATTCTCTCATTCGGTCACAACGTGCTCTTTGATCGAATTACGAGTCTTCAAAAGAGCGCTTTAGTAGGAAGGTGGTATTTTTCCGAAACTGAAGAAGTAGAGATGAGACAGTGGTTGGCAAAGAAATGTGAAATTATGCTAGGGTATGTTCCAACGGTGGTGAAGATCATGGGAGGATGGTATAGTTTCCATTTTCTAAGTGAAGAATACCTCAGGAAAATTGCAGCAAGGCCATGGGTCAAGGACCGTGGTTTCTTGGCAATGTATGCGTGCTATGTGGGCTTCAATCCCCTGAAGCAAACGCCTAAGAACAAAATCATATGGGTCAAACTGCCCGGGTTTCCACTAGAATTCTGGACAAATGATGTTTTACTGATATTGGAAATGCCATAGGGAAATTCGTATATATAGATCCTCGGATTCTGGGAGCTAGGGATAAGAGTATAGCTTGGGTCTTGATAGAGAAAGATTTTGGTGAAGCTTTTCTAGACCACATTGAACTAAAGTGGGAAAGTATCAATCTCACTCAATGCTTGGATTTCTAGGGAATTCCATTCTGGTGCCTTAACTGTCACCGGATGGGACATTTAATTGCAACTTGTCCTAAAGCAAGAGGAGGTTGGCGGTTGTTGAGGGAGCGAAAAGGGCCTCACCAAAGGATACAGAAGGAAAACAAATCACAATGTTTCTCTCCTTGCAGAGGTAATGACATCAAACATAACATAGTGTCTTCGGGCTTAGGTAATTTTAGTCACTCAAATTAGATATTCTCTGAACCTTCCCCCAGGCTCATAAAAAAGACATATGTCCCTATTCCTATTCAAATTCAGTCATCATCCCCGTTGTCTGAGCAGTCAGGTTCCCATATAGCAGTTGAGTCATCCAGTAGAGAAAATATACAAAAATTATATGATTGATATCCCATCTACTTCATATGCAACTTACACTCAAGCTCATGGGTTTTACTCACCAGCTACTCAACCTAACTCTCCGAAAGTTAAAGAAAAGGCTCCTACTCAAATATCTCTGGTTTCCTCACCAATTAATTCCCTTGATAGTGATCTTGGTTTCTTTCTATAAAGGAAAACTCTTGACCTCAAGTCACTTACTATCCATAAGCCAAAGGGATCCGGGTTTCCAAAAAACAGTCCTACATCTGCAGGAAATATTACAGTAAGATGAAAAAACAATAGAGGCAGCAGATATTTTAGAGGTAGACCTCGTCAAACACTTACTACCTTGAGAAACTAGCCATCACTCATTGATATTCCTATTTCATCTCCCATCTCTCCTAGTGCACTCAGAGCATGCATGCCCTCCAATAATCCCAAATGAGCTCAATTCTATCTTTGAATATAAGGGGTTTGGGGGCCCATCCAAAATTCCTCGCTCTAAGAGATATTTTCATTTCATCTAAACCCAACATAATTCTTATTTAAGAATCAATGCACTCTGTTGCCCAAACTATTAACTATTTCAGGAGGATGCTTCCCACATGGTATATTGTGGCAACAGATGCCACTGGTAGATCTGGTGGTCTTGCTGTTTTCTGGGACCCAAGGAGGGAAAATTTCAAGGTTTCTTCTTGTTTGGTGGGTATTCTCCCAGTAGGTGATATCAGAGGTATCCCAGGAAGATCATATATTCTTAATGTATATGCACCTTATAAATAGAAGGAAGAATTTTGGAATACTATGGAGGTATCGAGGATCCTTAATGCTCCTTCTCTTATTTGGCAGGGGATCTTAATTGCACCTTAGGAATAGAAGAACTGTGGGGACAAACTAGGGTGGTAGACAGAATGGCACTGAAGCTAAGAGAATCTTTCTTGTTCATAATCTAATAGATGTATGTCCACCCAAAAATGCCCCCACTTGGGATAATAGAAGAAGTGGTAATAAGTATATTTCTAAGAGACTCGATAGGTTTCTTGTCCATGAAGACATGATAGAGAAGATGGGGGATGTTGGATCTACTATTGTTGAAATTATGTTTCAGACCATCATCCAATAACTTTGCTTCGGAATAGTTCTGATGCAAGGTTTTGCTTACCTTTTTAAGTTCAACAGAATCTGGCTAGAAGATTCGAATTTTGATTCATTAATCTGATCATTCTGGAGGGAAAAAAGATCCATAGAGGAGGGAACTTTCAGCTCTGAAAATTTCATAAATAGACTCAGGCTCCTTAAACCAGAAGTAAAACAATGGGAAAGGAAGAAGAAGGAACTAAGAAAGGAATTGGCCACAATCGAGGAGGAGTTGAAGGTCCTACATAACCAAATGACTGTCCATTCTCTTCCTACTATAGTAAGGGAGAAAATCCGTGCTTTAGAACTTGGGAAAAAGAAAATTCTTCAAATAAGGGAAACAACCTAGAGATTGAAAAGCAGAGCACTGTGGATTAAGGGAGATAAAAATAACAAATATTTTCATTGATTTTCTAATCACAGAAGAAAACTAAATACAATTTGGCAAATAAAGGATGGTGAAGGAAACAATTTTAACAAGCAATCGGATATTTCATCTCTGGCGGTTTCATATTTTAAAAAAACATATAATAGAGTGGATGTGGAGGATGTGGATGCTCAACTATGGGCAGTTGAAGAATATCCCAAAATGTTTAATGAAGAGGATAATGTGGAATTCTATAAGGAGGTTAAGGAGGAAGAACTGACATGGGCCATTAAATCAATGAAAGGTGACAAAAGCTTGGGTCTAGATGGATGGACATTGAAATTTTTGTTCATTTCATAGACATTTTTTAGGAAGAACTGCTTCAAATGGTAGAGGAATCCAGGTCTAAAGGATTCATACATCCTTTGTTAAATTCCACTTGTATCTCCCTTATCCCTAAGAAATATAAGGTTGAAACCTTTGCTGATTATCGCCCTATTTCTCTGTGTAATCTATCATATAAGATTATCTCTAAGATTATAGCCAACAGATTGAAAGTTTCTTTATCTAAATTCATCTCTCCTGAGCAATTTTTAAACAATAGAGTAATCCATGGCGCTGTCGTTGTAGCACAAGAATGTATGCACAATATTAAATTAAAAAAAATGAATGTCGCGGTGATGAAGGTAGACTTAAAAAAATCTTATGACTGTGTAGATTGGGGATTCCTTAGAATGGTGTTGTTTAAAGTTGGAGTAAACCCAAAAATGACTGAATGGATCATGGGGTGTGTGTCAACAGTTTAATATGCAGTTATAATTAATGGTTTCCCATCAAAATGTTTTGTTGTTGGTAGAGGTCTCAGACAAGGATGTGCTTTATCCCCCCTTTTGTTTATCTTGGTGAGGGATGGATTAAGTCTAAAAATAAGAAAAGTAGTGTCCACTGGAGATTTTGAAGCATTGAAAATTAGCAGTCGTGTTACAGTTTCACACAACTTTTTTGTGGATGATATTCTGTTGATGGGTATGGTAAACAGGTTTAAATGGTTATCACTCTCCCTAATCATAAAAAAGTTTGGGGTAGCCACGGGTCTAGTTCAAAATGAACATAAATCTATTATTCTCTATGGATCATGCGCCCAGGATGATATGTATTTTATTCAAAACTACTTTGGAGTGAAGGCAGAAAATATAGAAAAGGGTATGAAATATCTAGGTTATCGACTAGAGCCAGGTAGCTACAAAAATGTCGATTGGATGTGGCTGGTGCATATATTCTATCTGAAGATTAAGGGGTGGGAACACAGATGTTTATCTATGGGAGGACGTATCATCCTCACACAGTTATTGCTGACTCAGGTGGGGATTTATTCAGGCACATCTTTTTTTATTCCTCAAATGATTATTAATCTTTTGAATCGAGTTATGGAAAGTTATATATGGTCCGGTGCAAGTACAAACAACAAGTATCATTTAGTGAAGCTAGAAAAGATCAGTAGACCCAAAATCTTAGGTGGCTGGGGTATTCTTAACTTAAAGTTCTTTGGATGGGCTCTTATTTTGAAATCACTTTGGAGGGGTATCAATCGTCAAAATATTTGGGGAGAGCTAATCCGATCCAAATATATGAAGAATAAGGATTTATCCTTCTAGTTTAGATAAGGAGAAATAGGGAAAAAAGGCAGCTCACAAATCTGGAACAATTTTCGAAAGGTAAAGAATATTCTTCTCCAAAATATTATGTGGTTTTTTGGATCTGGTAACAGTATTATATTGGGTAAAGATTGCATTGTAGGAGTAGGTGAGGGTGTACTGGGGACAATAGAACTGATAATGCATCTGAATAGAAGAGGCATTTATGTCCTAAGTCAACTAATCAGTGATTAGAATGGAAATATTCCAACATGGCGTGACTTCTCCCAACTAAATCTCGTTGATCAGTATAAATAGGATTGGTTACAGCTGGTAAAAACATTAAAGGAGGCAGGGATAAGTTATGGCAGCAAAGGGGATTGTATGACATTGGCTGCAAAGAAGAAGATTTCAAGAGAAGTAGAGGTGGCAGACTGTTACCTCAAAATTTGCATGAAGAAAATTCAGAATGTTGAATATTGATGGTTTCAAAGTTTTTGGAAAATAAGCATTCCAATTAAAATTGTAATATTCCTCTGGCTAACATGGAAGAACAAAAATATGACACGGGAAAACTTACAAAAGAAAAACCACTATGGCCTTGGGATATGCTATCAATGCAGGAATAATTTTGAGGCCAATGAGCACTTATTTTTACATTGTCATAGATCTGTTAGCATTTGGAAACATTTCACAAACAAGAGGCAGATTCCATTCACTCAGTTTAATACAGTTGAGGAGTGTTTAAAATGGTGGAGCACTCAGAGTAAAAGCAGGAGATTGTTAGCTTTGGTCATTTTCTAGGAAATCTGGAAAGCTCGGAATCATTTGACTTTTGGTCTCAGCAGGGGGGGGGGGAACTTAATCTATGAATCCATAGAATAGTGGATGGTATTAGATCAGAATGAGGACACCAAGAAAAATAAAAAGAAGAAGACAGAGAAGAGGAGAGTTCAATTCTCCAACTATTCGGTGGGGTTTTTTGATGGAGCAGCACAAGGAGGAAGATGCGGGAGTGGCTTTTTCTTAAAATTGATAGAAGAGCAAGAATTCCAGATTCACTGATATGTGGGAGAAGGAACAAGTATGAAAGCAGAAGCTGTTGTTTTATGGGGTCTATTATGGTTTATCAAGTTCTTGGATATCCCATAAGTACAAATTTTTGGGGATTCCAAATGTATAATAGACCATGTTAAAGGGAAGAACAACATTAAGCAAACTTCCCTACAAGGTTGGTTGAGACATATAACAAGTATGTGGATTTCCTTCCACAATTCATTCATTGAGCACATCAGCAAGGCACATAACAATTCTGCAGATGAAATATCTAAAAAGGGACTACAGGACACAGAAGAAGGCATGCACATCATGATGAAAACGAGAGCAAAGGACACAAAAGTAGAAAATCTAAAAGTTCCTGGATAGATCACTGAAGAGAGCTCAAAAAGGCAGAACTTCATTGCAGAAAAGTCCATATAAAATTCCTGTTTCTTTTTGTTTTAAGTTTTGTATAAATTTTTGTATATGATTTTGTATACAAATCATATAAGAAAATACTACATAAAGTCTATGATCTACAGAAATGCAAATGATCTGATCCATATATTAGACTCTGTGTAAATTGCAAAAATGGCTGAGAGTAAATAGTATCATTATGTTATAACTATTGGATAATAGTTCAAATGGATGTAAGTGGAGAAGCTTCTTCCCAATGTAGTCATGATGTGAATTTTTCTCAAGGTTTATGAGGACAATATGTCCATCATAAGAATGTACTATTTTATCCATAATATTAAAACAAACGATTTTTTTTTGCTGAAAAAAAATAAAAAAAATAAATAAATAAATAAAATCATCACAGATTAAGAACTAATATTGTTTATTATATATATGTGTGTGTGTGTGTTTTATTTTTTATTAATATATATAATTTTTTATAATTAAATTCATTAAAAAATCATTTTAATATAATAATAAGTCATCTTAAATTGAAAATATGGAGAAAAAACTATAATTCATGAAGATAGAAATAATAGAAAAAAAAAAGAAGAAAAGAAAAATAAATAGGAAATAACACTAAAATCAAAAAATTAGTAACTAATGGAAGTTATTAAAGAATCCATAATAAAACTTCAACCAATCACCTTAAAAATAAATAAATTTAAATAATAATAATAAATTACAAAAATTGAATTCTTAATGTTAAACCATTGACAAGTGGCAAAAAAAATTGGTCAAAAACAAACTAATTTGCAGCCAAAGAAAAAGTAATATCATCCGTCATATAATAAGTGAGATATGAAATGATTTATAGTTTTTTAGGGTATATGATATTGATAAGCTATGGTATTGTAACAAAATCTATTTACAAATTAAGAATCTTCATGGTAAAGTGGAGGTAAATCTCCATGAATAAAAATTTTGTTCCATCTTTTTGCAAATGTATGTATGTTTAACCTATATTTTAATTAATTGTGGTGATAAGTGTGTCCATTTTGGAATAGGGTGGGAGTTTTAATTTAATTATCAATAATTATTAGGTGCATGGCAGGGAGTTAACTCTAGAATATTCTTAGTATTGTATGCAAATTAAAGGTTGAGATTTATCTCCAAAGTAATTATGTTATTTTTGTTTTCTTAATTAAATTGATTAATTAAAAAAATTGTCATCTGATCAAGTGTCATGTGAAGTTAGTTATGGTTAATCTATAGAATTCATGTAACCTAGGTGTTTTTCAAGAAATTCATTACTGCATTCAAAAACATATTTTAAACAACAACAAAAATCACAATCTTGCTTGAAAGTGTATTCCAAATTCTAGTTTATCACTATTGTAACTCCTTGACATGACTAAGATCATCAAAATGTATAGTTGGGTATATATCCCATGGTAAAGAAAAGAAGAATAAACTAGATTCAGTATAGTAGTCATTTCTTGGATCACTCATAAAACCTAGTTAGGCATCCCAACAACTCTATTGACTGTTTTAGGTAGGCTTATTAATTTATTCCCTTTAAAGTCTTACAAAGCCGAGTTAGTGTGTGTTCTTCTTGCTTGACTTGCTTGCATGATTGCAATCTCCGGGCCCTTCTTGCTTGAGTTGCTTGCTTGAAATAAAGTCTTCTTCTTTCATCCCATTTGCATGCTTCATCTTGGTCTTTTTGCCTAGCGAGGTAATGTTGGAAATATTAATCTCAACTACCACAGTTAATTGACTGAGAACAACAATATTTGTGGAACACCTCGAGAGAAATACAAGTTGACCATTCTACAACACATCAGATAGTTAAAGCTATAAATATAGAGTTGGTAAAATGTATGTTCAAACATTTACTGTTGAACTGTTACTTGCAGTGCGCAACCTCTGCTGAAAATCTCTCATTTTGTATAATGAGTCAAAGTTGTGTGTTTAGATAAATATGAATGTAAAGTCATTTACTGCTCAACTGTTACTTGCAGTTGGCAACCTCTGCTGAAAATCTCTCATTTTGTGTAATGAGTCAAAGTTGTATGTTTAGATAAATATGAATGTAAAGTCATTTGTAGGGTTGAGAGAGTCGAGGGTGCAAGTTCTTACGAAATTAAATCTCTCATTTTGTGTAATGAGTCAAAGTTGTATGTTTAGATAAATATGAATGTAAAGTCATTTGTAGGGTTGAGAGAGTCGAGGGTGCAAGTTCTTGCGGAATTTTACAGAGTTACTCTGCAACCTTTGGTGAAGCGTAAAAGTAAGATATTTTGTTTTACTTGGAGGTGGAGTCTCCATTTACCAAGCGAATTTATTTTCATATGTTTTATATCATAATCTAAAGTATGATTTGTTGGGATATGGTTTTAAATTTTCACGGGTAGATTTACGACAACCACATTGTTTTACTCTTTTTTGGTGTGAGTAAATTTCTAAAGCAACTTTTTTTTGCCCCCTGTAAAATTTATAACATGGTACAGAGTTTAGTGTAAAAACAAGTGTTTTTACTAGTAATTAAAAATTGTTTTGACGGAAGATTTCTTTTGGAGCGTATTTACCAACAGGTAGAAATCTTTTTTTTACACTCAGAAGTGGCAACATCAAGCACAAGCTTGACTAATCCTCAGATACCTCAATTTAATGGGAAAATTTATTATTATTGGGCTATTAGAATGAATGCCTTGTTTTCTTTTCAAGGCATTTGGGATTTGGTGGAAAATTGTTTTCAAGAACCAGTAGATGCATCAACATACAATGCTTTGTCTCATGCAGAAAGGGATTTGTTGAGGGAAAATAGGAAGAAGGATGAAAAACCCCTCTGCATTTTTCAAGAAGTTTATGAAATTATTTTCCCAAGGTTTGTAGTAGCAATGAAGTCCAAACAAGAATGGGACACCCTCTAGACACCCTACCAAGGCATGGCAAAAATCAAGACAACAAAACTACAAATGTTGAGGAGAAATTTTGAAACAGTCTATATGAAAGAGTCTGAGAATGTAGAATCATTTTTTACACATGTAAATGGGTTGGTTACTCAAATCAGTTTTCATGGTGAGACACTTGAGGAAAGGATAATAGTTGAGAAAGTTTTGAGAAGTCTTCCAACAAGGTTTGATGCCATAGTTGTGGTTATAGAAGAGACAAAGGATATTTCACAGTTTTCAGTGGATAAGCTTCATGCATCACTTATTTCTCATGAGCATAGACTGAATAGAGCAACAAGCTCCTCATTGGAGCATGCCTTCAAGACACAAGTTTCATTTGGTCAAGGTAGAGGTAGAGGAAGATCAAATGCTAGAGGAAGAGGAATAAGCCCATACCGAGGTGGAAGAGGCAACCCTTCAAGCTCAAGCGGAAGGGGCAACAATCAAAATCCAAGTCAAGGCCCAAGTCAAAATCAAGCACAAGGTTAGAGGTATGATAAATCTCAAGTCCAATGTCATTACTGTAAGAAGTATGGTCACTATGCAAATGAATGTAGAAAGAAGAAATATGACATAAGTAACAAACCAAATGTAAATTTCACAAAAGAAAATCAGAACCCTGATAACATGTATTTAACTTGTAATGTAACACAAGAAAAAAAAGTATGTATGGTATATAGATTCAGGTTGCAACAACCACATGTCAAGTTACATAGAAATGTTTTCCAATCTAGATGAAAGTGTGAAATCTGAAATGACATTAGGAACTGATATAAAAGTCTCTGACATGGGCAAAGCAAGAGTTAATATCCTAATAAAGAAGGGGGAGAAGAAGTACATCTCAGATGTTTACTTTGTCCCTGGTTTGAAGCATAACCTCATAAGCATTGGACAACTCATGCAAAAGGGCTACAATGTCTTTTTCCAAAATGGCAAGTGCACAATTTTGGATAAGCCTCCAAGAAGACAGTTGATTACAAAAGTTCATATGACAAGCAATAGAATGTTTCCCTTAACGATAAAATCATATTTGAAGGAATAAGTTGCATGCGCACAAATGTCAATGAATTCACAAGAGGATGAAAGAAAAGTTGCAGTTGTAACACAAGTAAACTATCAAGCAGAGGTCAAAAATGAAAATTGGTTATGGCATTTTAGATTTGGTCATCTCAACTTTAAAGGTTTGAATTTTCTGCATAGAAAAACCATGGTGAAGGGATTGCCGCTCATAGGAAAACTAGAAAACCTATGTGAAGGATGTATCTTGGGAAAACAACATAGAGAGACATTTCCAGCAGGAAATTCAGTAAGGGAAAAGGCATCTTTGGAGATTTTCCACTCAGATTTATGGGGACAAATGTAGACACCATCAATTGGTGGTAGCTACTTTTTGTTGACCTTCATAGATGACTACACAAGGAAGACATGGGTCTATCTCCTAAAACATAAAAGTGAAGTGTTTGAGCACTTTTGCCAATACAAGGCTCTTGTTGAGAAGCAAAGTGGATACTACATCAAAGTCCTTAGGACTGAAAAACATGGCGAATACATCTCAATGACTTCCTTTGATTTTGCAGTGAGCATGGAATTCACAAACAATTTACAACAAGGTATACACCTCAACAAATTGGTGTCGCGGAAAGGAAGAATAGGACCATTATGGAAATGGAAAGGAGTATGTTGAAGGCAAAGCATTTGCCAAATGATTATTGGGCTGAATCTGTCGCTTGTGCAACGTATATCATTAATAGGTGTCCAAACAAAAGTGTTATGAATTCAGTTCTTGAAGAGGCATGGAATGGAAGAAAGCATAGTGTACTTATGGTGAAGCGATGACGATAGAGAGGCTCTTGGATTTGATGCTCTTAGATTTTTCACAAAAAACAACGACCATTGTCACGATTATTTCGTATAATGGGAAATTGGGATGATGATTGCTTTGATAGCTTGTATATTTGAAAAAATTCCAGACTCTATCTTCACTTCTCTTCCTTGGTGGACCATTCAACACATTATCTTTCGAGTTAGAAATTTGGTCGGGATCAATGTGACATTTGATGTTTTAAGTGGTAACCAAAGAGAGACAGGGTGCTCAGCCATTGATATTGTTGCCATTGTTTGCCGTGGAGACTACAAGATCCGTAAATCTATGTACATGACCAGTGAGGTAATGGTCCAACATGGTGTCTTGTTGCTGCGGTGATTGCTTGAAGAACGTTAAGCTTCCGTGGACACTGAGAAGAGTATTGGTATGGGAAGAAAGTACATGTTGTTTGAAGAACATCAAGCCTTTGTGGATGCTCAGAAGGGTATTCGTATGGGAAGAAATACCATTTCTTACATAATGCATTGAAAGGAGAGCTACACGGAGTGAGAGGAGCTGTTATCCAAAACACTATTACCTGGGGCTGATTGTATAGCTCATGAAGTTTGGCTCTAAAGATAGTGGATGTATTTCGTCTACAGTTCAACTTAATTCTTTTTGAAAGGGAGGAGGAGCTCAGAGATTCCTGCAACTAATAGTCAAGCTATGGTATCTTCACGCTGGAAATAAGGAGATTTAATTCACGGGAGGCTCTGTGCAATCTCAATCATTCCATGTTAGGATTTCAGTTATTTGCATGTATGAGATATCTCAATTGTGCACAGGAGGAGATCATTAACATATACATGTGTGACATTTATTGAGTATTCTATTTTAAAGTATGTATTATTTTTGTATTTGAGTTTGTAAAATTCGTATTGTGAAAGAACCAATTATTGAACAAAGAAACATAGTGTAAATTAGTGGTTCTCTATGTTATTTGGTGCTGAGAGAATGTATCGCTAATTTGATTATGTGAATCTGTTATACGTTGATGGGTCTTGTTGTGCTTCGGGTTTCAAGAGCATCAGTTACAGGTTATGTTATGAGATCCATGTATGTAGAAAGGTTAGTTGCATGATTGACTGTTGGATATAGTCCAGTATCAAGATTGTCCTTTGGGAGATTGAGAAGCGTGAATCATACAAAGTTCATTAAATATGAGCAGAGACATTTATGTTTTAAATGGAGCTGAAGTGATAGCTCAAAGATGAGGTGGTGAAGAAAGAGCATTGTTTGCGAGATTCCACAATGGATATGAGTGTTGATGAAGACCACAAAAAGATCAATTTCTTGTTGTAATATGCATTTTCTATATTGTAATTTGTGTTTAATTTTGACATGTAAGCATTAAGGGAGGCACTTGGAGATAATTCTTACATGGCCAAGTTAGAGTTGGTTTGGGTTTTTGTTGAGAGAATATGTCAACCTCGTTGTCCATGTTTAGCTTTTGTTGGATCTCAATCCAACTATATATTTGTATCATATTTGTGAATTGAAGAGTATGTGAAAAAGTAGTTTTTGGTGTGTATACTGGTTTCTTTGTAGATTGGATTGCGAGACTTGTGGGGACAAAACCACCCCACCCAATTGTTGAACCACATCCATGAAACTTGGTTTCAAGATCCAGAAAAAGGGATCTTCCTTTAAATTTCGTAATTCACATCGACCACAAAATTGGTCCTAAATGGATATAAGTTGGACAAATCCCACGTACTTTTTGTACACATGTTTGATGATTTTGAAAAATATATGACAGTATCAAGTGAATGGATTCCTCCAAAATGAAGTCTTGTACACTAGGGGAAAATTTACAACAGTGGCTAAAAGATGAGAAAGGACGTAATCAATTTATTATCATGCATTGTGTTATACATTGATATTGATTACATTAATGTTTTGGTATGATGTATTAAATATATGGTGGCTCAATGCGTTGGTGGTGTGATGAAAATTGTTTTGACATCATTCAATATGGAAACAATATGAATTAAAAACTTGTTAAGCTCAGAACAAAAGAAAAGAGTAACGCTAGCACGTTTGAATGTGGCACAGTGAGAGAAGAAGTAGTAGACTCCGTTAATGAAGGAACTACTAAGTTTCTTTATAAGATTACCAAATTGATAAAAATACATCCTAGTGTTCAGGGTTTTGAAAAACTATCATAGAAACATAATATTCGTAAAGTTATTATTACTATCAAAATGTCTTTACGTTTCTCTTGCTAGTAGTCCTGAGCTTTACATAACCCAAAGAATAATAGTGGCAATTTGCAGAGTTTGATATGACATCATTCACAATGTATCATAACCCTTTGTTAGGGAATCATATCAGAGTAGAGGGTCTCAAAGGACACAGGGTTAATTAATTGGATTAAAAACGCTTTGCTGAAGGTGGAGAGAATTTGGTGCATTATTCCAAGTTGCAAAAGCGTTAACAATAATCTCATAGATAGTGTGTTATTTTCTAGCTAGATGCCTGACACTATTCTTAATAGATGGTATTTTGTTTGGTTAATCACATGTTAGCATAATATGTATATGCACCTTAGTGAAACTCTGAGCTGGCTATTGCTCTAACCCAAGCGAATATCTATGGATTGGAAGCAATGTGGAGTTCAAAGTAGCACAGGCGCTAACATGGAAATAGATTCCCACAATTGATGAGAACTAGCTCTTTTGATGAGTGAAAATTATTTTTACCATCTATATCACATCAACTAGGAAAGCCTTCTCAATGCGTAGTTATGGATTCCAATGCATAGTTATGCAAATATGGTACACGTGTTCTACCATGGCCGCACAAGTGAGCAGAGGTATAACAAACTCCTCATCATCGACATTGAAATGAACAACCAAGTTCGTAACAATATTATCAAGAAAAGAATGTGTGTACAAGTTAAGCATGTGCAACCATCTAGGCACACAAAGGATGCATTAATTAACTAAAGCACGTGGTGATCCTTCTCTCAGCGCCAAGAGGCAGCCATGATTTACTATTGAGGGTGTTGTTTTGAAGATAGTCACACCTATTCCATATGATGTTGTTAATGATTTGAAGATTTATGAATGTAGTTTGCTTGGTCATTTTGCATGAAAATATGAGTTGTGTGGTATTGGTCTTGGAGGGTTAGGAAGTGATCACGATTTTCATTATTATTTGATATGTCACGGGCCCAAGTGAAAGGATTTGATAGATTTATGGGAGCAGACTTATGGGAGCACAAAGGTGGAAAATGATTTTCTGTGTAGCTATGTGGTACCGCAAAAAAGAAAGGTAATGGCCTCAACCACTATACCTATAAATTCTTCATGTGGAAAAATGAGGACTAAAACTTCGCAAAGAAAGAAGCATATTGGCTAAGGAGCCTTACTCAGCATCATTGCAGCCTTGTGGAGCTCGAGTGTTAATCATTGTGATAGAACAACATCAATTGTTATACTGAAGGAACAACCTATGGTTTATACACCCATGAAGCTTCTGACAGAGGTGGTGTAAATTTGAAAGAACACAGATAGTTCCCTTCACAAAATGAAGCATCAAATGTTAAGGATATGAAGGCATTATCATGAGGCATCATAAGATTATAAGAAAAATTGCTGCATTACTCTTCTAATAGTTCTAAACCTTAATCTTGAACTCATGTTAAAGCACCGAAAGAATTTGTGCAATTACTGAATATCTTTTTGTTATTTTTCATTGATAACCACAACCCCTTTCCATTGATGTCAAAGGGGGAGGTAAGCAGAGGTTAGATGTGCAAAGAGGAGGATCAATGTGTTGCCATCAATTCCAAAGGGGGATATTGATGGCACTGTTGTCATTGATGGAAAAGTAACTATAGGAACAACAAGGCAGGAGCAACTTGGGCAGAGGAATAATAAAGGAGTTGCAAATCAGCAACAACAAGACAAATAAGTCAAAAGCATATTTTAATATATGGTTGTTACAATTATTGTTCTTATGTTATGTTGCATGTGTTGATGCTTGTTGTGCTATGATTGAGCTTGTGATCTTGAGGTATTATGCTTGCATGTTGTTATTCTTGTTATGTTTCAATAATGCAGAGAAGATTGTAGAGAAGATGAGACTACTTTCATATGCACATGTTGAACTATTATGAGTACTATGGTAGTTATGATGTTGCTACTAGTGAGGTGAGTAAGTATGTTGTTGAGTTGATGACAAAATGTTGCATGTACTATTGGAAAAGGAGCAAAGGAGTAGCAAGTAGTGTAGTCACCATATGTATGTGAGAACATGATGTTGACAAAGATATGTTGCTTGTTGACAGCTAAGCCAAGGAGAAGAGATTGAGCATTGTTGTGAAGCAAGACTATGCGAAGGAAAATATATGTAGGACAGATGTTGCAGAGATTGCTATGTTGAAGAATTTGTTGCGATGCAAAGCAAAGGAAAGACTCCATGACAACAAAGGAAAAGCTTCATGGCAACAAAAAAAAGACAAGGCTCAAGGTTATTGAGGAAATGACATGAATAAAAGATGGATTTGATCATATAGACGGCTTTGGAGAACGAATGTTGTATACATATGGCTTGCACACATATTGTTTGCATTGGAGAGTGCTTGCACTATGTGCATGTGTCGTGATGTTATAATGTTGTTTTTGGCATTACGTTGATATTGGTTTACCTAATCATTATATATGACTGAAATAATATTTGGTGGACCGCTTATTCATCTATAATATTCAAAATATAAAGAGCTTCAAAAGAGTCAAGTCTGTTCACTTCATATTCTTATGTGGAATACAAACAACCATCAAACTATCTCTATAAAAGTTGTGATTTTGGAGGGTAGATTGGTTAGAGAGTTAGAGAGCATGTGAGGGTTGATTTTTTGTGAATTTCCTGACACACATGAAGCTGATGTGAACCAGATTTGAATGGGAGAAGAGGTAGATATAAAGATGGAGGTATGCATAATTGATGACCAGGTAAACCGGCATATTTTTTTCATTTTGTATGAGGGGATTGTGGTCTCCTTTCAAGTTGTGGCTTGATAAATATCTAGTTGGAGTTGGTTGAGGTAGGAGCCTCTTGTGGGTTGTAGCCGACAAAAAGCATATGGGAGTTGGAGCTTCCTTCCATGTTGTAGCTTGTAGAAAAATTGAGGTAGAAGCCTACTGTAGGTTGGAGCCTACATAATATCAAATGTAATAAGGGAGTAAGAGCTTGCCTTTGCATTACAAAAATAACGAAATTATGGTTTTCTCTCTTTATGGGTTTCCACTTTTATATGGTGTCCATGTGTGTAGCTATTATGTGTTGATGTGATGTTTTTGGTTTACTTATTACTTGTTGTTTGCATATTAAATCTGCTGGTCATTATATGTCAATATTCTCATTTAATGAGTTTAAAGAAAAAAAAACCAAACTGATTCACCACCCCCCCCCCCCCCCCCCCCTCCTCCTAGTTTAGCTAAGTTTTCATCATAGAGGCCATCTTCGTGGCTCATTACAGTGGCTCTCCAACCTATTCAAGTTATGATGTATTTGGTAGCTGCTCCTGATTCTTATGCCTATTTTTCATTACATACATAAACAATGGGGTCTCAGTCTTCCTGGTTACACAACAACTTGCATTCAGACCATTCCTCGTTACAGTCGAAATTAAGCATAGTTTAGTTGGGTTGGCAGTTTTATTGCCTTGGGCCCACCCCGCTCCTCAACCTTGGAAACTATTTGTGTCCCAACACATGCAAAACATCTCAACCTGATCATGCTAAGATTCGTTGGAGTTTCACTCCTATATATCAAAGGCTTTGCTCTGACTTCTATTAGCATTATAGGAAATAGCCTTACACGATATCTTTTAGTGCCAAGGGTAATGACTCTATCTATCAATATATGTTTTTTGCAAGTCTTCTTTCACTTTGAATTATTGAATTATGGTTTATTTGGACTTTGGTTTGACTTTCCCTACTAGGTTTTCTGGTTTGGCTTGGCCTCTGGTACCATGTTCCGCTCGCTTGAATTCCTGTCATTATTAGCCTTCACCCTTCTCCTCCTTGAGTGCTCTCATCTTAGGGGTAGCCTAGTTCCTTTCCCTCTCTGACCTGCCTCATTCTCCTTGCTCTTTAGCTCCCTTCCTTTATCTCATCACGTTGCACCCTTATATTATGATTCTTCTTCACCTCCTTTGTATCTCTTAATGTCCCTATTTTGTCTCCCTATGTCATCTGTTCTTCCTCCTAGCTGCTTGTGTTGCCACGTTGCATGAACAATTTTCTTCTCGAAGAAGGGGAGGTAGGCAAGGGCATTCCTCTATCTCTGGGCAAAGGGATAGCCACATCACTTCCACCTTTTAACTCTGTGCTCAAGCTTAAGTTTAGGAGTTGATGGCTTGTTACGAAGAACTCATCGATGTGCTAGTTTAACAAGAGATTAAATGTGTGGAGCCAAAGCTCTGCTAGGAAAGGTGTTACACCCTTGATTATGATTTCAATGCAACCACTTGAGAATGGAGACCTGGCATTGAAACTTGAACTAGATCGCGTTTCTTTGGGTAAATGCAAGTTGTTAATGTTTATTGGAGTACCAAAATTCTTATGGGACAAGTTCTCATGGATAGTTCCAACAATCAACAAGTGAACCCCATCATGCTAGGAGAGTTGAACTCCATCATGCTAGGAGAGTAAAATTGGTGGGATAGATCATAAGATCACTACTCCCATCAGGCATTCAACAAACCACTCCTTCTCCTTGGATGAGAACGATGTTCAACGAACATAGTTGCCTAGAGACCTATTGGAATAATTAACTACTATGCTTTACTAGTTTCTTTTATTTTAGTTTCAACAACTTGTTATATTTAATTTTGCCAATACATATCACAACTTGAATATTTAGTCTATTTACATATATAATGCTTTGGTTAAGCAAGATTTCCACAACTTAAAAATTATGAATCCATACTATTAGTTTAATTTCATATTTTGAGTTTTTTTAAGTAATACAAAATATCTAATTAAAAAAAAAATTCATAATTTATTTTATAATTAAAAAACCATATATTTTAAATTATTTATATAATTTTAATATATATATAGTAATCGAGCATTTCACTTTATTTGTGTTCACCTTTTTTTTTTTCCACCTTATATATTCACCCAAATGATCTGAAGGTACTTCGCCTCCTGCCCATCAAATATAATTGTGGACTATAATTTTGAAACCGTGCGATCAGAAGACTTATAACGATTACGATGAGTATCACGTAAGGGGTCAGAATTTGATGGGCATCCCATGGTGATTAAACGGTCAATTATCACCGAAAATTTCCCCGCATGTCAATATTTTGTGTTAAAATAATCAAAATGAGCATTTTCCAGGAATATTTGAGTGATGATTCAGATTTGAATTTCTTACGCTGGCCCCACGGGCGCTCATTTGGACTAGGCATTACTGACAGGTGCAAGCACCGAAAAGGGGACAGGTGTCAAAATGCCTAGTTCACCGAAATGCCTGCATTCAACTTGATCGGTGGACGAGCATTAATCAGTGCAATATCGACATGTGTGCACACCACGGACACGTATGTCCAACTTGTTTGGTGAAGACCCAGGGTCATGAGGGGCTGTGGTTTTTTCCGGTTCCGATAAAATAAAAATTAATTTTAATATTTCTCAATTTTGGTTGATATACTAAAATTTCAATAGTGATGACGGTCAGATAATGCTACACATCATCATACATACATGAGTCTATCGGCTTATATTTTTTTTTTTTCAAAAGGTGGAAAAATCTATCAAACTCAGTTAGTCAAACCAACATTGAGGACAACCATCTCTGGGTGCTATCCGCGAAATAGTTTATGTATTTTTAAAAGGTATATAAATGATATTTAATTTAGATTTATAAAATAAAAATATAATATAAATAGAAAAATAATACTTATAAATAAATTGTTATGAGATAAATTCATATTATTAAGTTTTATAATTTAAATTAATGAAATTTTATAATTTATTTTTATGAATTAATAATTTTTGGATTTAAATTATATTAAAATTGTTTTAAAAATAATATTTAATGTCTATAAATTAGTATAAATTCATCTTATTCACGAATCTAGCAAGTTAGGAATCAAACCTTTTGAGGTGAGAATTTCTTCAGGTGCAAAGCTTGAAAAAAAAAAAAAAATTTTGCAACTCCAGATTTTATCTCCTTGTCTCTTGATAGATTTGTAATTAAAATGGGCACTTATACATACATACATGCCTACATTTTTTAATGCATAAAAGTGTATATATAAGATTTTTATTTTTAATTACTTTATCTCTATAAAATTAATATGAAATTATGTTACTTCACACAGATATTGAAATGTTTTATTGAAATGGATATTGAAATTTCATTTAGTAAGCAACTTTTTTATGGCATCTTTTTCAAATTCATCTTTATCACGAAGCAAGTCAAGAGAGATCAAATCTTTTGAGGTGCAAATTCCTTATAGATTGCAAAACTTGAAAAAAAAAGTTGCAACTCAAGAGATTTCATCTCCTTGTATCCTCAATATATTGGTAGTTAAAATGAGCATACATAAATCATTTTTCATGGTTTAAATTGAAATAGTATATATATAAGATTTTTATTTTAAGCTACTTTATTTCTTTAAAGTTAATTAGGCCGACATACGTCTCTCTATTGGAATTGAACACTTTATTCCTTTGGCTAATTAATCTTTTTGATCAAATAGTCTCAATTGAAAAATACCTTGGATTTTAATAGTCACCACTCCATCAATTAATGAAATTAAAAGTAATAACTCCCTTTCATATCTAAATCAACCATATTTACATTAATGTTTTATTAAATTATCATTAATAATTCACTTTTTCTATTATTTATGTCCACGTTTAAGATTAGAGAAATGAAATTAAAAATTTACTATGAAATTTAATTGTGAAACGAATTGTTTATATTAATGTAATGTATGCATCTTGAAACTTGAAGAATAAATAACAACGTAGAGCAATAAGAACAAGGTTTCCTTCTGTAGCATTCTCATAAATGTGGCCTGGTTATATGCAACGGCTCCCCGTTAATGTTTTCTCTTTCTACTCCATGCAGCGGCTCCCCGTTCATATGTTCTCTTTCTACTCCATGCGTTCTTTCACCTGAAATTGGTTTCGATTCCTCATATTTCACTTTCTCACAGATCTGTTTAATAATGTTATGTATCTCAAAACTAACTCTCTGTACATTTCATCGCTCATGAGTAAATTAGTAAATTATAATGGTGATGAGATCGGGCGATGAGATTGGACAGAAATATAATGGTATACAGGGCTCCCCTTCTCATGGCAGCCTATGCACAATCGTTCATTCTTTTTCTAAGAGGTCATTTTATCAGAGGCTAGAAGTATCGACAACGGAAGAATTATCATTGAAAAGCGTGCGAGTAATGGCCTTACTTAACTGTGTGCAGGATGTCAATAATATTATTAGGGCTAAACTGGAAATGTTGAAATTATAACTATAAGTCTTCTCGTTTTAGGTTTTGCTGCAGTAAATATGGTTGTCATAATTATTTTGACTTTAGTTTTAAGATTTATTTGTATGTTTTTTTTTAAGTTTGGTAAGATTATCTAGACTGGAAATTGTATCATGGGGTTGAGAATTAAACCAGTGATTTCACATCAAAGAATGTCTTAACAAAACAATCTAAGATCTAACGAATTATTTGTACAGTTTTTAGACAAATAAATTGAATATAATTTTTTCATAAAATGATCTTTATTTTTTTAAATAAATTACATAAATTTTACCAGTTTTAGTGTTGGTCTCTAGCCCGCAAAAATTGCATAGTTTTCAAAAAAATGAGTGAGTTAGGACTACCTTTTATGGAAATAGTCATACATGAATGACTTACTTAACGCAGTTGAATCCCAAAAATGATATCTAATATAATACATTGCGTAAACCTCCTAATACAAAAAAATTATAACGTTTTCACCAATAAATATTAATTGGTTGATTTCTAAATCAACTTTTCAATTTAGATCAAACCACACACATCTTCAATTTGAATCGAATGACCAGATTAATAAGGAAACTTTACGCAATAAATCAACAAAAGAATGATGAATATATGCAGAAGGAAAACAATACCCATAAAACAAAGGTCTTCCTCTTCATTTACATGTTCATAGGGTAAAAAAGGTAGGTCTTCCTCTTCATTTACATGTTCATAAGGTAAAAAAGGTCTCAAAATTTTAAGTGAAGCTTTGAGTTTTCTAATAGACTAGCATTCAACTCCAAGACTTTCGAGTATATCAATACCTTGACTTATGTGCTGCAATTTGAGACATAAAACATTTAGTATAAAATAATTTTTGTTTTTATTTTTCATTTTAAATAATTATTATTTATGGTAACTATAATTAATTTATATTAGGCACTTTCGCAATGTAACAACAAGAAACAGTAAAAAGAAAGAATTTTCTATGATATCATTCAATGCAATAATTTCTATAAAAATGGGAAGAATAGTTATTTTATGCTAGCAAACTTCACAATGTAACAACAAGAAACACAGTAAAATAATTTTCAATGGTATCATTCAATGTAATAATTTCAAGTATAGTTTGGTTTAAAAATGGTCTATAACTGTAAGCCTTGTTTTAGGTTTTGCCACAGTGAACATCGTTGGAAACCTTTTGGTGTAATTTTCCATTGTTAAACTTGGATTGCTATTTATTTATGGGTTATTCTGAAAATGTAATTTCTTTTGAAACAATTTTTACATTCAATGCAATAATTTCTATAAGAATAGGAGGAAAAGTATAGTTTGGCTTAAAAATGGTCTATAACTGTAAGTCTTTGAAACAATTTTACATTTAATGCAATAATTTCTATAAGAATAGGAGGAAAAGTATACTTTGGCTTAAAAATGGTCTATAACTGTAAGTCTTGCTTTAGGTTTTGTCGTAGTGAACATGGTTGGAAACATTCTGGTGTAATTTTCCATTATTAAACTTGGATTGCTATTTATTTATGGGTTATTTTGAAAATGTGATTTCTTCTTAAACAATTTTTACATAATTAATTTTTGTTTGTGTATATTAGGAGAAAAATTGTTGTTTAATTTAATTTAATTTTATATGATTTATTTGACATAATTTAATTAATTAGGATTTAGTAAAAGAATTTTTGTATTATTTTGAGACAAATTTTATAATTAATATTTAAAGTTTTTTTAATAAATTATTCTAAAAATTGTAATTTAATTTCATGATTATAATTTTTTTACCATATCTAATTAGTACTTAATCTTAATAATTTGTATTTATCTTAATCTTTTTTTTTTTTTTTTAAATTTAATTTTTATCTTTTCTCTAAGCAATTCGATTAAGATTGGGTCATTCGTTCTCTCAACAATTCCATTAAGATTTTTGATTGTGCTATTTTTCTTTTTAAATTAGAGAAAAAAAAGATTTTGGATTGTGTTATTTTTATTTTTAAATTAGAAGAAAAAATACTTATTTTTATTATTATTATTATTTTTAGCCATTTGAATTTTAGTGAAATTATTTTTTTTTCACATGAAAAATACATTGTGTTTTATTAAATAAAAGCTATTAAAATAACAAAGACCTTGAGCTATAATCACTCACAAATTCTAAAAACCCAAAATATTAAGGACCTCAAGATCTATGAGAGGAAAGAAGAACAACAGTGGCTACTCCGCAAGAAGCAGAGTCTAAACAAGCTCACAAAACCTAATAAAAACAAAAGTAAATCTAGTGAAAATCTAATGAAAAGCAGGACTTAAAACCTAAGTAAATCCAATGAAAACAACATTGGTACATTCATATTCTGATTCAAATATCATGACATTGAAACCAGATAGGACTGGTAGGCTGAAGAAAAGATAAAAAAGAAAAGTCCCATGCAGAAAAACATACCATTTGTCAGATCATGCAAGCCCCAAAACTGCTGACAACAACATCGATACATTCATATTTTAATTCAAATATCATGACATTGAAACCAGATAGGACTGGAATGCTGAAGAAAAGATTAAGAAAAGTCCCACGCAGAAAAACAGACCATTTGTTTGATCATGCAGGCCCCAAAACCGCTGACAACACCATTGGAAATGATATTGTAACGAATGACACCAAGAAGAGAATGCATCCTATTTTGGAGAGGATATCAACCACTGGGTTCTATTCCCAGTAAATATGTGAGAGGGAGATGTGACTGAAAGATGCCAACATGGGGCGGATAAGCTACATCCACTGGGAGAGGAGAGGCAGCTTGAAGGAAGAGTGGCTTTGGGCTCATTCAATGACTGATCTGGAATCCCCAACAATGTTTATGTCCTTAATGGCCAGCCAGGAGGCACATCTCAGAAGTCCCCACAAAGCCACCAATTCTGCCAGGTTGTTGATACCAGCGCCAACATACCAGTAAAAGTGATAGGATAAACCGGGCTAAAGGATAATGAGGGCAATAAAACCATAAGCCCTCACCAATGAGGTGTCATAAAAAAATCCCACCAGTGAACATAAAACAAATGAGGCAGTGTCAAAAAATCCAATCGATGAAGAGAAAACAATTTCCCTAAGAACACAACTTATTTTGCTAGACTTCTGCCACCATGGCCCAATTTCTTGAAAGTAAGTCTAGATCTTGAAGCAAGTAATCCTAGGGTCAGGAGCTAGTTTCTGGAAGATACAGGTCTTTCAAGAATTTCTGTTGAGCCAGATGCCCCATAAAATATATAGTGGGAGCATTGTAAATTCCTTTTCCTGCACCATCCAATTATAGAGGAAAGTTTTGATAAAAAGACTGGTCCACAGTCACATTAAATTGAAGAAATTTTAACACCATATTCCAAATCTCCTCAATGTAGAAAAAGGGGACTCATGTCTTTGCTCGCCTTAGCACACATTGGACAATTGCCCAGACCTGGAATGCCCCTTCTATATAATGAAAGAAATAATACAGACCAAAACGTAAGTACGACTATTAGTTTTGCCTCTTCAAGTATTGATAAGGCCAGACGGTGTTGGCCCTTCGAAATTTGGTGCGTTGAGGTGGTGAATACTGAGGCTGTGGATGCATTGGAAGAGGTGTGGTGGTGATGAAGTTGGTGAGATAATTACGTATTTAATATTTTTTCTCTTAATTCTCTCACTAAAAATATTTGTTGAGAATTTTCTAAATATGTCTACACACTAATCTTTTTATCTGGAAAACTCCAAAACATCATCTTGAGTTGTTATTATCTTCCGTTGGGCTTTCTTCAGAATAAAAATTCTTCTTTTCTCTCTTGTACCTACAACTTAACTACGACTTCTAAATTAAACAAAATCTACCATTGCACTAGAAGGGGTGTGGCGGTGGGAGGAGTGTGGCCGTGATGAAGTCGGTGAGATAATTACGTATCTAACATATATGTTTTTCGAGTGAAAATATTAGAATACAATTATGGCTTGTTACAAGCAACAAAAGAAACATTTCAGTTTGAGTAGAGCATCCCATTTCCATAATTTGAACCACCAAGGGACACGAATCCCATGAATGAGGCCTTGCGATATGTTAGAGTATTCCTCCTTCACCGAAATGTTTCCATCATCATCACTGAACCACTCCAAGCAAGTCAATCTATCTTCTAACAACATCTATCTTACGAAAAACTGAAATGAAACACAACCGCACTAGAAACAAAGTTCAGAGGCTTCTCAGTCAAGAAATGAGGAAAGAAAAAAATAATAAAAATGTGAAAAAAGAAGTTGAAGTTTCAAATGAAGTAAAGTTAAGCTTAAAAAGTGATCACCTTCAATTTTATATAACACTACAAATTAAAACAAACTCTTTGTAAATAAAATCTAAAACTTAATTAAAATACACGATCTCAATAAAGCATTAACCACTTATAAAATATTAAATGGAATTTAAAAATACATGATTTCAACATAACATTAACGACTTTTAACATGATCCAAATAATAAACTATATGAAAATATTCCATTGTTCTGGCAAGAACATTTGATGGTTCTCAATTTCCAAATTATAAGCCATTTTAAAATATCTGATTTGTCTCTCAATGCTTTGGTAGGAGAAGAATCTTCTCTAATAGAAATTTGTGATGTTTCCCAGGAAGTAACTTGAAAATAAAAATAGAGGGTGAACAACACATCGGGGTGGGTGCTTTCGCACCTTCGAAATAACGATGTTTAGTCAAAGTATTAGATAAAAGGCTTAGTTGTATAAACGTCCTTTATTAACCAAGTGAGTTGTCTGAAAGATGCTTCTAGATTAGTTCGACCCTTGAAAATGATGATTTCAGCTGCTTCGACGATGCATTAATACCTATTTATATAGCTTGTTAATGGGAATTAAATGAGCGGGACTGTATATACCCATTATTAGATAACTGACTTGCCAAAATCCAATGGTGAGCATATACAACCCTGAATGCCCATTGACAAGCTACTTATTTTTAGTGTATTTCGACATCCTATAAATCTAGTTATAGATTACGTATTCCAAACAATACATATCTTATATTCCAAAGAATTCATTATGTTTAGCATTGAACCATCCTGATGTAGAACAGGCGTAGAAAATAACGCTTCCCATGTCGTCCTGTTTCTATCATGTTTTTTACCAACAATGATGCTTTCCCTCCCATTTCTGGCATCAAATCTCTAACATAATTCGTGCATGACAGAGATTCAACCTGTACAACTCCCACTCATATTCAAAAGGCACCGAGAGATTTGAGGTCATAGCGTCATAGTCAGGAAAGAAGGGACATAGGGGAATCATGAAGAGATCCAATGTCCGCAAGGAGCGTTTGACCATAATCATTTAAAAATTTCAGAATGGATGGTGAAAGGGTGTGATCACCCACTAAGCCCTTAATAACGTCTAGACCAATGATCACCTTGTCTCCCTTGCTAACCTCCGATTTGAGGTTGCCACATAGCCATGACTTAGATTTCATTAGACTTCACCAAATGTATGAGCCATTTCCTTTTTCTAGAGCTCCCAAACTCACCTAATCCTAACCTCCCATTTGAGGTTGCAACATAGCCATGACTTAGCTTTCATAAGACTTCGCCAAATGTATGAGCCATTTCCTTTTTCTAGAGCTCCCAAACTCACCTAATCCTCCAGGTCTAGGTTGGTAAGATATTTCTGCATGATGATCAAATGTGATATTCCCGTGCCATTAAAATCCCTCTAAATATTCTTGGTAAGCAGGGCAAGATTGAAAGATTGGGTGTTTCGAATGCCCCATCCCATCAGTTTCACTCCCGACGATTGTCTCCAAACTTGCCAAATGAAATTTCTGATTTTTTTCCATGCCACTCCATAAAAACTTGATGATGATTGAGTCAATTTTCCTGAGAACAGCCTTTAGGGGATGAAACAGGTGCATCCAATAAACGACAATTCCTTGAAAAACAACTTTAACCATGACTAGTCTTCCGCTTATAGTAAGCCATCTATGCTCCCATCTTAAACTTTATCTCTAGTCACCCACATCATCCATGTTACGTTTCCTTTTCCTACATCCAACATGTTATCTTAAAAGAAAAAAATAATTTTTTTTGTTCATAAAAGATATTTATTATTATATATTCAAACCTAAGTTTTAATATATTAAATTTATTTTCCAAATTTCCTTTCATTAAACTTACTACTTTCTTTAGGTAATACAAATTTAAAATATGTCAACCTTAATTATAAATAACGCTTTTTAATTTAATTTATAAGAGGTTGTGAGTGCATTTTTTTTTCCGGACATTCATTTATGGTCTAGTGTAAGTAAAAAAAAACTCGAAACATAAATTTGGAAAATCATTAAACACGATTAAAATTTTGAATAATATTTTGAAAAAATCAATAAATAATCAACATAATAATAAATTGTTTTATGGCCTTAGGCCTCCTAATTATGACTATTGAGCGCAACATGAGATGTTAAATTTTTTAATATAATGTATAAATTTGGTATAGGCTTCTCACCAAGACACAAATTAAACCTCATGATTGGATTTGAAGACTGACCACTTCAGAGCTGTTAGGATATTCCGACACATAGGAAATAGTTAAGTATAACTTGGTCTAGTATAGAGTTAGGTAAAGTGTGTTTCTTTACTATGTACATTTTGTAACTTACAATCCGATGGTCACGATATGTAGTGATTCGACGGTTCATTCTCTCCTTGGTATTACCGACACTTGATCCGTGGCTTAACACCCGATTGGTCCATGATTTCTATTTAAAGAGCATGGAGGGTCATTTGTAGGTTAACTGTTCATGAGAGAAGCTTATGTAAAATTTCATTCTTTTATTAATAAATTTCCTGAAGTGGCCACGTTGGCTCAGGCTGTGGACTGTTTCCCTCTTTGAGGATTTTAACCACGTCAAAATATTGTTGTATTGATCTGTGATCTGTGTGTGAGCGGTGTCCTTTGGTGTTCTGTTTGAGGAACTTACCCTCTAAATTCCTACATGGTATCAGAGCTATATGAGGGTTGCGTCCATTGATGATCCAAATTTGAAGCTGGTAGAACTGCATCCGACTGTCGTTTCCTATATCTATTGTTTCTGACTACTTTCGGGCTGAGAGGACTGCTCTACTGTGTTGGGAGCATCTGTTCTAGTGAGGAACCCCTTTCGTTTCACGCGAAAAGGTTTTCGGTAGCCTTAGCTACGTCAATTTTAAGATCTGGAGGTATACAGTGTTTATTTGCAGTTTACAGTTATTTTCTCTCTGTTTATTTCGGTTTCGGTTTATTTAGCCTTTTTTATTATTACCGATCTGAACCTTTCATTTCTGCGTATGCTCTTTGCCCCGCGATTCTATGCGATCTGGGCAAATCGGAAACAGAAAGGAAGGATTTTTCTCATGCGTATGCTCTTTTCCGTTGCGCCTTAGTGTGATCTCGGAAAATCAGAAACATTGAGGAAAATATTTAGTTTCCGGCTAAAGCTAACTTCGAGCCGCAAGGTTCGTTTTTTTTTGTATGTCCGTGTTGGGTTTTGTGTTTTTTTGTTTTGTAGGGAAAAAGAGCTTTCTCAAAGCAAGCACACAACCCAAAGCTTCAACCCCCCCCCCCCCTCTCTCTCTCACAAACTTTTTGTTTAGCTTACTTGGTCCAAAGCTAATTTATGAGAGTAGAGGTCTTGAGTTCAATTCTCCTTTTTGTGGGGGTGTATTTTTCATTTCCGCACATTCCCGCACTTTGTCGGCATCTTCATCAAATGTTTTTCAAAAAGCCATAACTTCTTCATCCGGAAGCCGTTTTTAGAGCCGTTTTTTTGAACCAGCCTAATTTTTCGAGCTCTTTCCATTGGAACACTTAGTTTCAGCATCTATAGCTTCAGTTTTTGTTCAAATGGAAAGTCCATGCCAAGTTATTCTTGACAACACCAACTACTTCCAATGGTGGTCCTACATTGTGGATTTACTTAGAAGTAAAGGTCTTTACAGAATAGCCTCAGGCCAAGAGACCAAACTGAAAGATGAAGATAAGGTAGATACATGGGAAAATAGGCAAGACCAAGCACGTGGGTTGATAGGGATGTCTATTTCTCCAGATCTTAGATTCCATATTGCAGAACTTGATACTCCTGATGAATCATTGAAACAAATTACTAAAGTTTTTGGAATCAAAAATGAACTTAGAGCCCATCAACTTGAAAATGAGTTGCTTACATTGGACCCCAATAATTTTTCTTGCATTGAAGATTTTTTGTCCAAGTTCAAGACCCTTAGACTTCTCTTGGAAGGTGTTAAGGTTAAGAAAGAAGATAGTAACCTTATCTATTCCATTCTTACTAAGTTGGGACCAGCCTACTCTGTGTTTCTTTCCACCTTCCATTCTACAAGAGAAGCCTTCATTTCTCAAGGACAAGACTACAAGTCCCCTTCCTTTGATTCTTTTTGTGATTCTTTAATAAGAGAACAAGAAAAACTCTTACACCTTGGTCTTCTTCATCTTGGAAACTCTTCTAAGAAAGCGTTAGCCGCCCAGCAACAACCAAATTCAAAGAATCCTAAGAAGTTGTATCCTAAAAGGAATGGTCCTAAACTGTAATGCCCCACTTAAATCTTATCCTACAAATTGTGTTAATATTCACATTATCTGAAAATATTGAGAAATATTGGTCTAAAATAAATTTATGATTTCCATTATTCAAATTCCCCACTTACCTTCTCAATTTGAATATTGTGTAGGATATGGTCTCCTTCCATTAATTCAAAATATATTTATTCATTCACATACCCCAATGTACCCTCACATTTACTAAGGAGAAGACATGGTCCTCTCCATGTAAGCACATTTCACATTCCCCAATGTACCCTCACATTTAATTGGGAGAAGACATAGTCCTCTCCATCTTATCATCAATATATATTTATTCATTTCACATTCCCCAATGTACCCTCACATTTACTAAGGAGAAGACATAGTCCTCTCCATCTTATCATCAATATATGTTTATTCATTTCACATTCCCCAATGTACCCTCACATTTACTAAGGAGGAGACATGGTCCTCCCCATGTAATTACACTTCACATTCCCAAATGTACTTTTCAGATTTACTTGGGAGAAGACATGATCCTTTCCCATTGAATTCTCAATTTTATATTCATATCACAATTCCAAATGTACACCTAGCTTAAAAGAGAAGTCAACCAAGGATGGGTGATAGTTAATGACATTAATGAGAGGTGGTTGAGGAAAGAGGGTATAAAAGGGAAGGGGGAAGGAAGAAAAAGGGGGTTGGAGTTTTGCTTAGGAGTGTGGGGGTTGGTTGTGATTGTTTGGCCTTGTTATGATTTTTGGGAGACCTTGGAAACCTGTGGAGGTTTCTTGGGTTTGAGAGGGGGAAAGTATCATTATCTAGTTTTGCACATTCTTCTTGAGGACACACTATATCTGGTTGGACTTGGGCACAGAGGGCTAGGGAACCTGTGGAGGTTTCCTGGGCTAGGAATTTATTTCCTAGTTGGCTGGGAGGTAAATCCGGTTGGGTCAGCCAGAAGGAGCGTTCAGCTGGAGCTATCACACAAAGGTATCGTCATCAACCGCCGGAACAGGTATTTTTCCATGGACTACTCTTGTTAAGTTGATATCAATGGAATGCTCACCTTAATTTATGTTGCTTATGATAAAATGATTAGATGTTAAATGTTTAAAGCTATGTGAAAAGGTCAGCAAGCTCCTTTTATTATTTATAAATTAACAGGAAAATAGATATGTTAGTGTATAACGAAATAAAGGCTCTAATAATAGGATTCAGGTTCTTACACATGGTATCAGAGCTTTAGTTCATAATCTGGGCCCAAAACCCACTAAACCCAAATTCCGCTGTAAGAAATTGGTAACCCTCATAAGGACTCATAATTCTAATATATAGATTCTTCAAATTTGCCTCCAAAGCCCACCTTGCACCCATTTACAGGTCTTAAATTGCCTCATCATAAACCTGATTTCTGGACTTGAAAATGCGGTATGAGCGCCTCTCAGAGTATGGTATCGGTGTCTGTCTAACTATTTATGAATTTGCAAACATAGAGAGGCGAGTGGCGAAGATATAGAGTCCAGGTTTAAACAATGGAAGTTATTAGAACCCCGCATTATTTTATGGAGGGCAGCCATTTCTTGTTGTTAACGGAGAACCTGATTGAGATGAAAAGCCTTCGACATCATAGATTCTCAGGGCAGAAATCAGTGATTTCGTGATGAAATTGCGCTGGTCCGATTATCTGCTAGTCTTCTCCAAAACGAGCAAATAAAAATTTGAGGTGGGTAGCACTCCTCCCGCATGTTTTGTCATGACAATCAATAATGCAATCAATGTTGCAATCTATATTAATCATGAATATGTATGATATGAGTGGCTGTCTGTTGTCTGTGAATCTGGTTTTTGTTTGCATTAACTCTTTATGGAATAAATTTCCCATATTTCATTGCCTGCCATGGGTAAGGTAAAAATAGAAAATTGCCACACAATTTATGGTATTTGTTTGCCGCCATGTGATAATGCGAAGTGGAAAATCACCGCACATTTTCAGTTCCATTCACACATTTTCATTTCCAGTTCATAGGTTAAAATAGACATGTTTATCTAGATCTGGAAGCAAAGGAAAATAGGGTTCGGATCGAATAATTTATCAGGTGATGGCTGGCTTTTGCCAAAAGTTTATTAGTTTTTTTTTTAGTCGGTTCTAGTCGCGAAAAAGCTTATTACTGGGTTCCTGTAATGGCCTGGATAAGGTCCACAAAACTTTCTGTCTGCTCATATTCTTTAGTATTTTGGAAAAACAATGTGCGCGCTGATCCTGGGAATGACCAGCCCCGCTCCTATACATCACCAGACAAAATCAGAACTACTCTGTTTCTGCAGACAATTTGTCTGCCTACGGATGCGAACGATATAAGTCTACCAGAGCTCAATGTATAGTCGGGATCCTCATAGTAGGATCTATCCATGACTCCAAGTCTCCTTTCTGAAGAAAGATAATCTTGATCTTACCAAGATAATAGGGATCTCCTCACTCAATCAATAATGATGAGTCTAGGTGGCCCTCCAATGTACTGAATAAAAATAAAAAATAAAAATAGATCATTGACTTCCAGCCTTTCTTTAAAGGAAGATATCAGCTTCCTCTTATATGCGAGGATCTCAATACACATCATGGCTCCCTTTGAACATCGGAAAAGTATGCTTGTTCAGAGCATATCCATCAAGCCATCTGCACCCTGCTCTTCATCCTTCGGTCTATACACCAAAGTCAGCCAATCATGCTGCCTCTTAAGACAAGGATATCATTTTTAGAGTCATCAGATATCATATTATAATCAGTTGTCATGAATCAACACCCTTTGACATGGTTATCCTTCTTGAAATAATCTATGGCTCCCTCTGAGGCCATACGTCAGATGGTCATTTAGCTTTCATCGATGAGCTTGCTAAATGATTTCTTCCATGTGCATGAAACTACTCAATAGGGATGATTTTCTCATCCAGCCATTTGTATCCATATGACCATGACAAGTGGCTTTTCTCTGCCTTCTGAATTTCATCATCTTCCTTTGAATTGAGGAAGTATAACATCAACTGCTGTATAAGGAATAAGTAGTGCTGCTATATCAAGGATATCCAGTTTCAAATCATCTGTTGAGATGAGCGATTTGCCGAAACCTTTCCTAACCAGGATATTCCTTTATGTTGTATTCCTCCAAAAACTTGTCACACAATTACCTCTGTACTTCATCAAAAGTCTTTTGCGCAAGATGTCAAGGACGAAGTGTTAGATCTGTCCTTAAATTCATCAGACTGTCTAGAACTTACACATCTTGTTCACAACTTCGATTGTGAACAAGATCCATTGTCAATGCTTCTGTTAGAGTTTTTGAATATTATCACTACTGATGAAAAGTAATAAAGTAATATAGATCGTTGAACTAAAATGAATTGACTGAGCTGTCATACACACAGTTGTGATGCCATCTTACATAAGAAGTCAACCATGTTATTGTCAGCCAAGATGAGAATGGCGAAGATCAATCATACCACTGAGATGGTATACCACTGTGATGCCAATATAGCTGCCACTGAGATGCTATAACCACAGTGATACCAAGCGAAGAGGAATAACATAGTGATGCCATACGTAGAACAATGAGAGGAGGGTTGAGCCTTTTCTTTCAATCTTGACGCATTACCAGGAATTTTGAATTGTCTTAGAAAGTTGAAAAGTTACAGATGGAGTATAGCCTTTGACTACTTATGGATGGAATTAACACTTTTACAACATATGGATTACCTCATTACCTTAGAACCACCTGTAAATGTGCTCAACGAAGACCTTAAAAGAACGCAGTAAGCTACAAGCCCATAAGCCCTTTCAAAGTTTGTCTGCTCGCCAAATCGTTTAAAGTTCCTTAAGGCCATACGTGATTTCAGAGAGAGAACAATGAACTCTTCTTTTGTTAGTGCCAATATTGGTCGGTCTACTGAAGGTATATATGCTAAGTAGAATTGTACTAAGATAAGGATCCGCAAAGAATAGAGCTTGACTTCAAATAATCCTTCTTGCACCTGATCTTTGCTCTTCTTGAATTAGTTGTCACTGAAAGTTCATCAGAAAGATACAGAGTACAAGATCTCATGAATTAAGCTATCTAAGATCTGAAACAATCCTGTTCACAAGTTCGTTTGTGAACAAGACTACTGCATAGCACAGTCACTACTGCATGGCACAGTCATGGTCATACGAGCTGTAACATAGCTATCATCACTGGTTCAGAACTGTAACTATATAGATTTGACAAGTATCCAAACTTATCCAAACTGATCTACACATAATTACATAGGAGAGATGTAAATCCAAGTGCAGTGTGACTATATGCAATGGCAACTTATCAGAGACCAAACCTAACAGTGATGACACTTTCAACAAGGTTCCTGAGTTGCCGTACCATCCTAATAACTGCTTCAATGAGATGTTGATGTGCTAAGATACAAATATCAATACTACAAATCGATATTACTATGATGCCACTGTTATCAGTTCTAATGATATTACTAATGATAAATTAGAGAATCAGAATTATCAAAAACATCACATCTCCCTCTGAATATTGGGAAAGCAAGCTTGCCCATAACCATCAAGTCATTTGCAACCTGCTATAAATCCTTTGGTCCATGAGCTATAATTCTCCAATCATAATTATGCAACTCTTTTGCAGTTCATCAGAGTCATTAAACTCAACTGTCATGACTTTCTTTCCTAAAAAAAAATCAGACAAGCAAAATCATCAGGGATTTTATACCTCCTTCTGAAGTCTTGTTGTAGATTGATTATGGTCCTTCTTCAACCAAGAAGAAGAAATCTTCTCATGAGATTATCTCAACACAATTATTGCAAATACTGATATGCAATGAAAGTAAGAAAAATGATAGGAGTGAAGTACAATATCAAAGTAAGAAATAGGAGTTAGTTCAAATTTCAAGACAACAACGAGAGAAATAACTAAGTAGTGAGAATGCTTGTACTCCCAAGCTTGGATTGCACATTTCAATTGTAGATAATGGTCTCCACAATGTACTAAAACGTGTAATATCAATATGATTACAAGAGAAGGGGAAACTCTTATTTATACAAAAGGAGGGACTGATATGGGATGCTTAGGCTCTTACGTATTGAATTAATCATACACACACTAATTATCAGTTTGAAGCCTTATTTTACATTGCTGGTTTTGTGCAAAATATTAATAACTAGTGGTTGGAGCATTATTACAAAAGATGAACATACCCATAAAATAGTTGTTTTACGTCAATTTATCTGCATGATAAAAAGGTTGTGATAAGGTTCAAAGGTTGTGAACCTGTTGCCATATCAACTCCCAGGGCAATGCAATCCTGTGTTAGTGCTAGAGGCACCCAAGCTCACATCTCAACATCATAACTCCATCCTCCCCACCTTGTCTAACCATCTAACTCCACCTCTCGTTTCTACACCGAAAGTGCTGGAACACATTTCAAAACATCTTGAAACATTTCAAGGGAATTTCATGATTTGAAAATGCAGGCCCATGTTTCTTACACATTTCAACTTAGCAGTGTTTGTTTCACGCCAATAAAAACACTTAAAAAGTGTGGGAGCCACAACAAGCACACAAATGCCCACTCATAGTAAAATAAAAACAAAGTAATTCTAAAATCATTTCTAAAGTACACTAAAAAAATTCCTTGCCAACTCTAACCGATGTGGTAGCTTCCTATATCTGTCTCATGGATTGCAGGGCAAGTTTACGCATTTGCTTGAGATCAAAACAATAAATTGCCAAGTACTTGGTTGGGGTAGAAGCAATGTAAAACATTATTGAGGACATCTTCATATTTCAAAGGTATATAATACAATATCTCAAACTATATAAGATATGAGGCTTCCTATAAGCCAAATTAGATATTTATAAAACTATAGGGTAGAATTATTAAATATGCAGTAAAGAAAGGAAATTTAAAGTTAATTATTAGTTAGATGTAATAATATACAGTTAAAGGATATTACGGATATTTAGGGAAGAAATATATTTTATTTAGTTATCTCAAACAAATTAGATATAGTATCATTATATGTTCACATTTAAATGGAAAATATTAATGATAATTGATATTATTATTTTATATATATATAAAAGGGGGGAGTGTATGCTCAAAGAGCCAAAGAACTAAAATCAAAAGATTGTCCAATTAAAATCTCAACAACTATTGGAGTTGGTTTCCCTACTTAGCTTCAAAGGCGAATATTATGTTCATTGTGCCTCGAATAGTTTTGATACATCTATGTCTAATAGATTAATGGTTTTGAGAGTTTTTGCTTATATGTAAATAGGATTAATGGTTTATTGGTGAATACACAAGAATGGTTCAAAATTTCATTTTATATGAGTATTTTTGAAAGCCAGTATGTGAGTCAGCTAAGAGAGACAAGTCCTAGGATGGATTAATAAGTCTTAGATATTGAACAGATTTTGAACAAATCAAAATGGTGAGGACGCGAAGGAACCAAGGGCCTGGGGAGTCTTCACAAGGACCTCCTTCAAATAACCCATTATCTTCACCAGAATTGACTCTCATCCTGCGTTCCTTGGAAGGAATTAATGAAACCTTAAGAGGACGCCAAACAAATGAAATGGAAGGGGAACACCCTTCATCAGGGTTAGGGAACCCCGAGGGATCTAGAGACTATGATAGAAGACCTCCAGTTGAGGACATTACTAGAGAGCTCCAGAAGATTAAACTCCCAGAATTTGCAGGAGGTCGTGCCAGTGAGCGTGCAGAAGCCTGGTTAGAGGGGATGGGAAGGTGTTTCGCACTAAGGGATTACAATTCCAATTCCAAAGCCAAAATAGCAATATTCCAACTCAGAGATAGTGCTCTGAATTGGTGGGGTAACTTGGAGCGTCAACTGCACCTCACTCCAGACACAGTTACTTGGGAATTGTTTGAGGAGAGGTTTAGGAAGAAGTACCTACCAGCATATTATGAAGAACAACAGGTAGGAGCCTTCCATGCCCTGATACAAGGAGGTCGTACTGTAGAAGAATATGAAATTCGATTTATGGAATTAGTCAAGTACGTTTCCTACATGGATACTGATCAGCGCCAAGCGGATCGTTTTATGTATGGATTGAGACCTAAGATTAGGGCAATGGTACGGATGTGGAAACCATCCTCAGTTGCAGAAGCTATAGAACAGGCTCGTTATGTCGAAGAACACCTAGATTTAAAGGGTGAAGGCAGAGCTATCTTTCCACGTCAAACAGGGTTTATGGGTAAGGCCCCTCGTACCTTCCCAAGGGGGGGAAGTCGGAGGCCACCACCATATGGAAACAGGGTTATACCTAGAACACCAACAGTAGGAATTTCCATGGTTTCTAGTGCAGCTTCACCCACAGTTTCAAGGGCGCGTACAAATCAAAGTCATAGGTGAGGAACAACAAGTGGGGGTAGGGGTTCCAGGGGAAGAAACTCTTTCCAAAGAACTCCACATCATTCGGTTCAAGGTCCACCACGCATCACTTGTTGGGGATGCGGAGGACCTCATTACCAGCGGGACTGCCCAGAGTTTCGAACCAGTAACAACAGAAGAGAGGGAAAAGAACCAATAGGGGGAGCAGGTAGCCACCACCGAATCTATGCCGCAGTTGACAATCAACAAGTTGAACACCAGTCTGCCGTGGTAGAAACCTCAGGTATGATAAACAAAGTAAAAGTTAAAATTTTGTTTGACTCTGATGCTACAGATAGTTTCATTTCACCAGTTGCATTAGAAAAATGTGGGCTGGCAACCTATGAGCACGATGAATTTAAACAAGTTGAGATGGCTTCTGGAATAAAACAAGCAGTAGGGCCTAGTGTTGACCAATGTCAGGTAAACCTCGGGGTGTGTATGACTAAGTTGAAGGCATATGTCACAGAATTGGGAACGTATGATGTAATTGTTGGAATGGACTGGCTTGAAGCTCATCGAGCTTTGGTAGACTGTTTCAAGAAGAAGGTGATCTGTTTAGATGATGAAGGTAGGCCAATTGAGATTTGTGGAATCAAGAGGGGAGTGTCCTTACGATTCATATCTATGATGAAGGTAAAACGTTGTCTCAGACAAGGTTGCAAACTGTATTTGGTCAAGACTGTAAGTGACCAGAAAGGACCTTCCCTGGATCAACATCCAGTTTTGGCTGAATTCAAGGATGTTTTTCCAGAGGAATTGCCTGGATTACCTCCTGTAAGAGAGATTGATTTCACCATTGATCTGAAACCAGGTGCAGAACCAATATCTAAGACACCCTATAGGATGACAACTCCAGAGCTTTATGAGTTGCAGATGCAGTTAAAGGAGCTCTTAGACTTGGGATTGATCAGACCTAGTATTTCCCCTTGGGGTGCACCAGTAATTTTTGTCAAGAAGAAGGATGGTTCCCTGCGCCTATGCATAGATTATAGAGACTTAAACAGAGCCACGATAAAGAATCGGTACCCAATACCTCGAATAGATGACTTATTTGATCAAATGAAGGGGGCAGCGGTCTTCTCAAAAATCGATCTACGATCTGGGTACCACCAATTGAGGATAAAGGAGGAAGACATCTCAAAAACTGCATTTCGAACTCGATTTGGGCACTATGAGTTCGTAGTTGTTCCATTCGGTTTAACTAATGCACCAGCAGTATTCATGAGCCTCATGAATGGTGTGTTCAGGAAGTATTTGGACCAATTCGTGCAAGTCTTCCTTGATGACATTCTTATATATTCCAAGAATGAAAAAGAGCATGAACAACACCTAAGGGTAGTATTGACTTGTTTAAGGGAAAATCAATTGTATGGGAAATTGTCAAAGTGTTCCTTCTTTCAGAAGAAAGTCCATTACCTTGGGCACATCATTTCGGGAGAAGGGATTTTTGTTGACCCGGAAAAGGTGAAGGCCATAATGGATTGGCCAGTACCAAAAAATGCCCGTGAGGTACGTAGCTTTATGGGGCTAGCTGGGTATTATCGCAGGTTTGTGGAAGGGTTTTCAAGGATTGCAAAACCCATCACCACATTACAGCGAAAGGGGGTTAGGTATGAATGGACAAATGAATGTGGCACTGCATTCACAGAGCTGAAGAGGTTACTAACTAGTGCACCGATCCTTCAAGTACCAGACATGACAAAAGACTTCACTGTCTGCACCGATGCTTCGACGCAGGGATTAGGTGCAGTATTGATGCAAGAAGGCGGAGTAATAGCTTACACTTCTAGGAAATTGAAGAAGCATGAAGAGTTATATCCTACCCACGACTTAGAATTGGCAGCAGTGATGTTAGCCTTGAAGTTATGGAGACACTACCTCATTGGGAGAAGATTTGAGTTAAGAACAGATCATCAAAGCCTAAAGCATCTCTTCACTCAAAGGGATTTGAACGCCAGACAAAGGCGATGGAGCGAATTCATGAGTGAGTATGATTTTGAAATCTCATACATCAAGGGAAAGGAGAATGTAGTGGCGGATGCACTAAGCAGGAGGCCACGAACTTTCTCCCTAGTAGCCTTAAAGGTAAATTTAAGGGAGCGGATATTGGAGAAACTCTTTGAAGATAGTTGGTATTTAAAAGTCATCTCAGCTATCCAAAATGGGAAACAGATAGAACCAAAGTTTGAAGGATATGTCCTTGAATCAGATGGGCTATTGAGATTCCAAGGGAGAATGTACGTACCTAAGGAAGGGGGTATAAGAGAAACCATCCTCGGAGAGTCTCACAGAGCACTCTATTGTGCACATCCTGGGGTAAAGAAGATGTACGCAGACACAAGGAAACTCTTCTTTTGGGCAGGCATGAAGCATGACATAGTCCAGTTTGTCGCCAAATGTCTTGAATGTCAGCGAGTGAAGGCTGATCATTGCCATCCAGCAGGACTCCTACAACCTCATGACATCCCTACATCTAAATGGGAAGTAATTTCCATGGATTTTGTGGTGGGTTTGCCACTCACTTCCCAGAGGCACAATGTTATATTGGTTATAGTTGATAAATTGACCAAAAGTGCCCATTTCATCCCAGTAAGGGACACTTACGATGTTACGGATGTGGCGCGAGTGTTTGTCAATGAAGTTATCCGACTGCACGGATTGCCCACAAAGATCATTTCTGATAGAGACTCCCGATTTACATCTAGGTTTTGGACAAGTTTGCAGTCAGCACTGGGAACTCAGTTAAACCTAAGCACTGCATATCATCCAGAAACAGATGGGCAGACCGAAAGAGTAAATCAGGTTCTGGAGGACATGCTTAGGATGTACGTCATGGATAATCAGACTCAGTGGGAAAGGTACTTACCATTAGTAGAGTTTGCCTATAATAACAGTTATCATAGTTCAATCGGGATGCCTCCTTATCAAGCTCTATATGGAAGACCTTGCAGGACGCCGTTGAGTTGGGAAAAGTTGGAGGACCGAGTGATAGTTGGCCCAGAATTAGTTCAAGAAATGGAGGAACAAGTAAAGCAGGTTCGGCAAAGGTTAAAGGAAGCACAGGATAGACAGAAGAGTTATGCTGATTCACATAGGATTGATCACAGTTATGAGGTAGGGGACCAAGTTTTTATTCGTATCCGGCCCAACAAAAGCACCATCCGGTTTGGGAAGGGGACGAAATTGTCACCTCGGTTCGTAGGACCTTTTAGGATCAAGGAGAAGATTGGACCAGTTGCCTATCGTCTTATACTGCCGCCCCATTTGCATAAAACTCATGATGTTTTTCATGTATCTTTTTTGCGACATTATGTTTCTGATGAATCTCACAAACTGGATTGGCAGGACTTGCAGGTCTCGGACATGGGAACCGTAATGGTAGAACCATTACGCATATTGGACCGTAGGGTTCGACAGCTCAGACGTCGCACGGTGGACCAAGTTAAGGTCCAGTGGGACAAGTATAGCCCAGGATCTGCTACCTGGGAGGATGCAGAGACTATGCATCGTGACTACCCCTCACTTTTTGAGCATCCGTGATGCCTATTTTGACTTAGATAGCTACCTATGTTAAGATCCTATTTCCATGTTATTTATTTATGAACATTATGTAATATTGATGCATTTGGTTGACACATAAAACTACTTATATGAATCAGTTGATAGATTTGATATTTATGATAGAAATGGTTGATGTATGGACTACATGTATGACTCACTTAGTGATGGACTATCTAGTGGGTAACTTATCAGAATTACTTTGGTTCATATATAGCTCAAGTGGATATGATTTATTTAAATGAATGACTTAGCGAGAATTCTTAGATTGACACATGGATACTAGACTTAGTAATGTGATGATTATATATCTTGTTGTATATAAATGCACGAATGAGAGGCTAACCCGCAGGGGAAGAGAACTATGTGATAGCCAAGAGGGAAGGATGAGACATCTCATGAGGAAGGTATAATGTACATTATTTTACTTCATTGGTATCTACTTGATATGCACTCTTATGACACAAGAAAAAAAAAATGCAAATGACAGGTGGCAAGACGACCTGACTGGATTATTCGATGACAAGTCCAACCAGCTCTGTAGTGTGGTCTGTGCTCTGAAGGAGGGGTGGAGGTGTTTCCCACCGTGTATCCTCCGAAACCTGGAATCGTGGGGAGGATAGCTGAACGCTCCCCCTAGACGTGTGATGACGATTGCCAGATTCCTGCTGGGGAAAGTTTGGTCGAGGCATTCGACGCTCCCACCATGTCGGTTTTATTAGTGGTCAGTATGGCCTTTGCCACTGATAAGGCAGCAGAGGACGGATAGGGTGGGAACGGAAGTAGGCCAAGGTGGATAGGAAGCTATAGATCAGTTGGAGACTCTTGATGGGAAGTAATGCCATTTTCTGACTCATCGAATTTTAATGCTATAACTCTTTCTGGTTTGCTATGCTTTCAAACTCCTTGTATCTTTTCATTCTAACTTCGGGACGAAGTTTTCTGAAGGAGGGGTGTATGTAATGCCCCACTTAAATCTTATCCTACAAATTGTGTTAATATTTACATTATCTGAAAATATTGAGAAATATTGGTCTAAAATAAATTTATGATTTCCATTATTCAAATTCCCCACTTACCTTCTCAATTTGAATATTGTGTAGGATATGGTCTCCTTCCATTAATTCAAAATATATTTATTCATTCACATACCCCAATGTACCCTCACATTTACTAAGGAGAAGACATGGTCCTCTCCATGTAAGCACATTTCACATTCCCCAATGTACCCTCACATTTAATTGGGAGAAGACATAGTCCTTTCCATCTTATCATCAACAAATATTTATTCATTTCACATTCCCCAATGTACCCTCACATTTACTAAGGAGAACACATAGTCCTCTCCATCTTATCATCAATATATGTTTATTCATTTCACATTCCCCAATGTACCCTCACATTTACTAAGGAGGAGACATGGTCCTCCCCATGTAATTACACTTCACATTCCCAAATGTACTTTTCAGATTTACTTGGGAGAAGACATGATCCTTTCCCATTGAATTCTCAATTTTATATTCATATCACAATTCCAAACGTACACCTAGCTTAGAAGAGAAGTCAACCAAGGATGGGTGAGAGTTAATGACATTAATGAGAGGTGGTTGAGGAAAGAGGGTATAAAAGGGAAGGGGGAAGGAAGAAAAAGGGGGTTGGAGTTTTGCTTAGGAGTGTGGGGGTTGGTTGTGATTGTTTGGCCTTGTTATGATTTTTGGGAGACCTTGGAAACCTGTGGAGGTTTCTTGGGATTGAGAGGAGGAAAGTATCATTATCTAGTTTTGCACATTCTTCTTGAGGACACACTATATCTGGTTGGACTTGGGCACGGAGGGCTAGGGAACCTGTGGAGGTTTCCTGGGCTAGGAATTTATTTCCTAGTTGGCTGGGAGGTAAATCCGGTTGGGTCAACCAGAAGGAGCGTTCAGCTGGAGCTATCAGACAAAGGTATCGTCATCAACCGCCGGAACAGGTATTTTTCCATGGACTACTCTTGTTAAGTTGATATCAATGGAATGCTCACCTTAATTTATGTTGCTTATGATAAAATGATTAGATGTTAAATGTTTAAAGCTATGTGAAAAGGTCAGCAAGCTCCTTTTATTATTTATAAATTAACAGGAAAATAGATATGTTAGTGTATAACGAAATAAAGGTTCTAATAATAGGATTCTGGTTCTTACATAAACCAAACAAGGGTCCTAAGCAATTTCAGCCTCAAAATGAAAAATCATTTCAACAAAATGATAAGACAAACAAAAACAAAGGGAAGAAGACTGATAGACATTACAACTTTTGTAATCGAGATGGCCACTTAGAATCCAAATGCTTTAAGAAGATGGAAGCCTTGGAAGCAGCAATGAAGAAGCATAACATCCATTTGGAGCACTCTTCAACTTCAACTTCATCTTCAGGAATGGCACTTTCTGCATGTGGTTGTCAAGCATCTCGATCTGGCTATGCACTAAATGTATCTTCTTCTTCTCATTCTCATGAGTGGCTCATTGATTCTGGAGCTTCTTATCACATGGCCAAAAACAAAGCCATGTTTTCTTCTTTAAATGATTGTAACACCAAAAATATATATGTTGGTGATGATAGATCTCTTAGTGTTGTAGGGACTGGAACTGTTCATATAGACAATGGTCAATTTAATGATGTATTATGTGCTCCAACCTTATCCTGCAACCTTTTATCTGTATATCAGATAACTCATTCAGGTGAAGGTAAAATCGTTGAATTTTCACCTCACGATGTTGTAATTAAGGACCTAAGATATCTTAGACAGATTTTAGCTACTGGCATTGCTGATGATTCTACAAGGTTGTATAAGTTTCACAACTTTGGGTCATCAAATCTTCCCTCAGTATTTGTTGCTCATAATGATGAAGTGAGCAAACTTTGGCATGTGCGATTTGGTCACTTAAACTATCGCTCCCTTGAGAATCTATGTAAAGAAAATATGGTGACATCTCTTCCAATGGTATCTTGCAGTGATGGTGCTTGTTTCGGATGTGTACTCGGAAAACATCATCGGGACAGTTTTGAAAAACGTGCCTCTTGGCACGCCTCAACCCCTTTACAGCTTGTGCATAGTGATTTATGTGGTCCACTTCCAGTTGTTTCATTCTCTGGCTACAAGTATTTCTTAACTTTCATTGATGATTTCTCCAAACGCACTTGGGTATACTTCTTAAAACTCAAGAGTGAAGTCTTTAACATGTTCTTGGCCTTTAAGGCCTTTGTTGAAAAACAATCTGGACATCAAATTCTTAAGCTAAGATCTGATAATGGCGGAGAATATGTTAACAACAAATTCATCAACTTTTGCACTGAGAATGGAATTCAAATGCAACATACTGTTCCATATACTCCACAACAAAATGGTGTAGCTGAAAGGAAGAATCGCACCTTAAAGGAAATGGCTAATTGTATGCTTCAATCTAAAGGACTTAGTCTTAATTATTGGGCACAAGCAATTAACTATGCAAATTACATAATAAATCGCATTCCTACTAAGGTTTTAAAGATTATCACTCCAGAAGAAGCATGGAGCTCAATTAAACCAGATGTAAGTCACTTTCGTGTTTTTGGAAGTGAAGAATGGGCCCATATTCCAGATGAGAAACATAAAGCTTTAGAACCTAAGAGTGAAAAATGTATTTTTGTTGGATATTCTGAAGATTTCAAAGGATATAGACTTATTCCACTTAAGTCGAAGAATGTTATCATTAGAAGAGATGTAAAGTTTGCTGAAAATATATCGGCCTACGAGCCTAGTTCGACGTATGTGCCACCTCTTCCTATCTCTTCTACTTTTGAAAATATTTCTTCTTCAGATGATGAAAGCGAGGATGACAATCCTCCCCCACCTTCTAAGGATCCTCCTTCAGCTCCTCAGCTTCCAAAATGGGTCCGTGCTACTCGGGATGCAGCAGGTGATCTTGCTGGTGATCCTACAGATCAGCGACGTACACATTCTCAGTTTGATAGCGCCTCTTCTTTACTGGCTCAAGCTTCAGTGAATTATGATCCTGACACCTTTGCAGAAGCTTCAGGCCATCTAGATTGGGAAGCAACTATGAATGAAGAATATCATTCATTATTGGCAACTGATACATGGGATCTTGTTCCTCTACCAAAGGGACGAAAACTTGTTAGATGCAAATGGGTTTACAGAACCAAGTATGGACCAGATGGGAAAGTTGATAAACATAAAGCTCGTCTTATTGCTAAGGGTTTTTCACAAGTTGAAGGAATTGAATACACTGAAACCTTCTCCCTTGTTGCCAAAATGAACTCTATCCACCTTGTTCTTTCCCTTGCTGTCTCTTTCAAATGGGAAGTCCATCAGATGGATGTTAAATCTGCCTTCTTGCATGGGGACTTGCATGAAGAAATCTATATGGAACAACCTATTGTCTTTATACAAACAAACTCTAGCGTTGTATGTCGGCTTAAGAAATCCCTTTATGGTCTCAAGCAAGCTCCTCGAGCTTGGTATGCCAAAATGGATAACTTTCTTTTAGAAAATGGTTTTTCTAGGTGTCATTCTAACAATACTGTCTACACCAAGAAAATGGGTAAGTCTCTTATCATTCTTGTTCTTTATGTTGATGATCTTTTCGTGACTGGTAGTGATCCCAAACTTATAAACCATGTGAAGTCTAGCCTTAAAAGGAAGTTTGAAATGACAGACTTGGGACACGTACATTATTTTCTCGGTCTTCAAGTCTTGCAATCCAAGGAAGGTATTTCCCTTTCCTAGTCCAAGTATGCCTGTGATATTCTATGCCATTTTCACATGGAAGACTGTAAGCCAGCCCCTTCTCCCTTTCAGTCTGGAGTCAAACTTTCAGTCACTTGTACTTCTCCTGAAGTTGATGCTACCTTATACCGTCAAATTGTAGGAAAATTTTTGTATCTAACCCATACTCGTCTTGACCTTTCCTTTGCCCTTGTTGCTCGGTTTATGCAAAACCCACATGAAAGTCATTGGAAAGTAGCTAAAAGAATACTTCGTTATGTTCGAGGTACAGTTCAGTTTGGGATTCATTACAGTGCTGAAGTAGCTCCTCTATTGGTTAGTTTCACTGATTCCAATTGGGCTAGTGACCTTGATGATCGGAAGTCTACTGCAGGTTATGTGTTCACTCTTGGTTCAGGACCTATTACATGGGCTTGCAAGAAACAAGGTGCCATTTCTCTTTCTTCAGCAGAAGCAGAGTATCGTGGTGCCGTAGAAGCCAGTAAGGAAGCCTTGTGGCTTCGTCAGATCCTGTCAGAGTTTGGCTTTCAGCAGTAGCATCCAACTACACTTTGGTGTGATAATCAAAGTGCCATTCAACTATGCAAAGATCCAGTCCAACATCAGTGCAGCAAACACATTGAACTGCACATGCACTTCATCAGAAAGCTCATTCATGACCATGTTCTTGAAGTGCAATATTGTTCAACAAATGATCAAGTTGCAGACATCTTTACAAAGGCTCTCATAGAGGTGAAGTTTACTAAACTTCGATTTATGGTTGGAGTTTAGGAAGTTGTCACTAAGGGGGGATAGGCTCTAGTGCCTCCTTCCTTCTCCTATTGTGTCATATTTGTAAATCCTTCAATGCTATCCCAAGTTGTTCTTAAGGGGGCATGTTAGGATACTCCGACACATAGGAAATAGTTAAGTATAACTTGGTCTAGTATAGAGTTAGGTAAAGTGTGTTTCTTTACTATGTACATTTTGTAACTTACAATCCGACGGTCATGATATGTAGTGATCCGACGGTTCATTCTCTCCTCGGTATTACCGACACTTGATCCATGGCTTAACACCCGATTGGTCCATGGTCTCTATTTAAAGAGAATGGAGGGTCATTTGTAGGTTAACTGTTCATGAGAGAAGCTTATGTAAATTTCATTCTTTTATTAATAAATTGCCTGAAGTGGCTACGTTGGCTCAGGCCGTGGACTGTTTCCCTCTTTGAGGGTTTTAATCATGTCAAAATACTGGTGTATTGATTTGTGATCTGTGTGTGAGCGGTGTCCTTTGGTGTTCTGTCTGAGGAACTTACCCTGTAAATTCCTACAAGAGCTAAATAAATATTTTCACTAACGTGGTAGCATATTCATAGGTTAAAATACAATATTGTCATGAAGTCATTAAATAATTAAAAACTTCAGAACAAATCAAGAAAACCTTGGCGAGAGGGTCGTTTAAAATTTGGATCGAACAATTTCTAATTTAACTTCCCATCTTTTCGAATTTTCATTCGAAAATTGTGTTAATTTAATAATTAAGTTGTGGTGTATATTGGAATTGGATTTGAGAAATTGTGATTATTTGATTTCATCTAATACATTATTATATGAAAATATTTAAACAATTTAGTTCTAAATTAAAAATAAAATATTTAATTTAAAAACATTTAGTTCCCCACCTATTAAGCACATTGAAATCAAATAATTTCATTTGGTTACTAATGCATATAACAACCATGAAATTGTTGCAATATCCCCAGATAGAGTTACCTAGTTACCCAGATGAGCTAGAGAGTGCCGATTCCAGAATTTGAGCATATATATTAAAAGCAGTGATGATGTCTTCTAGGTAGGGTAGAGTCATTTTTTCTGTTTTTTCCTTATGGTTTTAGTTTTCAGTAGGTTGAATTTTTGAATGTTTCATGCAGTATAGGCAATTAATATTTGCTTTGTAATGTATTTTTAGTTTTGTTTTTGGAGGTGCTTTATTTTTGTATGATCTCTTTACCTTCAAATTTGAAAATATATAACTTCGTTTATTAATATAGATATTTTTGTGATTGCACGTCACAAAATCTCGCCATTCCTCTCAATCGATTTTTCCATCACCCTTGGTATCTGCATCAACAAATGTGGTTGATATGGGTTTCAATGCACCGAGACTGTCTCAAGTCAAATAGTTTAAATGCAAATGCAATTTTGTCCTCTTTAGATGCATTTGGATGGAAAATTCTCAATGATCACACAAATTTTCCGAAACTCTATAACTCCATTAAGCTTGGTGTCAAAGATATCAAAAACCCTGTCTACAAAGAGGTTCTCCTTTTGAGAGCTTCTACAGAGTGCTAGTTGAAATTCTTCCTTGTTAAGACAACACCAACGAGGTCTTTCTGTCCAAGTGGTTGCTTAGCAATTTTAGTGTCGGACCCAACACAACCCATAACAAAATCTGTTGCATAATCCAATAATGCAACTGCCACAAACTTTCCTCTTACTTCAAAATTTCTTAGTGTATGCAATCAATCAACAACATAATATGCAATAGATAAATCCACAACCCCTTCCATAATTATTAACAATGTTAGATTATTAATGTATCTCTATCATATTTATTAATATGGTTATGTTAATTGATTATAATTGTTAATACTACACATAGACATGGATACTTTAGTAAATCTTTTATTTTACAATATAATATTAAACTCTAATTAATATAATAATTTAATCTTTCAACTATCATTAAAATTTAAATTAAGTTTAATGTTTATATTACTACAATAATACTAGGTTTAGGTTTATAATAAAGTTTATATTAAGTTTTAGAATAATATTAGATTTATTAATAATATTAGCTTTATTATTTATGATTATCACTATTATTATTTTTATTATTAACATTAATATTGATAAATAAGAATAATAATATTTAATTTCTAATAATTAACAATATAATTATTAATAAAAAAAATGAAAATTATATTTACTCTAACACTATGATTAACAATATTAATGATATTAACATTAATATTGTTAATATAAAGAATATTAAGGTTAATATTAATAAATAACATTTATAATATTTACATTCTAATCAACTTTGGTCAACCATCGTCATCCCTCTCACCCTAGAAAACTACTTGGTCTACTCATTCCTAATGCCCAACTAGAGTCTACAAAGGACATAATGGACGAACATGGTCAACCAATGTCTCTATGGCTAAAGGTGGCCAACGATTGTCAAAATGGAAAACCATAATCTATCATACAAAGTATGGTCAACCATAGCCAAATATGTGAAACCATAACCAACCATGTTCAACCATAGGAAATCTCTATCAACCATGGCCAATCATGGTCCTCTTTGGTCAACCATATTCACCATAATTAACCTTTTAAAAGCGTGGTCAACCCATGTTCAATATGGGAAACAATGGTTATTATGGTCAAACACGGTCAACTCAGGTTAGCATGGTAAAACATGGTCAACCATAGCCAGTGATTGTTAGAATATACAACCATAATATATCATAGAAAACTATGGCCAACAACGGTCAAATTAGTCAAACCATGTTTACCCATGGTGAACTTGGTCAAACCATGTTCACCCATGGTATGATTATGCTCACCCATAGTGAGTGTTTACCATATTTAACAATAGTCAACATTGTTCACTCATAGCCATCCTCAATCAACATAACTCAATCATATTCAATTATAATCAACCATGGTCTACCAAAGTCAAACATTGCCAAGCTTAGTTAGCTGAGGTCATCCTTAGTCGGTCACAATCAAGATTAATTTTTTTTTTTATAAGAAAAGTATTAGTATTAATAAAGTTGAATAATAATAATAATATTTATATTGTGTGTAGGAATGGTACAAAAATAAAACCAATGTCGCAAGGTGACAAGCATTGTCGCAGTGTTACATTACATTTCAAGTTATCCAACACCACAATGTGATATTACCAAATTAGTCAACAACAATTACTAATGTGGTTTACCATGTTCAACTATGTTTAACTATATTTGACAATCAACACTATTCAATTATGGTCAAACATAATTGTGTTTTAATATTATTGATTAATATTAATAAGAAAACATAATTAATGACATTAGTCAATCATATATAAACATAGTCAAACATGGCCAACCATGATCAACAACGGTCAACTGAGGTCAACCATGAGCAACCACAGTTAATTAAGGTCATCCAGGATGAACGATTGTCAACTAATAATATTATTATTACCAATAATAATAATAATAATAATAATGCACTAATACACTAGTATACTAACAATACTACATTACTTATAAGATAAATATATTGTTAGTATAATAATACTTTATGGAACATTTCCTTTTGATATCAATATTGATGCTATTAATAACATTATTAATAACATTTAATATGGTGCGTTGCTAAAATCATAATATACAATATGAGGGTTGATGATAATATAACCAATGTTACATTATATTGCAATTTCTCCAACGTTGCAATATGACATTACAAAATTAGTCAATTACATTTACTAATGTGGTTGACTATGTTCGACTATGTTTGATATGTTTGTGAGTCAGCAATTTTCAACTTCGCCCAAACATAATCGCCTATTAATATTTTAATTATTATTAATAATAAGACATAGTGAACCACATTAGTGAGATGATCAAACATAGTTGGTCATGGTTGACAATATTCGACCATGGTTGAGTATGGTCAACGATGAATGAATATTAAATAAAATACTATAAGTCAACCTTAAATGAATATTAAATGGTTGATTATAAGTAAACCTTTATAATCAATGTTTAAATAATTAACCATGTTCAAACTTGGTCAACCCTATGTTTACCATATTTAAGAATAGTCAACCTTGACAACCATGGTCAACCATTGTGAACCTTTACACTAATGTGGTTTATATATAGTGTTTATATATAAATGATCAACAATGGTCAGCCAAGGCCAACGATGGTTAGCCAAGGTCATCCAAGATCAACATGATTATAATGGTCAACCAAGGATAGCCATGATCAACCAAGATTAATCTAGGTTGTAACATACCTCAGTCCCTTCATTTTTTTGTTGTTCCAAAATACCTCTTTCCTCCCTGAATTATGTATTTAATCAAGATAGGGAAATTTAACATTGAAATACCTTACCATAAATTCCCTCAGAATTTTGTTGTTTCTTGTTAATTAAAAGGTGCCACTCCAACTAAGAGGTATAATTTCGAGTCTATGGTTTTCTGACATCCCGTCATTGTATTTCCTTACCCATTCTAGTGACTAACCATGCTATTAGACTATGGTTGAGGGAAATATCCCCATTCAACCTACCAATAATCTTATAACCTAAAAGTTAGGGAAAAATACTTCCCTTGGGCATGGCTACTTTGGGCACATTACGCACATAATAAAACCTAGATTACTAACCTACCTCACCTCCCTAAGTTCTAACTAATACATGGAATGTGTTGTACCCATGGTACCACACCATGGCGGCTTACCTTAATATGACCCCATATGCACTGCGCCATTTCCCCTTGGAACTCTGGTCACCCTCTCATACACCTCCATGTTGGCTGCTACCCTATGTAGATCACGTGACCATGGAAGCAATGGGATTGATGGCGGTATGTGGATGGTAGAGATGACAGATGGGAAATCAATGACTCATATCCACTCGTCTAACCCTAAACCGTTGGTAACCCTATCTCCTCGCTCATTTCACTCATTTCGTTGTTGTCTCTTCCTCCTTACGAAAATAATGTGTCCCTCCACTCCTTCCCAACACCTAGCCATTGGTGCTAGCACATATGCCATGCTACTCTACAACCACGTCCCTCCTCTAGGCATACTTATAAATTGTGACGGTTTTAGTGTTCGGTGTTTTTTTTCTACTTTTTTGTGACACCCTTAACATCTTTAATCCTCGTCGCTTGCTTGTTGTAGGTTCTTCTCAGACCGCCGGTGGGCTTTTTACTTCCTATCCAAGAGAAGATCATAGCTCCAGGGTCGATCTTCATCATGATATTTTCGCGCTAGGGTAATTTTCTCTTGGCTTCAAACCCTTTCGCAGCCACTGTTTTAATTTGTTTCCATTCCTGGGTGTATGCTTTTTTTTGTGTAAGTGTGAATGCATTGGCATCTCCTGCAGGAACACTAGAACCACTGGGTTGTCGACGTGGGTTCTTGGCTATTAGGTTACCTGCTTGTTGTTTGACTATGTCCCTTTATTCTACCCGGTATGTTGTTCATAACTTGAATGCTGGGCAAAAGAAGGGATTTTTTGTTGGGTTCATGGTCTGGTTAGCAATGACTCTGTGTTATGATTTATTGAGAGTTCCATTCCTAATTATCATCCATAGATAGTCTGCTTCTCCCCTTTACTGTGTCTAGGGATAGGGAGGATACCGGTGAATTCATTCTACTAACCTAATCCTTGCACCCTCACTTGTTTATTTTCGGTAGAATATAAATGTTCAAGTCAGTTTCCCTCACTAGTTTATTTATGGTGGAATAAAAATGTTACAGTCATTTCCCTCACTAATTTATTTATAGCAGAATAAGAATGTTACAATCGTTTGGTGAATCGGTTAGGGTTTCACTTGGTCAACTTTCCCCCTTCATGCCTCTCTGGTGTCACTCCATTCAAAAAGGTTTCACTTCGTAAGTCAACATTTTTCCATTCCACAATTGTTTCTATTGTTCACATAATTATGTTGGGCTTCAATTCACCACTCCCCAACACAACTTGATTGAGGAATTTGAGCTGAAAGGGTAACCATCCTGTAGCTTATGAAAATAAGGTTAACCTCCCTTCTCTGGTCGTTTCCCACAACAAGCTTAGAGCATCTTTCCCTTTATGATGTGCAGGGAGTTCATGGGTTCTTATGTGGTTTTTATTTTTCCAACCTCCTGCAATTAAGGTAATTTCTGTGGTAATCGTTTCTACAGTCGTGTCCTACATCCTTTGTTATTATGGTTAAATGTTAGAGGGCTTTTTCCCTACACACACACCCCTCATTCTTGCATGCCTATTTGTCCATGGCTACACATAACATAGTTACCGATCAAATGGGAACTATTACCTCAAAACGGGTACTTGAGCCCAAAATCTCAAAAAAACATGAAAAAACAACCCAAAAATAAAAAGTGTTGATTTTACATCACCATTTTTTCAGAGTAAATTTTTAATATTTTTTAAAAATAACACTAAAAACAATAAATTCCATTTTGTTTCGTGCAAAAAACACCTTGAAATCGAAAAGTGTTGATGCCGGAATAACATCTTTTTTTTAGGGTACATTTTCAACATTTTTTAATAATGATGTTAAAAATAAAATATCATGACTCTGAAAAACTTTAAATTTCCAATGATTTTCAAGCATGACATTAACGGTAAAATATCACGTCTTTCAAAAGCCTTAAAATTCCAATGATTTTTAGCATGACATTAAATTTAAAGTATCACTTCTTTGAAAAACCTTAAAATTCCAACAATGTTCAAGCATGGTGCTAAGAAAAAATATTTATAACTCTTTTCAACCATAACGTTAAAGATAAAATAACACAACTTAGAAAAACATTTAAATCTTGACAATTTTTCAACCATGGAATTAAAACTAAAGATTATGACTACAAAACAATCTTAAATTTTCAAAATATTTCAAGCATGACATTATGGAAAAATTTTATGACTAAAAAGACTTTAAAAATAAACACCTGAATGAAGGAGTTATTATACCAAGAGTATATTTTTTAAATGCTAAATGTATAGCAATTTTAAAACCTTAGACTAAGACAACTTAATACATTGCAAAATAAAAATAAAAATCAACTATCAAATTGACATGCAGTGTAGATGAACTCAACCCATTTTAATGAAAACTTAAAGACCAACCATGAAATTAACACATTGTGGGGTAGACTCGATTCATTATAACGGAAAATTTGAAATTAGCTATCAAATTGCACATAATGGGATCGGGTTGCAAGACAAGCATCGACACAGACCCTAGAATATATATATATATATATATATATATATATATATATATATATATATATGAAAACAAAAATTCAAATATAGAAGAAAAAAATTAAAAAATAATAACAAATAATAAAACATAAAAGACATGACAAAAGAAATAAAATATAAAAAACATATATAGAAATGCAAAAATTCGAATATTGAAAAAAAACAATAAAAAAAACACAAAAATACAAAAGAAAACAAAAATTCAAATATTGAAAAAGAATAAAAATAGAAAAAACATGACAAAAAAAAATCAAATATAAAACATATATAGTAATGACATAAAAAAACTATAAAATGTAAAAAAAAATAACCATACCATGTAAAATTAGAAAAAAAAAAAGAAAAAGAAAAAATAAGAGTAAAATAAAATAAAGTAAAAACCAGATAAAAAAATAAAAATAAAATAAAAAAATAAGAAAAAACAATTACAAAAATAAAATACAACATTAAAAAAAATTAAAAACTTAAAAAAAAATTCCTCGGCCACCCCGAGGCCCAACCAGCCAGGTGGTGGCAAGGGCATGATTCATGACAAAAAATAAATTAAATTTCATTAAATATATAAACAAAAAAATTAAAAAAACAAAAAAAAAAACCATAAAAATGTAAAAGAAAAAATCAGAATTAACTTGTAAAAAAGAAAATAAAAAATAAATAAATATAAAATAAATATAAAAAATTAATTAAAAATATATATAATAAATATATATATATATATATATATATATATATATATATATATATATATATATATATATATATATATATATATAATAAAGTTAAAAATTAAAATTAAAAATATTTAAATTAAAAAAATAATAATAATAAATAAATAAAAATTTAAAAACAAAATTTAAAAAATTTAAATTGAAATATTAAAAAAGCAATTAAAAAAATAAAAGATAAAAAACAATTAAAAAAATAAAAGATAAAAAAAACAATTAAAAAAAAACCTCCGCTCCCCCTCCACCAAACCCCCGCCCCCCTCACCCTCCCTCAACCCCTGCTGTAACGTCCTGCAGTCATCGGGCAGCCGGGCGCACGCTCTCCTACCAAAAATCGACTAAGGCACAAGTGCGACGAGCGACCAACGATGAGGTGCGGTTGTAATAATGCGCGCGGGCAGATTGGCGCTCTATTTGTATGGCGAGCTGGGCGTGGCAAACGGAGGGCGAGCCGACTTATGAAGGGGTGTCGCGGATCGTTTGGGCGCGTCGGCTTGGGAGCATTTGGTGGGTCGGCCGCGGGTGAGGTCGCCACACTTGAACGCATATAAAAACATGGGATGAACGCTCATTTGGACATCGAACTTTCGCATTGATCCATCGCTCAAGGAGAAGTGCGAAGTCTCTTGTAGCCGCAGCTTGAGGCGCGTTTGGTGATGCGCCCGCTGAGCCGGGCAAGGTGACTTGGGCGCACTTTGTGTAGCCGGGTGGAGGTGCGGGTGGAGGGCGTAGTGAGGCGCCCGCCCGCCAGTTGTGTGAGTTGGTTGTGGGTCGTGCGGGTGTGCACGGGCGTGCCCACCCGTTCGGGCAAACGCTTGCACGTATTGTATATGTTGTATTGTTGGGTGAGTTGAGGTGTGACCGCCGTGCGCTCTTGCACGGGCGGGCGCCCAACTTCGGTTATGAACGCCGGTTGAGCCCAAGCTCCCGGTCATTGTACTATTTCCTCATATACATAATAAAAGAAGTTCTCTTGCATATGCTTGTGTTCTTATTGCTGTTCTATGTTGTTATTAATGGATTCCGCACATTAGTAATATAATTCATGTATATAATGAATGTTGAAGGCGTAGTTCGTAAAATATACTAATAATGGAGAATGTTGGTTACTTAGGCGGTGCCGCACCCGGCCAATTTAAGGAAAAAAGAATTGGGGGCGTGACATTTGGTATCAGAGCAGGTTCACAAGTGGTGAAGCTGTTGCTGAATGAACGCAGAGAACAGACATGTATGCAGGGAAAAGTTATGGAGAAATCATGGATGAACAGTCTGGGTTTCGTGGACTTGAGTGTTCATGGCAAGACCATTCAAGTTCTGGTGGACACGGGGGCCACTCATAACTTCATGATGACACGGTTAGCAAAAGAGGTTGGACTGATGATCTTCCCATCGAATGTGGAAGTCAAGGCAGTGAACTCTAGAGCTAAAGTGGCGGGTTTGGTACACGAAGTACCTGTGCAGATAAAAGATTGGAAGGGTCAGTTGGACTTCACAGTGATGGAGATGAACGACTTCGATATGATACTTGGACAGGATTTCTTGAAGGGAAACAGGGCTATTGTTGTCCCCTTCTGTGATGAGGTGGTGCTGGTTGGACAGTCACAAACTTGGACTTTTCCCACTCATAGGCAAAGGGGGGGAGTCAAGGTGCAGCATGTTTCGGCACTGAGTTTGGAGAAGGCTATGAAGGAATCAGATATGGAGACATATGCGGTGATGTTCAAGGATGTCGAAGGTGATGGAGTGGGGATGCCTGTTCCAGCCGAGATTTCCGAGGTGCTGACCAAATATGCAGATTTGATGCCTAATGAGCTACCAAAGAAACTTCCACCAAGGCGTGCAGTGGACCATAGCATTGAGCTTGAGCCAGGAAAGCAACCCTCGGCTAAAGCACCTTATCAGTTGTTAGGACCTGAGTTGGAGGAGTTGAAATGACAGTTAAAGGAGTTAACTGATGCAGGTTTCATCAGACCTTCAAGGTCCCCTTATGGAGCTCCGGTATTGTTCCAGCGGAAGAAGGATTTGAATGAGCTACGGATGTGCTGTGATTACCGTGCATTGAACAAGCAGACGGTAAGGAACAGGTATCCTTTGCCATTGGCTGCTGATTGCTTTGACAAGCTTATGAAAGCCCGAGTGTTTTCCAAGCTGGACTTGAGGCATGGGTATTATCAGGTGCGGATAGCTGAAGGAGACGAGAAGAAGACCGCGATAGTAACAAGGTATGGTAGCTTTGAGTTCCTTGTTATGCCATTTGGGTTGTGTAACGCTCCTGCTACGTTTTGCACTTTGATGAATGATGTCCTATGACCATACTTGGATTTGTTCATAGTAGTGTACTTGGACGATATAGTGGTGTTCAGTGACAACATGGAGGATCATAAGAAGCACTTAGCGATGGTGTTCGAGGCACTGAGGGAAAATCAATTGTTCTTGAAGAAGTCTAAGTGTGTGTTCGCTCAGACTGAGATTTCGTTCCTTGGGCATATTGTTGGTCAAGGGTACATACGGATGGAGCCGAGCAGAGTGAAGGCGATCGAGGACTGGGTTGAACCGAAGAATTTCCATGAGATGAGGGTGTTCTTGGGCATGACCAACTACCAACGGAAGTTTGTAGAGGGGTACTCCAAGGTAACATCATCACTGACAGACCTATTGAAGAAAGACAAGAGGTGGAGTTGGACGGATAAATGTCAGAAGGCATTTGATGACTTGAAGAAGAGGATGGTTACAACACCGATACTAAAGTTGCCTGACTTCGAGAGACCATTTGAGGTGCACACTGATGCTTCGAATTTTGCCATAGGAGGGGTTCTTATGCAAGATGGGCATTCGGTGGCATATGAGAGTCGGAAGTTGCAGGATAGAGAACGAAGGTATCCGGTCCATGAGAAGGAGATGACTGCAATCATTCATTGTCTTCATGTGTGGAGGCATTACTTGATTAGGAAGCCATTTGTTGTCAAGACTGACAACGTTGCAGCGAGTTATTTTGCATCACAATCGAAGCTTTTTGCGAAGCAAGCTCGTTGGCAGGACTTGGCAGAATTCGACATGACTATCGAGTATAGACCGGGAAGACACAATGCGGTAGCATATGCCCTTAGCAGGAAGGGACAACTTGCAGCATTGGAAGGAGAAGACCGGGCAGCAAGGAGTAGGAGTCGAGTTCAAATGTCAGAAGAGATGCAAATCAAGGAAAGTGTTGAAACTGATACTTTGGCGTAGAATATAGTGAAGCCAATAAAGGAGGGGAAGACACGAAAGTTCTTTCTACGAGATGGGTTCTTGTTCTTTGGAAACTGACTCTATGTTCCAAAGTCATTTGGGCTCAGGAGGCACCTTTTGGAGGAGTGCCACGACTCACCATGGGCTGGCCACCTAGGAATGCGTCGTTCTTTGGTATTGTTGGAGAGAGGATTTTTTTGGGAGAAGATGAGAGAGGATGTAGAGGAGTATGTACATACGTCCATCATTTGTCAGCAGGACAAATTGGATACTCAGAGACAAGGAGGACTGTTGCAGCCTTTACTGATTCCAGAGAGGCCATGGATGAGTGTCTTGATGGACTTCATCACTCAGTTGCCACAGGTTCAGGGGTATAATGGGATAATGGTCATGGTTGATATTTTTTCAAAGTATGCTGTCTTTGTTCCGACAAAGATGCCTTGTGGAGCCGAGCGGACTGCAGAGTTGCTCTTTAAGAACATAGTGAAGTATTGGGGGATGCCATTAAGCATTGTGTCGGATAGAGATCCGCGTTTTACAGGCAGATTTTGGACCACATTGTTCAAGCTAGTCGGGACATACTTGTTGATGAGTTCGAGTTACCATCCGCAGACAGATGGGCAGACTGAGAGGATCAACGCATTGCTAGAGGACTACTTGAGACATTATGTGACGGCTGATCAGAAGAATTGGCCTGAACTCTTGGATATTGCTCAGTTTAGCTACAATATTCAAAAGAGTTCTGTGACGGGGTATAGTCCATTTAAGTTGGTGAATGGACAGATGCTGGTTGCACGGCATACCGTAGTGACATGAGGTTTTTTGAGGAGTCCTCATGCGAAGAAGTTCATGAAGGCTTGGGATGAGACCTTGGAGTTGGCGCGGTTGCGCTTGCACGAAGCTGCAAGGAGGATGAAGAAATATGCTGATCAAGGAAGACGAGATGCACACTTCAGTGTTGGAGATATGGTGTTTCTTAGGATTACCGGGGAGCAGTTTTAGCCAGCCAAGGGGACTGCGAGCAAACTGACACGGAAGTATGAGGGACCATTCTGAGTGAAGAAGAGAGTGGGGGAAGTTGCTTATGAGCTGGAGCTTCTGCACCATATGCACATGAAGCATCCAGTTTTTCACATGAGTCAGTTGAAGAGATGTAGGCTTGATGCTGATCATCCAGAGAGAGCTGAACTATTGAGAGGACCAGCCGGGATTGTGGACAAGCCAGGATTGGAGTTGGAGAAGATTTTGAGCTTCAGAACTATAGGGATTGGTTGCCACATGAAGCAAGAATTTCTTGTCAAATGGAAGAATGCACCGGAGGAAGAAAGCTGGGAATCGGAGGACTCACTTTGGAGATGGAAGGAAAAGATTGTGAAGTATGACATGAAGCTTCTGAGGCAGTCGGGATTGTCGAGGGCAACAATGATTTCCAGTGGGGGAGGATGTAATGTCCTGTGGTCATCAGGCAGCCGGGCGCGCGCTCTCCTACCAAAAATCGACTAAGGCACAAGTGCGACGAGCGACCAACGATGAGGCGCGGTTGTAATAATGCGCGCGGGCAGATTGGCGCTCTATTTGTATGGCAAGTTGGGCGTGGCAAACGGAGGGCGAGCCGACTTATGAAGGGGTGTCGCGGATCGTTTGGGCGCGTCGAATTGGGAGCGTTTGGTGGGTCAGCTGCGGGTGAGGTCGCCACACTTGAATGCATATAAAAACATGGGATGAACACTCATTTGGACATTGAACTTTCACATTTATCCATCGATCAAGGAGGAGTGTGAAGTCTCTTATAGCTGCAGCTTGAGGCGCATTTGGTGATGCGCCCATCGAGTCAGGCAAGGTGACTTGGGCTCACTTTGTGTAGCCGGGTGGAGGTGCGGGTGGAGGGCGTAGTGAGGTGCCTGCCCGCCAGTTGTGTGAGTTGGTTGTGGGTCGTGCGGGTGTGCACGGGCGCGCCCGCCCGTTCGGGCAAACGCTTGCACGTATTGTATATGTTGTATTTTTGGGTGAGTTGAGGTGTGACCGCCGTGCGCTCTTGCACGGGCGGGTGCCCAACTTCGGTTATGAATGCCAGTTGAGCCCAAGCTCCCGATCATTGTACTATTTCCTCATATACATAACAAAAGAAGTTCTCTTGCATATTCTTGTGTTCTTATTGATGTTCTATGTTGTTATTAATGGATTCTGCACATTAGTAATATAATTCATGTATATAATGAATGTTGAAGGCGTAGTTCGTAAAATAAACTAATAATGGAGAATGTTGGTTACTTAGGCGGTGCCGCACCCGGCCAATTTAAGGAAAAAAGAATTGGGGGAGTGACACCTACCCTCACCACCCAGGCCCCCAGCCAACGACTAAGAGGTCGCAGGCCGATTCCCGGAATCGACCTGTGACCTCTTTGCTACTGGCTGGCCCCCCTGCCGACCCCCACCCCCCGATCCTCAACCCTACCATCTCCCCTCCTCCTCACCTCGCCCTCCCCCTCTCCCCTCACCCCCTCCCCCTCCGCTCCCCACCCGGGCCCCCAGTCAACGGCCAAGAGGCTGCAGCCCGATTCCCGAAATCGACCTACGACCTCTTTGTCACTGGCTGCCCCCCCGCCGACCCCTGCTCCCCCACCCTTCCCTCCACAACCTCGGTCCTCCCCTCTCCCTTCTCGCCCCCTCCCCGGCCCCCGCTCCCACCCCTTCCTCACCCCCCTCCCTTTCCCACTAGGGCCACCAGCTAGCAACCAAGCGCGAATCTGCGTGATCTCTTCACCACTGGCTGCCCCTCACCGACCCCCAACCTCCACCCTTCCCTCCGCACCCTCGACCCTCCTCTCTCCCCTCAACCCAACCCCCCCCCCCCCCCCCCCCCCCCCCCCCCCCACAACCCCCGCCTCAACCCCTCCCTCACCCCCCTCCCCTCCCCGCCCGGGCCCCCAGCTAGCGGTAAAGCGGGAGTCAGCCTATGACCTCTTGGCCGTTCGCTGGGGGCTTGGGTGGGGCGGGGAGGTGGGTGACGGAGGGGGGTAGGGCGGGCGATGGGAGGGGGGAGGGAGAGGGGAGGGCCAACGACAGTGAGGGAGGGGTAGGCAAGTGGCGGGGGTCTGGGGAGGGGGAGGGAGAGGGTGGGATGGAGTGGGGAGGTGAGGAGGGGGGTTAGGGTATGTGGAGCTGAGGGTTTTTTTTATTGTTATATATATATATATATATATATATATATATATATATTTTTTTTTTTTTTTTTAAATGTTTTGAATTTTTATTTCTTTTTAATATGTTTTTTAATATAATATAATATAATATAATTTATTTATTAATTTTTTTTAATTCTTATAAATTTTTTTAATTGTTTAGAATTTTTATTTTTATTTTTTATTTTTTATTTTTTTTAAATGTTTATTTATTGATTTTTTTTAATGCTATTTCTTTATTTTTATAATTATAATTAAAAAAAATGATTCTTAGATTTTTATTTTATTTTATTTTTTATTTTTTATTTTGTTTATTTAAATTATTTAATTTAAATGTTTTTTAATTCTTAATTTTAATTTAGTTTTCATAAGTTTTTTTGTTTTTTTTTTTTCTGGTAATTATTTTAAGGTTTTTTTCTAATGGGATTTTTATTTTTTATTTGTTTTTTTAACTTAAAAAAATGCTTTTAGATTTTTTTTTTGCTTTAATATTTTTTATTTTTTTTAATTTTTTATTTTTTTTCTGTTATTTTTTTATTCAACTTTTTTATTTTTACGAGTTAATTTTGGTTTTTTTTTTTTTTTTATTACTAACATGAAAATCACCAACATTTAAAAAAAATTATCCACACTTAATTCATTAGAAAATTCAAAGTGTAAAAACTAAGCCCTTTGAACAAAAAGGGTTGATGCTTATCAAAACTTTTCAAAATCAAGATGAAAGTCACTAACAAAAAAAAATGTTCACATTTGATACATAAAAACATTTGAAGTGTCAAAACTAAGCCCTCTAAAAAAATGTGTTGATGTTGCATCAACACTTTTCAAAATCAGCATGAAAATCACTAACATTTAAAAAAATTGTTCATACTTGATACATAAAAAATTTGAAGTAGCAAAAATATGCTCCAAAAAAAAAGTGTATTCTGAATAACCATTTTTCAAAATCGAGTGATTTTTTTCTACCTCAAAAAAACATGTACGAGGTTATTTTCTCGTTTGATCGATAACTATGTTACATGTGACTTATTTGGCTCAAGTGCGTTTTCGCTTGTCGCTTCTCTACTCAGAGAAACAATTCTACAGTTTTTTTCCCAGCGAATTCCCAGGATTGAGTTCAGTGCTCTTATCAGAAATGAGGGTGTTGTTCCATTTTCTTCTTAGATTTTTGTTTCGATTACTCTGATCATGATTATAGGATCTCTCCAGTTAATAGTCATTTTAATTTTTTGAAGGTGTTGGTTGAACTGATTCTTTATTTGATATATGTGACAATTCAATATAATTTTATGTACAAGTATAATTATTTTGTCTAAGGATCACTGGGTTATAACCTACCCCTGTGATTCAAGGAAAGATGTGTAATGGTATAAACATTATGTTTAACTCTCTCAATTTAAGGAGTGCCTACATTTTGACATGACTCTCTGAGTTTGTTGATAATTTATGGCACTTGGTTTTTTAATGGTAATAACACACAAAACACACAATTCAATCTGTGTATGCTATTCTAAATATTTGTTGCTTAATATATATTAAATTTCCATTTCTGTTACTTAAGACATATTGTATCTCAAAAAATTTGTGCCAAGCTTAATATTTATATGTCTATTTTCTCAAGTGCAATGAGCTCTCATATTGATACAATGATTAAGATTTAATATTGTCCGTGTTGTTACCAAATCAAAATGCATATTGTTTCTGGTACTTCTAAATCAACTACTAAATGTTTTTATTTAAGAGTTCATGTATGTGATGTAGGCTCCAATTCCAATTTTGTTTCTTTCTTAAGGAATTTGTAAATCATAGGTTTATTGATCTCGATGTAGTGATAACAGACATAGAATTTTCTGTACGTATTTTTGTTTAATTTAATTCCAAAATTTTGATGCCTCGCTTGTTTTTAGTTTCTCTTATTCCTTGTATTCTCGAAATCTCTTGGTAGGGCGAGACTTGTTTATGCATATGCATATGTACTACATTAAATGTTTTTGTCCTTGTAAATATTTAAACGGCATTTAGTGTAAGCGCTCGGATGTATTTCCCCACCTTCCAAACTTTGCGTACCCTCACATATTCTACTATATGCATCGGAATTTATCCATAACATTATATTATAGAGGGAAACGTTGATCATACAAACTTTCTATAATTGTTGTGACACTCATATAAATTTTCATGCCTAATTTAACAAAGGCATGTTTATCTATCAGTCTGTACACAAATGGTTTATGTAAGAGATTAAATATATGCTATCACATCTACAATCATGTGTTTTTTTCTTCGATTATAGAAAAACAGGTTATTCTCTACTTACTATAACATTTCTAACCTGTAACGTGTAGCTAACAATGTAACAGTTCTCAATCAACTCTGAATATTCTATGATACACGTGTGTAGATTCACTTTAAAATCTGCATTGGAGAAGGACACTGACCACCCAACCTTAAACTGTTCTCTAGTCCCCCCTAAGCCAAGATTTCTTTTTCCAGAGAAATTTGTGGCACGCTCCTCCCACATCTACACAAGCAACTAGCCAGCCGGGGTAAACATGCGACGAGAGGCCAATATGATATGATTCGACCTCCTATGTCACATTAAGCAAGTGAACTGACAGAAACACACCATACAGACATCCAACATCATTAACAAAACCCTCAAAGGACAAGTCATCCACTCAAAAAACCTATCCTTGAGCCCCACTATTGTTTTAGGTATCTTGGTCCATAGCCGCTCTCATGCTATGGCCAAGGGAGTGACCAACAACCTAAAGTTTCTCTCACAGGCTTGCCTGCCAGCGACTATGGACCAAAAGTGCCAGTGTTGTGCTAGTGACCCATAGATTTAAGCCACTTTTCTAGGCTCAGAGCCCAGGTCGCTACCGAGAATTGATCCATATCTTCAAATCAGTAGGACAACATGGAAATGAAAGTACTAAAGGAAATACTTGTTCAAGACCTTGATTGGACCCCTACTAGCCATGACATGCATTTTGTCAAACATATTGCAAATGTGTAATCTACAGGTGAATTCATAGTTCTGAGCATAGGGGTCTCATACTTAGCTAAGAATCGTTAAGAACCATTGATGCCTCAACACATCAACTACCATTCCATCCATTAGGTCATAGATACATTGATCATTCAATTATAATTAAAAACATGATGAGAGACACACATGGTTGCTTTCATAAAACGCCTACATAACCAGCATAGTAGCAACAAAAAATACTCATGAAAGTATAGTCATATAGAACACATATAATCCATCAAAGTTCTCATATAAATACAAGGAGAAATAAACTTTCATTAATGATGCAAAATCCAAACCTGACATGGGACTTCCACATTCCACTCGACTGTAGAATGGCTAATCCAAATATCTCTTCATCCATTCAGCCCCGTGCCATATTCCAACGTGAATGTGGGATCTCATAGACAGATCAATCAAAACTCAGCCAGGGTTTCCACAGGCCATCCACCTCAGCCCATCAAATAGTGATTCCACCTCATGGTCGGACATCACAAAACCATCATCAGATTGGTCTCCATCCAAGGCTTCAAGGGCTTCTAGATCATTTGTTCCAACCAAGTCTTCTATGACTAGTAACTCAACCCACAGCTGCCATCGGGATTCCATAGCATTTGTCCAACCAAGGCTTCCAAGACTAGTAACTCAACCCACCAAGGGATTCCAAGGCATTTTTCCAACCAAGGCTTCTAGGACTAGTAACTCAACCCAAGTTGTTACAGGGCTTCCAGGAACTAATAACTCAACCCAAGCTAAGGAATCATGAGAACCAACAAAAAACAAAAAATGAAAATAAACCCACAATCACCATGGCTATCTAGGAAATGGAAAGGTTAGGCAATCCACTATCAATCCAGGTAATCCTCCATGTCAATGACAGATCACAACCAAGAAACCACATGCATGTGCCATGCATGCCAAAACTAGTGAAGAAATCTGACATGCAACTTGGTACCTGTAAGAAAATATGATGTAGTTGTTGATCCCGATGCCTCCTTGCACTTTCTTAGTTTTCCTTTGCTTCCTTGCTCCAAAAATCCAAGTATGCCACACCCTCTAAGGGTGCTCCAAGAAAACTCTAAGTGTCAAAGAGTATGAGAGAGAGTATAATGAGAGAGAGCTTCAACACTCAACTGACAAAATGTTACCAGCTGATCCTCATAATACTTTTTATGGGTGAGGCCTCTATTTTCTTCATTTTCCATTATTTTCCTTCATTTTCCTCCTCACATGCAACTTGTGACCTTTCACCTCCTTTTTCTCCTAATTTCCATTATTTTCATAAATAAATTTGCCAAAAATACCATTTTTCCTTTCCAAAGCCTTAGCCATCTCCTTTGCCAATTTCCTTAGCCATAAACAACCAAATGAAGACTCCCTAGGATGCCTTGCCCAACATTCAACTTGGAATAAGTGTCCCATCGACTGTGGTTATTGTTTTCAACTTTTATTACATGGAATTTTCACGAGGGCTGTTACAAAACCCTCCCCCTTGGGGGACACCATCCTCGGTGTTCAATCACACCTATACCTCAAAAACATTCTGAAAGAAGACATACTACTCATGGAGCTTTATAACACAGCTTGATGCAGTGTTTACAATGAAATATCTGCTCAAAAGACAAACATCATGACCACATGAAAACATACCACATAGTGGAGCTTTATAACACAACTCATTACTGTACTTACAATGATAATCCTGCTGAGTGACAAATCATATAACATCATAAAATCATGATAACATAAACACATGATAGCATAATAACATGACACCCATACCACATAGTGGAGCTTTATAACATAGCTCGTTACAATATTTACATCCATACACCAGTGTACATATAACAACATCATCAAAATATAGATACCAAAACGTATGCCAAATCATATACCAAAACATATATCAAACATATACTAGTCATCATATCTAAGCACATATCAAAACATCATATAGCATATATCAAACCATTATAAAGCATATATCGAATCACCATAAAGCATATACCAAACCATCATAAATCATATACCAAACCACCATAAACAAAATACCAAACCACCATAAGAAAATACCAAACCACCATAAGAAAATACCATACCACCATATCAAGCTGCTTTGCCTCAACCATAAAACAAGGAACGATACATAGCCCACTCTGATCCACCATCTCCCATGTAGCTTCATCGGGCCCAAAGTGCTTCCACTGCACTTTAAATTTCTATATTGCTCAGTTCCAAACCATGAGCACCTTTTTATGCAATATACACTCAGGCTTTGGCTGGAATTCTCCATATGGTTCCACCTACAATACAGACTAGTCAATTACATGATCAACATATTTAACATACTTCTTAAGCAATGAGACATTCAAAACATCATGGACTTTCACTGTCGGAGGCAGTGCAAGCCAATAAGCTACTAGCCCACTCCTCTCAATGATACTGAAGGGTCCACAAAACCGTGGTTCCAGCTTGGCACATGAGCCAATCCGCAAGGAACTCTTCTTCAGTTTGATGCAAAATTACACCCGTTCCCCAACCTGAAACTCCTTGAACAACTTGTTTCTATCTGCATATCTCTTTTGTCTATCATGTGCCACCTTTAGATTCTTCTTGATTACCTTCATTTCTTGTTCCATGAAATCAGTTAAAGATAGCCCAAATCACCTCTAGATGAACGGTGTCTACAAGGTCTTATGTTGATGTGGAAGTTGTTATACCGGTGAAACTGGAAGGTCATTCAAAATTAGACTAAAAGAGAATAGTGCAGGCATAAAAAATGGCATAAATTGATCCTCAGCACTCGCAGAGAATTCAACAAAAACTTGTCACCATATGTGCCTTGAAAACACTAAGGTCATCACTAATGAAAAAAATAAATATAAAAGGAATGTGCGTGAAGCCCTTGAAATTATTAAACATCCCCAAAATATCAATAGGGATGGGGGCTTAGAAGTAAACATAAACTAGATTCCCTTACTCTCTCAGAAACATACTCCGTCACCTTCCTCCCCCATTAAACCCTCCCCTCTCTATATCCTCTCTTACCCTCATTTCCCTACCCTCCTGCCTCTTTCTCGTTCCTCCCTCTCCCTTCTTTTCCCTTAATTTCTCCTTATTCTATTTCTTCATCCATTTTTATCATACCCCCTTCCTCCATGCCTCTCATTTTCTTTGGTTTCCTTTATGTTTCATTCCTTAATTCACGCTATTATAACCTCAACATTTTATTAATCATAATTATTATAAAACCATAATTAACAATAATGGTAATATTAAATATTTTATTAATAGCAATAAGAATATTATTACTATTGACATTATAATTAATACTAATATATAATATAACTTAGGTGTAATAGTTATTTTTAATAAAACAAGCCCTTAAGAATAATAAAATAGGCCCTTAATAATATAATTTTCATTTTCTTAATATTAAAATAAAATTAATAAAATTAACATAATTAAATATATTAAATTAACATTTAAATATAATGATTTATTACATTAAATATAAATATTGTAAATAATAATATTAAAACTAAACTAAGATTTTTATATTTTTCACCTTTTTTCATCTCATTTAGTTATACTGTAGGTCAAATCCTTCTTTCATCTTTTACTCTTTCCAAACCCTGTTTAGCTCCTCATTTTCCTTCTCTGCTTGGAAAGTTTTTCCTGATGATGAGTCATGGCATTGACTCGAAACATCAAAAGAAAAATGAATAGTATGGTTACTCCAATATCTCATAATCAAAATCCTCACCACTCAACTCTTCAAACTCTCATTAACACCATATATGGAAGGGAATGTTGGGTTGAGATTCTTAATATTGAAAATATCAGGGTCAAAATTCTAAGGAGAGAAGCAAACCTTTTCTTTCTGAAGCATTGTTGCGATACTAAATTGGTTCCTCCCTTAGCATTTGTGAAACATAGAATTCATAGCCAACATACCCAGAAAGCTTTCAACCGGCTCAACATGTCCCTAATTCACCTGGAGATCTGTAGAACCATATTTGCACTAAATTACCTATCATATTTAGTCTATAAAAACCATTTAAAGCTCGTTGCAACCATTAGACAGGACCCATGGGCTATCGTTGATGCCTCAGCCACTCTTAAAGCAGACAGGGAAGGGAGCCTGGCTCATGAGAAACAAAATAAGAAGATTATCAAATTAAAGTCTCGGTGGGTGGCTTGTGGAAATTCGATTGCTACAAACACAGAAGATAATTAATGTATAGAATTACAGGGCTGGTCCATCGCAAAAACTAACAACAGTAGGAAGGTATCCATCACATATAACTCCACTAACATTAACGTAGGAAACAGTTTCAGAATTATACGGGAGAACACTTCTGAAGATACAACAGAGGATAAGCATACCAACATTAACGTAGATAACCTTTCCAACATTAACGCAGAACATACCTGCATTAACACAACTGAGTGTAGCGTTAGAACGATGGGCTCAAACGTAGAAAATGTCATTATGGACTCTTCTCAGTGCGCAACAAAAGACAACATTAGTACGATGAGTTCTATCGTGGAAACATAACCACAAACTCTTTTGAAAACACAACAATGAGTATAGTCGAGAACAACTCCATTGACCCAACACATTAATTTCTAAGCTCGAGACTACATAACTTCCAATAACATAAACTCGAATGTATTGAATAATGATAATTGCCATTCTCCCTCCCTTTGCATTAGCGTTAATAATAATAAACATGAAGAGCCCTCTCTTATTATCCCATGCCCTAGCTTTTATAGTAAAAAAGCCATTAACATATCCAAGTATAAATTAAGAAAAGAGGAGTTGGACGTCCTTAATAAAGGTCTTAATTTTGTCATCACCCCCAAACGTATCCATTTTGAAGAAATAATTTGTAATATTGAAGATGGAATTCAAGCTCTTAAGGATGAGGATAAAGAGCAGGTGAGACAGGATTGTGCCATTATTCTAAGAAAAGCTAAACCTACGAGAAGTAATTTAAACCATGAACAATTAATGGCCCTAAAGAGTTTAAGGAATAGTGAAAACATTGTCATCCTTAAAGAAGACAAAAGAGGGGCTACAGTGGTTATGGATAGAGATGAATACACTACCAAAATAAAAGACCACCTTTATAATAGTGGTAGCTACAAGAAGCTCAAGGATAACCATATTTCAAAAATAACCAGAAAGGTTAAGAAAGCCATCAAAGACTCTAACCTCGATGAAAGAGTGAAGAAGCGCTTGTCTCCTGATAGTGAAATCACCCCTCAAATTTATGGAGCCCAAAAAATCCATAAAGCATGTGCCCTTCCCCCCACCACCCCCCGGACCTATTTTAACACTATTGGGGCACCCACATATGAATTAAAAAAATATGTGGTTAGCCTCTTGGCCCCTCTTGTTGGAAATACTAGCTCATTCATAAAGGATTATAATCATTATGTGGAATTCATTAAGAAAGAAAAATTGCAGCCTGGTGATAAAATTGCAAGCTTTGATGTTGTCCAACTATTCACAAAGATACCTTTAGAGGAAGTTGTGCAAGTCGTAAAAGAGGTCATGGATCCCAAAACTGCAAAACTTGTCGAATTATGTCTTTGATCCACCTTCTTCACATTCCAAGGGGAATTCTTTGAACAAACAATTGGGGTAGCTATGGTATCGTCGCTATCTCCCATAGCATCTAACCTCTTTATGGAGAAATTTTTAAAGAAATCCCTGGACACTTTCCCCTTGAAACCTAAATTTTGGATTAGATTCGTTGATGACACCAAAGTAAATTGGCCACATGGGGACAAGGAATTAAGTGATTTTCTAGATCGCATCAACAACATATATAATGACATCAAGTTCACAATGGAGGTTGAAGAAAACAACAATATACCATTTTTAGACATTCTTCTCATAATAAATGAAGATGGACCACTTGGACATAAGGTGTTTAGAAAGAAAGCACACACTGATAACTATCTACATGCTGACTCTCACCATCACCTGACTCATAAGATGGGGGTACTCAGGACTCTTTTCACTAGGGCCTTCAGAGTATCAGATATCTCACATATGGAAGACGAGATCAAATACATGGAGAAGGTCTTTGAAAACATCGGATATAAAAAGTGGGACATCATGAAGACCATTAGAAGAGCTAGATCCATAAATAAAGACAAGCTACCTATAACAAGCACCCAAGTTGCTAACAAAAGAGCATATCTAACGTACATTCGAGGAGTCACATACAAGATGGCCAAGGTTCTCAAAAAGAATTTTATTGAAACCTCTTTCAAACCCCTATTAACCATTAGACAAAGTATGAAATCAGTTAAAGATATCCCTAATCACGTCCAGATGAAAGGTGTCTACAAGGTCATATGTTCATGTGGAAGTTGTTATATCAGTGAAACTGGAAGGTCGTTCACAATTAGACTAAAAGAGCATGGTGCAAACATAAAAAAATGGCAGAACTCGATCCTCAGCACAAGCAGAGTATTCAGAAAAAACTTGTCACCATATCTGCCTAGAAAACACTAAGGTCATGGCTAATGAAAACCATAAATATAAAAGGAAAGCGTGTGAATCCCTTGAAATTATTAAACATCCCCAAAATCTCAATAGGGATGGGGGCTTAGAAGTAAACAGAAGTTGCATTTCCTTACTCTCTCAGAATCATACTCTGTCACCTTCCTCCCCCCATTAAACCCTCCCCTGTCTATCTCCTCTCTTACCCTCCTTTCCCTACCCTCCCGCCTCTTTCATGTTCCTCCCTCTCCCTTCTTTCCCTTTAATTTCTCCTTATTCTATTTTTTCATCCATTTTTATCATACCACCTTCCTCCATGCCTCTCATTTTCCTTGGTTTCCTTTCCGTTTCATTCCTTAATTCACGCTATTATAACCTCCTTAACATTTTATTAATCATAATTATTATAAAACCATAATTAACAATAATGGTAATATTAATTATTTTATTAATAGTAATAAGAATATTATTACTATTGACATTATAATTAATACTAATATATAATATTAGTATTATTAACTTAGGTGTAATAGTTATTTTTAATAAAACAAGCCCTTAAGAATAATAAAATAGGCCCTTAATAACATAGTTTTGATTTTCTTAATATTAAAATAAAATTTATAAAATTAACATAATTGATTATATTAAATTAACATTTAAATATAATGTTTTATTACATTAAATATAAATATTGTAAATAAAAATACTAAAACTAAACTAAGATTTTCATATTTTTCACCTTTTTTCATCTCATTTAGTTAGGTTGTTGTTCATCTCCTTCTTTCATCTTTTACTCTTTCCAAACCCTATTTAGGTCCTTCTTTTCCTTCTCTTCTTGAGAGGTTTTTATTGATGATGAATCATGCTATTGACTCGAAACATCGAAAAAAAAATGAACATTGTGGTTACTCCAAGATCTCATAATCAAAATCCTCACCACAAAAATTTACAAACTCTTATTAACACCCTGTACGGAAGGGAATGTTGGAGTGAGATTCATATTCTTGAAAATATTGGGGTAAAAATTCAAAGGAGAGAAGAAAACCTTTTCTTTTTGAAGCATTGCCGCAATGCTAACTTAGTTCCTCCCTTCGCCTCTGTGAAACATAGACTTTGCTACCAGCATACCCAAAAAGCTTTCAACTGGCTCAGCATGTCCCTAATTCACGTGGAGATCCGTAGAACCAGAGATTCACTAAACTACCTGTCATCTTTAGCCTTTAAAAATAATTTAAAGCTTGCTGCAACCATTAGACAAAACATGTGGGCTCTTGTTGATGCCTCAGCCGCTCTTAAACAAAACAGGGAAGGGAGCCTGGCTCGTGAGAAACAAAATAAGAAGATTATCAAGTTAAAGTCTTTGTGGGTGGGTTGTGGAAATTCGATTGCTGCAAAAACAAAAGTTAACGAATGTAGAGAATTACAGGCCTATTCCATCGCAAAAGCCGACAATAGTAGGAGGGTCTCCATCACAGATAATGCCACTAACATTAACGTAGGAAATGGTTTTAGCATTGTAAGGGTGAACGCTTCTAAAATTACAGTAGAGGATAACCATACCAGCATTAACCCATATAACCTTTCCAACATTAACGCAGACCATACCAACATTAACACAAATCAGGGTAGTGTTAGAACGGTGGGCTCGAAAGCAGAAAACGTTATTATGGACTCTTCTGAGAGCACAACAGAAGGAAACATTAGTACGATGAACTCTATCATAGAAAATGTTACCGGAAACTCTTCTGAAAATGCAACAATGAGTATAGTTGACAAAAACTCCATTGGCCCTTGTCCTTTAACTACCCAATGCATTAACTTCGAAGTTCAGGAATACACAATTTCCAATAACATAAACTCGAAATTATTAAATAATGATAATTGTTATTCTCCCTCCCTTTGCATTATCATTAATAATAATAAACATGAAGATCCCTATACTATTATCCCATGCCCTAGCGTTTATAGTAAAGAAGTCGTTAACATATTCAAGTATAAATTAAGAAAAGAGGAGTTGGAAGTCCTTAATAAAGGTCTTCATTTTTCCATCGCCCCAAAACATATCCCTTTTGAAGAAATAATTTGTATTCTTGAAGATGGAATTCAAGCCCTCAAGGACGAGGATAAAGAGCAGGTGAGACGGGACTGTGCCATTATTCTAAGAAAATGTAGGCCTCAGAAAAGTAATTTAAACCATGGACAATTAATGGCCCTAAAGAGTTCAAGGAACAATGAAAACATTGTCACCCTTAGAGTTGACAAAGGAGGGGCTACAACGGTTATGGATATAGATGAATACACTACCAAAATGAAATACCACCTTTATAACAGTGGCAGCTACAAGAACCTCATGGATAACCCTATTTCCAAAATTACCATAAAGGTTAAGAAAGTCGTTGAAAATACTCCAACCTGGATGAAAGAGTGAAGAAGCGCTTGTCTCTTGATAGTGAAATAACCCCTTGAATTTATGGAGCCCAAAAAATCCATAAAGCAGGTGCCCCCCTCTGACCTATTGTTAACACTATTGGGGCACCCACATATGAATTAGCAAAATATGTTGTTAGCATCTTGGCCCCTCTTGTTGGAAATACTAGCTCATTCATAAAAGATTCTAATCATTATGTGGAATTCATTAAGAAAGAAAAACTGGAGCCTTGTGATAAAATTGTAAGCTTTGATGTTGTCCAACTATTCACAGATATCCCTTTAAAGGAAGTTGTGCAAGTCGTAAAAGAGGTCAAGGATCCCCAAACTGCACAACTTGTTGAATATGTCTTCGATCCACACTCTTCACATTCCAAGGGGAATTATTTGAACAAACAACTGGGGTAGCGATGGGATCTCTGTTATCTCCCATAGTAGCTAACCTCTTTTTGGAGAAATTTTAAAAGAAATATCTTGGCACTTTCCCCTTGAAACTTAAATTTTGGATTATATTCGTTGATAACACAAGTGTCAATTGGTTGCATGGGGACAAGGAATTAAGTAATTCATGTTCACAATGGAGGTTGAAGAAAACAACAAGATGCCATTTTTAGACATTCTCCTCATAAGAAATGAAGATGGATCACTTGGACATAAGGTGTTCAGAAAGAAAGCACACACTGATAACTATCTACATGCCAAGTCTCACCATCACTTGACTCAGAAGATTGGGGTACTCAGGACTCTTTTCACTAGGGCCTTCAGAATATCAGATATCTCACATATAGAAGACGAGATCAAATACTTGGAGAAAGTCTTTGAAAACATCGGATATAAAAAGTGGGACATCATCAAGACCATTAGAAGAGCTAGATCCAGAAATAAAGACAAGCTACCTATAACAAGCACCCAAGTTGCTAACAGGTGAGCAAATATACCGTAGATTCACGGAGTCACATACAAGTTGGCCAAGGTTATAAAAAAGAAGGATATTGACACCTCTTTCAGACCCTTGTTAACCATTAGATGAAGGATGAAATCGGTTAAAGATAGCCCTGATCACCTCCAGATGAAAGTTGTGTACAATGTCATATGTTCATGTGGAAGTTGTTGTATCGGTGAAACTGGAATGTCATTCAAAATTAGATTAAAAGAGCATGGCACAAACATCTAAAATGGTAGAACGCGATCCTCAACACTAATAGAGCATTCAAAAAAAACCTGTCAGCATGTCTTCCTTGAATAAACTAAGGTCATCACTAATGAAAACCATAAATATAAAAGGAAAGTGCGTGAATCCCTTGAAATTATTAAACATCCCCAAAATCTCAATAGGGATGGGGGCTTAGAAGTAAACAGAAACAAAAATGAACACTGTGGTTACTCTGAGATCTCATAATCAAAATCCTCACCACATAAATCTCTAAACTCTCAGGAATTAGCCTTGCAGGGGATCTTTCAGTGCCAAGCGTAACTACTCTATCTATCAATCATTGTTCTTTTACAAGTCTCCTTTCGCTTTGAATTATTGAATTATGGTTTAATTGGACTTTGGATTTGCTTTTCCCTCCTCAATTTTCTGGCTTGGCTTGGCCTCTGGTACCATGTACCACTCACTTGAATTCCTGTCATTATTAGCCTTCACCCTTCTCATTCTTGAGTGCTCTCATCTTAGGGGTAACACAGTTCCTTTCCCTCTTTGACCTGCCTTGTTCTCCTTGCTCTTTAGCTCCCTTCCTCTAGCTCACCATGTTGCACCCTTATATTTTGATTCTTGTTCACCTCCTTTATATCCCTTAATGTCCCTATTTTGTCTCCTTTTGTCGTCTATTCTTCCTCCTGGCTCCTTGTGTTGCCAAGTTGCATGAACAATTTGATTTTGGAAGAAGGGGAAGTAGGCAAGGGCATTCCTCTATCTCTGGGCAAAGGGATAGCCACATCACTTCCACCTCTCAACTCTGTGCTCAAGCTTAAGTTTAGGAGTTGATGGCTTGTTACCAAGAACTCATCGATGTGTTAGTTTGACAAGAGATTAAATGTGTGGAGCTAGAGATGTGTCGGAAAAGGTGTTGCACCCTTTATTATCATGTTAATGCAACCACTTGAGAATGGAACCCTGTCTCTGAAACCTAAACTAGACCATGTTTCTTTGGGTACATGCAAGTTGTTAATGTTTATTGGAATACCAAAATTCCTATGGGCCAAGTTCTCATGGACAACTCCAACATTCAGCAAGTGAACCTCATCATGCTAGGAGAGTTGAACTCCATCATGTTAGGCGATTTGGAGGATAAAATTGATGGGATAGATCATAAGATCACTACTCCCATCAGGGATTCAACCAACTACTCCTCCTTGGATGAGAACAATGTTCAACAAACATAGTTGCCTAGAGACTGAGTCGAATAATTAACTACTATACTTTACTAGTTTTTTTTTATTTTAGTTTCAACAACTTATTATGTTTAATTTTGCCAATCATGTCATAACTTAGGTATTTAGCCTATTTACATGTATTTTCGCACATATTATGTTTAATTTTGCAAATGCATGTCATAACTTGGCTATTTAGCCTATTTACATGTATTTTTGCACATATAAGACTTTAGTTAGGACAACTTGAAAATTATGAAGCTATTCTTTATGTTTGGTTTCATGTCTTGACTTTGTAATTATTTTTTGAAATAATACAAAATGTCTAACTTTTAGAAAATAAATAAATAAGATAAAATAAAAATTCATTCATTTTATAGTTTTTTTTTGGTAGGTAAGCACTCACGGGGATTTGAACCAGTGACCTATCGCAAGGAGTGCCTTAAAAATTCACCCATTCACCGTCAATCCAAAGCCCCATGGGATCATTCATTTTATAGTTAAAAAAAACATAAATTTTAAATTATTTATATAATTTAAATTTATATAACATAAAAATTCTGTTCACCCAAATTATCGCCTCCTTCCCATCAAATATAATTGTGGAGTAAATTTTGAAACAGTGCGATCAGGAGACTTACAACAATAATGAAGAGAATACGTAACGTGGCCAGAAATTGACAGGCATCGCAAGGTGATTTTCCCGTCAAATACCACCTTAAATTACCCGCATGTCAATATTTTGTGTTAAAATAATCAGAATGAACATTTTGTAGAAATATTTGACGGATGCTTAAGGAATATTTTAATTTCTTACCCTGGCCCCAGGGGTGCTCTCTTTTTTTATTATAAACTACAAGGACATGTGAACTACATTGGGCTAACACTGACAGGTGAGCCAATTGAATTGCATACATTCAATTTGATCGGTGGAAGAGCAATAATGAGTGCACTAAACATTAGGCAATACCGACATGTGCGTGCACCAGGACACGTATCAAAATGCCCATAGTGCTCGACATATGTTCAACTTGTTTGGTGAAGACCCAGAGTCATGAGGGTATGTGTATCTTGACGGTTGTTCATTTTCAGTGGCATGCTCTTCTCATGTATCCCCTAAATCTTCTATGGAACTTGGCATCGTACTATTATGTCTAAAATTTTCTTAGGTTATATTTTACAAGAGATGTCTTAGATCAGATCTTAGCTTATCTCTTTTCTCGACTCTTATAGGAGTGGCCTTTCCAGTGACATCGACATTGCAGTATTTTATTGGAATCACATTAATATAATTAAGAGAGGATTTAACATGGAATTTCATGTTTTATAATAAAGTTATCACTAATTAAGATATATATAACTATGTTTTATATACTTCTATATACTATTTTATAATAAAGTTATCACTAATTAAGTTATATATAACTAAACACATTAATTATTATTATTATCTAGTTTTAAGTATGAGACCTTTGTTTGTGGGATAAGGGACCCACCTCCATACAATCATTTGAACCTTTGATTTTTTAAGAGGAAATACGTGCTCTTATCCATTAAGCCCACTTAAACTGTATAATTATATATGATTATATTAATTATATTATTATTTTATTTTAAAAATGAGTAACGATCATGTCTTAGAATATAATGTCTTCTTCATGCTCGCTTTTGTCCTTGTCATTTATGCTTTTGTGTTTTTTTGGGTGAGCCTCTGTTTAATTTTTAATCTATTTTTTTTTATAAGATTAAAAAGTTTGTAACTTTTTTTTATATGAAAGTTCATATGGAAATTTATATTTTCAGAAGATTGAACAAAAAAAAATTTAATATGAGTAGAAAGGGATCCAATTTCTTCACATGCAATATTTTTTATGAGGCAACATTATTTAAATGTTTTGTATAGTTAATTTCTTTTTTTATAGATTTTAATTTTTTTTATTTTGGCAGACATGAGCAAAATTTCAACTTTGATTACCGACGAACAACGTTACACATAATATTAGGCTGTAGAGCCTCTCGACTCATTAATGAAATGATTTATATGTATTATTAAAAGGTGTATAAATGAGATTCAGTTTAGATTTATAAAACAAAAATATAATATAAATAGAAAAATAATACTTATAATCAAATTGTTATGAGATAAATTCATATTACTAAATTTCATAATTTAAATTAATGAAATTTTATAATTTATTTTTATGAATTAATAATTTATGGATTTAAATTATACTAAAAATGTTTTAAAAATAATATTTAATATTTATAAATTAGTAAAAATTCATCTTATTCACGAATCTAGCAAGTTAGGAATCAAAATTTTTGAGGTGAGAATTTCTTTTAAAGTGCAAAGCTTGAAAAAAAAGTTTGCAACCCTAGATTTTATCTCCTTGTCCCTCAATAGATTTGTAATTAAAATGGGCACGCATACATACATACATGCCTACGTCAATCATTTTTCATGGTTTAAATTGAATTTTTTAATGCATAAAAGTGTATATATAAGATTTTTATTTTTAATTACTTAATCTCTCTAAAGTTAATAAAATTATGTTACTTCACTCGGATATTGAAATGTTTTATTGAAATGGATATTGAAATTTCATTTAGTATGCAACATTTTTATGGCATCTTCTTCAAATTCATCGTTATCACGAAGCAAGTCAACAGGGATCAAATCTTTTGAGGTGCAAATTTCTTATAGATTGAAAAACTTGAAACAAAAAGTTGCAACTCAAGAGATTTCATCTCCTTGTACCCTCAATATATTGGCAGTTAAAATTAGCATACATATATACATACATACATAAATCATTTTTCATGGTTTAAATTGGAAAAGTGTATATATAAGATTTTTATTTTAAGTTACTTTATTTCTTTAAAGTTAATTAGGCCGACATATGTCTCCCTATTGGAATTGAACACTTTAATCCTTTGGCTAATTAATCTTTTTGATCAAATGGTCTCAATTGAAAAATACCTGTGTATTTTCGTAGTCACCACTCCATCAATTAATGAAATTGAGAGTGATAACTTCCTTTCATATCTAAATCAAATATTTAACCCTGTTTACATTAATGGTTTATTAAATTATCATTAATAATTTTATTGTGCCTCTTATTTATCTCCATGTTAGGTCCCTATAATACTAGTTTAATCCCTTATTGTTATTAGTACAACCCCCTTATTATATTGTTGTGCCCATGTAGTCGCCATATTGTTATTATTGTGCCCCATAGATGCCCACTATTGTTATTATTGTGCCCTTACATTATTATTTTTATGTCGGCTCTGATTATATTATGAACCCTTAGACTACTATATATAGAAAGGAGGTCTTGTCATTTGTATCATCGAAGAATTGTGTATTTGTGTAATGTAAAGGAGGTTTCCCCTCGAAGAGGCTTATTTCTAAGGCGTTTATCTATCTTTTCTATCTTTTGTGAGCTGGTTTCATAACATTTGGTATCAAAGCTTTGGATTCTAGGGTTTTCGCTGCTCCAAATAGGTCATCATGAGATTTTCGCTATATCTTGTTTTCTGCGACGTTTCAGAAGCTAAAAGAAAAACCCATTTGAGCCGCAATTTCACTAAATCTCACGTCCGAATTTCAGATCTTGTATTGCTATATTTTCGGAGATATGTTCTTAGGAAGTTAGGGTTTTTTGCAAGCTCCAGAATTCCATTTCAAACAAGCCATCATGGAACTTTTGCTATAATTATTTTTCTGCAAAGTTTTTGACTCAGAAAGTAAAACCCATTTGAGCCGAAACCTTGTTGAAGCTCGAGCCTGAATTTCCGATCTTGTTTCACTATATTTGCAGAGATACAATCCAAGAAATTTAGGGTTTTTGCAAGCTCTTCAATTACATCCCAAACAGGTAACCTTGGGAAAATCATCATAACTTTATGTCTGAGAATCAAATTGTCGTTTTGTAAGAAGTTATAGAAATATGACGTCCTTTAGATTTCTGTGTATCAATTTCAGGTCCGTAGGTCGAAACAGTGACACGTGGCACGTTGTACAAGTTTGATCTTCTGAAAAGGTATATAATTAGGTTATCTTAGGAGATTGTGCATAAATATTTCTTGGAGAATCCAATTTCGATCAGACAGGTGGGATTGGAAAGAGGATGCAAAGGGCTACCACAAGTCGTAATTTTAGAACTTAAAGATTCGAAAGTACAGAGTTACAGTCGTTTCAAGATCAAGCTCCTAAAATCAAGAAAAAGCGAGATGAGGAAGTTTGATGGCAAGGATATGGTAAATTGGATACTAAAGATGGAGAAATATTTTGATCTACATGGTGTACCATTATTACAAAAGGTACGTATTGCATCTAATTATTTATAACCGAATCAATTTTTATGGTATAAAGGGATTTGTTCTCGTAAACCACTTGTCACGTGGTCAATTTTCACGGAGGCAATGATAGCACATTATGAGGATACAAAGAGGAACACCTTCTTTAGCCAATTGATAAATCTCAAACAAAAGGGTTCAATGGAAGAGCACATTGAGGACTTCCAAAAGTTGAATATAAGCGTAAATGATATTCCAGAGAAGAAAATGGTTGATGTATTCATAGGGACTTTAAGGGATAGCATTCAACACGAGGTTCGTCTTTGGGAACCTGATTCATTGGAGAAGGCATTCAGGTTGGCAAGAAAAATTGAAAGCGAAATTAGGGAAACAAGGAATCCCACCACTCATGACTATAATTATGGAAGTGTTTTTTCTCCTAGCCTTCCACAACCTACAAGGTTTACACCAAAACAATTGGAAGGAAAAAGAGAAAAATGGCTTTGTTACAATTGTGATAGAAAATACACTAAAGGTCATAAGTGTGCTGAGAAGAAATTATTTTACATAGATTATGAAGAGGAGGAAGAAAAGGATCAAGAAACATCAAAAGAAGAGGATATACACCAGGAACCCACCCCAGAGAAAGAAGAAATGAATCCGACCATATCCTGTAAAGTATTGGAAAGAATTACCACTCCTCAAACTCTCAAGATAGAAGGATATATCAAGAAGAAAAAGGTTCAAGAAGTGAAAGATCGCATTGAGAAAGAAGAAATGAATCCAACCATATCTTGTAATGCATTGGCCGGAATTACCACTCCTCAAACTATCAATATAGAAGGACATATCAAGAAGAAAAATGTTCAAGAAGTGAAAGATCACATCGAGCATCAAGAAATGAATTCGACCATATCTTGTAATGCATTGGAAGAAATTACCACTCCTCAAACTATCAAGATAGAAGGACATATCAAGAAGAAAAAGGTAATAGTGTTGATTGATTCGAGTAGTACCCATAATTTTATGCATTGTAAGATAGCCAAGGAATTGAATTGGCTCCTATATCCAGCACCAGAGTGTCAAGTGATGGTTGCAAGTGGAGGAACCATAAATTGCTCTAGAAAGTGCCATAATATCAAGCTATCCATGGGAGAATATGTATTGAATAGCCCAATGCTTTCCATTCCAATGGGTGGTGCTGATGTTTTACTAGGAGTCCAACAGTTACAATCTTTGGGTACGATAGCTTTTAATTTTCAAGAACTTTTCTTGAAATTTTTTCGAGAAGGAAGGGAAGTTGAATTGAGGGATATCGAAGGGAAACCAGGAAAGATAATCAACTCTAACAGCATCATGACAAAGCTTCAAAATAAAGAACAATGGGGCATAATTTCACAATTATATTCACTAGAGGATCCCACATCGAAATCATGTATTTCTCGAGATCTCCAAAACATTTTGGACAATCATTCCAAGGTATTTAAGACTCCCAAAGGACTCCCACCTAGTCGTGATCATGATCATGCTATTCATTTGATTCTAGGAAGTGTTCCTCCAAACATCAAGCCTTACAGATATCCATATGCCCAAAGGAGTGGGAACTCATTCAAAAGTTGCAAAAGATCCCAATTCAAACAGTATTGCAAGAAATTGACAAGGAAGAAAATATCATATTGGAACCTGAAGTAGTCACAGAACCGTGAAATCAACAGCTACAGAATAGATCAATTTAAGAGTATCTCATCAAGTGGAAGAACTTACCTGCTGAAGATTCCACATGGGAGGACAAGAATTTATACGGAAACATCAAGAACTACTCAAGCATCGAGGACAAAATTTTTTGAAGGAGAGGGGCATGTTAGGTCCCTATAATACTAGTGTAATCCATTATTGTTATTAGTACAACCCCCTTATTATATTGTTGTGCCCATGTAGTCCCCATATTGTTATTATTGTGCCCCATAGAAGCCCACTATTGTTATTATTGTTCCCTTACATTATTATTGTTACGTCGACTCTGATTATATTATGACCCCTTAGGCTCCTATATATAGAAAGGAGGTCTTGACATTTGTATCATCGAATAATTGTTCATTTGTGTAATGTAAAGGAGGTTGCCCCCTCGAAGAGGCTTATTTCTAAGGTGTTTATCTATATTTTCTATATTTTTGTGAGTTGGTTTCATAACATTCCACATTTAAAGAGTAGAGAAATGAAATTAAAAATTTACTGTGAAATTTAACTGTGAAACGAATTGTTTATATTAATGTATGCATGTTGAAACTTGAAGAATAAATAACAACGTAGAGGAATAAGAACAAGGTTTCCTGCTGTAGCATTGTCATAAATGTGGCCTGGTTATATGCAACGGCTCCCTGTTCATATTTTCTCTTTCTACTCCATTCGTTCTTTCACCTGAAGTTGGTTTCGATTCCTCATATTCACATCCTCACAAATCTGTTTAATAATGTTATGTATCCCAAAACTCTCTTTACATTTCATTGCTCATGAGTAAATTAGTAAATTATAATGGTGATGAGATCGGACGATGAGATTGGACAGAAATATAATGGTATACAGGGATCCCCTTCTCATGGCAGCCTATGCAGAATGGTTCATTCTTTCTCTAAGAGGTCATTTTATCATTGAAAAATGTATCCACAATGGAAGAATTATCATTGAAGAATGTGTGAGTAATGGCCTTACTTAACTGTGTGCAGGATGTTAATAATACTATTAGGGCTAAGCTAGAAATGTTGAAATTATAACTATAAGTCTTTTTGTTTTAGGTTTTGTCGCAATAAATATGGTTGTCATAATTATTTTGACTTTAGTTTTGGAGATTTATGTGTATGTTTTTTTTCTAAGTTTGGTAAGATTATCTAGACTATAAATTGTATCATCTTTATTGAGGTTGAGAATTAAACTAGTGATTTCACATCAAAGAATGCTTTACCAAAACAATCCAAGATCGATTGAATTATTTGTACAGTTTTTAGACAAATAAATTGAATATAATTTTTTCATAAATTGATCTTTATTTTTTAAAATAAATTACATACTTTTTACCAGTTTTAGGGTTGGTCTCAAGCCCACAAAAATTGTATCATTTTCAGCAATAAATGTTGATTGTTTAATTTCTAAATCAAATTTTCAATTGAGATCAAACCACACATATCTTAAATTTGGATCAAATGACTAGATTAATAAGAGAACCTCACACAGTAAATCAACAAATGAATGATGAATATATGCAGAAGCAAAACAACAACCATAGAACAAAGGTCTTCCTCTTCATTTACATGTTCATGGGTAGAAAAAGGCCTAAGAATTTTAAGTGAAGCTTTGAGTTTTCTAATAGACAAGCATTCAACTCCAGGACTTTCGAGTATATCAATACCTTGATTGATGTGGTGCAATTTGAGACATATAGAAAACATATTAGTATAAAAGACTTTTTGTTTATATTTTTCATTTTAAATAATTATTATTTATAGTAACTATAATTATTTTACACTAGCCATCTTCGCAATGTAACAACAAGAAACAATAAAAAAAAAAGAATTTTCAATGGTATCATTCAATGCAATAATTTCTATAAAAATGGAAAGAATAGTTATTTTACACTAGAAAACTTCTCAATGTAATAATAGGAAACAGTAAAAGAATGTTCAATGGTATCATTCAATGCAATAATTTCTATAAGAATGCGAGGAAAAGTATAGTTTGGTTTAAAAATGGTCTATAACTGTAAGCCTTGCTTTAGGTTTTGCCGCAGTGAACATGGTTGGAAACATTTTGGTGTAATCTTCCATTGTTAAACTTCGATTGCTATTTATTTATGGGTTATTTTTGAAAATGTGATTTCTTTTTAAACAATTTTTACATAATTATTTTTTGTTGGTTTATATTAGAAGAAAAATTGTTGTTTAATTTTATTTTTTTTATATGATTTATTTGACATAAGTTAACTAATTAGGATTTAGTAAGAGATTTTTTGTATTATTTTGAGACAAATTTTATAATTAATATTTAAAGTTTTTTTAACAAATTATTTTAAAAGTTGTAATTTAATTGTATGATTATAAAATTTTTGCCATATCTAATTAGTACTTAATATTAATAATTTATATTTATCTTAATAATTTATTTTTTAATCTTTAATTTAATTTTTATCTTTTCTCTCAGCAATTCGCTTAAGATTGGGTCATTCGTTCTCTCAACAATTCCATTAAGATTTTTGACTGTGCTATTTTTATTTTTAAATTAGAGAAAAAAATAGATTTTTGATTGTGCTATTTTTATTTCTAAATTAGAGAAAAAAAATACCATTAGAATTTGTTTTCATTGAATTTATTTTTTATTTTTTATATTTTTTTTAGCCATTTGATTTTTAGTAATTTATTTATTTATTTTTTTATCACATGAAAAATATATTGTGCTTTATTAAATAAAATCTATTAAAATAACAAAGACCTTGAGCTATAATCACTCACAAATTCTAAAAACCCAAAACATTAAGCACCTCAAAATCTATGAGAGAAAAGAAGAATAGTGGTGACTCTGCAAGAAGCAAAGGCTAAACATGCCCACAAAATCTAACAAAAACAAAAGTAAATCTAGTGAAAACCTAATGAAAAGGAGGACTTAAAACCCAAGTAAACCCAATGAAAACAACATTGATACATTCATATTCTGATTGAAATATCATGACGTTGAAACCAGATAGGACTGAAATGCTGAAGAAAAGATAAAAAAGAAAAGTCCCACGCAGAAAAATAGACCATTTGTTAGATCATGTAGGCCCCAAAACTACTGACAACAACATCGATACATTCATGTTCTGATTCAAATATCATGACATTGAAACGAGATAGGACTGAAATGCTAAAGAAAAGATAAAAAAGAAAATTCCCACACAGAAAAACAGACCATTTGTTAGATCATGCAGGCCCCAAAATCGTTGACAACACCATTGGCAATGATATTGTAATGAATGACACCAAGAAGAGATATGCATCCTATTTTGGAGAGGAGATCAACCACCGATTTCTATTCCCGGTAAATATGTGAGAGGGAGATGTGATTGAAAGATGCCAACATGGTGCAGATAAGTTGCATCCAATGGGAGAGGAGAGGTAGCTTGAAGGAAGAGTGGCTTTGGGCTCATTTAATGAATGATCTATAATTCCCAACAATGTTTATGTCCTTAATGGCTAGCCAGGAGGTACATCTCAAAAGTCCCCACAAAGCCACCAATTCTTCCAGGTTGTTGGTACCAGTGCCCACATACCAGTAAAAGTAACGGGATAAACCATGCTGAAGCACAATGAGGGCAATAAAACCATAAGGCCCCGCCAATGAGGCATTGTCAAAAGATCCCACCGGTGAACAAAAAACAAATGACGCGGCGTAAAAAAACCCACTAGTGAAGAGAAAACAATTTCCCTGAGAACACAACTTATTTTACTAGACTTTTGCCGCCATGTCCCAATTTCATGAAAGTAAGTCTAGATCTTGAAGGAAGTAATCCTAGGGTTAGGAGATAGTTTTTGGAAGATACAAGTATTCCAAGAATTTCTGCTAAGCGAGATGCCCCAGAAAATATATAGTGGGAGCATTGTAAATTCCTTTTGTTGCACCATCCAATTCTAGAGGAAAGCTTTGTTAAAAGATTGGTCCACAATCACATTAAGATTGAACAAATTTTAACACCATATTCCAAATCTCCTAAATGTATAAAAAATCGACTCATGTCTTTGCTCACCTTAGCACACAATGGACAAATTACTAGACCTGGAATGCCCCTTCTATATAATGAAAGAAACAATACATACCAAAACGTAAGCATGACTATTATTTTTGCCTATTCGAGTTTTGATAAGGCTAGATGGTGTTGGCCCTTTGAACTTTGGTGCATTGAGGTGGTAAAGACTAAGGCTATGGATGCATTGGAAGAGGTGTGGTGGTGATGAAGTTGGTGAGATAATTATGTATTTAATATTCTTTCTCTTAATTCTCTCACTAAAAATATTTATTGAAAATTTTCTAAATATGTCTATAGACTAATCTTTTTATCTGGAAAACTCCAAAACATCATATTTAGTTGTTATTATCTTCCGTTGGGCTTTCTTCACAATAAAAAATCTTCTTTTCTCTCTTATACCTACAACTTAAATACGAATTCTAAATTAAACAAAATCTACCACTGCACTAGAAGGGGTGTGGCGGTGGAAGGAGTGTGGCCGTGATGAAGTCGGTGAGATATTTACGTATCTAACATATATGTTTTCCAAGTGAGAATACTAGAATACGATTATGGCTTGTTACAAGCCATAAAGAACATTTCATGTTTGAGTAGAGCATCCCATTTCCATAATTTGAATAGCCAAGGGACACGAATCCCACGAATGAGGCCTTGCGATATGTAAGAGTATTCCTCCTTCACCAAAATGTTTCCATCATCATCCACTGAACCACTTCAAGCAAGTCAATCTAGCTTCTAACAACATCTATGTTATGAGAAACTGAAACGAAACACAACCACACTAGAAATAAAGTTCGGAGGTTTCTCATTCAAGAAATGAGGAGAGAAAAAAAAATAATAAAAATATGAAAAAAAATAAGTTGAATTTTCAAATGAAGTAAAGTTAAGCTTAAAAAGTGATCACCTTCAATTTTATATAACACTACAAATTAAAACAAACTCTTTGTAAATAAAATCTAAAACTTAATTAAAATACATGATCTCAATAAAGCATTAACCACTTATAAAATATTAAATAGAATTTAAAAATACATGATTTCAACATAACATTAACCACTTTTAACATGATCCAAATAATAAGCCATATGAAAATATTCATATTGTTCCGGCAAGAACATTTGATGGTTCTCAATTTCCAAATTATAAGCCATTTGAAAATATTTGATTTGTCTCTCAATGCTTTGGTAGGAGAAGAAGCTTCTCTAATAGAAATTTGTGATGTTGCCCAGGAAGTCACTTGAAAAGAAAAATAGAGGGTGAACAACACATCGGGGTGGGTGCTTTCGCACCTATGAAATAATGATGTTCAGTCAAAGAATTAGATAAAAGGCTTAGTTGCATAAACTTCCTTTATTAACCACATGAGTTGTGTGAAAGATCCTTCCATATTAGTTTGACCCTTGAAAATGATGATTTCAGCTGCTTCGACGATGCATTAATACCTATTTATACAGCTTGTTAATGGGAATTAAATTAGTGGGGCTGTATATACCCATTATTAGATAACTGACTTGCCAAAATCTAATGGTGAGCATATACAACCCTGAATGCCCATTGGCAAGCTACTTATTTTCAGTGTATTTCGACATCCTATAAATCTAGTTATAGATTACATATTCCAAATAATACATATCCTATATTCCAAAGAATTCATTATGTTTAGCATTGAATCATCGTGATGTAGAACAGACGTAGAAAATAACGTTTCCCATGTCGTCCTATTTCTATCGCATTTTTTTCCAACAACGATGGTTGCCCTCCCATTTCTGACATCAAATCTTTAACATAATTCGTGCATGATAGAGATTCAACTTGTAAAACTCCCACTCATATTCAAAAAGGCACCGGGAGATTTGAGGTCATAGCATCATAGTCAGGAAGGAAGGGACATAGGCGAATCATGAAGAGATCCAATGTCTGCAAGGAGTTTTTGACTATAATCATTTAAAAAGTTCAGAATGGATGGTGAAAGGGTGTGATCACCCACTAAGCCCTTAATAACGTCTAGAGCAATGATCACCCGTCTCCCTTGCTAACCTCCCATTTGAGGTTGCCACATAGCCACGACTTAGATTTCATCAGACTTTGCCAAATGCATGAGCCATTTCCTTTTTCTAGAGCTCCCAAACACACCTAATCCTAACCTCCCATTTAAGGTTGCCACATAGCCACGACTTAGCTTTCATAAGACTTCGCCAAATGTATGAGCCATTTCCTTTTTCTAGAGCTCCCAAACTCACCTAATCATCTAGGTCTAGGTTAGTAATATATTTCTGCATGATGATCGAATGTGATATTCACGTGCCATTAAAATCCCTCCAAATATTCTTGGTAAGTAGGGCAAGATTGAAAGATTGGATGTTTTGAATGCCCCACCCCATCAGTTTCACTTTGGGCGATTGTCCCCAAACTTGCCAAATGAAATTTCCAATGTTTTTCCATGCCACTCCATAAAATCTTGGTGATGATTGAGTCAATTTTCCTGATAACAGCCTTCAGGAGATGAAACAGGTGCAACCAATAAAAAACAATTCCTTGAAAGACAACTTTAACCATGACTAGTCTTCCGCTTATAGTAAGCCATCTATGCCCCCATCTCAAACTTTATCTCTATTCACGCACATCACCCATGCTCCGTTTCCTTTTCCTACTTCCAACCTGTTATCTTAAAAGAAAAATTAAATTTTTTTGTTCATAAAAGATATTGATTATTATATATTCAAAACTAAGCTTTAATATATTAAATTTATTTTCCAAATTACCTTTCATTTTACTTACCACTTTCTTTAGGTAATATAAATTTAAAAGATGTCAACCTTAATTATAAATAACACTTTTTAATTTAATTTATAAGAGGTTGTGAGTGCATTTTTTTCCTTGACATTTATTTATCGTCTTGTGTAAGTAAAAAAAGAACTCAAAACATAAATTTTGAAAAACATTAAACACCATTAAAATTTTGAATAATATTTTGAAAAATTCAATAAATAATCAACATAATAATAAATTGTTTTACGCCCTTAGGCGTCCTGCTAATTATGACTATTGTGCGCAACATGAGATATTAATTTTTTAAAAATAATATATAAATTTGGTATAGTATTCTCACCAAGACACAAATTAAACCTCATGATTGGATTTGAAGACCGACCCCTTAAGAGCTAAATAAATATTTTCTCTAACGTGGCCGCATATTCATAGGTTAAAGGTAAACACCATTAAAGATTACATAAATGGAAGACTCCGCATAACTCTTAATAGTGAAGTCATTAAATAATTAAAAACTTCAAAACAAACCAAGAAAACCTTAGCGAGAGGGTCGTTTAAAATTTGGATCGAACAATTTCTAATTTAACTTCCCATCTTTTCGAATTTTCATTCGAAAGTTGTGTGAATTTTATAATTAAGTTGTGGTGTATATTGGAATTGGGTTTGAGAAATTGTGATTTTTAAATAAATAAATGGACAAAATTTGTTTAATTTCATCGAATATTTAAACAATTTAATTTCAAATTAAAAAATAAAATATTTAATTTAAAAAATATTTAGTTCCCCACCTCTTAAGCACATTCAAATCAAATAATTTCATTTGGTTACTAATGCATATATCAACCATGAAATTGTTGCAATATCCCTCGGATAGAGTTACCTAGTTACCCAAATGAGGTAGAGAGTGCCAATTCCAGAATTTGAACATATATATTAAAAGCAGTGATGATGCCTTTCAGGCAAGGTAAGTCATATTTTCTGTTTTTTCCTTATTGTTTTAGTGTACCGTAGGTTGAATTTTCGAATGTTGTATGCAGTATAGGCACTTAATATTACGTATTTTTAGTTTTGTTTTTGGAGGTGCTTTTTTTGTATGATCTCTTTATCCTCAAATTTGAAAATATATATCTTCTTTTATTAATATAAAGGACCTCTTTCTTTTTTTTGGCTAAAAAAAGGGTAGAGTCGTATTCTTCATCAGAGAGAGACTGCACATCACAAAATATCACCATTCCTCTCGATCGATTTTTCCATCACCCTTGGTATCTGCTTCAGTAAATGTGGTTGATATGGGTTTCAATGCACTAAGATTGTCTCAAGTCATACAGTTTAAATGCAAATGAAATTTCGTCTTCTTTAGATGCAGTTGGATGGAAAATACTCAATGATCACACAAATTTTCCAAAACTCTATAACTCCATTACACTTGGTGTCAAACATATCAAAAACCCTGTCTGCAAAGAGGTTCTCCTTTTGAGAGTTTCTATAGAGTGCTAGTTGAAATTCTTCCTTGTGAAGACAACACCAACAAGGTCTTTGTCTCGAGGTGGTTTCTTAGCAATTTTAGTGTCAGACCCAACACAGCCTATAACAAAATCTGTTGCATAATCCAACAATGCAACTTCCACAAACTTTCCTCTTACTTCAAAATTTCTCAATCACTATGTGTATGCAACAGATCAATCCACAACATAATATGCAATAAAGAAATCCACAACTCCTGCCATAATTTTTAACAATGGTAGATTATTGATATATGTCTCTCACATTTATTAATATGATTATGCTAATCGATTATAATTATTAATACTACACATAGACATGGATACTTTTAATAAATGTTTTATTTTGTAATATAATATTAAACTCTAATTAATATAATAATTTAATCTTTTAGCTATCATAAAATTTAAATTAAGTTTAATGTTTATATTACTACAATAATACTAGGTTTAGGTTTATAATAAAGTTTATATTAAATTTTAAAATAATATTAGATTTTTCCGCCTGGGGTAGGTCAAGTGGTGATGACCGTGGAAATGAAGTTTCACCAAACTGAAGATCTAGGGTTCGAATCTTGTGCTACCCTCCCCTCGTAGCGGGGCAAATAATGGACATGTAAACATGAAAATCGGAGAGTCCTGCCAAGGTTAACAAATATATATATATATTAGATTTATCAGTATTATTAGCTTTATTATTTACTATTATCACTATTATTATCTTTATTATTAACATTAATATTGATAAATAAGAATAATAATATTTATTTTCTAATAATTAACAATATAATTATTAACAAAAAATGAAAATTATATTTACTCTAACATTATGATTGACAATATTAATGATATTAACATTAATATTGTTAATATAAAGACTATTAAGATTAATATTAATAAATAAAATTTATAATATTCACATTCTAATCAACTTTGGTCAACCATCGTCATCACTCTCACCCTAGAAAACTCCTTGGTCTACTCATTCCTAATGCCCAACTAGGTTCTACAAAGGATATAATGGACGAACATGGTCAACCAATGTCTCTATGATTAAAGGTGGCCAACGATTGTCAAAATGGAAAACCATAATCTATCATACAAAGTATGGTCAACCATAACCAAATATGTGCAACCATAACCAACCATGTTCAACCATAGGAAATATCTGTCAACCCTGACCAATCATGATCCTCTTTGGTCAACCATATTCACCATAATTAATCTTTTAAAAGCGTTGTCAACCCATGCTCAAGATGGGCAACAATGGTTATTATGGTCAAACACGATCAACTCGGGTCAGCATGGTAAAACAAGGTCAACCATAGCTAGTCCTTGTCAATATATACAACCATAATATATCATAGAAAACTTATGGCCAACAACGGTCAAATTAGTCAAACCATGTTTACCCATGGTGAACTTGGTCAAACCATGTTCACCCATGGTATGATTATGCTCACCCATAGTCAGTGTTTACCATATTTAACAATAGTCAACATTGTTCACTCATAGCCATCCTCAATCAACATAACTCAATCATATTCAATTATAGTCAACCATGGTCTACCAAAGTCAAACATTGCCAAGCTTAGTTAGCTGAGGTCATCCTTAGTTGGTCACAATCAAGATTAAAAAAATTTTGATAAGAAAAATATTATTATTAATAAATTTGAATAATAATAATAATATTTATATTGTGATGTAGGAATGGTACAAAAATCAAACCAATGTGGCAAGGTGACAAGCATTGTCACAATGTCACAAACATTATCGCAGTGTTGCATTACATTTCAAGTTATCCAACACCACAATGTGATATTACCAAATTAGTCAACAACAATTACTAATGTGGCCTACCATGTTCGACTATGTTTAACTATATTTGACAATCAACACTATTCAATTATGGTCAAACATAATTGTCTTTTAATATTATTGATTCATATTAATAATCAAACTTAATTAATGACATTAGTCAATCATATATAAACATAGTCAAACATGGCCAACTATGATCAACAATGGTCAACTGAGGTCAACCATGAGCAACCACGGTTAATGAAGGTCATCCAAGATGAATGATTGTCAACTAATAATATTATTTTTACCAATAATAATAATAATAATAATAATAATGCACTACTACACTATTATATTGACAATACTACATTAGTTATAAGGTAAATGTATTGTTAGTATAATAATACTTTATGGAACATTTCCTTTTTATATCAATATTGATGCTATTAATAACATTATTAGTAACATTTAATATGTTGCGTTGCTAAAATCGTAATATATAATATAATATAATATATAATATGAGGGTTGATGATAATATAACCAATGTTACATTGTATTGCAATTTATCCAACGTTGCAATGTGACATTAAAAAATTAGTCAACTACATTTACTAATGTGGTTGACTATGTTCGACTATGTTTGATATGTTTGTGAGTCAACAATTTTCAACTTCGGCCAAACATAATCGCCTATTAATATTATTAATTATTATTAATAATAAGACATAGTGGACTACATTAGTAAGACGGTCAAACATAGTTGGCCATGGTTGACGATATTTGACCATGGTTGAATATGGTCAACCATGAATGAATATTAAATAAAATACTATAAGTCAACCTTAAATGAATATTAAATGGTTGATTATAAGTAAACCTTTATAATCAATGTTTAAATAATTAACGATGTTCAAACTTGGTCAACCCTATGTTTACCAAATTTAAGAATAGTCAACCTTGACAACCATGGTCAACCTTTGTCATTCATTATGAACCATGGTCAACCATTGTGAACCTTTACACTAATGTGGTTAATATATAGTGTTTATATATAAATGATCAACGATGGTCAGCCAAGGTCAGTGATGGTTAGCCAAGGTCATCCAAGATCAACATGATTATAATGGTCAGCCAAGGTCAACCATGGACAACCAAGATTAATATAGGTTGTAACATACCTAAGTCCCTTAATTTTTTCTTTTGCTCCAAAATACCTCTTTCTTCCCTTAATTATGTATTTAACCATGGTAGGGAAATTTAACATTGAAATACCTTACCACAAATTCCCTCTGAATTTTGTTGTTTCTTGTTAATTAAAAGGTGCCACCCCAACTAAGAGGTATAATTCTGAGACTAGGGTTTTCTGACATCCCGTCATTATATTTCCTTACCCGTTTTAGTGACTAACCATGCTATTAGACTATGGTTGAGGGAAATATCCCCATTCACCCTACCAACAATCTTACAACGTAAAAGCTAGGGAAACGATACCTCCCTTGGGCATGGCTACTTTGGGCACATTACACACATAATAAATCCGAGATTACTAACCTACCTCACCTCCCTAAGTTCTAACTAATACATGCAATGTGTTATACCCATGGTACCACAACATGACGCCTTACCTTAATATGGACCCATATGCATTGCGTCATTTCCCCTTGTAACTCTGGTCACCCTCTCATACACCTCCACGTCGGTTGCTACCCTATGTAGATGACGTGACCATGGAAACAATGGGATTGATGGTGGTATGTGGATGGTGGAGATGATAGATGGGACATCAATGACTCATATCCATTCGTCTAACCCTAAACCGTTGGTGACCCTATTTCCTCACTCATTTCACTCATTTCATTGTTGGCTCTTCCTCCTCAAGGAAATAATGTGTCGTTCCACTCCTTCCCAGCACCTGGCCGTCAATGCTAGCACATATGCCATGCTACTCTAAAGCCATGACCTCCTCCATGTATACTTATAAATTGTGATGGTTTTAGTGTTTGGTGTTTTTTTTCTACTTTTTTTGTGAAACCCTTAAAATATTTAATCCTCGTCGCTTGCTTGTTGTAGGTTCTTCTCAGACCATAAGCGGGGTTTTTACTTCCTATCCAAGAGTAGATCATAGCTCCAGGGTCGATCTTCATCATGATATTTTTGCGGTACGGTAATTTTCTCTTGGCTTCAAACCCTTTTGCAACCACTGTTTTAATTTGTTTCCATTCATGGGTTTAAGCTTTTTTTTTTTTTTTTTTGTTTAAGTGTGAATGCGTTGGCATCTCCTACAGGAACACCAAAACCACCAGGGTCGTCGACGTGGGTTCTTGGCTATCGGGTTACCCGCTTGTTTTCTGAATATGTCCCTCTATTCTACCGGGTATGTTGTTCATAACTTGAATGCTAGGAAAAAGAATGGATTTTCTGTTGGGTTCATGGTCTTGTTAGCAATGACTCTGCATTATGATTTATTGAGAGTTCTATTCTTAATTATCCTTCATAGATAGTATGCTTTTCCCCTTTACTGTGTCTAGGGACAGGGAGGATACCGGTGAATTCGTTCTATTGACCTAATACCTACACCCTCACTTGTTTATTTTTGGTAGAATAGAAATGTTCAAGTCGGTTTCCCTCACTAGTTTATTTATGGCGTAATAGAAATGTTATAGTCGTTTCCCTCACTAATATATTTATGGAGGAATAGGAATGTTACAATCATTTGGTGAAACGGTTGGGGTTTTACTTGGTCAACTTTCCCCCTTCATGTGTGTCTGTTGTCACTCTATTCGAAAAGGTTTCACTTCGTAAGTCAACATTTTTCCACTCCATAATTGTTTCTACTGTTCACATAATTATGTCAGGCTTCAATTCACCACTCCCTAACACAACTTGATTGAAGAATTCAAGCTCAAAGGGTAACCATCCTATAGCTTATGAAAGCAATGTTAACCTCCCTTCTCTGGTCTTGCCCACAGCAAGCTTAGAGTATCTTTCCCTTTATTATGTACAGGGAGTTCATGGGTTCTTGTTTGGTTTTTATTTTTCCAACCTCCTGTAGTTAAGGTAATTTCCGTGGTAATGGTTTCTACTATCGTGTCCTACATTCTCTGTTATTATGGTTAAATGTTAGAGGGATTTTTCCCTACACACACACCCCTCATTCTTTCATGCCTATTTTTCCATGGCTACACATACCATAGTTACCGATCAAACGGGAACTATTACCTCAAAACAGGTAGTTTAGCCCAAAAATCCCAAAAAAACATGAAAAAACCACCCAAAAATAAAAAATGTTGATTCTACATCACCATTCTTTTTTAGAGTGAAATTTTAATATTTTTAAAAAATAATAGTAAAAAACAATAAAAACAATTTTGTTTGGTGCAAAAAACACCTTGAAATCGAAAAGTGTTGATGCCGGAATAACGTCTTTTTCTTAGGGCACATTTTCAACATTTTTTAATAATGACGTTAAAAAGAAAATATCATGACTCTAAAAAACTTTAAATTTTCAAAGATTTTCAAGCATGACATTAACGATAAAATATCACGTCTTTGAAAAGACTTAAAATTCCAATGGTTTTTAAGCATGACATTAAATTTAAAGTATCACTTCTTTGAAAAACCTTAAAATTCCAACAAGTTTCAAGCATGGTGCTAAGAAAAAATATTTATAATTGTTTTCAACCATAACATTAAAGATAAAATATCAGAACTTAGAAAAACATTAAAATCTTGACAATTTTTCAACCATGGAAATAAAAACAAAAGATTCTGACTACAAAACAATCTTTAATTTTCAAAATATTTCAAGCATGATATTATGGAAAAATTTTATGACTAAAAAATCTTTAAAAATGAACACCTGAATGAAAGAGTTATTATACCAAGAGTATTTTTTTTTTTAATGTTAAATGTATAGCGATTTTAAAATCTTAGCCTAAGACAACTTGATACATTGCAAAAAAAAATAAAAAATCAACTATCAAATTGACACATGGTATAGATGAGCTCAACCCATTGTAATGAAAACTTAAAGACCAACCATGAAATTAACACATTGTGGGGCAGACTCGATTCATTATAACAAAAAATTTAAAATCAGTTATCAAATTGCACATAATAGGATCGGGTTGGTAGACAAGCATCGACATAGACCCTAAAATATATATATGAAAACAAAAATTCAAATATTTAAGAAAAAAATTAAAAAATAATAACAAGTAATAAAACGTAAAAACACATGACAAAAAAAATAAAATATGAAAAATATATAGAAATGAAAAAATTCAAATATTGAAAAAAAAAACACAAAAAATACAAAAGAAAACAAAAATTCAAATATTGAAAGGAAAAAAATATAAAAACAAGTAATAAAACATAAAATAAACATGACAAAAAAAATCAAATATAAAAAAATATATAGTAATGACATAAAAAACTATAAAATGTAAAAATAATTAACCATACCATGTAAAATTTAAAAAAGAAAAAAAAAAATAGTAAAATAAAATAAAAACCAAATAAAAAAATAAAAATTATAAAAATTAAAAATAAAAAATAAAAATAACAAAAATGAAATACAACATTAAAAAAAAAAAAACTTGAAAAAAAAATCCTCAGCCACCCTGAGGCCCAACCGACCAGGGGTGGCAAGCGGACAATTGATGACAAAAAATAAATTAAATTTCATAAAAAAAAAAACAGAATTAACTGGTAAAAACAAAAATTGAAATATACATATAAAATTAAAAAATTAAAAAAATAAAAATATATATAATTTAAGAATTTTTATTTCTTTATTTATTTATTGTATTAAGTTAAAAATAAAAAATAAAAATTATTAACGTCATTTAAAAAAGGGTTAAATAATTACCAAAAAAAAAAAAAACAAATAAAAAATAAAATTCAAACTAATTAAAAAAAATTAAATTTAAATTTAAAAAAAAAAAGATTGAAAATTTTATATTATAAAATTTATATTATAAAAAAATAAAAATAAAAGTAAAAAAAAATTACATTTAAAAAAGCAAAAACAAAATAATAAAATAAAATAAAAATTAAAAGAAAATTGTAGAATAATAAATAAAATTAACACACATAAAAAATTACCAGAAACATAGAAATGGTGGAAAAGGGAGGAGCCTCATTGTCTTATATTTCTCACACTCTCATAATGCAATGTAATGTACAAATAATGATAATAGTACAAATAAATACATGAGGAAGTTTGTCTCAAGATAGTACGTCTATCTTGGACACTATGGTTGAGCAAATATTTCAACCAAACACTAATCTAGGAGCCTAACTAGTTGGAGAGAAACTCTCAACCAGTTAAGCCTAAACTGACTCCTAACCATAAGGAACAAACTCAATATAGAAAGGTAGGATTAAATCCAAATTCTTGATTTTAATTAATTTAATTATTTTGGGCTTATAATTGTTTTTAACACATGAGAGTGAGACTAACATTCCCTCCGTCATTGATATGTCAAAAATAAGAACTAGGAACCATCTTCCAAGTTCTCATGCTGAAACTATTGATCCTAAAAAACACTGCCTAAAAAACTGCCAAAGCTGGATGCCGAAAAAACCTTCAATCTGAAGAAAACATGAATCAGCTACAAGTCTGATTTATCTCTGAATTTTTCTTGACGACTCCATCACATGCCAAGCTGCAAAAGGATCCATTTGTCATTTTCTTTCAATTAGCATCCTTTGTCCACTCACAAAATGTTGATGATGCCCACTCGCTGATTTGTTTATGATGCCCGCTAGCTGATTTGTTTATTATGCCCACTGGCTGATTTGAAGATGTTGTCGAGACTTTCCATCTAACAACCACCCTTAATTCCATTATCATTTGCCCCCTTTCTCAGCTGAAAGGAGAGACAATCATCTGCATTTGATTTCTAAACTTCCCCCCTTCAGGTGTAGGAGAGTTTCACTGTTGTACTCTTGCTTTCAGGTGCATGAGAGTACCATCTTCAATTGAGTGTTGGCTGCAATAGTTGAGATTGAATTCTGTTGTAAAGCTTATATAATTGTTTTACTGTTGACCACCATTCCCAAGGATCCATCCATGCAAAATTCATATTTAATCTGGCAAGTTAGTGTTGTTTGCAACATTTCTCTAATGAGTGATTTTTCTTGCCACAGTGGTGACAAGGATGGAGATCAAAACATTGATCTTCCATGTGACCTTTTCTTTGACAATGTTTGCATGTGGGTTTGTCTTCCACTTTCTCATGGCTTGTTGATGTTATTTGATCAAGAAATCCTGCATTGATGAAGTTGATCATCTCAGAATAATCTGGGATATGCAAGCTGTTTTCATATTTTTCATATCCTAATCCTTGTCGATTTTCGTTACTTTGGAGTTCTTCCCATGGCTTGATGATTGGTTTGGAAGAAGCAAGTTGCATTTGATCATGAACAACTTCTACACTTGAAGTTGTTTGGATTCGTGACTTGGAATCAAGATCTTTATCTTCATCTATATGGTTGAAAGACTTGGAAACATCACTCTTCTGTTGCAACTCATCTCTTTAAAGTTGTGACCCAAGTTGAAGGAATTTAATTGTTTCATGTGCCTGTTGTAGATTTGTTGAAATATCAGCAAGAGTTTCTTCGCTGATTTATACCACGTCCTCAGCAGTTGAGAGGATTAAATTGTTAAGAATCTGTAATAACAGAATTCTTTTCGCTATGTGAATTTGCTCGCTTGATTCTTGCTTCAACCAGTTTCAGGCTCGCTTGATGTTTTGAACTTTGCACTTGTTTGAACTCACTCTCTTGATTGATCAAAAGAAGGGTGTCGAATACTATCGAAAATGCACCCAAGAGAAACACTTACAATGATTTGAACGACTCAGTTAAAAACAATGGATTCACTTGGTTTAATTGATTCCCTATCAATTCAAAGCTTGGGTGTCAGTTTCAAACGAGAATGCACCCTTACAATTCAACTCAATTTGACTTTGATTACAATCTAACTTACAAATTATGATTTGCAAGTTACAGTTTTGTATTGAGCTTATTAAAAAAAATGGTGCAAGTGCATTTTCCAAAAAATTGTTGTTGAATTGATGCAAATGTTGTTGATGTAGATGACAACTTCATTAACTTGATTGGATGTTGATGTAGATTTGTCTTTGAAAACTTGATTATCATGTTTGCTTTTAGTTTGCTTGATTACATAAGCTTGAATGCTCGTTGCAACTTCTAAATTTTAGGTGCGTTAATTAAGGTGCTTGTTTCATTCACTTGCTTTATACTCCTTGTGTGTTAGATAAAATAATTGTAGTGTCCAAACTAGACACAAAAATAAGCAACAATAAGAATCATGCACTACACTAGGTGTTCCTAAGATCCCCTTATTCAATTTCGGGTGGATCTAGGACACATCAACACCGCAAAAAAATATGTCTTTATTAAATATTGAATTACATCAACCTTCACCTTCACAACATCGTGAATGAAATTTCTCAAGCAATGAGAATCCCACGCTCGCAAACTTTGGAAGCATATTGTCTTCAAAAATCAACTCAACCTTCTAGAAATAAAAATATTCACTTATCTCTCCAAATTTACAAAACGCTTATCGCTCCAAAATTACAAAAAAACAATTCACCTTATCACTCCACACCATCACTTCAACTCTCAACATTCAACTTATCACTCCAAATTTAAAAAAATACACCTTATTTCTCCACAAAATCACTTGTTACTCCATTACCTAAATAATTACAAATGCTCCTTTTCTCTCCAAAATGTACAAAAGTCACTTCTTACTTCTCACTCCAAAAAAAATATTATCACTCCAGAATATTAAAACATACCCTTATTACTCCATTAACTTTATCATGATTACAAATATTTAAAAAAAAATGCTTTCATAACCTTATCTCTCCAAAAGCTCCATAAGACACTTTATGATCATACTTTCCATTAAAATATTATTAAAACTTTATGAAGTCACTTAAAATCAAGTTCCTTTTTAAACTTTCAAATCACTTTATAAAAAATGCGGTGACGTTTCAAATGTGAATGTAAAAATTATAAAGCACACCCCGTGATATGCTTATGCATGTAATTGGTTGAGAGGTTGAGAGATCTATTACGCACCATAAATTAACTCGTTTAAGACACAAATTCTAGTTCCTTTTTTTTTTAAATGCACGCTAGTTCCACACTTCTGAATATAGAGCAATGTATACAGTGATATCAACTCTTCCATCATTGGTTCCACTGTTTTCAGTCCTTCTGAAGGTCTCCTCTTCTCCACCACTCCACTAATGTAGAAACTATACCCTTCACTGTACCCTCTTTCGTTTAACACATAATCTACAAATCACAACAATCTCACGAAGATACTTTTCACCACATGAAACAGAGGATGGATAGAGGCCTGACATTGTCTCGCTCGTGGATGTCAAATGGGATGAAGGAAGGGAGAATTTTCAAAGAAATCCTATGTGGGCTTGTTGTTTTGTATCTCAGAATCTTCCAAAGAGAGATTTTGAGCTGAAGAAATGCCAAACATGCATAAAACAACAGGGTCTCATCTGGTATTGAACAAACTACCGATACACAAATTTGGAAATGGAAAATGGAAAATACCCAAATATCGAAACGATGACAACATTCCTTCCTTGAGTCTTCAACACTTCGATGCAGATTCCTGCTCACATAGATTTACATCTTTAAAAATTAATGAAAATAAAAACCTGATTTAAGATTTTTTTTTTATTGTTTTTCCTTTTCCGTGTCAATGGAGAAAACTTGTTATTGGGCTTCTTCAAAATTTTGGAGATCAGAGTTTTGCACTAGATTTGACTCTCCCCCAATACTACCAATAACAATACACAATTCCGTGCGAATTTAACACTTTTTTAAAGTGCAACCCTGATCCATGAGCCTTTGAAATCGTCGACCTTTCAAGGGCCGCTTAATTTACCCAAGACGTATCAAGTCTCTTTCAGTGTTATGACCTATAAAATACTGAAGTGCATCCTCCAAGTTGTAGGGTGTCACCACACCATATACCAGTGCACATTGATATCCTAATTGACTTCACTTAGCAACAAGCAAACATGGTAGCGCTAATCTCTTTTTCACTCATGCTTTTGGCATCCTTTTCGCAATTCCTTTGAGCATCTGTAACTAATACGAATCTTCAAATAGTATGTATGCATCGAACAGATCATAAAATTAATAGCTTGAGATATGCCCTATATCCATAAATTAACAATTGTTGCGCATAAAAAAGGATATCATCATTGAATACCGACGACAACCATCAATGTGAAAGCCTTTCCCGTGAGTATTTTTGTGATGCCTTCCTCATCATTATTGCAAACTCTTCATTGCTACACAGATTTATAGTCTCTGCACGATAGCTCTTTCACTTTTCTGACAGCGATTCTCCATGATTTTAGATTGCATAGATATCAAATGATGCAACACATAGTTTTATCTTCACACGAACACTCACAATGATCTGCAGAAAATCTATTCTTAAGAACAAATATTTTCTACACTCTTATAAGGGAGGCAAAGTCGAGGCCCATATGCCTCTGATACCACATGTAGAATAATAAATAAAATTAACACACATAAAAATTACCAGAAACATAGAAATGACGGAAAAGGCAGGAGCCTCATTCTATTATATTCCTCACACTCTCATAATGCAATGTAATGTAAAAATAATGATAATAGTACAAGTAAATACATGAGGAAGATTGTCTCAAGATAGTACGTCTATCTTGGACACTATGGTTGAGCAAATATATCAACCAAACACTAATCTAGGAGCCTAACTAGTTGGAGAGAATATCTCAACCAACTAGGCCTACACTGACTCCTAACCATGAGGAACAAACTCAATCTAGAAAGGTAGAATTAAATCCAACTTTCTCGATTTTAATTAATTTCATTATTTTGGCCTTATAATTGTTTTTAACACATGAGAGTGAGCCTAACAAAAATAAATAAATAAATTCAAAACAAATTAAAAAAAAAAAAAATTAAATAAAATTAAAAAATTAAAAAAATATAAAACAAAAAACAATTAAAAATAAAAAAGAAATTAAAAATAAAAACCTCTGCTCCCCCCTCCACTAGCCCCCCTCCTCCCCTCTCCCCTCCTGAGCACACCCACCATACTCAGCCCTCTTGTCTCTCTCCCCGATCCCCTCAGCCCACCCCCCTACCCTCCCTCAGCCCCTCCCCTCCCGACCCGGGCCCCCAGCCAGCACCCAAGAGGCCGCAGGCCGATTCCCGGAATCAGCGTGCAACCTCTTCATCGCTGGCTGCCCCCCTCTCCCCGCCGAAAAAAATTATGTTAATGCTACATCAACACTTTTCAAAATCAGCATGAAAATCACTAACATTTAAAGAACTTGTTCATACTTTATACATAAAAAAATTTAAAGTGGCAAAAATATGCTAAGAAAAAATGTGTATTCTAAATCACCATTTTTCAAAATCGAGTGAATTTTTGCTACCTCAAAAAAATGGGTGCTAGGTTATTTTCTAATTTGATTGGTAACTATGTTACATGTGACTTCTTTGGCTCAAGTTCATTTTCGCTTGTCGCTTCTCTACTGAGAGAAACAATTCTACAGTCTTTTTCCCGACGAATTCCTAGGACCAGGTTCAATGCTTTTATCAGAAATGGGAGTGTTGTTCCATTTTCTTCTTAGATTTCTGTTTTGATTACTCTGATCATGATCAGAGGATTCCTCTAGTTAATAGTCATTTTAATTTTTTTGAAAGTATTGGCTAAACGGATTCTTTATTGGATATATGTGACAATTCAATATACTTTTGTGTATGGCATAATTAGTTTGGCTAAGGATCATTGGGTTATTCCCTACCCCTATGATTCAAGGAAAGATGTGTAATGGTATAAACATTATGTTTAACTCTGTCAATTTAAGGAGTGCTTACATTTTGACATGCCTGTTTGAGTCTGTTGATAATCTATGGTGCTTGGTTTTTTTTATGGTAATAGCACATAAAACACACAGTTCGAACTATGTATGCTATTCTAAATATTTGTTGCTTAATATATATTCAGTTTCCATTCTTGTTACTTAAGACATATTCTGTCTTAAAGCATTCATGCTAAGCTTAATATTTATATATCTATTTTCTCAAGTGCAATGAGCTCTCATATTCGTACAATGATTATGATTTAATAGTGTCCGTGTTGTTACCAAATCAAAATTCATATTGTTTCTGGTACTTCTAAATCAACTACTAAATGTTTTTATTTAAGAGTTCCATGTATGCGATGTAGGCTCCAATTCCAATTTTGTCTCTTTCTTAAGGAATTTGTAAATCATAAGTTTATTGATCTCGATGTAGTGATAGAAGACGTAGAAATTTCTGTACGTATTTCTGTTTATTTTAATTCCAAAATTTTGATGCCTCACTTGTTTCTAGATTCTCTTATTCCTATTATTCTCGAAAATCTCTTGGTAGTGCGATACTTGTTTATGTAATTCATGTGTACTGCATTAAATATTTTTGTCTTTGTAAATATTTAAATGACATTTAGTGTAAGCGCTCGGATGTATTTCCCCACCTTCCAAACTTTTCATACCCTCACATATTCTACTATATGCATCAGTGTTTATCCATAACATTATATTACAGAGGGAAACATTGATCATACAAACTTTTTATAACCCCTAATTATTGTGCCGCTCATATAAATTTCCATGCCTAATTTAACAAAGGAAGGTTTATCTATCAGTTTGTACACAAATGATTTACCTAAGAGATTAAATCTATGCTATCACATCTACAATCATGTGTTTTTTTCTTCGATTATAGAAAATAGGTTATTCTTTACTTATTATAACATTTCTAACTAGTAACTTTTAGCTAACAATGTAACAGTCCTCAATCAACTCTGAATATTCTATGATACACGTGTAGATTCACCAACTATTCTAGCTACATGAATGCCAGTAAAAAAATAAAAATGCATTAACATTTGTAGATCTAACCAGAAAATTGATGTCATGCTCACTACAAAATCTGCACTGGAGAAGGACACTGACCACCCAACCTTGAACTGTCCTCTAGTTCCCCCTGAGCTAAGATTGCTTTTTCTAGAGAATCTATGACACCCTCCTCCCACATCTACCCAAGTAGCCAACCAGCCAAGGTAAACATGCGACAAGAGGCCACTATGATATGATTCGATCTCCTAAGTCACATTAAGGAAGTGGAACTGATGGAAACACACCATACAGACATCCAACATCATTAACAGAAACCTCAGAGGACAAGTCATCCACTTAGAAAACCTATCCTTGGGCCTCACTGTTGTTTTAGGTATCTTGGTCCATATTCACTCTCATTCTATGGGCAAGGGAGCAACCAACAACTTAATGTTTCTCTCACACGCTTGCTTGCCAGCGACTGTGGACCAAAATTTCCAGTGTTGTGCTAGTGACCCCGAGATTTAAGCCACTTTTACGGGCTCAGAGCCCAGGTCACTACCCATAATTGATCCATATCTTCAAATCAATAAGACAACATGCAAATGAAATTACTAAAGAAAATACTTGTTCAAGACCTTGACTGGACCCCTACTGGCCATGACATGCATTTCATCAAACATATTGCAAATGTGTAATCTACAAGTGAATTCACAATTCTGAGCATAGAGGTTTCATGCTTGGCCGAGAATCGTTAAGAACCATTGATTCCTCAACACTTCAACTACCATTATATCCATTAGGTCATAGATACATTGATCATTCAATTATAATTAAAAGCATGATGAGAGACAGACATGGCTACTGTCATAAAACACCTACATAACCAGAATAATAGCAACAAAAAATACTCATGAAAGTACAGTCATATAGAACACATATAATCCATAAAAATGCTCATAGAAATACAAGGAGAAATAACCTTTCATTAATGACGAAAAATCCAAACCCGTCATGGGACTTCCACGTTCCACCCGACCATAGAATGGTTGAACCAAATATCTCTTCAACCATTCAGCCCCGTGCCATATTCCATCATGAATGTGGGATCTCATAGAACAGATCAATCAAAACTTAGCCAGGGGTTCGAGACGCCATCCACCTCAACCCATCAAACAGTGATTCCACCTCATGGTTGGACATCACAAAACCATCATTAGATTAGTCTCCATCCAAGCCTTCGAGGGCTTCCAGAGCATTTGTTCCAATCAAGGCTTCCAGGACTAGTAACTCAACCCACAAAGGGATTTTAGAGCATTTTTCTAGCCAAGGCTTCTAGGACTAGAAACTCAACCCAAGTTGTTACAGGGCTTTAAGAGTGTTTTTTCGACCAGGGCTTCCAGTAACTAATAACTCAACCCAATCTAAGGAATCATAAGAAAAAAAAAAAAAAAACAATGAAAATAAACCCACAATCATTATGTCTATCCAGGAAATGGCAAGTCTAGGTAATCCACTATCAATCTAGGTAATCCTCAATGCCAACGACAGATCACAACCAAGAAACCACATACATGTGTTGTGCATTCCAAAACTAGTGAATAAATCATACATGCAACTCGATACCTACAAGAAAATATGATGTAGCTTTTGATACTGATGCCTCCTTGCACTTTCCTTCTTTTCCTTTGCTTCCTTGCTCCAAAAATCCAAGTATGCGACACCCTCCAAGGGTGATCCAAGGAAACTCTAAGTGTCCAAGAGTATGAGAGAAAGTATAATGAGAGGTAGCTTCAACACTGAACTGAAAAAAGGTTACCAACTGATCCTCATAAGCCTTTTTATGGGTGAGGCCTCTATTTTCATCATTTTCTATTATTTTCCTTCATTTTCCTCCTCACATGCAACCTGTGACCTTTCACCTCCTTTTTCTCCTAATTTCCATTATTTTCATAAATAAATGTGCCAAAAATGCCATTTTGCCTTTCCAAAGCCTTAGCCATTTCCTTTGCCATAAACAACCAAATGAACACTCTATAGGATGCCTTGCCCAACGTTCAGCTTGGAATAAGTGTCCCATCGACGGTGGTTATTGTTTTCAACTTTATTACATGGAATTTTCAGTAGGGCTGTTACAAAACCCTTCCCGTTGGGGGACACTCTCCTCGATGTTCAATCACACCTATGCCTCATAAACATACTAAAAGAAGACATACTACTCATGGAGCTTTATAACACAGCTCTATGCAGTATTTACAATGAAATATCTTCTCAAGAGAAAAAGATCACGACAACATGAAAACATAGCACATAGCGGAGCTTTATAACACAACTCATTACGGTACTTATAATGATCATCCTGTTGAGTGACAACTCATATAACATCACAAAATCATTATAACATAACCACATGATAGCATAATAAGGTGACACCCATACCACATAGTGGAGCTTTATAACATAGCTCGTTACGGTATTTACATCCATACATGGGTGTACATATAACATCATCATCAAAATATAGATACCAAAACATATGCCAAATCATATACCAAAACATATATCAAACATATACTAGTCACCATATCTAAGCACATATCAAAACATCATATAGTGTATATCAAACCATTATAAAGCATATATCGAACCACCATAAAGCATATACCAAACCATCATAAATCATATACCAAACCACCATAAACAAAATACCAAACCACCATAAGAAAATACCAAACCACCATAAGAAAATACCAGACCACCATATCAATCTACTTTTCCTCAACAGCAAAACAAGGAATGATACATAGCCTTCTCAGATACACCATCTCCCATGTAGCTTCCTCGAGCCCAAAGTGCTTCCACTGCACTTTAAATTTCTATATTGCTCGGTTATAGAGCATGAGCACCTTTTTTTACAATATACACTAAGGCTCTGGCTGGAATTCTCCATATGGTTCCACCTACAATACAGACTAGTCAATTATGTGATCAACATATTTAACATACTTCTTCAGAAATAAGACATGCAAAACATCATGGACTTTCACTATCGAAGGCAGTGCAAACCAATAAGCTATTGGCCCACTCCTCTCAATGATACTGAAGGGTCCACAAAATCGTGGTTCCAACTTGGCACATGAGCCAATCCACAAGGAACTCTTCTTCAGTTTGATGCAAAATTACACCTGTTCTCCAACCCAAAACTCCTTGAACAACTTGTTTCAATCTGCATAACTCTTTTTTCGATCATGTGCCGCCTTGAGATTCTTCTTGATTAACTTCATTTCTTGTTCTATGAAATCAGTTAAAGATAACCCATATCACCTTTAGATGAAAGGTTTCTACAAGGTCTTATGTTGATGTGGAAGTTGTTATATCGGTGAAATTGGAAGGTCATTTAAAATTAGACTAAATGAGAATGGTGTGGACATAAAAAATGGCAGAACTTGATCATCAGCACTGACAGAACATTCAGCAAAAACATGTCACCATACGTGCCTTGAAAACACTAAGGTCATCACTAATGAAAACAATAAATATAAAAGGAATGTGCATGAAGCCCTTGAAATTATTAAACATCCCCAAAATCTCAATAGGGATGGGGGCTTAGAAATAAACATAAACTAGATTCCCTTACTCTCTCAGAAGTATACTCTGTCATCTTCCTTCCCCATTAAACCCTCCCCTTTCTATCTCCTTCCTTACCCTCCTTTCCCTACCCTCCTGCCTCTTTCTCGTTCCTCCCTCTCCCTTATTTTCCCTTAATTTCTCCTTATTCTATTTCTTCATCCATTTTTATCATACCTCCTTCCTCCATGCCTCTCATGTTCTTTGGTTTCCTTTCTGTTTCATTCCTTAATTCACTCTATTATAACCTCAACATTTTATTAATCATAATTATTATAAAACCATAATTAACAATAATGGAATATTATTTATTTTATTAATATTAATAAGAATATTATTACTATTGACATTATAATTAATAGTAATATAGAAAATTAGTATTATTAACTTAGGTGTAATATTTATTTTTAATAAAACAGGCCCTTAATAACATAGTTTTGATTTTCTTAATATTAAAATAAAATTTATAAAATTAACATAATTGATTATATTAAATTAACATTTAAATATGATGATTTATTATATTAAATATAAACATTGAAAATAAAAATATTAAAACTAAACTAAGATTTTTATATTTTTCACCTTTTTTCATCTCATTTAGTTAGGTTGTTGGTCATCTCCTTCTTTCATCTTTTACCCTTTCCAAACCCTATTTAGGTCCGCCTTTTCCTTCTCTTCTTGAGAGGTTTTTCCTGATGATGAGTCATTCTATTGAATTGAAACATCGAAACAAAAATGAACATTGTGGTTACTCCGAGATCTCATAGTCAAAATCCTCACCACAAAAATATCCAAACTCTTATTAACACCTTGTACAGAAAGGAATGTTGGACTGAGATTCGTATTCTTGAAAAGATCAGGGTCAAAATTCGAAGGAGAGAAGCAAACCTTTTCTTTCTGAAGCATTGTCGCAATGCTAACTTAGTTCCTCCCTTCGCCTCTGTGAAACATAGACTCTGCTACCAGCGTACCCATAAAGATTTCAAACAACTTAGCATGTCCCTAATTTGCTTGGAGATCCGTAGAACCATAGTTTCACTAAATTACTTGTCATATTTAACCTTTAAAAACAATTTAAAACTCGTTGCAACCATTAGACAGGACCTGTGGGCTATCATTGATGCCTCAGTCGCTCTTAAACAAAACAGGGAAGGGATCCTAGCTCATGAGAAACAAAATAAAACGATTATCAAGTTAAAGTCTTGGTGGGTGGGTTGTGGAAATTCGATTGCTGCAAAAACAAAAGATAATGAATGTAGATAATTACAGGCCTGCACCATTGCAAAAACCGATAGCATTAGGAGGGTCTCCATCGCAGATAATGCCACTGACATTAACATACGAAACGATTTTAGCATTATAAGGGCGAACGCTGCTAGAATTGCAGCAGAGGATAACCATACTAGCATTAACCCAGATAACCTTCCCAACATTAACACAGACCATACCAACATTAACGGAGATGAGGGTAGCATTAGAACGGTGGGTTCGAACGTAGAAAACGTCATTATGGACTCTTCTAAGAGCGCAACAGATGGAAACATTAGTATGATGAGCTCTATCATAGAAAATGTTACCAGAAAATCTTTTGAAAACGCAACAATCAGTATAGTCGACAAAAAATCCATTGGTCGTTGTCCTTCAACAACCCAATGCATTAACTTCGAAGTACTTCGAAGTCTGGGACTACACAAATTCCAATAACATAAACCCGGAATTATTAAATAACGATAATTGTTATTCTCCCTCACTTTGCATTAGGATTAATAATAATAAACATGAAGATCCCTCTCCTATTATCCCATGCCCTAGCATTTATAGTAAGTCATTCACATATCCAAGTATAAATTAAGAAAAGAGGAGTTGGAAGTCCTTAATAAAGGTCTTCATTTTTTCATCGCTCCAAAATGTATCCCTTTTGAAGAAATAACTTGTAATATTGAAGATGGAATTCAAGCCCTCAAGGACGAGAATAAAGAGCAGGTGAGATAGGATCGTGCCATTATTCTAAGAAAAGATAGGCCTCTGAAAAGTAATTTAAACCATGGAAAATTAATGGCCCTAAAGAGTTTAAGGAGGGGCTACAACGGTTATGGATAGAGATGAATACACCACCAAAATAAAATACCACCTTTATAACAATGGCAGCTACAAGAACCTCATGGATAACCCTACTTCCAAAATTACGAGAAAGGTTAAGAAAGTCGTCAAACACTCCAACCTGGATGAAGGAGTGAAGAAGTGCTTGTCTCGTGATATTGAAATAACCCCTTGAATTTATGGAGCCCCAAAAATCCATAAAGCAGGTTCCCTCCTCCGACCTATTGCTAACATTATTGGGGCACCCACATATGAATTAGCAAAATATGTTGTTAGCTTCTTGGCCCCTCTTTTTGGAAATACTAGCTCATTCATAAAAGATTCTAATCATTATGTGGAATTCATTAAGAAAGAAAAATTGGAGCCTTGTGATAAAATTGTAAGCTTTGATGTTGTTCAACTATTCATAGAGATCCCTTTAGAGGAAGTTGTGCAAGTCGTAAAAGAGGTCACGGATCCCCAAACTGCAAAACTTGTCAAAATATGTCTTTGATCCACACTCTTCACATTCCAAGGGGAAATTTTTGAACAAACAACTAGGGTAGCGATGGTATCTCTGCTATCTCCCATAGCAGCTAACCTCTTTCTAGAGAAATTTTAAAAGAAAGATCTTGACACTTTCCACTTGAAACCTAAATTTTGGATTAGATTCATTGATGACACAAGTGTCAATTGGCCTCATGGGGACAAGGAATTAAGTAATTCATGTTGACAATTGAGGTTGAAGAAAACAACAAGATGCCATTTTTAGACATTCTCCTCATAAGAAATGAAGATGGATCACTTGGAAATAAGGTGTTCAGAAAGAAAGCACACACTGATAAGTATCTGCATGCCGACTCTCACCATCACCTAACTCAGAAGATGGGGGTACTCATGACTCTTTTCATTAGGGCCTTTAGAATATCAGATAGCTCACATATGGAAGACGATATCAAATACTTGGAGAAAGTCTTTGAAAACATCGGATATAAAAGTGGGACATCATCAAGACCATTAGAAGAGTTAGATCCAAAAATAAAGACAAACTACCTATAACAAGCACCCAAGTTGCTAACAGATGAGCAAATCTACCGTAGATTTAGGGAGTCACAGACAAGCTGGCCAAGGTTCTCAAAAAGAAGGATATTGACACCTCTTTCAAACCCCTATTAACTATTAGAGAAAGGATGAAATTGGTTAAAGATAGCCCTGATCACCTCCAGATGAGAGTTGTCTACAAGGCCATATGTTCATGTGGAAGTTGTTGTATTGGTGAAACTGGAATGCCATTCAAAATTAGACTAAAAGAGCATGGCGCAGAAATAAAAAAGGGTAGAACTCGATCCTCAACACTAATAGAGCATTCAGCAAAAATCTGTCACCATGTCTTCTTAAAAACACTAAGGTCATCGCTAATTAAAACCATAAATATAAAAGGAAAGCGCGTGAATCCCTTGAAATTATTAAACGTCCCCAAAATCTCAATAGGGATGGGGGCTTAGCAGTAAGTAGAAACATAAATGAACACTATGGTTACTCTGAGATCTCATAGTCAAAATCCTCACCATAGAAATCTCCAAACTCTCAAGAATTAGCCTTGAAGAGGATCTTTCAGTGCCAAGCATAGCTACTTTATTTATCAATCCATGTTTTATTACAAGTCTCCTTTCACTTTGAATTATTGAATTATGGTTTAATTAGACTTTGGATTTGCATTTCCCTCCTCGATTTTTTGGTTTGGCTTGGCCTTTGGTACCATGTTCCACTCACTTGAATTCCTTTCATTATTAGCGTTCACCCTTCTCCTCCTTGATTGCTCTCATCTTAGGGGTAACGCAATTCCTTTCCCTCTTGACCTGCCTCGTTCTCCTTGCTCTTTAGCTCCCTTCCTTTAGCTCACGACATTGCACCCTTCTATTTTGATTCTTGTTCACCTCCTTTATATCTCTTAATGTCCCTATTTTGTCTCCCTTTGTCGTCTATTCTTCCTCCTGGTTCCTTGTGTTGCCAAGTTGCATGAACAATTTGTTTTTGGAAGAAGGGGAAGTGGGCAAGGGCATCCCTCTATCTCTAGGCAGAGGGATAGCTATATCACTTCCACCAACTTTGTGCTCAAGATTAAGTTTAGAAGTTGATGGCTTGTTACCAAGAACTGATCGATGTGTTATTTTGGCAAGAGATTAAATGTGTGGATCGAGAGGTGTGCTGGAAAAGGTGTTACACCCTTGATTATCATGTTAATGCAACAATTTGAGAATCGAACCGTGACTCTAAAACCTGAACTAGACCATGTTTCTTTGGGTACATGCAAGTTGTTAATGTTTATTGGAATATCAAAATTCTTATGGGCCAAGTTCTCATGGACAGCTCCAACAATCAGCGAGTGAACCCCATCATGCTAGGAGAGTTGGAAGAGAAAATTAATGGGATAAATCATAAGATCACTACTCCCATCAGGGATTCAACCAACTACTCCTTCTCCTTGGATGAGACTAATGTTCAACGAACATAGTTGCTTAGAGACTGTGTAATAATTAACTACTATGCTTTACTAGTTTCTTTTATTTTAGTTTCAACAACAACTAGTTATATTTAATTTTTCCAAAGCATTTCACAACTTGAATATTTCTTTACCTAGATAATGCTTTGAGTAGGCAAGATTTCCCCAACTTAAAAATTACGAGTCCATACTTTTAGTTTAGTTTCATATTTTGAGTTTGTAATTATTTTTTAAAATAATACAGAATACCTAATTTAAAAAAAAAATCATGATTTATTTTATAATTTTAAAAAACCATATATTTTAAATTGTTTATATAATTTTAACATTTTAATATATATGTATAACCTATTGAATATTTATTTACCTATATAATGCTTTGAGTAGGCAAGATTTCCCCAACTTAAAAATTACGAGTCCATACTTTTACTTTAGTTTCATATTTTGAGTTTGTAATTATTTTTTAAAATAATACAGAATACCTAATATAAAAAAAAAATCATGATTTATTTTATAATTTTAAAAAACCATATATTTTAAATTGTTTATATAATTTTAACATTTTAATATATATGTATAGCCTAAGTAATAATAATCGAGAATTTTCGGCCTGGAGTATGCCGTAAAACTGCTTCTACTTGGCTAAGAGCTCGTCTTCCTCGGACGTAAGGAAACAGGTTAACGGCCCAAGACCCAGAGGCATCTGGCAGGAGTGAAAGCCTGCTCCCTTACGGACCACCAGCGGGTTATTACAGGTGGCGTGGTTTTCCTTGATAACAGTGATGAGTCAAACCGACATTCGCGGATAGCAGCCAGAGATGGCTGTCCTCACTGTTGGTTTGACCACTGAATTTGATAGGTTTTGCCACCTTCGGAAAAAGAAAAATAATAATCGAGAATTTCACTTTATTTGTGTTAACATATTCACCCAAATGATCTGAAGGTACTTCGCCTCCTGCCCATCAAATATAATTGTGGAATATAATTTTGAAACCGTGCGATCACAAGACTTATAACCATTACGATGAGTATCACGTAAGGGGTGAGAATTTGATGGGCATCCCAGGGTGATTTAACGGTCAATTAGCACCGAAAATTTCCCGCATGTCAATATTTTGTGTTAAAATAATCCAAATGAGCATTTTGCAGGAATATTTGACTGATGGTTCAGATTTGAATTTCTTACGCTGGCCCCACGGGCGCTCATTTGAACTAGGCATTGGGTAACACTGACAGGTGAGAGCACCGAAAAGGGGACAGGTGTCAAAATGCCTAGTTCACCGAAATGCCTGCATTCAACTTGTTCGGTGGACGAGCATTAATCAGTGCAATACCGACATGTGTGCACACCAAAAAAACGGACACGTATGTCCAACTTGTTTGGTGAAGACCCAGGGTCATGAGGGGCTGTGGTTTTTTCCGGTTCCGATAAAATAAAAATTAATTTTAATATTTCTCAATTTTGGTTGATATACTAAAATTTCAATTGTGATGACGGTCAGATAATGCTACACATCATCATACATACATGAGTCTATCGGCTTAATAAATAAATAGTTTATGTATTTTTAAAAGGTATATAAATGATATTTAATTTAGATTTATAAAATAAAAATATAATATAAATAGAAAAATAATACTTATAAATAAATTGTTATGAGATAAATTCATATTATTAAGTTTTATAATTTATTTTTATGAATTAATAATTTTTTGATTTAAATTATATTAAAAATGTTTTAAGAATAATTTTTAATATTTATAAATTAGTATAAATTTAACTTATTCACAAATCTAGTAAGTTAGAAATCAAATCTTTTGAGGTGAGAATCTCTTCAAGCGCAAAGCTTGGAAAAAAAGTTTGCAACTTCAGATTTTATCTCCCTGTCCCTCAATAGATTTGTAATTAAAATCGGCACTTATACATACATACATGCCTACGTCAATCAATTTTCATGGTTTAAATTGCATTTTTTAATGCATAAAATTGTATATATAAGATTTTATTTTTAATTATTTTATCTCTCTAAAGTAAATATAAAATTATGTTACTTTACACCGATATTGAAATGTTTTATTGAAATGGATATTGAAATTTCATTTAGTATGTAACATTTTTATGGCATCTTTTTCAAATTCATCTTTATGACGAAGCAAGTCAAGAGGGATAAAATCTTTTGAGGTGCAAATTTCTTATAGATTGCAAAAATTGGAAAAAAAAATTGCAACTCAACAAATTTCATCTCCTTGTACCTTCAATATATTGGTAGTTAAAATGAGCATACCTAAATCATTTTTCATGGTTTAAATTGAAAAAATGTATATATAAGATTTTTATTTTAAGCTACTTTATTTCTTTAAAGTTAATTAGGCTGACAGACATCTTTCTATTGGAATTGAACACTCTAATCTTTTGGCTAATTAATCTTTTTGATCAAATAATCTTAATTGAAAATTATTGTGTATTTTAGTAATCACCACTCCATCGATTAATGAAATTTGAAAGTAATAACTCCTTTTCATACTAAATCAAATATTTAACCATGTTTACATTAATGTTTTATTAAATTATCATTAATAATTCACTGCGTCTATTATTTATCTCCACGTTTAAGATTAGAGAAATGAAATTAAAAATTCACTGTGAAATTTAATTGTGAAACAAATCGTTTATATTAATGTAATGTATTCATGTTAAAACTTGAAAAATAAACAAGATGAGCTACGAGGCAACAAGTCCTTGCATTAAGTTGAGCCTAAGAATGCACCTGTAGCTGCATTGAGTGGGCAAGTCACGAAAACCGTACTAGATGCTGAGAAGAAGCTGCATTGAGTGGGCAAGTCACGAAAACCGTACTAGATGCTGAGAAGAAGCTAGAGCAACAGAACGCTGTTCATAAGTACTAGGGTAGGCTCTTTCCTTTCATTGCGCAGAATATTGTCATGTTGCTGGGGTGCCTGTCCGGGTAGCCCAGTATTCCGTAGAATATTCGAAACAGCAGGAGCCCTCCATCTGGTATAAGTACTCTGCGCATCCCTTATTCAGGACCAAGGTATACCGAGCCTGTTATTATATCAATCCCACTTCGGTCAGCTGGCGCAGCATTAAAGAAGGGCCCAGCCGAGGGCCATATAGAGAGAGGGAGGGCATGTAGCGTCCGTCTGTGGGAGGGCAGAGCATGTAGGCAGTAAGTATCTGGAGTAAGGCAGGGCAGATATCATGGAAGCCCACTGTACACTCTGAAACATGGTTGATGGATTTCACGAATGGAAGTCACACTGAAATTGTTTTTGATACTTAAACAACATAGCTAAAGAGTAGACAATCTCTAACGGCACCCTTCACATGGACGTAGTTACGAAGGAAACTTTCTCCAGAACTCTTGCCGACGCCATGTTTTCAGGGAGCACAAGGGCTTCAATTCTCTTGACTCCCTGCAATTCTTTGAATCCCATTTTAAGTGCTGTTGTCACCGCTTCGGTGGTGAAGCCCATCCCCCAGTATCTTCTAGCGATGGCGTACCCCATCTCAGCTCGGCAGTTGTGAATACCGGTTCCTTGCTTGAGCATGACGTGACCAATAGGCTTCCCTCTGAAACATATTGCCTTGAACCATGGATGAGGAATCACCACCTTTAGCAAAAATTCACTGAGCTTCTCTTTGGATTTAAAAGCTTCCCACGTCATGAACTTGGTCACTTCTTCGTCGCTAGCCCATTCGTACAAGTCTTCCAAATCCGCCGGGTAGAAGTTCCTTAGTTCGACTTGCCCAACCCTAAAACTGTTATTCTTATTACTCACACTACTGTTAGCTTCCATTCTTTCGATCTTTGATTCTCTCAAATGCTGAGTTGTGGCTCAGTTGTTCACAACGGACTAGGTAATTTGAATGAGCAGTATGAGCTATGAGTCTGCAGGACTGCAACATCACTGAAGTTATTTTAATGATGAGGTAAAGATGGGCGAGTCTATAAATACCCAAAACTGTATCACATACCAAGTTCCAACTAATGCGTTCCATGTCTAAAGAGTTCACAATTTTGTTAAAAGATGGTGGAAATTTTGGTAAAGATCTTGTAAAAAAATTAGGAAATCTAAATTATAGTTTTGAAGCGTCAAGATTTCCACCATTAAAAAAAAGCATATTTAAACCGTTAATTTTTTTAGAATTAAAAAAAAATGGCTAGATGAAAAAAAATAATTATTTCCCACAATTATGTGGCGTCTGTAGACGATGACAAAGTCAATTACGATGAAGTAATCTAGGTATGTTGTAGTAAAGTAGTCACCACGTGGTCGGCACATAGAAATGAAGATATCAGAGGGGAGAAAACATAACATTTCCACACAGAGACAAAAGATTTCTGGCATTTAATTTTACGCTTTAGTTTGAAGTGTGGGGACAAAAATAAATATACATTTTGGCGAATTCCTAAAGTGGAATGTATTTGATAGGCATTGTAGAATATATGATACATGTACCACATTATTTTCGTAGGCATTTATTGGCACATACTCAATAAATGATTTGCAATGACTACCTAAAAGCACTTTCTTTTGGCACAAATTAACGCTCAAATGTTGAATATGCGTCACACCAACCATGGTATATCTATTGCCCACAGGATCCGGAAATATATAGTGTCTTGTCCTTATTCCAATGTCAACTAGAATATGTTTTAAAATCCGAAGTAATGATTGTTGTGATGTGTTGATGAAGTGGAGAAAAGATGGATTTCATGGCTGTGTGCGAGAATCTGATCTGCACGTCCTAAAAATAGAGGGTCGAAAAGAAAGATTCACCAAATGCTTTACTGAAACTTTAAATATTCTAAATAATAAATGATTGAGAGGGACATTGTTTTGGACTTTGTGCTTTTCTTATGGATGTTAAGATTTGTTGATGACCTATACACAGTTACACAAGAAGAAGAATTATCCATGCGAATTCATAGACAAAATGGTATCGCTTTTATTAACTTCATTATCTCGTAGTAGACTTTCATGTAAAGCAATACTATATTTTATAAACTTAGCATGGATCCAGCCAATAATTCTCTTGCCCCAAACTGGTATCGCTTTTATTAACTTCATTATCTCGTAGTAGACCTTCATGCAAAGCAATACTATATTTTATAAACTTAGGATGATCCAGCCAATAATTCTCTTCCCCCGGAAATTTCGGGGTTGCTATGAAATTGTTTAAAAAGAAAAATTATTGTGCCCACGTGTACCAAGAACTGAGCACGCAATGCATTAACGCGAACAACCACGTATCTCTCATGCTGAACATGAACCTGCATGCATACCAAATGCCTTATTCTGGCATAAAGAAATCATTTTGTAGCGGGCGGTGGAACAAAGGTTAGCTTGGCTGTCAGCGACGTCCATTAACTGTTGGCTCCAATGTCCATTACCAGCTAGCTCCCGACTATAAAAACCTATCTAATGGAGAAATCCCTTATCTCTCCGAATATGCTAACTAGTTCTAGCTTCAATTCTTCTGCTCGTGGTCTATATGAAGACCTTGAACCAATAGCGGCCATCTCACAAAGTACCAGCTGTATACCAAACAGTCTGGCATTTCAGGTGCAAAATCAAAGCGAGTAGTTCCACCAGATGCAGCAAGTTCCAGAAGCAGGAGCAAGGCCACCATAGAGGTTACAGACGCTGGGACAGAAGCAAAGGTAGCTCGTAAGTAAGACTTCCATGGACGACACATAGCTACTCTAATTAATCTGCAAGTTCCCCATACTCTATTTGATTTCTGACATTTCCACCAGATATTAATATTTTTAGTTGTTATCCCTAGTCTCAAGTTCGGTCTGGGCACAAAGTGCAAATAATTTTATTGGACAATATTCAAACTTCATCTAAATTGAAATGTGTATTCTGCAACTTACGAAGAAATGTGTATTCGATGTCTCTTTTGTTTACCCATTGGCAAGAGGCGGTCTGTTGCATGTAAAATTTGTAAATTTTCTTATCCAGAAAGCAATCGGAGCATTGACATTGGTATAATAGTGTTTTTTGGATTCCATTGGTATAAAAAAAATGGAGATTTTAGCTATTTGTAAATTTGGATTAGTGTAATATATAAGTTCAATGGGGGATAATATTAATTTTACACCAGTTATCATGGCAGCATAAACGCGGCGTTTACAACCATTAGCATGGCAGAATAGACAGTGCAGGCGTGCTTGCAACAAAAGGCTTTTGAAGAAGCATTTAGGTCAACTACTCGCACTGCTGGTGATGGTAGTAGTTCAGATACTGGGTATAAATCTCAATCTGGAGAAGTAACTTAGTCAACCGCCTTAGCTTCTAGCTCAGATGCCTTCACGATTGATCGTAGAGCTGATTTGCTAAAGCCTTTCTCTGAAGCCAGAGGTTTATGAGAGTTTTCAAGGAACGAACAAAGCAGTCTCACTTTACAGTTTCTAGTTGACGCGTTATAATTCACACTTTACGATTAACAGTTCACAGTTTGCGATTCATTATTTGATGTTCAATGTTTGTTATTTTCTATTTTCCACTTGAATCAGAAGCCTAATGCCTCTTGTAGCAAAAGGAAAAGGACAGAAGCTGGAAATGTTGCTGGAAGACAGGTATTACTCTTCATGAATTATTAGATTATGATATTATCTTTTATATATAATTTATATATAAAAAAGATGAGCATACCTTGATTGTGATAACTCAATGCCTCCAGCAACAGAAGAATGCCTCTGCGGAAAAAAGCTTGCAAAAAAAGCCTGCAAAAAAGAGTCTGCAACAAAGATAGGGGTGCTGAAGCTTGCAACAATGCCTCCAGCAACAAAAGAATGCCTCAGCAAAAAAGAGCCTACAAAAAAGATTGCAACAAAGATTACAACAAACTTACAAATATTACAAATATTACAAAGATAAGCATGCAATAGATTTTCTAATTAGAATCTGGCATCTACCAGAGCTTTTCTGACATTTATTAGCTGCTGCAATCTACCATCAACTTGCCATCAACTTGCAGGCATGGCAAAAGGAAGTTGTCCTGTTATTTAATTGTGGCATCACCGCCCATCGTCCAAGCAGGTCCTATTATTGAAGCCATCAACTCCCACGCAGGTCGGAAGCTTTCCTCTTATTGAAGCTCTCCTCTTATCAAGATGCCATCACCGCCCGTATGCTCGACAGCCCGTATGCTCGAAAACTGATAACAACATGCACCAGCTGCCAACTTCAACCATTGGCACCTCAACAACAACATGCATGCACCACCTCAACAACAACATGCATGCACCACCTGTAACCTACAACTTGGGAACTTGCTTTAGCTTATATCCATTATAGCATTTAATATTTTTTAAACTGTGAAACTAATGCTAGCATTAGTTTACATAGTGAAACATGTTTCCGAAATAGATTTCCAAATAAGTTCATATAATATGATTTTGGACTCTCTGCCTCCGGAAGAGGCCAAATAATATGGTGAAATGATATGCGACTAAAAAGTTTAGTTATAAGTGGTCGGAGTAATAATAAGCAGGTTAAATTAATTACTTAACATCACTAACTGATTACTATAGTCCTTGGCCATTGCCAGATGGCAAGGACTAATAACAACGTAGAGGAATAAGAACAAGGTTTCCTGCTGTAGCATTCTCATAAATGTGGCCTGATTATATGCAACGGCTCTCCGTTCATATATTCTCTTTCTACTCCATGCAACGGCTCCCGGTTCATATTTTCTCTTTCTACTCCATGCGTTCTTTCACCTGAAATTGGTTTCCATTCCTCATATTTCACTTCCTCACAGATCTGTTTAATAATGTTATGTATCTCAAAACTCTCTGTACATTTCATCGCTCAAGAGTAAATTATTTTTATTTTTCATTTTAAATAATTATTATTTATGGTAACTATAATTATTTTATACTGGGCACCTTTGCAATGTAACAACAAGAAACAGTAAAAGAAAGAATTTTTATCATTCAATGCAATAATTTCTGTAAAAGTGGGAAGAGTAGTTATTTTACACTAGCAAACTTGGCAATGTAACAATAGGAAACACAGTAAAAAAAATTCAATGGTATCATTCAATGCAATAATTTCTATAAGAATAGGAGGAAAAGTATAGTTTGATCTAAAAATGGTCTATAACTGTAAGCCTTGTTTTAGGTTTTGCTGCAGTGAACATGGTTGGAAACATTTTAGTGTAATTTTCCATTGTTAAACTTGGGTTGCTATTTATTTATGGGTTATTCTGAAAATGTAATTTCTTCTTAAACAATTTTTACATTAAATGCAATAATTTCTATAAGAATAGGAGGAAAAGTATAGTTTGGCTTAAAAATGGTCTATAATTGTAAGTCTTGCTTTAGGTTTTGCCACAGTGAACATGGTTGGACACATTCTAGTGTAATTTTCCATTGTTAAACTAGGATTGCTATTTATTTATGGATTATTTTGAAAATGTGATTTCTTCTTAAACAACAATTTTTACATAATTAATTTTTGTTTGTTTATATTAGGACAAAAATTGTTGTTTAATTTTATTTTTTTATATGATTTATTTGACATAATTTAATTAATTAGGATTTAGTAAGAGAATTTTTGTATTATTTTGAGACAAATTTTATAATTAATATTTAGAGTTTTTTTAATAAATTATTTAAAAATTGTAAAAAATCTTATGATTATAAAATTTTTGTCATATCTAATTAGTAGTTAATCTTAATAATTTATATTTCTCTTAATAATTTATTTTTATCTTTAATTTAATTTAATTTTTATCTTTTTTCTAACCAATTCGATTAAGATTGGGCCATTCGTTCTCTCAACAATTCCATTAAGATTTTTGATTGTGCTATTTTATTTTTAAATTAGAGAAAAAAATAGATTTTTTATTGTGTTACAATTTGATTAAGATTGGGTCATTCGTTCTCTCAACAATTCCATTAAGATTTTTGATTGTGCTATTTTATTTTTAAATTAGAGAAAAAAATAGATTTTTGATTGTGTTATTTTTATTTTTAAACTAGAGGAAAAAAATAATTTTTTTATTATTATTTTTTTCCATTATTTTTATTTTTAGCCATTTGATTTTTAGTAAATTTATTTATTTATTTATTTTTATTTTTTTCACATGAAAAATACATTGTGCTTTATTAAATAAAAGCTATTAAAATAACAAAGACCTTGAGCTATAATCACTCACAAATTCTAAAACCCCAAAATACTAAGGACCTCAAGATCTATGAGAGGAAAGAAGAACAACAGTGGCTACTCCGCAAAAAGCAAAGGCTAAACAAGCCCACAAAACCTAATAAAAACAAAAGTAAATCTATTAAAAACCTAATGAAAAGAAGGACTTAAAACCTAAGTAAATCCAATGAAAACAACATCGATACATTCATATTCTGATTCAAATATCATGACACTGAAACCAGATAGGACTGGTAGGCTGAAGAAAAGATAAAAAAGAAAAGTCCCATGCAGAAAAGCATACCATTTGTTAGATCATGTAGGCCCCAAAACTGCTGACAACAACATCGATACATTCATATTCTGATTCAAATATCATGACATTGAAACTAGATAGGACTGGAATGTTGAAGAAAAGATAAAAGAAAAGTCCCACGCTGAAAAACAGACCATTTGTTAGATCATGCAGGCCCCAAAACCGCTAATAGCACCATTGGCAATGATATTTTAATGAATGACACCACGAAGATAATGCATCCTATTTTGGAGAGGAGATCAACCACCGAGTTCTATTCTCAGTAAATATGTGACAGGGAGATGTGACTGAAAGATGCCAACATGGGGCGAATACGCTGCATCCACTGGGAGAGGAGAGGTAGCTTGAAGGAAGAGTGGCTTTGGGCTCATTCAATGACTGATCTGGAATCCCCAATAATTCTTATGTCCTTAATGATGAGCGAGGAGGCACATCTCAAAAGTCCCCACAAAGCCACCAATTCTGCCAGGTTGTTGGTACCAGTGCCCACATACCAGTAAAAGTGATAGGATAAACTGGGCTGAAGCACAATGAGGGCAATAAAACCATAAGCCCCCGCCAATCAGGCGTCGTAAAAAAATCCCACCGGTGAACAGAAAACAAATGAAGCAGTGTCAAAAAATCCCACTGGTGAAGAGAAAACTATTCCCTAAGAACAAAACTTATTTTGCTAGACTTCTACCGCCATGGCTCAATTTCTTGAAAGTAAGTCTAGATCTTGAAGTAAGTAATCCTAGGGCCAGGAGCTAGTTTCTAGAAGATACAAGTATTTCAGGCATTTCTGCTGAGCCAGATGCCCCATAAAATATATAGTGGGAGCATTGTAAATTCCTTTTCCTGCACCATCCAATTATAGAGGAAAGTTTTGATAAAAAGACCGGTCCACAGTCACAGTAATATTGAAGAAATTTTAACACCATATTCCAAATCTCCTCAATGTAGAAAAAGGGGATGCATGTCTTTGCTCGGCTTAGCACACATTGGACAAATGCCCAGACCTAGAATGCCCCTTCTCTATAATGAAAGAAATAATACAGACCAAAACGTAAGTACGACTATTAGTTTTGCCTCTTCGAGTATTGATAAGGCCAGACGGTGTTGGCCCTTCGAACATTGGTGTGTTGAGGTGGTGAAGACTGAGGCTGTGGACACATTGGAAGAGGTGTGGTGGTGATGAAGTTGGTGAGATAATTACGTATTTAATATTTTTTCTCTTAATTCTCTCACTAAAAATATTTGTTGGGAATTTTCTAAATATGTTTACACACTAATTTTTTTATCTAGAAAACTCCAAAACATCATCTTGAGTTGTTATTATCTTCCATTGGGCTTTCTTCACAATAAAAATTCTTCTTTTCTCTCTTATACCTACAACTTAACTATGATTCCTATATTAAACAAAATCTACCACTGCACTGGAAGGGATGTGGGGGTGGAAGGAGTGTGCAAGTGATGAAGTCGGTGAGATAATTACGTATCTAACATATATGTTTTCTGAGTGAGAATACTAGAATCGATTATGGCTTGTTACAAGCCATAAAAAACATTTTGGTTTGAGTAGAGCATCCCATTTCCATAATTTGGATAGCCAAGGGACATGAATCCCACAAATAAGGCCTTGCGATATGTAAGAGTATTCCTCCTTCACCGAAATGTTTCCATCATCATCCACTGAACCACTCCAAGCAAGTTGATCTAGCTTCTAACAACATCTATGTTACAAGAAACTAAAACAAAACGCAACCGAACTAGAAACAAAGTTCAGAGGTTTCTCATTCAAGAAATGAGGAGAGGAAAAAATAATAAAAATATGAAAAAAAATAAGTTGAAGTTTCAAATGAAGTAAAGTTAAGCTTAAAAAGTGATCATCTTCAATTTTATATAACACTACAAATTAAAACAAACTCTTTGTAAATAAAATCTAAAACTTAATTAAAATACATTATCTCAATAAAGCATTAACCACTTATAAAATATTAAATAGAATTTAAAAATACATGATTTAAACATAACATTAACCAATTTTAACGTGATCCAAATAATAAACTATATGAAAATATTCCATTGTTCTGGCAGAGCATTTGATGGTTCTCAATTTCCAAATTATAAGGCATTTGAAAATATTTGATTTGTCTCTCAATGATTTGGCAGGAGAAGAAGCTTCTCTAATATAAATTTGTGATGTTGCTCAAGAAGTCACTTGAAAAGAAAAATAGAGGGTGAACAACACATCGGGGTGGGTGCTTTCGCACCTCCGAAATAACGATGTTCAGTCAAAGAATTAGATAAAAGACTTAGTTGTGTAAACTTCCTTTATTAACCACGTGAGTTGTGTGAAAGATGCTTCCAGATTAGTTTGACCCCTGAAAATGATGATTTCAGCTGCTTCGATGATGCATCAATACCTATTTATACAGCTTGTTAATGGGAATTAAATGAGCGGGGTTGTATATACCCATTATTAGATAACTAACTTGCCAAAATCTAATGGTGAGCATATACAACCCTGAATGCCCATTGGCAAGCTACTTATTTTTAGTGTATTTCGACATCCTATAAATCTAGTTATAGATTACGTATTCCAAATAATACATATCCTATATTCCAAAGAATTCATTATGTTTAGCATTGAACCATCGTGATGTAGAACAGGGTAGAAAATAACGTTTCCCATGTCGTCCTCTTTCTATCGTGTTTTTTTCCAACAATGATGGTTGCCCTCCCATTTCTGGCATCAAATCTTTAACATAATTCGTGCATGACAGAGATTCAACCTGTACAACTCCCACTCATATTCAAAAGGAACTAGGAGAATTGAGGTCATAACATCACAATCAGGAAAGAAGGGACATAGGGGAATCGTGAAGAGATCCAATGTCCACAAGGAGCGTTTGACCATAATCATTTTAAAAGTTTAGAATGGATGGTGAAAGGGTGTGATCACCCACTAAGCCCTTAATAATGTCTAGATCAATGATCACCCTGTCTCCCTTGCTAACCTCCCATTTGAGGTTGCCACATAGCCACGACTTAGATTTCATCAGACTTCGCCAAATGTATGAGCCATTTCCTTTTTCTGGAGCTCCCAAACTCATCTAATCCTAACCTCCCATTTGAGGTTGCCACATAGCCACGACTTAACTTTCATAAGACTTCGCCAAATGTATGAGCCATTTCCTTTTTCTAGAGCTCCCAAACTCACCTAATCCTCTCGGTCTAGGTTAGTAAGATATTTCTGCATGATGATTGAATGTGATATTCCCGCGCCATTAAAGTCCCTCCAAATATTCTTGGTAAGCAGGGCAAGATTGAAATATTGGGTGTTTCGAATGCCCCACCCCATCAGTTTCACTCCGGACGATTGTCTCCAAACTTGCCAAATAAAATTTCTGATGTTTTTCCATGCCACTCCATAAGAACTTGGTGATGATTGAGCCAATTTTCCTTATAACAGCCTTCAGGAGATGAAACAAGTGCATCCAATAAACGACAATTCCTTGAAAAACAACTTTAACCATGACTAGTCTTCCACTTGTAGTAAGCCATCTATGTTCCCATCTCAAACTTTATCTCTTGTGACCCACATCATCCATGTTACGTTCCCTTTTCCTACTTCCAACATGTTATCTTAAAAGAAAAAGATAATTTTTTTTTGTTCATAAAAGATATTTATTATTATATATTCAAGCCTAAGTTTTAATATATTAAATTTATTTTCCAAATTACCTTTCATTAAACTTACCACTTTCTTTAGGTAATACAAATTTAAAAGATGTCAACCTTAATTATAGATAACAATTTTTAATTTAATTTATAAGAGGTTGTGAGTGCATTTTTTTCTTGACATTTATTTATGGTCGACTGTAAGTAAAAAAAGAACTCAAAACATAAATTTTGAAAAACATTAAACACCATTAAAATTTTGCATAATATTTTGAAAAATTCAATAAATAATCAACATAATAATAAATTGTTTTACGCCCTACTAATTACAACTATTGCGCGCAACATGAGATGTTAATTTTTTTTAAATAATGTATAAATTAAACCTCATGATTGGATTTGAAGACCGACCACTTCAGAGCTAAATAAATATTGTCACTAACGTGGCAGCATATTCATAGGTTAATATACAATATTGCCATGTTTAAAGGTAAACACCATTAAATGGAAGACTCCCGCATAAGTCTTAAGAGTGAAGTCATTAAATAATTAAAAACTTCAAAACGAACCAAGAAAACCTTAGGGAGAGGGTCATTTAAAATTTGGATCGAACAATTTCTAATTTAACTTCCCATCTTTAAGTTGTGTGAATTTTATAATTAAGTTGTGGTGTATATTGGAATTGGGTTTGAGAAATTGTGATTTTAAATAAATAAATAGACAAAATTTGTTTGATTTCATCTAATACATCATGATATGAAAAATATTTAAACAATTTAATTTCAAATTAAAAAATAAAATATTTTATTTAAAAAACATTTAATTCTCCACCTCTTAAGCACATTCAAATCAAATAATTTCATTTGGTTACTAATGCATATATCAACCATGAAATTGTTGCAATATCCCCAGATAGAGTTACCTAGTTACCCAGATAAGGTAGAGAGTGCTGATTCCAGAATTTGAACATATATATTAAAAGTAGTGATGATGTCTTTCAGGCATGGTAAGTCATATTTTCTGTTTTTTCCTTATTGTTTTAGTTTTCGGTAGGTTGAATTTTCGAATGTTGTATGCGGTATAGCCACTTAATATTTGCTTTGTAACGTATTTTTGGTTTTTCTTTTGGAGGTGCTTTTTTTGTATGATCTCTTTATCCTCAGATTTGAAAATATATAGCTTCTTTTATTCATATAGAGAACCTCCTTTTTTTTTCGCAAAAAAAAGGGTAGAGTCATATACTTCATCAGAGAGCGATTGCACATCAGAAAATCTCGCCAATCCTCTCGATCGATTTTTCCATCACCCTTGGTATCTGCTTCTGCAAATGTGGTTGATATGGGTTTCAATGCACCGAGATTGTCTCAAGTCATACAGTTTAAATGCAAATGCAATTTTGTCTTCTTTAGATGCATTTGGTTGGAAAATACTCAATGATCACACAAATTTTACCAAACTATATAACTCCATTACGCTTGGTGTCAAAGATATCAAAAGCCCTATTTGAAAAGAGGTTCTCATTTTGAGAATTTCTACAGAGTGCTAGTTGAAATTCTTCTTTGTTAAGACAACACCAACAAGGTCTTTGTGTCGAGGTGGTTTCTTAGCAATTTTAGTGTTAGACCCAACACAACCTATAACAAAATTTGTTGCATAATCCAACAATGCAACTTCCATAAACTTTCCCCTTACTTCGAAATTTCTCAATCATTATGTGTATGCAATAGATCAAATCCACAACATAATATGCAATAGAGAAATCCACAACTCCTGCCATAATTTTTAACAATAGTAGATTATTGATATATGTCTATCACATTTATTAATATGGTTATGCTAATCGATTATAATTATTAATACTACACATAGACATGGATACTTTTAATAAATGTTTTATTTTACAATATAATAATAAACTCTAATTAATATAATAATTTAATCTTTCAGCTATCATAAAATTTAAATTAAGTTTAATGTTTATATTACTACAATAATACTAGGTTTAGGTTTATAATAAAGTTTATATTAAATTTTAAAATAATATTAGACTTTTCCGCCTGGGGTAGCTCAAGTGGCGATGGCCATGGAAATGAAGTCTCACCGAATTGAAGATCTTGGGTTCGAATCTTGTGCTACCCTCCCCCCATAGCGGGGCAAATAATGGACATGTAAACATGAAAATCGGAGAGTCCTGCCAAGATTAACCAAAAAAAAATATTATATTTAATAATATTATTAGCTTTATTATTTACTATTATCACGAATATTATTTTTATTATTAAAATTAATATTGATAAATAAGAATAATGATATATTTTTTCTAATAATTAACAATATAATTATTAATAAAAAATGAAATTTATATTTACTTTAACAATATGATTAACAATATTAATGGTATTAACATTAATATTGTTAATATAAAGAATATTAAGATTAATATTAATAAATAAAATTTATAATATTTACATTCTAATCAACTTTGGTCAAACATCGTCATCTCTCTCACCCTAGAAAACTCCTTGGTCTACTCATTCCTAATGCCCAACTAGGTTCTACAAAGGATAGAATGGACAAACATGGTCAACCAATGTCTCTATGATTAAAGGTGGCCAATGATTGTCAAAATGAAAAACAATAATCTATCATAGAAAGTATGGTCAACCATAGCCAAATATGTGAAACCATACCAACCATGTTCAACCATAGGAAATCTCTGTCAACCATGGCCAATCATGGTCCTCTTTGGTCAACCATATTCACTGTAATTAATATTTTAAAAGCGTTGTCAACCCATGCTCAAGATGGGCAACAATGGTTATTATGGTCAAACACGATCAATTGGGGTCAGCATGGTAAAACAAGGTCAACCATAGCTAGTCATTGTCAATATATACAAACATAATATATCATAGAAAACTTATGGCCAACAATGGTCAAATTAGTCAAGCCGTGTTTACCCATGGTGAACTTGGTCAAACCATGTTCAACCATGGTACGATTATTCTCACCCATAGTCAGTGTTTACCATATTTAACAATAGTCAACATTGTTCACTCATAGCCATCCTCAATCAACATAACTCAATCATATTCAATTATAGTCAACCATGGTATACCAAAGTCAAATATTGCTAAGCTTAGTTAGCTGAGGTCATCCTTAGTTGGTCAAAATTAAGGTTAAAATTTTTTTGATAAGAAAAATATTATTATTAATAAATTTGAATAATAATAATAATATTTATATTGTGATGTAGGAATGGTACAAAAATCAAACCAATGTTGCAAGGTGACAAGCATTGTTGCAATGTCACAAACATTATCACAGTGTTACATTACATTCCAAGTTATCCAACACCACAATGTGATATTACCAAATTAGTCAACAACAATTACTAATGTGGTTTACCATGTTCGACTATGTTTAAATATATTTGACAATCAACACTATTTAATTATGGTCAAACATAATTTTCTTTTAATATTATTGATTAATATTAATAATCAAACTTAATTATGACATTAGTCAATCATATATAAACATAGTCAAACATGTCCAACCATGATCAACAATGGTCAACTGAGGTCAACCATGAGCAACCACTGTCAATGAAGGTCATCCAAGATGAACGATTGTCAACTAATAATATTATTATTACCAAGAATAATAATAATAATAATAATAATGCACTAATAAAGTTTTATATTGACAATACTACATTAGTTAGAAGATAAATGTATTGTTAGTATAATAATACTTTAGGGAACATTTCCTTTATATATCAATATTGATGCTATTAATAACATTATTAGTAACATTTAATATGTTTTGTTGCTAAAATCGTAATATATAATATAATATAATATATAATATGAGGGTTGATGATAATATAATCAATGTTACATTGTATTGCAATTTATCCAACGTTGCAATGTGACATTACAAAATTAGTCAACTACATTTACTAATGTGGTTGAATATGTTTGATATCTTTGTGAGTCAACAATTTTCAACTTTGGCCAAACATAATCGCCTATTAATATTATTAATAATAAGACATAGTGGACCACATTAATGAGACGGTCAAACATAGTTGGTCATGGTTGACGATATTCGACCATGGTTGAATATGGTCAACCATGAACGAATATTAAATAAAATACTATAATTCAACCTTAAATGAATATTAAATGGTTGATTATAAGTAAACCTTTATAATCAATGTTTAAATAATTAATGATGTTCAAACTTGGTCAACCATATGTTTACCAAATTTAAGAATAGTCAACCTTGACAACCATGGTCAACCTTTGTCATTCATTATGAACCATGGTCAACCATTGTGAACCTTTACACTAATGTGGTTAATGTATAGTGTTTATATATAAATGATCAACGATGGTCAGCCAAGGCCAATGATGGTTAGCCAAGGTCATCCAAGATCAACATGATTATAATGGTCAGCCAAGGTCAGCCATGGATGACCAAGATTAATCTAGGTTGTAACATACCTAAGTCCCTTCATTTTTTTCTTTTGTTCCAAAATACCTCTTTCCTCCCTGAATTATGTATTTAATCAAGATAGGGAAATTTAACATTGAAATACCTTACCACAAATTCCCTCTGAGTTTTGTTGTTTCTTGTTAATTAAAAGGTGCCACTCCAACTAAGAAGTATAATTCCGAGACTATGGTTTTTTGACATCCCATCATTGTATTTCCTTACCCGTTCTGGTGACTAACCATGCTATTAGACTATGGTTGAGGGAAATATCCCCATTCACCCTACCAACAATCTTACAATGTAAAAGCTAGGGAAATGATACTTCCCTTGGGCTTCGCTACTTTGGGCACTTTACACACATAATAAATCCTAGATTACTAACCTACCTCACCTCCCTAAGTTCTAACTAATACATGGAATGTGTTATACCAATGGTACCACAACATGAAGTCGTACCTTAATATGAACCCATATGCACTGCGCCATTTCCCCTTGGAACTCTGGTCAACCTCTCATACACCTCCACATTGGTTGCTACCCTATGTAGATCACGTGACCATGGAAGCAATGGGATTGATGGTGGTATGTGGATGGTGGAGATGACAGATGGGACATCAATGATTCATATCCATTCGTCTAACCCTAAACCATTGATAACCCTATCTCCTCGCTCATTTCACTCATTTCATTGTTGGCTCTTCCTCCTGATGGAAATAATGTGCCCCTCCGTTCCTTCCCAGCACCTGGCTGTCAGTGCTAGCACATATGCCATGCTACTCTAAATCCATGACCCTCCTCCATGTATACTTATAAATTGTGATGGTTTTAGTTTTCAGTGTTTTTTTTCTACTTTTTTTGTGAAACCCTTAAAATATTTAATCCTCGTCGCTTGCTTGTTGCAGGTTCTTCTCAGACCATCAGTGGGTTTTTACTTCCTATCCAAGAGTAGATCATAGCTCCAGGGTCGATCTTCATCATGATATTTCTGTAGTAGGGTAATTTTCTCTTGGCTTCAAACCCTTTTGCATCCACTATTTTAATTTGTTTCCATTCATGGGTTTATGCTTTTTTTGTTTTCTTTAAGTGTGAATGCATTGGCATCTCCTGCAGGAACACCAAAACCACTAGGGTCGTCGACATGGGTTCTTGGCTATCGGGTTACCTGCTTGTTTTCTCACTATGTCCCTCTATTCTACTGGGTATGTTGTTCATAAATTGAATGCTAGGCAAAAGAAGGAATTTTCTGTTCGGTTCATGGTCTGGTTAGCAATGACTCTAGGTTATGATTTATTGGGAGTTCCATTCCTAATTATCCTTCATAGATAGTCTGCTTTTCCCTTTACTGTGTCTAGGGACAGGGAGGATACCAGTGAATTCATTCTACTGACCTAATCCCTACACCCTCACTTGTTTATTTTTGGTAGAATAGAAATGTTCAAGTCGGTTTCCCTCACTAGTTTATTTATGGCGTAATAGAAATGTTATAGCCGTTTCCCCCACTAATATATTTATGGAGGAATAAGAATGTTACAATCATTTGGTGAATCGGTTGGGGTTTTACTTGGTCAACTTTCCCCCTTCACGTGTCTTTGGTTTCACTCTATTCGAAAAGGTTTCACTTCGTAAGTCAACATTTTTCCACTCCACAATTGTTTCTACTGTTCACATAATTATGTCGGGCTTCAATTCACCACTCCCCAACACAACTTGATTGAAGAATTCGAGCTCAAAGGGTAACCATCCTGTAGCTTATGAAAAAAATGTTAGCCTCCCTTCTCTGGTCATTGCCCACAACAAGCTTAGAGCATCTTTCCCTTTATTGTGTACAGGGAGTTCATGGGTTCTTGTTTGGTTTTTATTTTTCCAACCTCCTGCAGTTAAGGTAATTTCCGTGGTAATGGTTTCTAATATCATGTCCTAGATTCTCTGTTATTATGGTTAAATGTTAGAGGGATTTCTCCCTACACACACCCCCTTATTCTTTCATGCCTATTTTTCCATGGCTATAAATAACATAGTTACCGATCAAACGGGAACTGTTACCTCAAAATAGGTACTTGAGCCCAAAAATCCAAAAAAAACATGAAAAAACAACTCAAAAATAAAAAGTGTTGATTCTACATCACCACTTTTTTTTCAAAGTAAAATTTTAATATTTTTTAAAAATAACAGTAAAAAACAATAAAAGCCATTTTGTTTGGTGCAAAAAACACTTTGAAATCGAAAAGTGTTGATGCCGGAATAACGTCTTTTTTTCAGGGCACATTTTCAACATTTTTTAATAATGACATTAAAAATAAAATATCATGACTCTGAAAAACTTTAAATTTCCAAAGATTTTCAAGCATGACATTAACGATAAAATATCACGTCTTTGAAAAGCCTTAAAATTCCAACGATTTTTAAGCATGACATTAAATTTAAAGTATCACTTCTTTGAAAACTCTTAAAATTCCAACAATTTTCAAGCATGGTGCTAAGAAAAAATATTTATAGTTGTTTTCAACCATAACATTAAAGATAAAATATCACAACTTAGAAAAACATTAAAATCTTGACACTTTTTCAACCATGGAAATAAAAACAAAAGATTATGACTACAAAACAATCTTTAATTTTCAAAATATTTCAAGCATGACATTATGGAAAAATTTTATGACTAAAAAGCTTTAAAAATGAACACTTGAATGAAAGAGTTATTATACCAAGAGTATTTTTTTAAATGCTAAATGTATAGTGATTTTAAAATCTTAGCCTAAGACAACTTGATGCATTGCAAAAAAAAAATTAGAAATCAACTATCAAATTGACACAAAATGTAGATGAGCTCAACACATTGTAATGAAAACTTAAAGACCAACCATGAAATTAACACATTGTGGGGCAGACTCGATTCATTATAACAAAAAATTTAAAATCAGCTATCAAATTGCACATAATGGGATCGGGTTACTAGACAAGCATCGACACAGGCCTTAATATATATATATATATATATGAAAACAAAAATTCAAATATTTAAGAAAAAATTTAAAAAATAATAATAAGTAATAAAACATAAAAAAACATGAAAAAAAAAATCAAATATAAAAAATATATAAAAATGCAAAAATTCAAATGTTGAAAAAAACAATAGAAAAAAACATAAAAATACAAAAGAAAACAAAAATTCAAATATTGAAAAAGATAAAAAATAATAAATAATAACAAGTAATAAAACATAAAATAAACATGAAGACCAAAAACCTAAGGGAATAATATTAAATCCAAGGGGGCCGAAATGGGATATAACAATTGAATGTTAATGGAGGATCGAATGGACTTAGCGGGAGCAAACAGCGATGGTTCAGAGGATAGCAGAGACGGTTTCTGATGGAGGGCGGCAAAGGAGGGAGCTCGGCTCCCTCCTACAAGGACGCGGTATCCAACAAAGGCAAAACAACGGAATGTAACAACAAAGGCGTGGCTGGGGAAAAAAACAACGATAATGCTAAGGGGACAGAGAGAACTAAGACCAAGACAAATAGCAGCATAAAGGATAAGGAGGAAGAAGACAAATATCTTGGGTCACGAGAACACAGGCAAAAGGGACCTTGCAAGCCTAAAGCTGCAATCACGCCAAGAGTAATATTAAATGACCCTGCTCTGCAAGTGCACAGAGAACACATGGGGAACTATGCCATCATTTGTAAATTCATGGGACTATGGCCCACTGAAAAAGCCTTGCAAACGTGGATCAAGTATCACTGGAAGCCCAAAGGAAGCATTGACCTACATCTTGGGTCAAAAGGATTCTTCACAGTGGTGTTCACAAACATAGAAGACAAAGACAGAATATTCGAAGGAGGACCCTACTTTTATGCAGCGGCTGGTCTCTATATGAGGCCTTGGAGGATGAACTTCGTCCCAGAGCGGGAGACCTTCACCTCGGTTCCAGTATGGGTAAGGCTATATTCCCTACCTCTTGATTATTGGCAAACGGAATCATTAGCAGCTATTGGTAATAAACTAGGACGTTTTGTCAAAGTTTCCGAAGCCACAAGAAGAAGGAAATATACTTCCTTTGCAAGAATATGTGTGGAGATGGATCTATCAGAAGCTCTTCCAGATGAAGTTATTCTAGAAGTTCATGATGAGGAATGGGTGCAAATCGTGGACTATGAGCATATCCCATTCAGATGCCGTAGATGCCATGAACATGGACATCTACTCAGGGACTGCCCTCTCGGTAAAGTAGACAACAAAGAACACCTCAATACTTTGAAGGATACAGAGAGCTTTCAGAAAGTGGTAAGCAGAAGTAAAGGGGGAAAAGGGGAATGAAGCAACAGCAGAATGAAAGGCAGAGGGTCAGCCAGAACAGGTTTCAAGTGCTGGATGAGAATGAGGATAACACGAAGGATGAACAAGCCCAGGAGAAAGATCCTAATGAAAAAGAAACGGAAGAAAATAGGAAACAATCTCAAGACATGGTATACCATAATGAGACTGTTATGAGTGAGACAGAAATGGAGATGGACCAGGAAATGACCCAAAGCAAACTAGATCTGGAAGATCATGAACTACAGGAAATCTTAGACAAGGAAAACCTGGATCTGGAAGGATTCTTGAGGCAGGGATCCAAGGAAGGAATAGAATCAATACCTCCAGAAGAATGCTCTAGAATACAACAGTTATTTTTATGGAAAACCCAGGAAAGAGGATTGGATAAAGGTAAAAGTATTCACAAGCAGGAACACAGAGGGGTGAAAACTATGAAATCAACTCCAGGATTAGCAACTAGAAATCCAGGTAAAAAACGGGGCAGGAAAAAGCAAAATGAGCTCCTAATGGAGTGTGGAAAGCTAATGATAGATTCGGGTAAGATGAAAGACCTAACCAGTTACTCTTTCACAAATCTTTAATTATGAAGCTCATATCTTGGAATATTAGAGGTCTAGGCAGTAAAAGAAAACAAAGAATGTTAAGTCACAAAATGAAACAAGCATCACCAGATATCATCTTTATTCAAGAAACAAAATGTTCCATTCAAAAGTTAAAGCAAATCCATAGCAAATGGATGAACAGTTTTGAGTTTCATGAAGTGAAAGCAGAAAATACAGCAGGAGGTATCTTCACTCTATGGAACCCCCAAAAAGTTAGTATTCTGGATGTGGAGGCATCAAGAAATTATCTATCTCTAATCATTCAACCAGTGGGAGTTGTGGAAACTTTCCTTGCCACAAATGTCTATGGGCCGCAACGAATAGATGAAAAACTAAGACTATTAAACTCCTTAGCATAGCTCAAGAGCAGACATGTAGGAATACCTTGGGTCTTGGGAGGAGATTTTAATATGATCAAATCACTTTCAGAAAAAAAAGGAGGCACCAGACTACTAAATAAGGACTCAGATCTATTCCAAACCTTTACTGATGACATGAATCTGGTGGACTCGGCAATGCAGAATGGCCTATATACTTGGACCAATAAAAGAGGAGGTGAGGCTTAGGTCGCCTCCAAGTTAGACAAATTTCTGATCTCCGAGGAGCTTATGCTAGAAAATAGAGAAATAACAGCTAAGGTTCTCCCCTTTGGAGGTTCTGATCATTGGTTGATTCAATTAGAACTTGAGGGGTTTGATTCTCCCAAGAACAGACCCTTCAGGTTTGAGAATATTTGGCTCTCCCACCCAGATTTCACTAACAATGTTGAACAATGGTGGGCAGAAGATCTTCAAATCCAGGGCACGAATATGTTCATCCTACACAAAATACTTCAGCATATTAAATTCAGACTCAAAGAATGGAACAAGGAGGTTTTTGGCAACATTTTTGTGGAGAAAAAGGCAGTGGAAACCAAACTACAGGAACTCAATCAAGCTTTGATCACAATGAGTTTTGATAAGGACAAAAGTCAACTAGCTGAAAAAAACCATCAAGAATGGGAGAATTTATGCAAACAAGAAGAAATCTTTTAGAGACAAAAGTCTAGAATTCAATGGCTTAAGGAAGGGGATCGTAACACAAATTTTTTTCATAGATCCACCATAGCTAATAGGACTCACAACAGAATCTCTGTGATTTTGAATGACAAAGGGCAACTATAGACCTCTCACAAGAACATCGAAGAAGTGTTGGTTCAACATTTCAAAAGTATCACTAAGGAGAATAATCCAGACAGGGAGAAATACATCAGAGAAATTACAAATAACATCCCTAAGCTGGTGACTAGAGAGGAAAATTTCAACCTGAACAAACCAGTCACTAAAGAGGAAGTTAGTGAGATTATCAAGGACATACAAAATGGCAAATCTCCAGGTCCAGATGGTTTCAATGTGGATTCTTTTAAGGCCTACTAGAACATTGTCAAGCAAGACATCCTGAATGTTGTGGAGGATTCCAGAAGAAATAGGACTATTCTAAAATCCTTCAACACCTCCTTCATCTCTTTAATCCCCAAACAGGATTCAACCCTGACTGCTGATAAGTTTAGACCCATTGCCTTATGTAATGTGGTTTACAAGATTATTCCAAGATTTTGGCTAGCAAGCTCAAACCTCTTCTTCCCTCTTTAATCTCAGATGAACAATCTGGTTATGTGGAAGGAAGACAAATTCTTAATAATATCATTCTTGCACACGAGACATTCCACACATTAACCAGTAAAAAACAGGCCGTATGATCATGCAACTAGATATTGCCAAAGCTTATGACAAAGTCAACTAGAGCTACATCAAGAGGATCCTTGCTGCATTTGGGTTTGATCATAACTCGATCAGATGGGTCATGGCTCTTGTAACATCTTCCAGCTTTTCTATTCTGGTGAATGGATCTCCCTCAGCTATCTTCACTCCTTCTAGAGGTCTCAGGCAGGGCGACCCACTCTCTCCCTTTCTTTTTATCCTCATGATGGAAGGATTGGGCAGAGCCATTAAGCAGGCTAAATTCTTGGGAAAAATTAAGGGACTTCAATTAACAGAAAATGGACAAACAATGACTCATCAACAATTTGTGGATGACACAATGCTGTATGGAATTCCCACTATCAAAGAAGCTTCAGAGTATAAACAAATCCTGAACATTTTTGCCTTGGCCATAGGTATGGAAGTAAATATTTCCAAATCAAATATTTTTTTCTTGAATACTAACATTTCAATTCAGAGAAATATCTCAAGAATTATGGGCTTCTAAAGGGATTCCCTCCCTTCAAATTATTTGGGAATTCCCCTTACAGACAAACCCCTGCATAAGAGCATTTGGGAACCGGTACTCAATAAGATGCAGGACAAAGTTAAAAAATGGACCATCAGATCATTGAACCTGGGCAGATTAATTCTGACAAAGGCTGTTCTACAGTCAATCCTGGTGTTCTTGTTATCAGCTCTCCCAGCCCCCAAATGGGTCTTACAGCAATTCAGAAATATCCAGAGAGACTTCCTCTGGGGCAAGGAAGAAACAAGAAAGAAATGGGCACTTGTTTCTTGGGATAAAATCTGCAAACCTAAAAGTCATGGGGGACTAGGTTTAGATGATCGGGAAATATTAAGTAATGTGCTAGGAGCCAAACTCTGGTGGAGATGGGTTAAAGAACCAGAAGCTCAATGGGCTAAAACCTGGAAAGAAAAATATGCAAGCTCTTGGAAAATTAATGATCTTATTAGAATGTCGAGAAACGTAAAGGGCTCCTACATCTGGAATAAAGCCTGGGAAAACAGATACCTAGTACAGGACCACAGTTTTTGGGAAATCAGAGCAGGGTATCTTGCTCTCTTTTGGGAGGACAAATGGCAACAAGAACCAATGCTGCTAAAAGAAGACTATAAAGAACTCAAGCAGGAAACAGATTCCCAGGGACCAATCAGAGTTAAAGATTTCTGGAGTCATACTTACAGCTCCGAGAAATGGAGAAATTAGAGAAGCATAGACTGTAATGACGAAAGTCCCCCAAAAAAAAAGCCGAGGAAATTATGAACATACTAAAACAAAGAAAAATCTTGGTTACAAAGGGGCAAGATCAATTAAGATGGGGCCTCAACAAAGAAGGCTCCTTTAATCTTAAGGAAGCTAAGAAGATTCTCATGAACCTGGATTCCAGGACTGCAATGAATTCTTGGCAACAACTCTGGAGCCAGCAAGGGTGGATGAAGATCAAGCTATTCATGTGGCTAGTTCACCATAAGAAAATCTTAACTTGGGACAACATTAGGAAAAAAGGTATTATTGGGCCCTCTAGATGTCAGCTATGTGAAGCTCAAGAGGAAACAATGGAGCATATTCTTAATAGTTGCACCTTTACCACCTGGTTGTGGGACTCTTTTGCAACCATTTTTCAACAGACAGATCGAGATAAAGAAAGCATCACAAACACCCTGTTCAAGTGGAGAAGGAACTTTTCAGAAAATGAGTTTCTCAATCTGGCCTGGGCCTTTACACCTAGCTTCATCATCTGGAATGTCTGGAAAGAAAGGAATAAAAGGATTTTCAGGGATGAAAAGTCCAATCCTCTTCAACTGTTGGATCTGATCTTGAAGTAGATTAGAGAGACAGTGAGCACAACTATTCGCAATCTTCCCAAAAACACACCCACGATAAATGAGATGAGAACCCTCAGACAACTGGGAATGCAAGAAACCATTATCAATGGACTCAGAAGAAAAGAAGGAAATTTGGGAAAGGAAAAGGATTTCTGGCAGCCTCCACCGAAAGGCTACTTGAAATGCAATATAGATGGGGCTTCGAAAGGCAACCCTGGAATAGTTGGTTATGGAGGGGTGTTAAGAGATGAGGATGGAATTATAAGCTTCATTTTCCACTGCCACTTAGGTAAAGCCACAAATAACATGGCTGAATTAATGGCCTTGGAACAATGCCTGGAACTACTGAAACAAACTCATAGCTCAAATTTCATCATAGAGGCAGACTCAGAAATCTCTATAAAAGCTGTTAGAAGAATCAGTTGTGGAGCAGCGCCAGAGAAGGTCTCAAAACATTGGAGACTAATTCAAGTGTACCAGAGAATACAGAAACATCTCCAAAGTCTAAGAACTGTTAGTTTCAGACATGTCAGTCGTGAAGCCAACAAACTAGCGGATACTCTTGCCAATCAAGGAGCGTTTAATACTGTAAACAGGTTTGAGATGAACTGGAAGGAAATGTCTCTGGGAGGAGTAAAAGCTCTTTGTGAGGAACAAGCAGCGGAAGATAGAGAACTTTTCAAACATTGGGCCCGAAGGAAAGAAACTGTATGATGATGTCTAATCAAGTTCGATCACAGTTCTCTGGGAGGCTAGGGGAAGACGGACAGGTGCTAAGTTGTCTGGTTTCTACCTAGTGGAATGAGACCAAGCCCCTTCCTCTTCAAATTTCTAATCAGGATCTACCCACGATCTTTGGGGGTCTTCGTTGTCGGTTTTGTAAAGGGAGTGTCCGAGCCATGGCGGCTCTCGTTTCCCGACGAAGTAGTTTCCCCTTCATTCCTCTTCCCAATCGGAAAACCAAGAGAAGGTGCTTTATGGGTGATCACGTTAATTTTGGATGGTAAGTGGTTTAGTTTTTTTGGCAGCGATCCCATTAGACTTCCACCACGTGGCCAACATGGGGTTTTGAAACCACCCTCCATCGCGAGATAAGTTTCGCACATTTTAGGTGGTGCGATATTTCGGGGTGTCTTCCGATCTCTTGGGGATGTGTTTACTGTCAGATCTGTTGGTGCTTTTTTGGTGAGGCCGCGAGTCTTGGCGGGCTTTTCGCTTGAGTGGCGGGGTGTTTGTAAGCCTTAGATTTGGCTTTTGTTTTGTTTGAGTCATCCTAAAGTATGTTGTGCACGATCTTGTTGTCTGATGTAGCGGGGTAAAGCTTTACTTTGGCATCATGCCCTTGGTTACCATGTCGCCTCCGGAAGTTCATGGTTTTGTATATTCTATAAATTTTTTCTCGATATAATGAAATAGAAGGAACTACTCTTGTTTAAGCAAAAAAAAAAAAAAACATAAAAAAAACATGACAAAAAAAATCAAATATAAAAAATATATATAGTAATGACATAAAAAAACTATAAAATCTAAAAAAAATTAACCATACTATGTAAAATTAAAAGAAGTAAAAAAGTAAAAAAGGAGTAAAATAAAATAAAAACCAAATAAAAAAATACAACATTAAAAAAAATAATAAACTTAAAAAAAAATCCTCAGCCATCTCGAGGCCCAACCAGCTAGGAGTGGCAAGCGTACGATTCATGACAAAAAATAAATTAAATTTCATTTAAAAAAAAAAATCCATACAAATGTAACAAAAAAAAATAAAAAAAATAACAGAATTAACCTATAAAAATGAAAATTGAAAATAAAAAATATATATAAAAAATAAAAAATATATATAATTTAAGAAACTTTTTTTTTAAGTTAAAAATTAAAAATAAAATTTATAAACATCATTTAAAAAAAACGTTAAATAATTACCAAAAAAATAAAATAAATAAATAATAAAATATAAAATTCAAACCAATTAAAAAAAAATTTGAAATTAAAAATAAAAAATAAAAAATAAAAAAAATTGAAAAAAAAAATTATATTATAAAAAAAATAAAAATAAAAAAAAAAAATATTTACATTAAAAAAAAAATTATAAAAATTATAAAACAAATTAAAATAATAAAATAAAATAAAAAATAAAATTTCAAATAAAAATTAAAATAAAATTGTAGAATAATAAATAAAATTAACACACATAAAAATTACCAGAAACATAGAAATGGTGGAAAACGCAGGAGCCTCATTGTATTATATTGTTCACACTCTCATAATGCAATGTAATGTACAAATAATGATAATAGTACAAATAAATACATGAGGAAGTTTGTCTCAAGATAGTACGTCTATCTTGGACACTATGGTTGAGCAAATATCTCAACCAAACATTAATCTAGGAGCCTAACAAGTTGGAGAGAATCTCTCAACCAGCTAGGCCTAAACTAACTCCTAACCATGAGGAACAAACTCAATCTAGAAAGGTAGGATTAAATCCAACTTTCTTGATTTTAATTAATTTAATTATTTTGGGCTTATAATTGTTTTTAACACATGAGAGTGAGGCTAACATTCCCTCCCTCATTGATAAGTCAAAAATAAGAACCAATAACCATCTTCCAAGTTCTCACGCTGAAACTGTTGATCCTAAAAAACACTGCCTAAAAAACTACCAAAGCTAGATGTTGAAAAAACCTTCAATCTAAAGAGAACATGAATAAGCTACAACTCTAATTCATTTTTGAATTTTTCCTGATGACTCCATCATGTGCCAAGCTGCAAAAGGATCCATCTGTCATTTTCTTTCAATCAACATCCTTTGTCCACTCACAAAATGTTGATGATGCCCACTGGCTGATTTGCTTTGTCCACTGACAAGATGTTGAGAACGCCCACTAGATACTTTGATGTTGATCGCCCATTGGCTGCTTTGATGTTGATGATGCCTACTGGCTAATTTGCTTATGATGCTCGCTGGCTGATTTGAAGATGTTGTTGAGACTTTCAGTCTGACAACCACCCTTAATTCCATTATCATTTCCCCCCTTTCTCAACTGAAAGGAGAGACAATCATTTGCATTTGATTTTTGAACTCCCCCCCTTCAAGTGTAGGAGAGTTTCACTGTTGTTCTCCTGCTTTCAAGTGCATGAGAGTACCATCTTCAATTGACCGTTCGCTGTAATAGTTGAGATTGAATTCTGTTGTAAAACTTATATAATCATTTTACTGTTGACCACCATTCCCAAGGATCAATCCATGCAAAAATTGATCTTTAATCTGGCAGGATGGTGTTGTTTGCAACATTTCTCTAATGAGCGATTCTGCTTGCCACAATGGTGACAAGGATGGAGATCAAAACATTGATCTTCCACGTGACCTTTTCTTTGAAAATGTTTGCATGTGGGTTTGTCTTCCACTTTCTCATGGCTTGTTGATGTTATTTGATCAAGAAATCCTGCACTGACGAAGTTGATCGACTCAGAATAATCTGGGATATGCAAGTTGTTTTCATATTTGTAATATCCTAACCCTCGTCAATTTTTGTTACTTTGGAGTTCTTCCCACAACTTGATGATTGGTTTGGAAGAATCAAGTTCAATTTGATCATGAACAACTTCTACACTTGAAGTTGTTTGGATTAGTGACTTGGAATCAACATCTTTATCTTCATCTATACGGTTGAAAGACTTGGAAAAATCACTCTTCTGTTGCAACTGAAGTTGTGACCCCAGTTGAAGGAACTTAATTGTTTCATGTGCCTGTTGTAGATTCATTGAAATATTAGCAAGAGTTTCTTTGCTGATTTGTACCATGTCTTTAGCAGTCGAGAGGATCAAATTGTTAAGAATCTTTAATAACTTAATTCTTTTTTCCATGTGAACTTGCTTGCTTGATGCTTGCTTCAACCAGTTTCAGGCTCACTTGATGTTGTGAACTTTTCACTTGTTTGAACTCACTCTCTTGATTGATCAAAAGAAGGGTGTCGAATACTATCGAAAATGCACCCAAGAGAAACACTTACAGTGATTTGAACGACTCAGTTAAAAACAATGGATTCACTTGGTTTAATTGATTCCCTATCAATTCAAAGCTTGGGTGTCAGTTTCAACCGAGAATGCACCCTTACAATTCAACTCAATTTGACTTTGGTTACAATCGAACTTACATATTATGATTTGCAAGTTACAGTTTTGTATTGAGATTATTAAAAAATAATGGTGCAAGTGCATCAAGGAAAATTTTAAGAAGCCCCCCTAAATTTACATGTATAATAAATGGGAGAATCTCCATGATATATAGGAAAAATGGAAGGCGATTTTATCAATAATATGATATGTATATATAATTTTTTGGCGAATCTCTCACCAGGCATGGCGAATATTTTACTCAATTATAAAATCTTGTGTTTATTGAATACACAAATGAAATCATTGCATTTCTTTAAAATAACTTTTGAAATCAAAATTACTGATATTTGATACCTTTCAGGGGTTAGTAGATCCAGAGTAAAGATGGATCTATGCTGGTTTAATTCCCCCATTTAAATAGGCTACATTCCAGGTGAATACCATGGGTCAATACCATGTGCCATTTTGGTGAATACCATGGGTCAATACCATGTGCCATTTTTATTTTTATTAATACTAATATTAGGGTTAATAATGTTTTTTTGCATGGTATTAATAACAATCTAGTCCATGGTATTTGTCCCATAGTATTTTGCCCATAGGTTTCACCTAAATATAATGCATTTTTTGAGTGTTCGTAAATATAAGGTGACTTATGGAGTAAATATAAAAAAAATGTTTTATTTGTTTACCATACCTCTCGTTTATTTATATTTTTATTAATTTACCATACCTCTTTTACAAATATGGTATTTGGCCCATAGGATTCACTTAAATAAAACCTCTTTCTTGAGCCTTCATAAATAGAACGAGGGTTATGGACTAAATATAAAAAGAGGTTTTATTTATTTACCATGCGTCTAGTTTATTTATATTTTTATTTATTTACCATACCTTTTGAGTAAGTATAAAAAAATGTTTTATTTATTTACCATACCTCCACTTTACTTATATTTTTATTTGTTTACACCCTTGCATGTATATAGGGTGACTTATGGAGTAAATATAAAATTTTATTTATTTATTTACCATACTTCTCATTTATTTATATTTTTATTAATTTACCATACCTCTTTTATAAATATGGTATTTGGGCCTTTGGCCCATAGGATTCACTTAAATAAAACCTATTCTTGAAAATGGGCGAATGGATTCACTTAAATAAAACCTATTCTTGAAAATGGGCGAATGGATTCACTTAATAAAACCTATTCTTGAAAATGGGCGAATGAAAGGTTGTAACTCCTAATTTCAAGGGCTAAATTTACCTTTTTTACCCTCTCCCTTAAAAGAAGGTGGGCTATTTGAGGTGATTTGTAAAAGTTCACTATGATACAAAATAATCGCCCACTAAAAATTTTAAACCCCTTAATTTCGCCAAAGGGTGAACATTCGCCCCTAAAATCACCCCTAAAGTGCATTTTCTAAAAACTTGTTGTTGAATTGATGCAAATATTGTTGATGTAGATGACAGCTTCATTTTCTTGATTGGATGTTGATGTAGATTTGTCTTTGAAAACTTGATTATGTATTGTTGCTTCTTGATTTCTTTTAGTTTGCTTGATTATATAAGCTTGAATGCTCGTTGCAACTTCTTAATTTCAGGGGCTTTGACTAATGTGCTTGTTCATTAACTTTCTTTAGACTCCTTGTGTGTTAGATAAGATAATTGTAGTGTCAAAACTAGACACAAAAATAAGCAACATCAAGAATCATGCACTACATAAGGTTTTCCTAAGATCCCCTTATTCAATTTCAGGCGGATCTAGGACACATCAACACCGCAAAAAATATGTCATTATTAAATATTGAAGTACATCAACCTTCACCTTAACAACATTGTGAATGAAATTTCTCAAGCAATGAGAATCCCACGCTCGCAAACTTTGGAAGAAAATTGTCTTCCAAAATCGACTCAACCTTCTAGAAATAAAAATATTCACTTATCTCTCCAAATTTACAAAACACTTATCGTTCCAAAATTACAAAAAAATAATTCACCTTATCACTCCACACCATCACTTCAACTCTCAACATTCAACTTATCACTCCAAATTTAAAAAAATACACCTTATTTCTCCACAAAATCACTTCTTACTCCATTACATAAAGAATTAGAAATACTCCTTATCTCTCCAAAATGTACAAAAATCACTTCTTACTTCTCACTCCAAAAAAAACTTATCACTCCAGAATATTGAAACATACCCTTATTACTCCATTAACTTTATCATGATTACAAATCTTTAAAAAAAATTCTTTCATAACCTTATCTCTCCAAAAGCTCCAAAAAACACTTTATGATCATACTTTCCATTAAAATATTATTAAAAATTTATGAAGTCAATTAAAATCAAGTTCCTTTTTAAACTTTCAAATCACTTTATAAAAAATGAGCTGATGTTTCAAATGTGAATGTAAAAATTATAAAGCACACCCCGTGATATGCTTATGCATGTAATTGGCTGAGAGGTTGAGAGATCTATTACACACCATAAATTAACTAGTTTAAGACACAAATACTCCACGCAAATGCTAGTTCCTTTTTTTTTTAAACGCATGTTGGTTCCACACTTCTGAATATAGAGCAATGTATATAGTGATAACAACTCTTCCAGCATTGGTTCCACTGTGTTCGGTCCTTCTGAAGGTCTCCTCTTCTCCACCAATGTAGAAACTATACCCTTCACTATACCCTCTTTCTTTTAACACATAATCTACAATTTGCAACAATCTCACCAAGATACCTTTCACCACATGAAACAGAGGATGGACAGAGGCCCGACATTGTCTCGCTCATGGATGTCAAAGGGGATGAAGGAAGGGAGAATTTTCAAAGAAATATGATGTGGGCTTGTTATTGTGTATCTCAGAATCTTCCAAAGAGCGATTTTGAGCAGAAGAAATGCCACCATGTATAAAAAACAAGGTCTCATCTGGTATTGAACAAACTACCGATACACAAATCTAGAAAATGGCGAATGGAAAATACCCAAATATCAAAACGATGACAACATTCCTTCCTTGAGTCTTCAACACTTCGATGTAGATTCCTGCTCACATAGATTTACATCTTTATAAATTAAACAAAATAAAAACCTGATTTAAGAATTTTTTTTATTTTTTTTTCTTTTTCCATGTCAATGGAGAATACTTGTTATTGGGCTTCTCCAACATTTTGGAGATCATATTTTTGCACTAGATTTGACTCTCCCCCAATACTACCAATAAAAATACATAATTCCGTGCGAATTTAAGGCTTGTTTAAAGTGAAACCCTAATCCATGAGCCTTTGAATTCGTCGAAATTTCGAGGGCCTCTTCATTTACCCAAGACGTATCAAGTCTCTTTCAGTGTTATGACCCATAAAATACTGAAGTGCATCCTCCAAGTTGTAGGGTGTCACTACACCAAATACCAGTGCCCATTGATATCCCAATTGACTTCACTTAGCAACAAGCAAACATGGTAACGCTAATCTCTTTTTCACTCTTCATGCTTTTGGCATCCTTTTCGCAATTCCTTTGAGCAGCTGTAAGTAATACGAATCTTCAAATAGTATGTATGCATCGAAAATATCATAAATTTAATAGCTTGAGATACTCCCTATATCCATAAATTAACAATTGTTGCGCGTAAAAAAGGATATCATTATTGAATACCGATGACAACCCTCAATGTGAAAGCCTTTCCTGTGAGTATTTTCGTGATGCCTTCCTCATCATTATTGCAAACTCTTCATTGTTGCACAGATTTATAGTCTCTCCACGATAGCTCTTTCACTTTTCTAACAATGATTCTCCATGATTTTAGATTGCACAGATATCAAATGGTGCAACACATAGTTTTATCTTCACACCAACACTCACAACGATCTAAAGAAAATATATTCTAAAGCACAAATATTTTCTACACTCTTATAAGAGAGGCAAAGTCGAGGCCCATATGCCTCTGATACCACATGTAGAATAATAAATAAAATTATCACACATAAAAATTACCAAAAACATAGAAATGGCGGAAAAGGCTGGAGCCTCATTCTATTATATTCCTCACACTCTCATAATGCAATGTAATGTACAAATAATGATAATAGTACAAATAAATACATGAGGAAGATTGTCTCAAGATTGTACGTCTATATTGGACACTATGGTTGAGAAAATATATCAACCAAACACTAATCTAGGAGCCTAACTAGTTGGAGAGAATCTCTCAACCAGCTAGGCCTAAACTGACTCCTAACCATGAGGAACAAACTTAATCTAGAAAGGTAGGATTAAATCCAACTTTCTTGATTTTAATTAATGTAATTATTTTGGGATTATAATTGTTTTTAACACATGAGAGTGAGCCTAAAAAAATAAAATAAAAAATTCAAAACAAATTAAAAAATAAATAAACAAAATTTAGGAAATTACAATTATAAAAAAAAAAAAAAAAAAAAAAAAAAAAAAAAAAAAAAAAACCTCTGCTCCCCCTCCACCAGCCCCCCTCCTCCCCTCTCCCCTCTCCAGCACACCCCTCACCCTCAGCCCTCCTGTCTCCCTCCCGCACCCCCTCACCCCGCCCCCTTACCCTCCCTCACCCCCTCCGCTCCCGACCCAGGCCCCCAAGCAAGAGGCCAAGATGCCGCAGGCCGATTCCCTAAATCGGCCTGCGACCTCTTCATCGCTGGCTGTCCCCCCCCCCCCCCCCACCGAAAAAAATTGTGTTGATACTGCATCAACACTTTTCAAAATCAGCATGAAAATCACTAACATTTAAAAAACTTGTTCATACTTGATACATAAAAAAATTTAAAGTGGAAAAAATATGCTAAGAAAAAAGGTGTATTCTGAATCACCATTTTTCAAAATCGAGTGTTTTTTTGCTACCTCAAAAAAATGGGTACTAGGTTATTTTCTTGTTTGATTGGTAACTATGTTACATGTGACTTCTTTGGCTCAAGTTCGTTTTCGCTTGTCGCTTCTCTACTGAGAGAAACACTTCTACAGTCTTTTTCCCACCGAATTCCCAGGACCGGGTTCAGTGCTTTTATCAAAAATGGGGGTGTTGTTCCATTTTCTTCTTAGATTTCTGTTTCGATTACTCTGATCATGATCAGAGGATCTCCCTAGTTAATAGTCATTTTAATTTTTTTGAAGGTGTTGGCTAAACTGATACTTTATTGGATATATGTGACAATTCAATATACTTTTATGTATGGTATAATTTTTTTGGCTAGGGATCACTGGGTTATTCCCTACCCTTGTGATTCAAGGAAAGATGTGTAATGGTATAAACATTATGTTTCACTCTGTCAATTTAAGGAGTGCTTACATTTTGACATGACTGTCTGAGTCTGTTGATAATCTATGGCGCTTGGTTTTTTTTATGGTAATAGCACATAAAACACACAGTTCAAACTATGTATGCTATTATAAATATTTGTTGCTTAATATATATTCAGTTTCCATTTCTGTTACTTAAGACATATGCTGTCTTAAAGCATTCGTGCTAAGCTTAATATTTATATGTCTATTTTCTCAAGTGCAATGAGCTCTCATATTGGTACAATGATTATGATTTAATAGTGTTCGTGTTGTTACCAAATAAAAATTCATATTGTTTCTGGTACTTCTAAATCAGCTACTAAATGTTTTTATTTAAGAATTCCATGTATGCGATGTAGGCTCCAATTCCAATTTTGTCTCTTTATTAAGGAATTTGTAAATCATAAGTTTATTGATCTCGATGTAGTGATAGCAGATGTAGAGATTTTCTGTACGTATTTATGTTTATTTTAATTCCAAAATTTTGATTCCTCACTTGTTTCTAGTTTCTCTTATTCCTAGTATTCTCCAAATCTCTTGGTAGTGCGAGACTTGTTTATGTATATTGATATGTACTGCAAAAAATGTTTTTGTCTTTGTAAATATTTAAATGACATTTAGTGTAAGCGCTTAGATGTATTTCCCCACCTTCCAAACTTTGTGTACCCTCACATATTCTACTATATGCATTGGTATTTATCCATAACATTATATTGCAGAGGAAAACATTGATCATACAAACTTTCTGTAACCCCTAATTGTTGTGCTACTCATATAAATTTCCATGCCTAATTTAACAAAAGAAGGTTTATCTATGAGTTTGTACATGAATGATTTACCTAAGAGATTAAATCTATGCTATCACATCTACAATCATGTGTTTTTTTCTTCAGTTATAGAAAAATAGGTTATTCTCTACTTATTATAACATTTCTAACCAATAACTTTTAGCTAACAGTGTAATAGTCCTCAATCTAAGTTGCAGGAAACGTGGCCCTAGGGGGCGTTTCTCCAGGGGAAATGAAACGAAACGCGTTTCCCCGTACCGTACGGCCTGGAAACGCGTTTCCGGCCGTACGGCCACGTTTCCCGAAACGGAAACGTGGCCGTACGGCCGGAAACGCGTTTCCAGGCCGTACGGCCACGTTTCCCGAAACGGAAACGTGGCCGTACGGCCGGAAACGCGTTTCCAGGCCGTACGGGCCACGTTTCCCCCAAAAAAACATTTGTTTTTTAATTTTTTTTTTCTAATGTAGATCTCTTACATTTGTTTGCCCTAGTGTTGATATGCAGTTCATGGTAATGTTAAATTCTTAAAGTAAAAGTGATATTCTCCTTTATTTTTCATTTTCATCCTTTTACTTAAATTTTTAACATTACCATGAAATGACTCAGGATGTTTGAGAGTGGTTTCGCCGTCATTGGATTTCATATGGAGAAAGTAGAATTTTAGATCTTACTCAAAATCCAGCAGACTTATCTGTTTTTCAGGATTTCAGGATTGGGGGGATTTCAATGTTTCCATTGGATTTTATCATGTACTAGGGTATGGAACTTGTATTTAATCGAGAGAACAAAGCCCTCTATGCAAGGGAGACTCCCAATAATCAAGAGAATGTAGGGTACTAGGGTATGAAACTTGTATTTAATCAAGAGCACTAAGGTCATTCGACTATGTAGGAGGAGACTCCCAATCAACCACGAGACAAAAAATTAAAAATTTCTCGTGGCTGATTTTGGATATTTCTATTTTCATTATGTGATTATTCATGAGTAAATGTGATGTAAATTTAGATACTTATAGTCTATGCATTGACAATTGACAATTTTATCATAATGTAATAAATTAGAATGTATCATATATGCTTTATGATCGCACATATTTCTTAAATTCCTAATATATCTATCTATATCTATATATATATATATATATATATATATATATATATATATATATATATTCGCGTTTCCCCGTTTCCAAAATTTGGGGAGGTCGCGTTTCGTTTCGCTTCCCGTTTCGGAAACTCGTTTCCGTTTCCTCGTTTCGTGCAACTTAGTCCTCAATCAACTTTGAATATTCTATGATACATGTGTGTAGATTCACCAGCTATTCTAGCTACATGAATGCCAATAAAAAAACAAAAATGCATTAACATTTGTAGATCTAACCTTGACATCATGCTCACTGTAAAATCTGCACTGGAGAAGGACACTGACCACCCAACCTTGAACTGTCCTCTAGTTCCCCCTGAGCCAAGATTGATTTTTTAGAGAATCTGTGACACCCTCCTCCCACATCTACCCAAGCAGCCAACCATCCAGGGTAAAAATGCGATGAGAGGCCACTATGATATGATTCGACCTCCTAAGTCACATTAAGGAATTGGAACTGATGGAAACACACCATACAAACATCCAACATCATTAACAGAACCCTAAGAGGACAAGGCATCCACTTAGACAACCTATCCTTGGGCCACACTGTTGTTTTAGGTATCTTGGTCCATAGTCACTCTCGTTATATGGGCAAGGGAGTGACCAACAACCTAATGTTTCTCTCATAGGCTTGCCTACTAGTGACTATGGACCGAAATTTCCCATGTTGTGCTAGTGACCTAGAGATTTAAGCCACTTTTCCAGGCTCAGAGCCCAGGTCACTACCCATAATCGGTCCATATCTTCAAATCATTAAGACAACATGGAAATGGAAGTACTAAAGAAAATACTTGTTCAAGACCTTGACTGGACCGCTACTGGCCATGACAGGCATTTCGTCAAACATATTGCAAATGTGTAATCTATAGGTGAATTCACAGTTCTGAGCATAGAGGTTTCATACTTGACTGAGAATCATTAAGAACCATTGATGCCTCAACACATCAACTACCATTCCATCCAATAGGTCATAGATACATTGATCATTCAATTATAATTAAAAGCATGATGAGAGACAGACATGGCTCCTATCATAAAACACCTACATAACCAGAATAATAGCAACAAAAAATACTCATGAAAGTACAGTCGTATAGAACACATATAATCCATAAAAATGGTCATATAAATACAAGGAGAAATAACCTTTCATTAATGATGCAAAATCCAAACCTGGCATGGGACTTCCACATTCCACCCGAAGATAGAATGGTTGATCAAAATATCTTTTCAGCCATTCGGCCCCGTGCCATATTCCATCGTGAATGTGGGATCTCATAGAACAGATCAATCAAAACTTAGCCAAGGGTTTGAGAGGCCATCCACCTCAACCCATCAAATAGTGATTCCACCTCATGGTCGGACATCATAAAACCATCATCAGATTGGTCTCCATACAAGCCTTCGAGGGCTTCCAAAGCGTTTGTTCCAACCAAGGCTTCCAAGACTAGTAACTCAACCCACAACTTCCATCAGGCTTCCATAACATTTCTCCAACCAAGGCTTCCAAGACTAGTAACTCAACCCACCAAGGAATTCCAGAGCATTTTTCCAACCAAGGCTTCCAGGATTAGAAACTCAACCCAAGTTGTTACAGGGCTTCCAGAGTGTTTTTCCAACCAGGGCTTCTAGGAACTAATAACTCAACCCAAATTAAGGAATCATGAGAACCAACAAAAAACAAACAATGAAAATAAACCCACAATCATTATGTCTATCCAGAAAATGGCAAGGCTAGGTAATCCACTGTCAATCCAGGTAATGCTCCATGCCAATGATAGATCACAACCAAAAAACCACATGCATGTGCCATGCATGCCAAAACTAGTGAAGAAATCATATATGCAACTTGATACCTACAATAAAATATGATGTAGCTGTTGATTCCGATGCCTCCTTGCACTTTCCTGCTTTTCCTTTGCTTCCTTGCTTAAAAAATCCAAGTATGCCACACCCTCCAAGGGTGATCCAAGAAAACTCTAAGTGTCCAAGAGTATGAGAGAGAGTATAATGAGAGGGAGCCTCAACACTGAACTGAAAAAAGGTTACCAACTGATCCTCATAAGCCATTTTATGGGTGAGGCCTCTATTTTCTTCATTTTCCTCTTCACATGCAACATGTGACCTTTCACCTCCTTTTTCTCCTAATTTCCATTATTTTCATAAATAAATGTGCCAAAAATGTCATTTTGCCTTTCCAAAGCCTTAGCCATTTCCTTTTCCAATTTCCTTAGCCATAAACAACCAAATGAACACTCTCTAGGATGCCTTGCCCAATATTCAGCTTGGAACAAGTGTCCCATCGACGGTGGTTATTGTTTTCAACTTTTATTACATGGAATTTTCAGCAGGCCTATCATAAAATCCTCCTCGTTGGGGACACTGTCCTCGATGTTCAATCACACCTATGCCTTAGAAACATACTGAAAGAAGACATACTAGTCATGGAGCTTTATAACACAGCTCGATGCAGTATTTACAATGAAATATCTGCTCAAGAGAAAAAGATCATGACAACATGAAAACATAGCACATAGTGGAGCTTTATAACACAACTCATTATGGTATTTACAATGATCATCCTGTTGAGTGCCAACTCATATAACATCATAAAATCATGATAACATAACCACATGATAGCATAATAACATGACACCCATACTGCATAGTGGAGCTTTATAACATAGCTTGTTACGGTATTTACATCCATACACGGATGTACATATAACAACATCATCAAAATATAGATACCAAACATATGCCAAATCATATACCAAAACATATAACAAACATATACTAGTCATCATATCCAAGCACATATCAAAACATCATATAGCATATATCAAACCATTATAAAGCATATATCGAACCACCATAAAGAATATACCAAACCATCATAAATCATATACCAAACCACCATAAAGAAAATACCAAACCACCATAAGAAAATACCAGACCACCATATCAAGCTACTTTGCCTCAACCACAAAACAAGGAACGATACATAGCCCACTCAGATCCACCATCTCCCATGTAGCTTCATCGAGCCCAAAGTGCTTCCACTGCACTTTAAATTTCTATATTGCTTGGTTCTAGAGCATGAGCACCTTTTTTTGCAATATACACTGAGGCTCTCGCTGGAAATCTCCATATGGTTCCACCTACAATACAGATTAACATGATCAACATATTTAACATACTTCTTAAGAAATGAGACATGCAAAACATCATGGACTTTCATTGTCAAAGGAAATGCAAGCCAATAAGCTACTGGCCCACTCCTCTCAATGATACTGAAGGGCCCACAAAACCATGGTTCCAACTTGGCACATGAGCCACCACAAGGAACTCTTCTTCAGTTTGATGCAAATTACACCTGTTCCCCAACCTGAAACTCTTTGAACAACTTGTTTCTATCTGCATAACTATTTTGTCTATCATGTGTCGCCTTTAGATTCTTCTTGATTACCTTCATTTCTTGTTCCATGAAATCAGTTAAAGATAGCCCATATCACCTTTAGATGAAAGGTTTCTACAAGGTCTTATGTTGATGTGGAAGTTGTTATATCGGTGAAACTAGAAGGTCATTCAAAATTAGACTAAAAGAGAATGGTGCAGACATAAAAAAATGGCAGAACTCGATCCTCAGCACTGGCAGAACATTCAGTAAAAACCTGTCACCATATGTGCCTTGAAAACACTAAGGTCAACACTAATGAAAACAATAAATATAAAAGGAATGTGCGTGAAGCCCTTGAAATTATTAAAGATCCCCAAAATCTCAATAGGGATGGGGGCTTAGAAATAAACATCAACTAGATTCCCTTACTCTCTCAGAAATATACTCTATCATCTTCCTCCCCCCATTAAACCCTCCTCTTTCTATCTCCTCTCTTACCCTCCTTTCCCTACCCTCCTGCGTCTTTCTCGTTCCTCCCTTTCCCTTATTTTCCCTTATTTTCTCCTTATTATGTTTCTTCATCCATTTTTATCATACCTCCTTCCTCCATGCCTCTCATTTTCTTTGGTTTCCTTTCTATTTCATTCCTTAATTCATGCTATTATAACCTCAACATTTTATTAATCATAATTATTGTAAAACCATAATTAACAAAAATGGAAATATTAATTATTTTATTAAATTAATAAGAATATTATAACTATTGACATTATAATTAATACTAATATATAATATTAGTATTATTAACTTAGGTGTAATAGTTATTTTTAATAAAATAGGCCCTTAATAACATAATTTTGATTTTCTTAATATTAAAATAAAATTTATAAAATTAACATAATTTATTATATTAATTAACATTTAAATATAATGATTTATTACATTAAATATAAATATTGTAAATAAAAATACTAAAACTAAACTAAGAATTTTATATTTTTCACCTTTTTTCATCTCATTTAGTTAGGCTCTTGGTCATCTCCTTCTTTCATCTTTTACTCTTTCCAAACCTTATTTAGGTCCTCCTTTTCCTTCTCTTCTTGAGAGGTTTCTCCTAATGATGAGTCATTATATTGAATTGAAACATCGAAACAAAAATGAACATTGTTGTTACTCCGAGATCTCATAATCAAAACCCTCACCACGAAAATATCTAAACTCTTATTAACACCATGTACAGAAGGGAATGTTGGTATGAGATTCGTATTCTTGAAAAAATCGGGGTCAAAATTCGAAGGAGAGAAGCAAACCTTTTCTTTTTGAAGCATTGCCGCAATGCTAACTTAGTTCCAGCCTTCGCCTCTGTGAAACATAGACTCTGCTACCAGCATACCCAGAAAGCTTTCAAACAGCTTAGCATGTCCCTAATTCACCTGGAGATCCGTAGAACCAAAGTTTCACTAAATTACCTGTCATCTTTAGCCTTCAAAAACAATTTAAAGCTCGTTGCAACCATTAGATAGGACCTGTGGGCTATCGTTGATGCCTCAATCACTCTTAAACAAAACAAGGAAGGGAGCCTGGCTCGTGAGAAACAAAATAAGAAGATTATCAAGTTAAAGTCTCGGTGGGTGGGTTGTGGAAATTCGATTGCTACAAAAACAAAAGATAATGAATGTAGAGAATTACAGGCCTGCTCCATCGCAAAAACCGACAGCAGTAGGAGGGTCTCCATCGCAAATAATGCCACTGACATTAACGTAGGAAATGATTTTAGCATTATAAGGGTGAACGCTACTAAAATTGCAGGAGAGGATAACTATACCAGAATTAACCCAGATAACCTTCCCATCATTAACACGGACTATACCAACATTAACATATATGAGGGTAGCGTTAGAACGGTGGGCTCGAATGTAGAAAACATCATTATGGACTCTTATGAGAGCGCAATAGAAGGAAACATTAGTTTGATGAGTTCTATAGTAGAAAATGTTACCAAAAACTCTTTTGAAAATGCAACAATCAGTATAGTCGACAAAAACTCCATTGGCTGTTGTCCTTCAACGACCCAATGTAGTAACTTTGAAGCTTGGGACTACACAAATTCCAATAACATAAACCCGAAATTATTAAATAACGATAATTTTTATTCTTCCTCCCTTTGCATTAGCATGAATAATAATAAACATGAAGATCCCTCTCCTATTATCCCATGCCCTAGCCTTTATAGTAAAGAAGTCGTTCACATATCCAAGTATAAATTAAGAAAAGAGGAGCTGGAAGTCCTTAATAAAGGTCTTCATTTTTTCATCGCTCCAAAACGTATCCCTTTTGAAGAAATAATTTGTTATCTTGAAGATGGAATTCAAGCCCTCAAGGATGAGGATAAAGAGTAGGTGAGACAGGACTGTGCCATTATTCTAGGAAAAGCTAGGCCTCCGAAAAGTAATTTAAACCATGGATAATTAATGGCCCTAAAGAGTTTAAGGAACAATGAAAACATTGTCATCCTTAGAGCAGACAAAGGAGGGGCTACAACGGTTATGGATAGAGATGAATACACCACCAAAATGAAATACCACCTTTAAAACAATGGCAGCTACAAGAACCTCATGGATAACCGTATTTCAAAAATTACCAGAAAGGTTAAGAAAGTCGTCAAAGACTCCAACATAGATGAAAGAGTGAAGAAGTGCTTGTCTCCTGATACTGAAATAACCCCTCAAATTTATGGAGCCCCAAAAATCCATAAAGTAGGTGCCCCCCTCCGACCTATTGTTAACACTATTGGGGCACCCACATATGAATTAGCAAAATATGTTGTTAGCATCTTGGCCCCTCTTGTTGGAAATACTAGCTCATTCATAAAAGGTTCTAATCATTATGTGGAATTCATGAAGAAAGAAAAACTGGAGCCTTGTGATAAAATTGTAAGCTTTGATGCTGTCCAACTATTTAGAGAGATCCCTTTAGAGTAAGTTGTGCAAGTCGTAAAAGAGGTCACGGATCCCCAAACTGCAAAACTTGTCAAAATATATCTTCGATCCACACTCTTCACATTCCAAGGGGAAATCTTTGAACAAACAACTGGGGTATCGATGGGATCTCTGATATCTCCCATAGTAGCTAACCTTCTTCTGGAGTAATTTTAAAAGAAAGATCTTGACACTTTCCCCTTGAAACCTAAATTTTGGATTAGATTCGTTGATGACACGAGTGTCAATTGGCCGCATGGGGACAAGGAATTAAGTGAGTCATGTTCACAATGGAGGTTGATGAAAACAAAAAGATGCCATTTTTAGACATTCTCCTCATAAGAAATGAAGATGGATCGCTTGGACATAAGGTGTTCAGAAAGAAAGCACACACTGATAAGTATCAGCATGCCAACTCTCACCATCACCTGACTCAGAAGATGGGGGTACTCATGACTCTTTTCACTAGGGCCTTCAGAATATCGGATAGCTCACATACGAAAGACGAGATCAAATACTTGGAGAAAGTCTTTGAAAACAAAAGATATAAAAAGTGGGACATCATCAAGACCATTAAAAGAGCTAGATCCATAAATAAAGACAAACTACCTATAACAAGCACCCAAGTTGCTAACAGATGAGAAAATCTACCGTATATTTAGGGAGTCACAGACAAGCTGGCCAAGGTTCTAAAAAACAAGGATATTGACACCTCTTTCAAACCCCTGTTAACCATTAGAGAAAGGATGAAATTGGTTAAAGATAGCCTTGATCACCTCCAGATGAGAGTTGTCTACAAGGTCATATGTTCATGTGGAAGTTGTTGTATTGGTGAAACTGGAATGTCATTCAAAATTAGACTAAAAGAGCATGGCAGACATAAAAAATGGTAGAACTCGATCCTCAACACTAACAGAGCATTCAACAAAAACCTGTCACCATGTCTTCCTTCAAAACACTAAGGTCATCGCTAATGAAAACCATAAATATAAAAGAAAGTGCGCGAATCCCTTGAAATTATTAAACATCCCCAAAATCTCAATTGGGATGAGGGCTTAGAAGTAAGCAGAAACATAAATGAACACTGTGGTTACTCCAAGATCTTATAATCAAAATCCTCACCATAGAAATCTCCAAACTCTGAGGAATTAGCCTTGAAGGGGATCTTTCAGTGCCAAGCGCAACTACTCTATCTATCAATCCATGTTTTTCTACAAGTCTCCTTTCGCTTTGAATTATTGAATTATGGTTTAATTGGACTTTGGATTTGCATTTCCCTCCTCGGTTTTCTGGTTTGGCTTAGCCTCAGGTACCATGTTCCACTCACTTGAATTCCTTTCATTATTAGCCTTCACCCTTCTCCTCTTTGATTTCTCTCATCTTAGGGGTAACACAATTCCTTTCCCTCTCTGACCTGCCTCGTTCTCCTTGCTCTTTTGCTCTCTTCCATTAGCTCACGACGTTGCACCCTTATATTTTGATTCTTGTTCACCTCCTTTGTATCTCTTAATGTCCCTATTTTGTCTCCTTTTGTCGTCTATTCTTCCTCCTGGCTCCTTGTGTTGCCAAGTTGCATGAACAGATTGCTTTTGGAAGAAGGGGAAGTGGGCAAGGGCATTCCTCTATCTCTAGGCAGAGGGATAGCCACATCACTTCCACCTCTCAACTCTGTGCTCAAGCTTAAGTTTAGGAGTTGACGACTTGTTACCAAGAACTCATCGATTTGTTATTTTGGCAAGAGACTAAATGTGTGGATCCAGAGGTGTGCTGGAAAAGTGTTGCACCCTTGATTATCATGTTAATGCAACCCTTGAGAATGGAACCGTGACTCTGAAACCTGAACTAGACCATGTTTCTTTAGGTACATGCAAGTTGTTAATGTTTATTGGAATACCAAAATTCTTATGGGCCAAGTTCTCATGGATCGCTCCAACAATCAGCAAGTGAACCCCATCATGCTAGGAGAGTTGGAAGAAAAAATTGATGGGATAAATCATAAGATCACTACTCCCATCAGGGATTCAACCAACCACTACTTCTCCTTGGATGAGAAGGATGATCAACGAACATAGTTGCCTAGAAACTCAATAGAATAATTAACTACTATATTTTACTAATTTTTTTATTTTAGTTTCAACAACTTGTTATGTTTAATTTTGCCAATGCATGTCACAACTTGGATATTTAGTCTATTTACATGTATTTTCACACATATAATGCTTAGCAAGGTTTCCACAACTTGAAAATTATGAATCTATAATTTTGGTTTGGTTTCATATTTTGAGTTTGTAATTGTTTTTTAAAGTAATACAAAATACCTAAATTTTAGAAAAAAAATAAAATAAAATAAAAAAATTATTCATTTTAAAGTTAAAAAAACCATAAATTTTAAGTTATTTATATTATTTTAACATTTTAATTTATATTACAATCGAACATTCACTTTATTATATGTTCACCCAAAATGTACTTCCCCTCTTGCGCATCAAATAAAATTTTGGAGTATAATTTTGAAACCTTGTGATGAGGAGACTTATAAGAGCAATGGGACTACTTGTAAATTGATTCCAAATGCCAAAACTCCACGATAATAGGACTAAAATTAGAGAGAGATCTCAAGGTGATTTTCTCATCAAATACCACCTAAAATTTCCCATATCTCAATCTTTTGAGTTAAACTAATCAAAATGAGCATTATGCAAGAATATTTGAAATTTCCACGCATGTCAATATTTTAGGTTAAAATAATCCAAATGAGTATCTTGCATGAATATTTGACGGATGCTTCAGATTTGAATTTCTTACCCTTTCCCCACGGGCGCTCATTTGAACTAGGCATTGGGCAATACTGACAGGTGCGCACACGAAAAGGGTACAGGTGTCAAAATGCTCGTTCACGAGTGGACTGGGTATTAGGCAATACCGCACACCAAAAAAGAGGGACACGTATGTTCATCTTGTTTGGTGAAGACCCATCATCTTGACGGGTGAAGGCGAGACCCATAAGGTTAACTTTATTGTAGATTGCCTCAACTATTGACAAAGTAACTTCATTGACACTGTAACTTGGTCCTCCACTAGCCCCAATCTACGATCGGGTTAATCGAATTGAGAATGGCTGTAACATATCTATTCACTAACAGCGCATTTCTACGTTTCTCCTTTCTCTATCAGCAACTTGTAAAATTTTGTCTGTATATTGGACGCTGGTTACCTCCTTTCCCTATCAACAACTTGCAAAATATTGTGTGTATATTGGATTTGCAACTTGGCGCAACCTCACCTCAGACGTTCTTTTGTCCTTATAATCTGTGTTCCTCGCCCCCATTTCATTCACTCCATGCATTCTTCTGATTCCTTACATTCCCACCTCTATTCACATTCAGTTGTTAGGCTGGGCCACTTGCCAAACACAATAGCAATTCCCACCTCTATGATTATATTAATTATATTATTATTTTATTTTAAAAATGAGTAACGGTCGTGTCTTTAGAATATAATGTCTTCTTCATTTATGATATTGTACGGTTTAGAATTGGCAACTCCTATTTCAGACCCTATAGAAAAGTTAATGCTCCGTCCTTACACTCACCTGACAGGAGCTTGACGTCACTGGGACCATTGATCATGGTCATGCATCCATGCATCCATCTCTCCTCACCCAGTTCCAGCGATGCGTGTTCCTGCCCGCCTCCAGCGCCGGTGTTCCTGCCCGCCTCCGGTTTGATGTCTTAATGAGGTACTCATCTCCCTACCTCCCATCAATGCCGAACTCCGCCCCCGAAATTTTCAAATTTCAAATGTTATCTTCCCGCCTAGGTACTCATCTCCCTCCGGTTTGCCTTCTGCTTGCACGTTACAGAACGAAACGAAACTCTTCGTTTTCCGTACACCTCCCAGCATATTCGATTCGATGACTTTTGTTTGCAGTGACGAAGTTGGAGCCACAAAGCTCTGTCCAACAATTTTTTGAACCCAAAGAACCCTCAGTGTGAGACAACGTGCAGTCGGCTCTTTTTAAAATCGTGAAAAAACCCAAGAATATTTCGGTATTGTTTACTCTTTCTGTAACAGAAGTCGTTGTTTATGCACATTCGATTGGAGATATTTTGTTGTTTACATTTCTTTTTGATATCTTAAAATTCTAATACTCGACGTTCTTTCCCTCGCATTTTCATTGCTTCCCTGGAATTTTAGGTGAAGATGTGGAAGAACAATCTAGATTTGATCATAGAAAGCTCGCGCAGCAGTTTCATCCGAATCATGCGGCTTCTTCCGAGGAAAAAGAAGAGAAGACCCAGATATTTTTGAAGATACACAATGTGTATGTGATTTTGTCGGATCTGCATGATCGCGCGCAAATATGACCACAAGATTTCGGCTCCAGTGTGGGGCTTCACTGGCCAGGCGTGGTGCGGAGCGAGTAATGGGCAGCCGCCCACTTATAGATATTCTGGTCATATGGGAGGGAGTTGGGAATCAGATCAGTGATGGTGATCTCCATCTGTAATCTGAACATTTCCATGTATACATACATTCTTTTCGTGGACGGTATGTATCCTCGAATCGATTAAAAAGTTGTGGCGTCGCTATGAATTCCATCTATTATAACACTGGCATTACATAAAATCGATTAAAAAGTTGTAGCATTACTGTTTGTCTGTACGGCTTGCAAACTTTTCCCCAGCTTTTTCTGTAAAGCATTTTCCTCGGTTCTTGAATATTTATCCCCTCCCTTTTTCTTGATGACTGGTTGTTTTCCAACCACAGCTGATATGTTTGGTATTGTTCTGTGACAGCTGAATTCTGGATATGTCTGCTTTAATATGCTTTTCGTATATTGTAAAAGAAAATTAAGCGCCGAGCAAGGCTGGATTTTAGTGGGTTTGGTCCATAGTTACCAAATTCGAGTTTGAATACGAATTTGAATTCGATTCGAAAATTCGAATACTTAAAATTCAATACGGAAAAAAAATTCAATATGGAAAAAATTTCGAAAATATAGATCTTATAAATTTTAATTATTTAAAAAAATAAATTTATATTTTTTCTTTCTATCTACTTGAACTAATTATTTATAAACTAAAACAATTGAAAATACTATAAATATATTTAATATTATATAATTCTATAAAAAAAACCATAAATCTATATTATTTTTAAAAAAAGTAATTACCTCAAATCATACATTTAATATCTCTTTTAAAAATGAAAAATAATTTCATTATTAATCAATAATTAAAATCTAAATTCATGCTCATAGATTTAGCGGTTCCAAGTGGATCTAGTTGAAAGCACACTTTCAAAAGTTGATTTTGTTTTTGGAAAAAATTCCAAATTATATCTTACAAATATTTATAAATAAGAAATTATTAATCTTTGTTGTAATTTATTATTTTAGTAACTATAAACTTACTATTTTCTACCATATTTCAATATGACACTGATTGTTTTTCGAAAATGCAAATTTTTTAATATACAATTTACTATTTATATACCTTTTAATATAGAAATTTCTATTTTATATAGCAATTATATATCTTACAAATATTTACAAATAAGAATTTAATGACCTTTGTTACATGAATTTATTAGTTTAGTAACTATAAACCTACTATTTTCTACCATACTTCAAGATGATACTAATGGTTTTTCACAACTGCAAATTTTCTAATATGCAATTTACTGTCCATATATGTTTTAATATAGAAATTTCCATTTTATATAGAAATTATATATCTTACATAGATTTATATATAGGAATTTAATAATCTTTGTTACATGAATTTATTATTTTAGTAATTACAAATTTACTATTTTCTCTCATATTTTAATATGAAACGATAACCTTTTTTAAATATATCAAATTTATATTTTTTATACCAAAAATAACATTATTAAATTTATTATTCACGTGACCCCGTACCCAATTCGAATTAACGAATTTTCACTCAAACAAACCGAATAGCCGTATTTCCGAATTTTCCAGGCCGATACGGCCGAACTTGGTAACTATGGTTTGGTCTACATCGGGAATCAATCGGTAGGTTGAATCCAGGGGCCCGCATGAACAACCAGTTCCCAGTGAATCGGTATATTTTGGTTTATTGTCTTTAATTTAGCTTCATTTTTTTAATATATTACAGAGTAGTTGATGGATTTTAAATTTTAATATAGTAACTTGAAAGTGTATCTTTCATGAAAAAGATTATTTTTCATGTTTCATGTGATTTCTTTTTCATGTTTCGGTGAAAATCACATGAAATACCATTTGTGATTATTTTTTTAGAGATTTTTTTGTGAAAATTACATGAAATACCATTTGTCAACGCGTTTCGAACCAAACAGTGTGGTTCATCGTCATCGTAAGGATAATTTAAGTAAATATTTAAATGATACCAAATATTTATAATATAATTAAATGATACCAATTTAAATATTTATAATATAATTTAAATATTTATAATATAATTTAAATATTTATAATATAATTAAGAAGTTAACTATTAATTTTTCATATTTTTCATATTTTATAATTAAGAAGTTAATTATTAATTTTTTTAATATGAAAATTAATTTTTTAAATAATAATTATTATTATCCCAATTTATAATAATAATAATATTAAATTAATTTAATTATAAATTATAAATTATTTTCATATATTTTTTATATATTTGAAAGTAAAATTTTGACATGAAACTTTAAATCATTTAGAAATTAAACAGTGTTTAGATACCATTTTTAATATAAGTGTACTTTATTATAATTAGAATATTCAGATAACATTTTAATGTAAGTGTATCTTATTATAATTAGGATATTCAGATAGTATTTTTAATATAAGTGTATTTTATTATAATTATGATATTTAGATAACATTTTTAATACAAATATACCTTATTATAATTAGATTATAATTAGAATATTGAGATAATATTTTTAATATAAGTGTACATTATTATAATTAGAATTAAAATATTCAGATAACATTTTTAATATAAAACTTTAATATAAAATTTCTGGTTTGGAATATAAGATCACAATACATTTTTAATATAAGTGTACTTTATTATAATTAGAATTAGAATATTCAGATAACATTTTTAATATAATTTTTTAATCTAAAACTTTAATATAAAATTTCTGTTTTGGAAATTAAGATCACAATGCATCTTAAAATATAATCTGAAAATTCCATATAGAAATGGAAAAATGATTTCATATTCAATTTAAAATTGCTTTGTATACACTACAAAATATAGAAAGATTTGATAAACAAATTTTATTAATTAATGTGGTTATCGAAAACAATGGTATATTAATAAAAATTATAGAAATTTGATCAAATCAAGACAATTAACCTCTTGGAAATCATAATTTGTTCCTTCTTGTTCACTTGTTATAAGTTAAAAAAACAGTTAAAGAAAAAACAACCTACTTTCTAATATGCAATGCCCTTTCCTTCTTTTATCATCACTATATATATATATATATATATATATATATATATATATATATATAAACCTCTACAGATAGTCAAGCATATACAAAGCTCGCTAGTGACCAAGGCAATAACCACGATGACCATCCCGTACCAGCACATTTGATACTAAAACAACAAAACCAAAACCAAACCATTCATATCAATATATAAGTTTAAAACGCATTCATACTTAAAACTCAATAGATTATTGGCAACACACTTTATTTTTTTAAATAAAAAGTAAATTACACTGTTTTACATGGTAAATGGAAAGCGGAGAAATTTGTGATTTGCAAATATTAAAACAAATCACTTACATTGCTGGTTGACACTACAACTAAAACATTAACTAATTGTAAGATGCTTTTCCTAAACATTATTATTATTATTTTTAATAAAATTAATTTAACAAAAATATTTTAATTAATTATGAAAATTAATATTATTAAAATTTTGAAACTCATTATAAATTCATATTTGGGAAATCTTCCTAAAAGAAGTAATGCAATTGCTTATATAACCAACTTGTATATAAAATATTTTTTTTAATAAGTAATTGATTTTTAAAATTAATATATTTATTACTCATTTTTATATTTTAATATAACATATGTAATGTAATAATTAACTCTCGTATGCAGGTGTTTAACCGCAGTTGTCCTGGTGGCATTTATTGCTCTCAGGCCCACCACAAGTGGTGCCTGCAAGTCTTATTTCCTCTCAAGTGACAGTCACTCCCATCGATCCATGTTTTTAACTCATTCTCTCATCTCCGTAACTATAACCAGATGGAGATAAGGTAGGCCCCGTAATATTATTTACTTGGTTTATGTAAACATTTACCATTGCGTGTATCTCGGTAACCATAACCTGATGGAAATAAGGTAGGCCTCGTAATTGAATAATGTGATTAGAAAGTCAAATTATAATATTTTTAAACCAATACTTATTGTATTCTTATACCTATATACCTATATTCAATGTATTTAAACCTCTTAAAATATGCATCCTTGCATTATCATGCTTCACATAAATATCAAACCTTGTTATCCATTTCTATTTAATGTACTTAATCCTCATGCCACTCACTGGTGTGGTTTACTATTCATATGAATGTCATATGGCAAACAGTGAGGTGACATGATGCTGATGAATGATAAGGGCAGATAATTACATAAATATGAAACCTAGTTATCCATTTCCATTCAATGTACTTAATCCTCTTGTCCTACCCGTTGGTGTGTCCTTTGATGGTTTACTATTCACATGAATGTCATATGGCAGGCAGTGAGGTGATGTGATGCTCATGAACGATAAAAGCAGCCATAAAAGTTCAACAATCTCAAGTAAAGTTTATACAGAATTAGTTTGAGAGTCGATTGAATATGGATTTAGTTCATACCGAAATAGATTCATCTAGGTTTACAGTTAAAGTAGAGTTCAACCAACTAATTGAAGATGTGCATCCTTGCATTACCATGTTTAACATATATATCAAACTAACTATTTAAGTATACGCATCTATGCATCCTTGCACTATCATGATGAGCATAGACATCAAACTAGGTTATTTCATGTTAATAGTTTATGTTCAATGTATTCTATACACTGTCTAGAACCAGATCATACTCTGGAACGAGGTTCTTTCAGGGTATTTGTTTCTGTTCAATGCATTCAATACACTGTCTAGAACCAGATCAGACTGTCCAGAACCAGGTTATTTGTTTATGTTCACTGCATTCAATCCACTGTCTAGATTCCATACATGGGTTACAAGTTTACTCTAAGGCATGGCCATTGAAAAACCTCAATTTGTAAATTAATATAAGTCTCATCACCCTATTTACAGTCCCTAAATTCTTTAATGAAATTAGATTTGAACTGAGTACAAATCCCATCTCGTCACCTCACTTCTTGTACCTAAACTCTTTAGTGAATCTAGAATCTATCTGCATAGCAACACTGAACGTGGGAGCACCTAATGCACTTCAGAAACAAAATGGCTAAAAGCATGTTAAATTCAGCAAGAAAACTGATCATTCTGTACATAATTCACTATATGATCTACCTATTTACAATGCTACACATATCCTTTCATCCCCCACTGAACGTAAAAGCACCAGATGCATTTCACAGACACAAAGGCCAAAAACATGTCAAACTCAAACCAGAAAACTAATCCTTCAATCTATAAAAGATCCTTTCTATTTATTTACAATGATACACACTTGCTTTCATTGTTATCAGCATCTATTTACATGGTTGGAACGTTATAGATCTCTGATATTTTCCAGATTAGGCCTGCATGCATGCACTTTGAGAACATTATTTACTGTATTTTGACAGTTACAGCCAGTCAAGCATACCATGGGGTTTTCGTGCATATATTCTCCTCTTAGTCCACATCAATAGTGCAGAGATCTGCCATAGAGAGGTCCCAGGTTCGCCTCGGGCAGATTGATAGACATTACAAAGTTACAGAGGCCCGAAGTATCACTCACAAAATAGTTGATCATCTCTTTAGAACAGAGGAGCAATAAGCATAAATGGACACGAGAAGCCCAACACTGAACATCTCTACCTTGAAGATCTAGCCTCTAAAAGGGAAATAAAAACCCTCTGTTTATTCTTTTTTACCTATCCACCACAATCAATTTCTTGCCTGACAACTTAGAATCCGAACCAGAGATAAAGCAAAGCAGCTTTACAACGTTGGTATGCCTAATCTTTCCTAGAATCTCTATCTCTACTTGAAATCTCTTTTCTTGGACAGATCGTGGGTTCTCGTTATTCCAGATCCTTTTCACAGCAACAATATTACCATTTTCCAGTGCCACCTTGTACACTTTGCCAGCATCTCCACTTCCAATAACATGATACTCTATCAATCCATTCAGAATGTCTGACACTTCAAAGTCAACCATGTGAAAGGATGTGAGTTTCCAAGACTCTGTACTTGTTTTAACCTGCACGAAAATCTTGTGTCTCTTATGGAGGAAACCTATACCAATCAAGCAGACTACTATGGCCACAACAATAATCGAAATCAATACCCTATGTCTATGATTTTCAGATGCATGGAAGCATGAAGGAAGCCTTAATGGCCCAGCTCCACACTGGCCTGGATTGTGAAAAAAACTTTCATCATATGCCAGATTATTGTAACTGTTGGGTCCCTATAATACTAGTGATTACCCCATTACTATTGTAGTTATACCCCCTATTTATATTGTTGTGCCCCTATTACCCCCATATTGTTATTTATGTGCCCCATAGAATCCCTCTATTGTTATTTTTGTGGCTTTATATTATTATTGTTAGGTCGGTTGGATTATATTGTGACTCCTTAGACTCCTATATATAGAAAGGAGGTTTTGTCATTTGTATCATCCAAGAATTGTTCATTTATGTAATGTAAAGGAGGTTTCCCCCTCGAAGAGGCTGAATTCTAAGGCGTGGATCTCTCTTTTCTATCTTTTTGTGAGCTGGTTTCATAACATTTGGTATCAGAGCTTTGGATTCTAGGGTTTCGCTGCTCCAAACAGGTCATCGTGGAATTTTCGCTATAACTTTTTTTCTGTGACGTTTCAGAAGTCGCAAAAAAAACCCATTTGAGAAGAATTGGCGCTGAACCTTGGGTCCGAATTTCAGAGCTTTTGGCGCGATATTGTCGGAGATATGATCTGAGGAAGTTGGCCTTTTTGCAGACTCCTGAATTACATTCAAAACAGGTGACCTGGGGAAAATCGTCATAACTCTCTCTCTGAGGATCGGATTGAAATTTCGTAAAAAGGTACAGAAAGAGGACGGACTGTAGTTTCTTGTATGTGTATTTTAGATTCAAAGGTTGAAACAGTGACTCGTGGCACGTCGTACAAGTTCGCTCTACTGAACCAGTCTAAAAGCAAGTCACTGTGGGAGATTTCACATAACTCTTCCTTGGAGAATCCAATTTGGCTCAGACTTGTGGCATTGGAAAGAGGACGCAAAAGGCTACTACAGGTAGCAATTTCAGAATTGGATGATCCGAAATTACAGAGATACATCAGATTCAATATCAGGCTTCTATAAAGTGAAAAAAGGTGTGTAGTTTTTTTTTAATTTTTGTGTAAGCTTGGTTTAACGGAATTCAAAGGGCATAGTAAAGCATTATTATCGGTAACTGATGCCCCGAGGAAAGAAAATGCAAACACCTAGTAAGGAACCTGAAAGCTCTAGCATGACTCATGAAGAAGAGGAAGAAATGCTACATGATATATCAAAATTACAAGAACAAGTGCAACAAATGTCACGCTCACAAAAGCTAACAGAAGCTAAGATAAGTGGCGTGGAATCTAAGATAAATGGTGTGGAATCTAAGGTAAATGGCGTGGAATCTAAGATAAAGGGCATGGAAGCTAAGATGGATGGCATGGAAGCTAAGGTGAATGGCATGGACGCTAAAATTGATGGCATGGATGATAAGATAGATGAATTGAAGAAGTTGCTACAAGAAAGGGTCACTAATGGTGAAAAGGTAGTAAAGGAAACTCATGATGAGAACAAAAGAAATGTTAATCATGATTCCATAGACTCTAATGTTGGATCGAAGACTCACCATGTTCCAAAAATCGATATGAGGAAGTTTGATGGCAAGGATCCCGCCACATGGATATTACAGATGGAGCAATTCTTCGATCTCAATAATGTGCAAAACACACAAAAGGTACGTATGGCAACTTTATATTTGGAACCAAATCAGTTTGTATGGTATCAATGGCTTTGTTCTCGTAAACAATTTATCACTTGGGCAATTTTTACGGAAGAATTGATAGCACATTATGAGGATACAAAAAGCAACACTTTTTTTAGCCAATTGATAAGTCTCAAACAAAAGGGTTCAATAATGGAGCACATTGAGGAGTTCCAAAAATTGAACATAAGGGTAAAAGATATTCCAGAGGAGCATAGGATTGATGTGTTCATAGGGTCTTTAAAGGATAATATCCAACATGATGTGCGCCTTTGGGAACCTGATTCATTAGAGAAGGCATTCAGGTTAGCAAGAAAAATGGAAAGCAAAATTATGGCAACTAGGAAGCATACCGTTCACAACTATAAAGACGGAAGTGTTGTTGCCCATAGTCTTCCACAACCTACAAGGTTGACACCACAACAATTGGAAGAAAAAAGAGCAAAAGGGCTTTGTTACAATTGTGATAGCAAATACACAAAAGGTCATAAGTGTGCTGAGAAGAAATTATTCTACATAGATTGTGAAGAGGAAGAAGAAAAGGAGCAAGAAAGGTCAAAAGAAGAGGATATATTCCAGGAACAAAGCCTAGATGAAGAACAAATAAATCCGACCATATCTTGTAATGCATTGGCGGGAATTACCACTCCTCAAACCATCAAGATAGAAGGACAAATCAAGAAGAAAAAGGTAATAGTGTTGATTGATTCAGGAAGCACCCACAATTTTATTCATTGTAGGGTAGCAAAAGAATTGAATTGCTTCCTATATCCAGCACCAGAGTGTCAAGTGATGATTGCAAATGGAGGAACAATAAATTGTTCTGGAAAGTGCCATAATATCAAGCTATCCATGGGAGAATATGTATTGACTAGCCCAATGCTTTCCATTCCAATGGGAGGTGTTGATGTTGTACTAGGAGTCCAATGGCTACAATCCTTGGGTACAATAGCTTTTAATTTTCAAGAACTTTTCATGAAATTTTCTGTGGAAGGAAAGGAAGTTGAATTAAGGGGTATTGCAGGGAAACCAGGAAAGATAATCAGCTCTAATGGCATGACAAAGCTTCTAAAAAAGGAGCAAAGAGGTGTAATTGCACAATTATGTTCGCTAGATGTTTCCACATTGGAATCATCTATTTCTCCAGATCTCCAAAAAGTCCTGGACAATCATTCCAAGGTATTTGAGACTCCCAAAGGTCTCCCACCTATGCGTGATCATGATCATGCTATTCATCTGATTCTAGGAAGTGTTCCTCCAAACATCAGGCTGTACAGATATCCTATGTCCAAAAAAGTGAAATTGAACGTATGGTTGCAGAAATGCTAGAGGCTGGTATAATTCAACCGAGTCAAAGTTCTTTCTCAGCTCCAGTAGTATTGGTGCACAAGAAGGATGGATCATGGCGCATGTGTCCAGATTATAGGGAGCTCAACAAGCTCACTATTAAAGATAAGTTCCCCATTCCTGTCATTGATGAATTACTGGATGAATTGCATGGATCAATTTACTTCACCAAGTTGGATCTTCGTTCGGGATATCATCAAATCAGAATGAAGATTGAAGACATTCCGAAAACAGCATTTAGAACTCATGAGGGTCATTATGAATTTTTGGTCATGCCTTTTGGCCTTACCAATGCACCTTCAACATTTCAAGGTTTGATGAATTCAATTTTCAAACCATTCCTTAGAAAATTTGTGTTAGTATTTTTTGATGATATACTAATCTACAGCAAGTCTTGGAAGGATCATGTTGAACATGTTGACAGGGTGCTACAACTATTGGAGGAGAAACAATTATATGCAAAAAGATCCAAATGTTTCTTTGGAGTCCAGGAGGTGGAATATTTGGGTCATATTGTATCTCATGAAGGAGTTAAGGTAGACCCTAGCAAAATTAAAGCCATTAAGGAATGGAAAATCCCCACATCCATAAAGCATCTGCGAGGATTTCTTGGGTTGACAGGGTATTATCGCAAGTTTGTTAAGAATTATGGGAGAATAGCAGCACCTCTAACAACATTATTGAAGAAAGATTCATTTTCATGGACTTCGGAAGCAACAAAGGCCTTTGAACATCTTAAAGAGGCAATGTGCCAAGCACCGGTCTTAGCTACACCGGACTTCACAAAAACCTTTATTGTGGAATGTGATGCTTCAGGAAATGGAATTGGTGCTGTTCTAATGCAAGATGAAAGACCCATTGCTTTTGAAAGTCGTCCAATCAAGGGAAAGTTTTTAAACAAAGCTATTTATGAGAAGGAAATGTTGGCAATACTCCATGCACTTAAGAAATGGCGACCCTACCTAATGGGAAGACACTTCAAGGTAAAAACGGATCATGATAGCCTTAAATACTTTTTAGAACAAAGATTATCCTCTGAAGAGCAACAAAAGTGGGTCACAAAGATGTTGGGTTATGACTTTGAAATCATCTACAAAAAAGGGAAGCAAAATGTGGTGGCAGATGCACTCTCAAGAAAGGATGAGGATGTGGAAGCATTGTTGTGTGCCATTTCTATTATCCAACCAGATTGGATAAACGAAGCAAGGGAGGAATGGAAGAATGACGAAGAAGTGTGGGCACTTATTCAAAAGCTACAACAAGATTCCAGTACTTCTGATACATTTAGCTGGCAAAATGATTCGTTATGGTACAAAGATCGCTTATACCTCTGTAAGAATTCCCAGCTAAAACAAAAGATTCTTATGGAATTGCACACTTCTCCCTTAGGAGGGCACTCAGGATTTTTAAAAACTTACCACAGGGTTAAGAAGGAATTTTTTTGGGATGGCCTTAAATCAGATATTCAAAAGTTTGTGGCGGAATGTTTGGTTTGCCAGCAAAATAAAGTTGAAACAATTAAGACACCAGGTCTATTACAACCTTTATCCATTCCAAGCCAACGTTGGGAGGAGGTTTCAATGGATTTTATCACAGGTTTACCCAAGTCTGAGGGAAAGAGTGTCATCATGGTGGTAGTTGACAGACTTACCAAGTATGCACACTTTTGTGCATTATCACATCCATTTAAAGCCAGTACAGTTTCTACTGCATTTATGGAAACAGTTCAAAAGCTACATGGAAACCCAAAGATTATTGTAAGTGACAGAGATCCCATTTTCACTGGAAATTTTTGGACAGAATTATTTTCTTGTCTTGGTACTCAGTTAGCTCATAGCTCATCTTATCATCCTCAATCTGATGGGCAAACTGAGATAGTAAACAAATGTTTGGAAGGATATCTTCGTTGCTTTGTATCTGATAAACAGACACAATGGGTCAAATGGTTGCCTCTGGCTGAATGGTGGTATAACACTTCCTTCCATACAGCAACAAAAATGACCCCATTTATGGCACTTTATGGGTATCAACCACCATCCATCACATCATATTTAAGAGAAAATTCTAAGGTTCAGGCAGTGGAACATCACATCGAACATCAACAACAAGTCCTCCAACTCTTAAAGGATAACCTCGTGTTGGCACAAAATAGAATGAAACAACAGGCAGATCAACATCGCAGTGAAAGAAGTTTTGATGTAGGTGATTGGGTATTCCTACGGCTACAACCATATAAGCAAATGTCCCTAAAGCAAGCTAAGAAGGATAATAAATTATCACCAAAGTATTATGGTCCGTACAAGGTGTTGGAAAAGATTGGTACTATGGCATACAAATTGGAGCTTCCTGCAGCTTCTCGATTGCACCCAGTTTTCCATGTTTCATGTTTAAAGAAGGTTATAGGTGACAAGCTCCCAATTCAAACAATATTGCCAGAACTTGACGAGAAGGAAAAATTATATTGGAACCGGAAGCAGTCACAGAAACAAGAACTCGACAGCTACGAAATCGATCAATTTCAGAGTATCTTATCAAGTGGAAGAACTTATCCGCTGAAGATTCCACATGGGAGGATGAGAATTTTATGCAGAAGTATCCAGAACTACTCAAGCGTTGAGGACAACACTTTTTTGAAGGAGAGGGGCATGTTGGGTCCCTATAATACTAGTGATTACCCCATTACTATTGTAGTTATACCCCCTATTTATATTGTTGTGCCCCTATTACCCCCATATTGTTATTTCTGTGCCCCATAGAATCCCTCTATTGTTATTTTTGTGGCTTTATATTATTATTGTTAGGTCGGCTGGATTATATTGTGACTCCTTAGACTCCTATATATAGAAAGGAGGTTTTGTCATTTGTATCATCCAAGAATTGTTCATTTATGTAATGTAAAGGAGGTTGCCCCCTCGAAGAGGCTGAATTCTAAGGCGTGGATCTCTCTTTTCTATCTTTTTGTGAGCTGGTTTCATAACAGTAACCAACAGGGACAAAGCCAGACAAGTGGTTGTCAGACACATTAAGAAAGCTCAACTTGAGATTATCTAATTCAAGGGGTATTTCCCCTGAAAGCAAATTGTTTGAGAGGTCAAGGCTGTTAAGAATAGGCAACAGCCCAAGTGACGCAGTAATTGATCATGTGATCTGGTTGTTGGAAAGGTTAAGCTGAGAAAGACCTTTCCATGATATTATCGTTCTTTGAAGCTCCCCATACAACATATTGTGATAAAGAGAAAGCCACGACAGTGAGGATAAGTTAGTAAGTTCCACTAGGGTAGTCCCTGATATATTGTTGTGACTGGTCAAAAACTTGTTGAGAGTCCACAATTGTCCAATGCCGGAGGGAATACTTCAACTGAATTGATTAATGCGTGTGTAAAATAAAATGGTACAACGTAAAAGTAGGGTAGATTCCTTTGTGATTTCAGAAATGGAATTATTTACATGCCCAACATGCAAGATTTGATTGCAGAACTATTTCAAACCAAGTGTTTAGCCATAAAATACCAAAATGCATATATGTATACTACAAGGAAAAGGATAACGCCCAACCTATTTACTGATTACATTCACAACCATACAAAACTCAGTGGAGAATATAACCACTGTAAATTATGAAGAGAAATTTAAACACTGTAATTCCATGAATTGCATAAATAGATCTTAACAAAACGAGAACAAAACAACAGAGTTTGGTTCCGGCCAGAGCTAAAACTCTCAACATCCATAATAATCTGAAGACCCTAAAGTCGACAGGGAAAAGTCACTCTACACATAAAGATGTGTTTGGTAAGTTATAACTAAACATATATACAATGAAAGTATTCGTTGGCTTCTAAACATATGTACAATAAAAGCTTTCTATCATGTAGAGATATAAGTGAGAATGAGCAACTAATCATATATGCATGATGGGCCATGGCATCGGCAACACCAGTTAGTGTTTATTGTGGTGCCATATTGTGCGAGATGTTCCTGCAATTGATGGCGCATTTGCCTGTGTGCATCCCTTTCATGGATGTGAATTGTTATCTTAAGTATTTTCCTTATTTTCTTTAACAACTTAATGGTTGGGCGTAAACGGTAAAGTAGCATTGATTGTTGTGGCAAGATCCTTGTCTGCATATCTTGTAACGTAAGTTCCTGTTGCTAAATTTCTTCGCAACACTCATACAACCTTCGTAGGTAGCATGTATCCATACCTGTTGCCATCCAAAAAGGAAACATTGTAAGTGACAATGAATATGTTTGATGATTTTGTTTGAATATTCAAAATAAATTAAATGATTCCAAACGAGTATAAAATCATATGAAACTAAATGTAATAGCAAGAAAATCTATGTGAAACTTGGTTATGTAGTGAGTGGTGTTTACCATGTGGGTAATTCTGGAAGACATGTTGTACGATTGGCTAAAGTGTATTATCCTGAATAGAATTTGATGCAAGGAATGATTCCTCTTGCCGTCTACGCTTAAGATATGGATTCTTGTGCATTTGTGCAATGCGGGAGAATGGGAATGCTAGATTGATGTGTATGTCTGCTAGTGACCGCACTCTTGAAATTGCAGTGAATGTTAGCCCTTGGCGTTCTCTGGTGCCGATGTCCACTATCGCTTTGTCTAATGTCATTCCTTGTGACTTGTGTATCGTTAAAGCCCATGCCATTTGAAGTGGTATTTGACGGCGTGTACCCCTTGTGATGGGAGGAATGGGTACATATGTTGGGTGTGAAATGTCCCACGGTGTTCCTCTGTATTGTCTAAAGTCAACAACCACAAAGGATGGTAATGTTAGGGGCTTTGAGTCAATTGAATAAAATATTTAGATGACCTTCCCAAGCGCGCCATTGACGAGGCCTGCATGTACCCATAAGTTGCTGGTGAGCATAACTTTTTGTTCATTGCATAAGAGCACCTTTGCAGGCAGATGCTCATCTTTTGTTGTAGTAGGAGTTTTCTGCCTTTGTTGTTCCGCAGAGCAAAGCGCTACTGGTATGTTCAATTTTTTAAGCATTTTCTTATTATGCAAGACAACTGCGTTGTTTGTTGCGAATAGGTGCATGGATTCTTCGAATATGCATTTCTCTTCATGTGTAAGAGACGAACTTGTTCTTGACATTAGGTGTTGCCAATCTTCAAGTGTAGATATTCCATTCCTAAGATTTGCAAGTATTTGCCGAAAAGCAACCTGGGACGGGCTAGCTCCTTGTTGACGGAAAACGGTTGAAAGTGTTATGAATATGTCGAAGTTGCGCCAAAGTGCAGTGCCATGCGATGTCCCAGCGTATAAAGGAATGTCTTTTACAGGTGGTAGTTGGCCTAAATCTCTGACAAGGATAATTGAGCGATTACCAAATGGTGCATTCCGATGAAGAGGGAATGCCTCTCTTAGACGATCGTCAATGCGAGAAAGCATTTTTGGACCAATAAAGCTCATTTCATCAATGAGGATGTATTCTACATGACGGAGTTGCTCTTGCAGGTGTAGGAGTAGCTGGCCTTCGAGAGGATGCATTGTCTGGATAGGGATACGAAGGGAAGAGTGAATTGTGAGGGCATGTATGTTGAAAGCTGCAACGCCGGTTGGTGCAAGTAACAATAAAGGGTTCTTGTTTGTTGGCGAGTTTTCCACAAATGCTTGGTGCAGACATTTAATCAAATGGGATTTTCCTGTGTCAGCTATTCCTTGTATGATGATTTTGCGTGCGGATTTTGGCGAAGGGGTTTCGAAGTGTGAAAAAACAGTGGTAAAACCTATGTTTTGGGTAGGGGATAATGTATGATCATGGGGAAGGTTGGAAAAAGAATGATGTTGGTTTTGAATGGTTGAGCGGTTGAATTCAATGAAATTGATGGCAGTTTCTTGCAAGGGGGGAGGGACAGTATTTTGTGACCAATTGTGGTTGACATCGAAGTCGCGGTAGCCAATCATGTCGAGGTCATCAATTGCAATATTGTAACCTGGGTGTAGCTGAGAGAGGATTCGCCATTCATTCATCTGCATGGAATCAGGGGGGGCGTGTGGGGTAGTTTGATCTTCAGTAGGTGGGCTTTGTGGGTTTTCGGGTTCTCGATGGACATGCCATGGTGTATATGCACCCTTTTTTTGTTCCCAGTGTGCAATAATTTATGCATCAGTTGAACCAATATTAGCAGGGAGTGTTCGGAAGGGGAAATACAAGAGTAATTCACTCCAGCAGAAGGTGGCATAAGAAGGATTAGTAGAGGAAGGAATGACATTGTAACAGGGCAAGACATGTACAATCATTGGGGGGAATATGTGTTTCTAGTGGTTTTTTCTCCGTTGGGCAGAATATGACCACGAGGGAGCAGCTTCAAGGAGGGGCAGGGGTTCTAGTGAGGCAGGCCTGTTCATATATGCAACGATAAAGTTTGGTGCCGAACCAGGATTTTCAGTATCTTGCGAAACACGTTTGAAAACAGCCCTGTTGACATTCAAAGAACGGAATGGAGAGGAATGCTTGATTAGTAGAGTACATATGGAAAGACAGGTAAGAAACTTGGCTAGTGATCCCCAAATTTTATATTATTTTGTTATTAATCATTATTACGTGAAATGTTAGAATCCTTCCAAATTCATATTGCACAAAAAAGTAATACAAGATCCCTCTATATGTACTTTTTTCAATTTGGAAGTTGAAATGGTTCAACATCTATTCTTTGGATGTGAATTCATAAATCGAGTATGACATCATGCCTTTAAAGAGCTGAATCATAGCTCTAGAAGACTAGATCATGGAGAGGAATGCTTGATTAGTAGAGTACATATGGAAAGACATGTAAGAAACTTGGCTAGTGATCCCCAAATTCTTATGTCATAAAATATGGTTCACATGAAATAGGGAAATATTTTTTGAAGAAAGATTAAAACATGAGCCAATTGATTGTGGATATATGTGAACAAACCAATTAATCTACACCCCATGAATACCAAAAACTAAATATATATACAAACTTCTTTGATAGTTTGTATAGTGTGTCCTGGTTGTCCTAATGATAATAACTCCTTCTCAAAATGTGTCTTATACAATAAGTTGTGCATATACAATAGATGCACATATACGGAAGATATGCGCATATACGGAAACTACGCATATACAAAAGATACACATATACGGAAGTTGCGCATATATGGAAGATACGCATATACAAAAGTTGTGCATACATGGAAGATACACATATATGTGCATCTCTTCCGTACATGCACACATTATGTATATGCGTATCTTTAATTCCATATCTTCCATATATGCGCAACTTCCGTATATGCACAACTTTTGTATATGCATAGTGATGCAGATGCATCTAACCTAGGTCAAATGTTTACTAAGGGAGTTTGTTTACAAAGTTAGGATTTAATTAATTAATGTATTTTTTCTATAGTTTTAGGAGAAAATGATAATTCTTGTAAATAGATGAATATTCGAGAGTATTTTGGAAAGTTTGAGAAAAAATTGGATTAGTTAGCTCTTATCTAGGGATAAGGGATTAGATGAGAGATTTTATGGATCATGAGAGATATTTTGGGAGTTAGTTTAGGATCTAGAACCTACCTGGGTTCTAATCCATTTGTATAAATCTAGATGAGCCCATGAGGCATGTAAGTATGTAGAGGTATGTAAGTATGTACGTGCATATACGGAAGGTATGCACATACAGGAAAGTTAGGGATATACGGAAGACATGCACATGTCTTCCGTATATGCCCAGTTTCTGTATATGCGCACATCTTCCGTATATGCACAGTTTCCGTATATGCGCATTTTCTGTATATGGAACTTGTACACATCTTCATTTATGTTATAGAAACTACGTATATAGGGAAACTGTGCATATACGGAAGATGTGCGCATATACGGAAACTGGGCATATACGGAAGATATGTGCGTGTCTTCCGTATATGCACAATTTCTGTATATGCGCAATTTCTGTATATGGAATTTGCGCATCTGCGATGCAGATACATGAACGAGATGCATATATGGAAGATATGCACATACAGGAAAATTACGGATATACGGAATACATGCGCATATCTTCCGTATATGCGCAGTTTCCGTATATGCGCATGTCTTCTGTATATGCCCAGTTTCCGTATATGCACAATTTCTGTATATTGAATTTGCGCGTATACAATGCAGATACACGAACGACGTGCATAATCGAGAGGCATGCACATACAGGAAAGTTAGGGATATACAGAAGATGCGCATGTCTTCCGTATATGCCCAGTTTCCGTATATGCGCACATCTTCCGTATATGCCCAGTTTCCGTATATGCGCACATCTTCTGTATATGCACAATTTCCGTATATGCGCAATTTATGTATATGGAATTTGCGCATATACGATGCAGAAGCATAAATGAAGATGTGTACAAATTCCATATACAGAAATTTAGCATATACGGAAACTGAGCATATACGGAAGACATTCTGCATCGTATATGCGTAAATTCCATATACATAAATTGTGCATATACGGAAACTGTGCATATATGGAAGATGTGCGCATATACGGAAACGGTGCACATCTTCCGTATATGCCCAGTTTCTGTATATGCGCAATTTCTGTATATGGAATTTGTACACATCTTCGTTTATGCTTCTACATTGTATATGCGCAAATTCCATATACATAAATTGCGCATATACGGAAACTGTGCATATACGGAAGATGTGCGCATATACGGAAACTGTGCATATACGGAAGATGTGCGCATGTCTTCTATATATGTTCAATTTCTGTATATGCGCAATTTCTGTATATTGAATTTGCGCGTATACGATGCAGATACATGAACTTTCCTGCATGTGCATATCTTCCGTATATGCACGTCGTTCACGTATCTTCGTTTATGTTACAGAAACTGTGCGCATATACGGAAACTGGGCATATACGGAAGACATGCGCATATACGGAAACTGGGCATATACGGAAGATATGCGCATGTCTTCCGTATATCCCTAACTTTCCTGTATGTGCATATCTTCCATATATGCACGTCGTTCATGTATCTGCATCGCAGATGCGCAAATTCCATATACAGAAATTGCGCATATACGGAAACTGTGCATATACGGAAGACACGCGCATATCTTCCGTATATGCCCAGTTTCCGTATATGCGCACATCTTCCGTATATGCACAGTTTCCCTATATACGCAGTTTCTATAACATAAACGAAGATGTGTACAAATTCCATATACAGAAATTGCGCATATACGGAAACTGTGCATATACGGAAGATGTGCGCATATACGGAAGATGTGCGCATGTCTTCCGTATATCCCTAACTTTCCTGTATGTGCATACCTTCCGTATATGCACGTCATTCGTGTATCTGCATCGCAGATGCGCAAATTCCATATACGGAAATTGGGCATATACAGAAATTGTGCATATACGGAAGACACGCGCATATCTTCCGTAATCTTCCGTATATGCTCAGTTTCCGTATATGCGTAATTTCTGTATATTGAATTTGCGCGTATACCATGCAGATACACGAACGATGTGTATAATCGAGAGACATGCACATACATGAAAGTTAGGGATATACGGAAGACATGCACATGTCTTCCGTATATGCCCAGTTTCCGTATATGCGCACATCTTCTGTATATGCCCAGTTTCCGTATATGTGCACATCTTCTGTATATGCACAGTTTCCGTATATGCGCAATTTATGTATATGGAATTTGCGCATATACGATGCAGAAGCATAAACGAAGATGTGTACAAATTCCATATACAGAAATTTGGCATATACGGAAACTGTGCATATACGAAAGATGTGCGCATATACGGAAACTGGGCATATACGGAAGACATTCTGCATCGTATATGCGTAAATTCCATATACATAAATTGCGCATATACGAAAACTGTGCATATATGGAAGATGTGCGCATATACGAAAACGGTGCACATCTTCCGTATATGCCCAGTTTTCGTATATGCACAATTTCTGTATATGGAATTTGTACACATCTTCGTTTATGCTTCTACATCGTATATGCGCAAATTCCATATACATAAATTGTGCATATACGGAAACTGTGCATATACGGAAGATGTGTGCATATACGGAAACTGGGCATATACGGAAGACATGCGCATGTCTTCCGTATATGCCCAGTTTCTGTATATGCGCAATTTCTGTATATTGAATTTGCGCGTACGATGCAGATACATGAACTTTCCTGCATGTGCATATCTTCCGTATATGCACGTCGTTCACGTATCTTTATTTTATTTACAGAAACTGTGCGCATATACGGAAACTGGACATATACGGAAGACATGCGCATATACGGAAACTGGGCATATACGGAAGATATGCGCATGTCTTCCGTATATCCCTAACTTTCCTGTATGTGCATATCTTCCATATATGCACGTCGTTCATGTATCTGCATCGCAGATGCGCAAATTCCATATACAGAAATTGTGCATATACGGAAACTGTGCATATACAGAAGACGCGCATATCTTCCGTATATGCCCAGTTTCCGTATATGCCCACATCTTCCATATATGCACAGTTTCCTTATATAGGCAGTTTCTATAACATAAACGAAGATGTGTACAAATTCCACATACAGAAATTGCGCATATACGGAAACTGTGCATATACGGAAGATGTGCGCATATACGGAAACTAGGCATATACGGAAGACATGCGTATGTTTTCTGTATATCCCTAACTTTCCTGTATGTGCATACCTTCCGTATATGCACGTCATTCGTATATCTGCATCACAGATGCGCAAATTCAATATACAGAAATTGCGCATATACGGAAATTGTGCATATACGAAAGACAGGCGCATATATTTCGTATATGCTCAGTTTCCATATATGCGCAATTTCTGTATATTGAATTTTCGCGTATACCATGTAGATACACGAACGACGTGCATAATCGAGAGGCATGCACATAGAGGAAAGTTAGGGATATACGGAAGACATGAGCATGTGTTCCATATATGCCCAGTTTCCGTATATGCGCACATCTTCCGTATATGCCCAGTTTCCGTATATGCGCACATCTTCTGTATATGCACAGTTTCCGTATATGCGCAATTTATGTATATGGAATTTGCGCATATACGATGCAGAAGCATAAATGAAGATGTGTACAAATTTCATATACAGAAATTTGGCATATACGGAAACTGTGCATATACGGAAGATGTGCGCATATACGGAAACTAGGCATATACGGAAGACATTCTGCATCGTATATGCGTAAATTCCATATACATAAATTGCGCATATACGGAAACTGTGCATATATGGAAGATGTGCGCATATACGGAAACGGTGCACATCTTCCGTATATGCCCAGTTTCCGTATATGCGCAATTTTTGTATATGGAATTTGTACACATCTTCGTTTATGCTTCTACATCGTATATGCGCAAATTCCATATACATAAATTGCGCATATACGGAAACTGTGCATATACGGAAGATGTGCGCATATACGGAAACTGGGCATATACGGAAGACACGCTCGTGTCTTCCGTATATGCCCAGTTTCCGTATATGCGCAATTTCTGTATATTGAATTTGCGCGTATACGATGCAGATACATGAACTTTCCTACATGTGCATATCTTCTATATATGCACGTCGTTCACGTATCTTCGTTTATGTTACAGAAACTGTGCGCATATACGGAAACTGGGCATATACAGAAACTGTGCATATACGGAAGATATGCGCATGTCTTCCGTATATCCCTAACTTTCCTGTATGTGCATATCTTCCATATATGCACGTCGTTCATGTATCTGCATCGTAAATGCGCAAATTCCATACACAGAAATTGCGCATATACGGAAACTGTGCATATACGGAAGACACGCGCATATCTTCCGTATATGCCCAGTTTTCGTATATGCGCAGATCTTCCGTATATGCACAGTTTCCCTATATACGCAGTTTCTATAACATAAACGAAGATGTGTACAAATTCCATATACAGAAATTGCGCATACACGGAAACTGTGCATATACGGAAGATGTGCGTATATACGGACACTGGCATATACGGAAGACATGCGCACATGCGCATGTCTTCCGTATATCCCTAACTTTCATGTATGTGCATACCTTCCGTATATGCACGTCATTCGTGTATCTGCATCGCAGATGCGCAAATTCCATATACAGAAATTGGGCATATACGGAAGATATGCGCGTGTCTTCCGTATATGCACAGTTTCCGTATATGCGCAATTTCTGTATATTGAATTTGCGCATATACGATGCAGATACACGAACGACGTGCACATATGGAAGATATGCACATACAGGAAAGTTAGGGATATACGGAAGACATGGGCATGTCTTCCGTATATGCCCAGTTTCCGTATATGCGCACATCTTCCATATATGCCCAGTTTCCGTATATGCGCAGTTTGTGTAACATAAACGAAGATACGTGAACGACGTGCATATACGGAAGATATGCACATACAGGAAATTTCATGTATCTGCATCGTATACACGCAAATTCAATATACAGAAATTGCGCATATACGGAAACTGGGCATATACGGAATATGTGTACAAATCTTCCGTATATGCCCAGTTTCCGTATATGCGCACATTTTCCCCATATGCACAGTTTTCGTATATGCGCAATTTATGTATATGGAATTTGTGCACATACGATGTAGAAGCATAAACGAAGATGTGTACAAATTCCATATACAGAAATTGCGCATATATGGAAACTGGGCATATACGGAAGACACGCGCACATCTTCCGTATATGCCCAGTTTCCGTATATGCGCACATCTTCCATATATGCACAGTTTCCGTATATGCGCAATTTATGTATATGGAATTTACGCATATACGATGCAGAATGTCTTCCGTATATGCCAAGTTTCCGTATATGCGCACATCTTCCGTATATGCACAGTTTCCGTATATGCCAAATTTATGTATATGGAATTTGTACACATCTTCGTTTATGCTTCTGCATCGTATATGCGCAAATTTCATATACATAAATTGCGTATATACGGAAACTGTGCATATACGGAAGATGTGCGCATATACGGAAACTGTGCATATACGGAAGATGTGCGCATATACGGAAACTGGGCATATACGGAAGATTTGTACACATCTTCCGTATATCCCTAACTTTCCTGTATGTGCATACCTTCCGTATATGCACGTCGTTCGTGTATCTGCATCGTATACGCGCAAATTCAATATACAGAAATTGCGCATATACGGAAACTGTGCATATACGGAAAACACGAACGACGTGCATATACGGAAGATATGCACATACAGGAAAGTTAGGGATATACGGAAGATGTGTACATATCTTCCGTATATGCCCAGTTTCCGTATATGCGCACATCTTCCGTATATGCACAGTTTCCGTATATGCGCAATTTATGTATGTGGAATTTGCGCATATACGATGCAGAAGCATAAACGAAGATGTGTACAAATTCCATATACAGAAATTTGGCATATACGGAAACTGTGCATATACGGAAGATGTGCGCATATACGGAAACTGGGCATATACAGAAGACATTCTGCATCGTATATGCGTAAATTCCATATACATAAATTGCGCATATACGGAAACTGTGCATATATGGAAGATGTGCGCATATATGGTACCACCCACCACTGGAATATTTAATCTTCCATATATGCATATTTCGAAGCTACGCATATATGGAAGATATGCACATATATAGAAACTACGCGATGTAGGTCTAACAATAGGTCTTGCATTTATAAATAAGCACATACCATAAAAAACTGGATTGAAACCCAATATCAAAATGGACATAAAATCTCAAATATAATTTATTAAAGACATAAAATATTTACAGGAGAACTTCTCATACTTCACTCTCACACCTACTTACACACCTCTACATACTTACATGCCTCATGGGCTCATCTAGATTTATACAAATGGATTAGAACCCAGGTAGGTTCTAGATCCTAAACTAACTCCCAAAATATCTCTCATGATCCATAAAATCTCTCATCTAATCCCTTATCCCTAGATAAGAGCTAACTAATCCAATTTTTTCTCAAACTTTCCAAAATACTCTCGAATATTCATCTATTTACAAGAATTATCATTTTCTCCTAAAACTATCGAAAAAATACATTAATTAATTAAATCCTAACTTTGTAAACAAACTCCCTTAGTAAAAATTTGACCTAGGTTAGATGCATCTGCATCACTATGCATATACAAAAGTTGTGCATATACGGAAGTTGCGCATATATGGAAGATATGGAATTAAAGATACGCATATACATAATGTGTGCATGTACGGAAGAGATGCGCATATATGTGTATCTTCCATGTATGCACAACTTTTGTATATGCGTATCTTCCATATGTGCGCAACTTCCGTATATGTGTATCTTTTGTTTACGCGTAGTTTCCGTATATGCGCATATCTTCCGTATATGTGCATCTATTGTATATGCACAACTTATTGTATAAGACACATTTTGAGAAGGAGTTATTATCATTAGGACAACCAGGACACACTATACAAACTATCAAAGAAGTTTGTATATATATTTAGTTTTTGGTATTCATGGGGTGTAGATTAATTGGTTTGTTCACATATATCCACAATCAATTGGCTCATGTTTTAATCTTTCTTCAAAAAATATTTCCCTATTTCATGTGAACCATATTTTATGACATAATAATTTGGGGATCACTAGCCAAGTTTCTTACATGTCTTTCCATATGTACTCTACTAATCAAGCATTCCTCTCCATGATCTAGTCTTCTAGAGCTATGATTCAGCTCTTTAAAGGCATGATGTCATACTCGATTTATGAATTCACATCCAAAGAATAGATGTTGAACCATTTCAACTTCCAAATTGAAAAAAGTACATATAGAGGGATCTTGTATTACTTTTTTGTGCAATATGAATTTGGAAGGATTCTAACATTTCACGTAATAATGATTAATAACAAAATAATATAAAATTTGGGGATCACTAGCCAAGTTTCTTACCTGTCTTTCCATATGTACTCTACTAATCAAGCATTCCTCTCCATGATCTAGTCTTCTAGAGCTATGATTCAGCTCTTTAAAGGCATGATGTCATACTCGATTTATGAATTCACATCCAAAGAATAGATGTTGAACCATTTCAACTTCCAAATGGAAAAAATTACATATAGAGGGATCTTGTATTACTTTTTTGTGCAATATGAATTTGGAAGGATTCTAACATTTCACGTAATAATGATTAATAACAAAATAATATAAATATTTTCCTTTTGGCTTTGTGAGGGTTTCAAGAATGATCAGCGTTGAAGGGTTTGGAAATCAGGATTTGCAGTGATCTAAAAATCAGATCTATGCGCATCTATTCACTACTTTAGATTTAGGTCCTAACCACCCTAGGTTTGATTAATTAGTCATTCTAACATAGAATTTTCTAATGTGTTGACTTTTTCAACCTTTGAGAGGAAGAAAATATCACCCAAGACATTTTTTATAGTAGTTTTGTTAATGATATGCAAAGTATTAAAAATTTAATAAAGTGTCAAATTCATTAACCTTTAATCATATTCATTTAAGTGAAAAGAAGTCAAAGCATGCTTAGTAAAAATGACAATGGAAATATCATCCAAATATAACAAAATCACATAAACATATATTAACAAAAGTGACATCACATCTCATAACATCAATAGCTTATACATATTTCATGCAAGCATGGGAGCACATAATTTTCATAACATAACTCAACATTGAAAATAACAAGTGACTCTCCAACCGACTTCTATTTTACTTAAAAATTATCATAAATAGTGGTTATAGAAAATTCTCAATATTAAATCATCAATGGTAAAAGAGACTGGGTATAGAGTGTTTATAAGATGAGGACATTAACTACATGTACTTATTTGTGTGGTGTGCTTTCATGTCTTTTATGATTTTATTATTCATTGAATAAAATTTAGACCCAACATAGCATATAATTTATATTTTATGTCTTTTATGATTTTATTATTCATTGCATAAGATTTAGATACAACATAGCATATAATTTATATTTTATATAATTGACTTTTTTTATGTGTTTTCATGTTTTTTTGATTTTATAGAAAAACAATATACATATACTTTATATCTTATATAATAATTAATAATAAAAAAATTACATTTATCAAATACACTTCTACAAAAAATTATTTTCAATGAAATCAATATATTTTTAATAAATTACACTTTATTCTTTATTTGTTTACTTTAAAAAAAACATTGAAATACATATTTACTTAACTTATTTATATTTATTGATTATATTTACAATTTTTTTAATTTAAATAACCAAATATATAAAATTAATATTCAAATTTTTTATAGTAATAATAGTTATTACATTAATTCCAAAAACATATTGAAATGAGCTAATTTGTAAACTTCATAATATAAAGAATACAAAATAATTACTATTTCTTTTTTAACTTCCCTCCTTTTAATAATACAAAACTTAAATTTCCTACTTTTATGAGTTTTTGACTTTCAAAATCATAATGTTCCTAGTGTATTAAATAAATAATGTAACTTCTTTTTAGTTATACAATAATTTTTATTAATATTAAATATTATCATTATTCTAAAAAAAAATTTATATATTAATAATTATGATTATTTTAGATTTAGGTTAATTTTATATTTGTTAAAAGTGTAAAGGAATCAAATATTTTTTTCATTTTAAAAGAGGTTTGCATTTCAATAAATTTGATTCTGTGGTTTTTCGTAAATCTAAAATTAAAATGGATCTAAATTAAGTATAATTATTAATTTTATATTTTAGTTTTATTTTTATTTTTATTTTATATTTATTTTTAGTTTTCTGTAATTTTGACTCAGTGAAAATGTTTTATTGATTATTATAATTATTGTTTTTTAATTTTGCTTTGCTTTTTTAATTTTAATTTTAATTTGAATGTTATTTTAACAAAATAAAAACATTACAACATGGTTGGAGAATACCACTCAACCCAACAATTATTAAAAAATGTTATATTTATTATAATAATTTTTTTTAGATAATTTATTTATTTTTTAAATAGTTTCCATCCTCACACCCTATATGAACTGCATATGCTGGCTCAAAACATCCATAAAACAAATACTTATGCCATGAGTTTGGAAACAATTTCTACACTCTCCATGAGATTGAAACATAAACCCTGATAAATATTACAATTTCTATACTCTCCAAGAGTTTTGGGCGTAAAACCTGATAAAGATTTGTACATAAAACCTGATAACTCAAACTCGGTACTCCACCTCATACATTCTCAATTATAAAATATTAATATACATTACAATTTTTAATAGATTTGCCGGAGCTGTATATTCCAAAAACACTAGAAATAAAGCTTTTTTTCACACTATCACGAGTACAACTTACTTCCCGCTAATCTAATTCCTTCTCTCAGATTCAAATCTTTCTATATTTTGTAGTGTATACAAAGCAATTTTAAATTGAATATGAAATCATTTTTCCATTTCTATATGGAATTTTCAGATTATATTTTAAGATGCATTGTGATCTTAATTTCCAAAACAGAAATTTTATATTAAAGTTTTAGATTAAAAAATTATATTAAAAATGTTATCTGAATATTCTAATTATAATTATAATAAAGTACACTTATATAAAAAATGTATTGTGATCTTATATTCCAAAACAGAAATTTTATATTAAAGTTTTATATTAAAAATGTTATCTGAATATTTTAATTCTAATTATAATAATGTACACTTATATTAAAAATATTATCTCAATATTCTAATTATAATCTAATTATAATAAGGTATATTTGTATTAAAAATGTTATCTAAATATCATAATTATAATAAAATACACTTATATTAAAAATACTATCTGAATATCCTAATTATAATAAGATACACTTACATTAAAATGTTATCTGAATATTCTAATTATAATAAAGTACACTTATATTAAAAATGGTATCTAAATATTGTTTAATTTCTAAATGATTTAAAGTTTCATGTCAAAATTTTACTTTCAAAGTTAAATTAATTTAAATATTATTATTATTATAAATTGGGATAATAATAATTATTATTTAAAAAATTAATTTTCATATTAAAAAAATTAATAATTAACTTTTTAATTATAAAATATGAAAAATTAATAGTTAACTTCTTAATTATATTATAAATATTTAAATTATATTATAAATATTTAGATTGGTATCATTTAATTATATTATAAATATTTGGTATCATTTAAATATTTACTTAAATTATCCTTACGATGACGATGAACCACACTGTTTGGTTCGAAACGCGTTGACAAATGGTATTTCATGTAATTTTCACAAAAAAATCTCTAAAAAAATAATCACTTTCAAGTTACTATATTAAAATTTAAAATCCACCAACTACTCTGTAATATATTAAAAAAATGAAGCTAAATTAAAGACAATAAACCAAAATATACCGATTCAGTGGGAACTGTTTGTTCATACGGCCATTCGGTTCGGTTCGAGTGAAAATTCGTTAATTCGAATTCGGTTCGGGGTCACGTGAATAATAAATTTAATAATGTTATTTTTAGTATTAAAAATATAAATTTGATATATTTAAAAAAGGTTATCACTGGTTAATTGCATATGAAAAAATATGAAATTTGATAAAAAGAATAATTGTAAATATAAAATTTAATATTTAAAAATAGAATTTAATATTAAAAAATTATAATTGTGGTTTAATTTTGTAAAAGTTTTTGTCAATAAAAATTTAATATTTAAAAAATTGAAACTTTTATATTAAAAAAAGTATATAAAGAATAAATTGTATTTATAAAAAACAATCAGTTTCATATTAAAATATGAGAGAAAATAGTAAATTTGTAATTACTAAAATAATAAATTCATGTAACAAAGATTATTAAATTCCTATATATAAATCTATGTAAGATATATAATTTCTATATAAAATGGAAATTTCTATATTAAAACATATATGAACAGTAAATTGCATATTAGAAAATTTGCAGTTGTGAAAAACCATTAGTGTCATCTTGAAGTATGGTAGAAAATAGTAGGTTTATAGTTACTAAACTAATAAATTCATGTAACAAAGGTCATTAAATTCTTATTTATAAATATTTGTAAGATATATAATTGCTATATAAAATGGAAATTTCTATATTAAAAGGTATATAAATAGTAAATTGTATATTAGAAAATTTGCATTTTCGAAAAACAATCAGTGTCATATTGAAATATGGTAGAAAATAGTAAGTTTATAGTTACTAAAATAATAAATTACAACAAAGATTAATAATTTCTTATTTATAAATATTTGTAAGATATAATTTGGAATTTTTTCCAAAAACAAAATCAACTTTTGAAAGTGTGCTTTCAACTAGATCCACTTGGAACCGCTAAATCTATGAGCATGAATTTAGATTTTAATTATTGATTAATAATGAAATTATTTTTCATTTTTAAAAGAGATATTAAATGTATGATTTGAGGTAATTACCCTTTTCTAAAAATAATATAGATTTATGGTTTTTTTTATAGAATTATATAATATTAAATATATTTATAATATTTTCAATTGTTTTAGTTTATAAATAATTAGTTCAAGTAGATAGAAAGAAAAAATATAAATTTATTTTTTTAAATAATTAAAATTTATAAGATCTATATTTTCGAAATTTTTTCCATATTGAATTTTTTTTCCGTATTAAATTTTAAATATTCGAATTTTCGAAATTTGGTAACTATGGACCAAACCCACTAAAATCCAGCCTTGCTCGGCGCTTAATTTTCTTTTACAATATACGAAAAGCATATTAAAGCAGACATATCCAGAATTCAGCTGTCACAGAACAATACCAAACATATCAGCTGTGATTGGAAAACAACGAGTCATCAAGAAAAAGGGAGGGGATAAATATTCAAGAACCGAGGAAAATGCTTTACAGAAAAAGCTGGGGAAAAGTTTGCAAGCCGTACAGACAAACAGTAATGCTACAACTTTTTAATCGATTTCATGTAATGCCAGTGTTATAATAGATGGAATTCATAGCGACGCCACAACTTTTTAATCGATTCGAGGATACATACCGTCCACGAAAAGAATGTATGTATACATGGAAATGTTCAGATTACAGATGGAGATCACCATCACTGATCTGATTCCCAACTCCCTCCCATATGACCAGAATATCTATAAGTGGGCGGCTGCCCATTACTCGCTCCGCACCACGCCTGGCCAGTGAAGCCCCACACTGGAGCCGAAATCTTGTGGTCATATTTGCGCGCGATCATGCAGATCCGACAAAAGTGAATACACATTGTGTATCTTCAAAAATATCTGGGTCTTCTCTTCTTTTTCCTCGGAAGAAGCCGCATGATTCGGATGAAACTGCTGCGCGAGCTTTCTATGATCAAATCTAGATTGTTCTTCCACATCTTCACCTAAAATTCCAGTGAAGCAATGAAAATGCGAGGGAAAGAACGTGTCGAGTATTAGAATTTTAAGATATCAAAAAGAAATGTAAACAACAAAATATCTCCAATCGAATGTGCATAAACAACGACTTCTGTTACAGAAAGAGTAAACAATACCGAAATATTCTTGGGTTTTTTCACGATTTTAAAAAGAGCCGACTGCACGTTGTCTCACACTGAGGGTTCTTTGGGTTCAAAAAATTGTTGGACAGAGCTTTGTGGCTCCAACTTCGTCACTGCAAACAAAAGTCATCGAATCGAATATGCTGGGAGGTGTACGGAAAACGAAGAGTTTCGTTTTGTTCTGTAACGTGCAAGCAGAAGGCAAACCGGAGGGAGATGAGTACCCTAGGCGGGAAGATAACATTTGAAATTTGAAAATTTCGGGGGCGGAGTTCGGCATTGATGGGAGGTAGGGAGATGAGTACCTCATTAAGACATCAAACCGGAGGCGGGCAGGAACACCGGCGCTGGAGGCAGGCAGGAACACGCATCGCCGGAACTGGGTGAGGAGAGATGGATGCATGGATGCATGATCAATGGTCCCAGTGACGTCAACCTCCTGAGCATTAACTTTTCTATAGGGTCTGAAATAGGAGTTGCCGTTTAGAATTTGGTATTTTCTTGTAAAGTCGCTTGTGTCCTTCTCATTTATGCTTTTGTGTGTTTTTTGGGTGAGGCTTTGTTTAATATTTAATCTATTTTTATTACCAGACTAAAAAGTTTTTAACATTTTCATAGGGAATTTATATTTTCAGAAGATTGAATAAAAAAAAAATCTAATATGGGGAGAAAGGGATCCAATTTCTTTTCTTTACGTGCAATATTTTTTATGAGGCAATATTATTTAAATGTTTTGTATAGTTATTTTTTATATAGATTTTAATTTTTTATTTTATTTTGGGAGACATGGGCTATAGAATCTCTCAATCAATAATGAAATGATTTATATGTATTTTTTAAAAATGTATAAATGAGATTTAGTTTAGATTTATAAAACAAAGAATATAATAATTATAATTGTTATGAGATAAATTGATATTACTAAATTTCATAATTTAAATTAATGAAATTTTATAATCTATTTTTATGAATTAATAATTTATGGATTTAAATTATATTAAAAATGTTTTAAAAATAATATTTAATATTTATAAATTAATATAAATTCATTTTATTCACTAATCTAGCAAATTAGGAATCAAATCTTTTGAGGTGAGAATCTCTTTTAAAGTGCAAAGCTTGAAAAAAAATTTGCAACTCCAGATTTTATCTCCTTGTCCCTCAATGGATTTGTAATTAAAATGGGCACGCATACATACATACATGCCTACGTCAATCATTTTTCATGGTTTAAATTGCATTTTTTAATGCATAAAAGTGTATATAGAAGATTTTTATTTTTAATTACTTTCTCTCTAAAGTTAATATAAAATTATGTTACTTCACACAGATATTGAAATGTTTTATTGAAATGGATATTGAAATATCATTTAGTATGCAACATTTTTATGGCATCTTTTTCAAATTCATCTTTATCACAAAGCAAGTCAAGAGGATCAAATCTTTTGAGGTGCAAATTTCTTACAGATTGCAAAATCTGAAAAAATAAGTTGCGACTCAAGAGATTTCATCTCCTTGTACCCTCAATATATTGGTAGTTAAAATGAGCATACATAAATCTTTTTTCTTGGTTTAAATTGAAAAAGTGTATATATAAGATTTTTACTTTAAGCTACTCTATTTTTTTAAAGTTAATTAGGAGACATCTCTATTGGAATTGAACACTTTAATCATTTGGCTAATTAATATTTTTAATCAAACCATCTAAATTGAAAAATCCCTGTATGTATTTTCGTAGTCACCACTCCATCATTATTAATAAGATTGAAAATAATAACTTCCTTTCATATCTAAATCAAATATTTAACATGTTTACACTAATATTTTATTAAATTATCATTATCACGTTTAAGATGAGAAAAATGAAACTAAAAGTTTATTGCCAAACGAATTGTTTATATTAATGTATGCATGTTGAAATTTGAAGGATAAATAACAACGTCGAGGAATAAGAACAAGGTTTCTTGTTGTAGCATTCTCATAAATGTGGCCTGGTTATATAAAACTGCTTCCCGTTCATATTTTCTCTTTCTACTCCATGCGTTCTTTCACCTGAAGTTGGTTTCGATTCCTCATATTTCACTTCCTCACAGATCTGTTTAATAATGTTATGTATCCCAAAACTCTGTATGCGATGAGATTGGACAGAAATATAATGGTATACAGGGCTCCCTTTCTCATGGCAGCCTATCAACAATCCTTCATTTCTTTCTCTAAGAGGTCATTTTCTCAGAGGCTAGAAGTATCCACAATGGAAGAATTGTCATTGAAAAGCGTGCGATTAATTGCCTTACTTCACTGTGTGCAGGATGTCAATATTAAATAATATTATTAGTGCTAAACTGGAAATGTCGAAATTATAACTATGTCTTCTTGTTTTAGGTTTTGCTGCAGTAAATACGGTTGTTATTGTTATGATCGTTTTGATTTTAGTTTTGGAGATTTATGCGTATGGTCTATTTTATTTTTTAAGTTTAGTAGAATTATTTGAATTAGAAATCGTATCATTTTGATTGAGGTTGAGAATTAAATCAGTGATTTCACATCAAAGAATGTTTTAACAAAACAATCTAAAATCCAATAAACTATTTATACAATTTTTAGACAAATAAATTGAATATAAAATTTTCATATATTAATCTTTATTTTTTTAAATAAATTACATAAATTTTACTAATTTTAATGTTGATCTAGAACCCACAACAATTGTATAATTTTCACAAAAATTATGTAGTTTTCATTAATAAATATTGATTGTTTGATTTCTAAATCAACTTTTTAATTTATATCAAACCACACATATCTTCAATTTGGATAGAATCACCGGATTAATAAAGGAACCTGACACAGCGAATCAACAAATGAAAACAAGAACCATAGAACAAAGGTCTTCCTCTTCATTTACATGTTCATGGTGAGAAAAAGGTCTCAGAATTTTAAGTGAAGCTTTGAGTTTTCTAATAGATCAGCATTCAACTCCAGGACTTTGGAGTATATCAATACCTTGCCTGATGTGGTGTTATTTGAGATATATAGAAAACTTGATGTGGTGTTATTTGAGATATATAGAAAACTTATTGGTATAAAATAATTTTGGTTTTTATTTTTTATTTTAAATAATTATTATTTATAGTAACTATAATTATTTTACACTAGCCACTTTCATGTAACAACACGAATGAGTAAAGTAAGAATTTTCAATGGTATCATTTAATGCAATAATTTCTATAAGAATGGTAGGAATAGTAATTTTACTGTAGTCAACTTCGCAATGTAATAATAGGAAATAATTTCTATAAAAATGGGAGGAAACGTATAGTTTGGTTTAAAAATGGTCTATAACTGTAAGTCTTGCTTTAGGTTTTGCTGCAGTGAACATGGTTGGAAACAATTTGGTGTAATTTTCTATGGTTAAATTTGGATTTCTATTTATTTATGGGTTATTTTGAAAAAGTGATTTCTTTTTACATAATTAATTTTTGTTGGTTTTTTTGTTGGTTTATATTAGGAGAAAAATTGTTGTTTAATTTTATTTTTTTATATGATTTATTTGACATAAGTTAATTAATTAGGATTTAGTAAGAGAATTTTTGTATTATTTTAAAACAAATTTTATAATTAATATTTAGAGTTTTTTTAATAAATTATTCTAAAAATTGTATTTTATGATTATAAATTTTTTTCCATATCTAATTAGTACTTAATCTTAATAATTTATATTTAACTTAATAATTATTTTTTAATATTTAATTTAATTTAATTTTTATCTTTTTTCTAAGCAATTCGATTAAGATTGAGTCATCCATTCTCTCAACAATTCGATTTAGATTGGGTCTTTCGTTCTCTCAACAATTCCATTAAGATTTTTGATTGTGCTATTTTTATGTTTAAATTAGAGAAAAAATAGATTTTTGATTGTGTTATTTTTATTTATAAATATGAGAAAAAAATATCATTAGAATTTGTTTTTATTATTTTTTTATATTATTATTATTTTTATTTTTATTTTTAATCATTTGATTATTAGTAAAATTATTATTTTTTCACATGAAAAACACATTGTGTTTTATTAAATAAAAGTTATTAAAATAACAAAGACCTTGAACTATAATCACTCACAAATTCTAAAAACCCAAAATATTAAGGACCTCAAGATCTAAGAGAGGAAAGAAGAAAAACAGTGGTTATTTTGCAAGAAGCAGAGGCTAAACAAGCCCACAAAACCTAATAAAAACAAAAGTAAATCTAGTGAAAATCTAATGAAAAGCAGGACTTAAAACCCAAGTAAATCTAATGAAAACAACATTGATACATTCATATTCTGATTCAAATATCATGACATTGAAACCAAACAGGACTGGTATGCTGAAGAAAATATAAAAAAGAAATGTCCCAGGTAGAAAAAATACCATTTGTCAGATCATGCAGGCCCCAAAACCGCTGACAACAACATCGATACGTTCTTATTATGATTCAAATATCATGACATTGAAACGAGATAGGACTAAAATGCTGAAGAAAAGATTAAAAAAAGGTCCCATGCAGAAAAACAGACCATTTGTTAGATCATGTAGGCTCCAAAGTCGTTGACAACACCATTGGCAATGATATTGTAATGAATGACACCAAGAAGAGATATGCATCCTATTTTGGAGAGGAGATCAGCCACCGAGTTCTATTCCTAGTAAATATGTGAGAGGGAGATGTGACTGAAAGATGCCAACATGGGGTGGATAAGCTGCATCCACTGGGAGAGGAGAGGTAGCTTGAAGGAAGAGTGGCTTTGAGCTCATTCAATGACTGATCTATAATCTCCAACAATGTTGATGTCCTTAATGGCTAGCCAAGAGGCACATCACAAAAGTCCCCACAAAACCACCAATTTTTCCAGGTTGTTGGTACCAACGCCCACATACTAGTAACAATGATAGGATAAACCGGGCTGAAGCACAATGAGGGAAATAAAACCATAAGCCCCCACCAATGAGGCATTGTCAAAAAATCCCACCGGTGAACAGAAAACAAATGACGTGGTGTCAAAAAATCCCACCGATGAAGAGAAAAAATTTTCCCTAAGAACACAACTGCATTCAAATAAGAATGAGGTCAATTGCATTAAGGATGGCTTGTGTGTTGTAACATCTCTATTCACTAACTGCAGATTTGTGTGTTTCTCCTTTCCCTATCAACAAATTGTAAAATATTGTTTATATAGACGATCGGTTCCTCCTTTCTCTATTGATGACTTATAAGATATGTCTATATGGACATGGGTGCTTTTCTACTTTCTCCTTGAACAATGTGGCAAACTTCATGCAACCTCCCCCTAAAAATTATTTTATCTTTATAATCTACCTTCCTCACCATTCTGTTGACTCCATGTATTCCATTTTAATTCATCTGATTCCTTTCTTTAGCTTCTCTATTCAGATTCAATTTTATTTTTTTTAAGGCTGGGCCACTTACTAAACATAATAACAACTTCAAAGGTAATTCACATACTCATCATCTTCTATTTCTTTTTGTGGATTAAATATTATGTTGTATTTACTTCATAATCATCTTTTGTGGGATTTTACAGGATTCATCATAGTTCAAAATTTCTTCAATTTCAATGACATTTTTTCTAATATTTTTTTTTCTTTTTCCAAGAGTTTGCATTTGGATAATATGGGTCGAAAAAATGGTTCGCGGGGGATGAGAAGGAGTTGGAAAGCTTTCATTAACCACTTCTTGAAGTATGGGTTTAGACCCTTGATATCTAACCAAAGTGGCCCCTGATTTAGGTAATTTTATGTCATAAAAAGAGGTAACACCAAGAGCCAACTAGAATCAAACAAACAACACACACCTAGCAAATCTAAGGAACAAGAAAGTCAACCAATGGTCAAAGGGATATCCCCTTAATTAGATATTGGTTGATTTGGGTCTAAGTCAGCCAGAAATATATGGATGGGATAGTTACCTTTTCCTTATGCTTAATGGTTCCACATCTAGTGCAAGTACACTTAATTATGCATGGGAACGTTCTCGGGGATCTGTGTGAATACTGACGAATATTTGCCCCAATTATAACAACTATATCTTACTATTTGTCACCTATGTAAGGTCCCTAAGTTTAAGGCCACTATGGTTATAACATACAACCAACCAACCTAGGGGACTAGTCACGGGCTAGGTCCACACGCAAAGGAATGGTATTAAGTTTGCAACCTCCTGAAGGAGACCATTGTGTGTGCATAGAGCACACCACCAATGATCTAGGTGGATATTGGTGGCCACTTGCCAAATCCACTTGGACCCCCACCATTGTTTCTGTCAGCTTTTTCAGTTTCCTTAATTGTAGCACAACTTACTATTTTTAACAGTTTTTCGGGTCCTGAACTTTCAGAGACGTTTTGAGGCCCTAAACGACATTTTTTGGGAAAATTGGGAGCAACATGGGTCCATGGACCGATGTTGCTCTTCCCAAAGTTGTAGTTCTCGGATAGATCTTTCTAATGAGATATTGTGTACATCAAACGGAGATCATATGCCAAAGTTACGACCCCGAGAAGTTGATGTACAAATTTACCCAAACAGGGCCCACAGTTTGGCGTTTCATCTTCTAAGGTTAGGTTTTTCGATGTTTAGGGTTTTCCATTGTTTCTCAATAATAAATACACCTTCGAGCCTCATTGTAACACATTTCAGAGGTATGCAGCCACCACATCTCTTCTCAGAGATAAGATACCATTGCCCTAGCTGGTTTATTTCCATTTCTGTTGTAAGCATATTTCAGTATTTTTACATGAATGAAATGAAGTATTATTTCCACTACATCTCTGTGTTTATGGTTATCTCTATAATTTGTTGCGTTCCTATTTAAATCCGGAACAGTGGTATCAGAGCGGTCTGCTTTTGTTCTCTGTTTTTCTTTGCATATCCCCAACGAGGTCAGGATATAAGGAGTTAGGGCTTGAACTAGTCAAACCTTTGCAAGACTAGCCTCGCAAATCCCGACGGCCTCCCATGGCAGATAAAAAGAAAGACGAGGGGGCAGGAGATCCTATCAAAATCTTGCTCGAAGAAGCCCTCAAGCGACAAAGAAATGCGATGATGGATAGCTTTGCCCAGATCCTTCAACGGCTACCCAAAGGCAATGCATCGGCTTCTAGAAGCTCCTCTGGAAAAACCAAGCCCTTTAAAGTACAAGTTAATTTGGAAATCACCATATTCGAGGTTCAAATAGATGCAGATGTCGTAGATAAATGGTTAAATCTGCTAGACGGTTACTTTTCTGTTCATGATTTTTCCAGTCGAGAAAAGATTATTTTCGCTCTTCTCAAAGTAACCCCCCACGTCAAGGACTGGTGGGAAACCTACTGTGATATGAAGGATGAAAGTACAGGCTCACTATTTTCAACCGCACCCACTTGGGATTCATTCCGGGATGCCATCAAGGAGTAGTACTACCCTATTGGAAGCTATGAGGATTAATACATAAAGTGGACTACGCTGCAGCAAGGAAGGGACCAAGACGTGCCAGAGTTTACCAATATTTTCCATACCCTTCGCACAAAGTTGGGTATCAAAGATTCGGAGCAGCATTTGGTACTCAAATACCGTGGCTGCCTGCACAAGTACATCCAGGAAGAAATAGAATTCCTGAACATCCCCTTGCTCGGCACGGCATACCGATATGCCATCAAGGTCGAGCAAAAGTTTAAACAGAAGAAGCGAGACTTTGGATGTGTGAATTTGAAGCAAGGTAAAGGTGCCCCCAAACCACAGAACAAAGGACAAAGCCAAGGCGAGATGGTCCAAGATAACCCGCCAAAGCTGCAAGCAAAGAATAGTGTTGTGAAGCCGAAAAAGAACATGGGAAAGTGGTGTGAGTTCCATAAGAGCTCCACTCACAACACAAGTGAGTGTCGGGCCAAGCAATCATTGGTGGCTGAACTAAAGGTTTCAGAATCAGATGCATGTTCCGACTCGGAGTCAGAACTTGACAAGGGGAATGATAAAGGGAAGCATATTATCGATGTGGAGCCCAACGCCACCGTTGCCACCACGAAGATACAGAAGGAGGAACCCGAAGATCCAGAGGAGGAGGAGCATCTCTTCCACTCCCAGATGTGGGTAAAGGGCTCCCCGCTACAGTTCATTGTCGATAGCGAGAGCCAAAAGAACCACATTTCAGCAAAGTTTTTGAAGCGGTTGGGCTTACCGACCACAACACATCCACAATCGGACACCATTCGGTGGCTTCACTAAGGACGGGATCTTCACGTGAGCTAGCAGTGTCGCCTTCCATACAACATCAAGCCCTTCATGGATGAGGTATTGTGTGTCATTGCTCCCCTTGAAGTTTGTGATGTATTATTAGGACAACCATACTTGTGGAAGCGACATGTTGTATATGAATCAAGGCCTCATGTTGTTATTGTTACATTGCGAAATACATTGTACAGGATACCGGAGGTAGCATCGCCTACCGCCATCTCTTTGGTTACTGCAAAACAATGTAGTAAGCTCATTTCCAAAACCAGAAAATTTGTTTTCATGATGATATGCCCTCAAGGAGAGAAGAAGATGGTGGCCACGACCTCTAGACAGGGACCCTCCGCCCGACAACTATAGATGGACAAGGTCATGGAGGAGTACAAGGACATCTTCACCTCCCCTGTAGGGGTTCCTCTGCACTGTCAGGTCAAGCACTCCATCAATCTGACCCCAGGTGTGCCGCTACCCAATGGAACAATCTATTGGTGCTCCATTCTAGAGAACGAAGAAATCAAGAGGCAGATTCAGGAGCTGCTACAGAAGGTCACATCCATCCGAGTTCATCGCCCTGTGGGAGCCCGATCGTGTTGGTACAAAAGAAGGATGAGACTTGGAGACTCTGTATTGACTATCGGGCGCTGAACAAGATCACTGTCCTTAATAGGTACCCGATCCCACGGATTGATGACCTCCTGGACCAACTGAAGGGGGGAAAAATATTTCAGCAAGATAGATCTAAAGTCAAGATATCACCAGGTACCAATCGAACCCTCTAATGTGTGGAAGATTGCCTTCAAAGCCAAGGAGGGCCTTTTCAAATGGTTGGTTATGCCTTTCGGATTGACGAACACTCTTGCAACCTTCATGAGGCTAATGGATGACATCTTGCGGCCATTCACCAACTCATTTGTAGTGGTATACTTGGATGACATCCTGATCTTCAGCTAGAGTTTGGAAGAGCACCTCCACCACATCCGACAAGTTCTCCAAACACTGCGGCAACACAAGCTATGTGCCAATTTGGAGAAATGCACTTTTGGAATGACCCAGGTTCAATATATGGGATACATTATTGATGAACATGGGGTGCATGTGGATCCGGCCAAGATCCAAGTCAATTGGGATTGACCATCTCCAACCACTCTGACAGAGCTCCGCAGCTTTCTAGGTCTTGCCAACTTCTACCGTAGGTTTGTGCTGGGGTTTTCTCATATCACTTGGCCCTTAAGTCAATTCACTAAGGGAGGAGTGAAAGCAAAAAAAAAAATTGGTCTGAATCTCAACAAAAGGCATTCACAGAGTTGAAAGATCACCTCTACACGACACCAATGCTCGAGTTACCAGATTTGCAACAACCATTTGAGGTCGAGACAGATGCCTCTGACTATGCTATTGGGGAAGTCCTTACTCAACACGGGCATCCAGTGGCATATCACAGTGAGACACTTTCAGACACGGTCCAGAAGTATCCCACTTATGACAAAGAGATGTATTCCATTGTGCAGACCTGCCGACAATGGAAGCATTACATTTTGGGGAAGGAAACGGTCATCCACAAAGACCACCAACCCCTGCAATCCATACAGACCCAAGCGAAATTGCAGAATGATCACCATCAAAAGTGGTCTACATATCTGCAATAGTTCCATTTGAATATCAAGTATAACAAGGGCAACACCAATAATGTTGCAGATTGCCTCAGTCAACCACCGATCATGGCGTTAACCACCGTGCTCAACTCTTGTGGGCACGAGACTTCTGATTGGCCACTTCTCTACAAAAGCGACCCAAAATTCGGCCACACATACTAGACACTCTTGGAGGGTTGGCATGTTCCAGATTTTCACCTCCAGGATGCCCTGTTATGCCACCTAGGTCACCTTTGTGTTCCTTCAAGTGAGCGTGCCAAGATGATTTAGGAGGCGCACTACAGTCGGGTTGTTGGGCATTTCGGGGTCGATAAAATGGTGGTAGTACTGCAAAAGTATTTCTATTGGCTGAATATTCGACAGGATGTCGGGAAGTACATCTGATCATGCACTGCCTGTGCCATTACCAAACCGACCATCAAGAAGCAAGGCCTCTATACCCCACTGCCTACCCCTAGTCGACCTTGGGAATCCATCTCCATGGATTACATGTCAGGCCTTCCTTCCATTAAGCATGGAAATGACTGTGTTTTTGTGGTCGTCGACAAGTTCTCGAAGATGGCCATTATGGTGGCCTGCAAGAAGAATATCACAGCAAAAGCCACTGCTAAACTCTTCTTTGAACAGGTGCACTTTGGGATCCCACAGTCTATCATCTTAGATCGGGACATTTTGGTTTAGTCTCTGGTCAATGCTGGACACCAAAATCACTAAGTCCACAGCCTTTCATCCTCAAACTGATGGCCAGACAGAGGTTGTCAACATGATGATTGTACATATTATGCGCATGTACAACTCAAAGCATCCACGCACATGGGACGAGATCCTCCCCTATGTTCAGCATAGCTACAACCGAGCTCTTCACAGCTCGACTGGCCACAACCCTTTTCAGGTGGGCTTGGGATTCCAGCCACTATGTCCCATTGATGTGGCCATGCCTTTTGTAGCTACTCACACAGATTCAGTTCATGTCCAGTCCGAAACAGATAAGGAAACTAGCTTCATTGATCACATCCAACATATTTTCCAGCAGGTCCATGACATTCTGGAGAAATCAAATGCCAAGTACAAGTAGCGACATGATCAACATTGAGTGCCACACAAGTTTTAGGTGGGCAACAAAGTCTGGCTGCATTTGCAAAAGGAACGCCTTAACGGAGCCTATCAGAAACTGAGGCCACTTTGATATGGTCCTTACACCATTACCAAGGCTGTGGGAGACAATGCATTTCAGCTCAGCATTCCCCCATTCCTTGGCCTACACCAAGTGTTCAATGTGGACCGCATTCGACCATACTTTCCACCATTACTAGACACATCCGACAATGCAAGATAGCTCACACCCACAGAATTAAATCCAGATTGCATGGAATAAGCTACAACCGATCGGATCATGGACACACAGATCAAGCACACTCGCCAACAGAATATCCAACTGTATCGAGTTGTCAAAGCAGGCCAACTCCTTCACTAGGGCAAGTGGCTCACCAGGGACCAAGTTCCGCAGAAGTTTCCTCATCTCATGGAGGAACTCAAAGGAATGGGGACCATTGCTTCCTAAGGGGGGAGGAATGATCCAAGTGGATATTGGTGGCCACCTTCCAAATCCACTTGGACCCCCACCATTGTTTCTCTAAGCTTTTTCAGTTTCCTTAATTGTAGCACAACTTACTATTTTTAGCAGTTTTTGGGTCCTGAACTTCTAGAGCCATTTTGAGGCCCTAAATGACGTTTTTTGGAAACACTGGGAGCAATATGGGTCCATGGACCATTGTTTCTCTTCCCAAAGTTGTAGTTCTCGGATAGATATTTCTAACGAGATATTGTGCGCGTCAAACGGAGATCATATGCCAAAGTTACAACCCCGCGAATTTGATGTATCAATTTACCCAAACGGGGCCCACAGTTTGGCATTTCATCTTCCAAGGTTAGGTTTTTGGATGTTTAGGGTTTTCCATTGTTTCTCAACAATAAATAGACCTTCGAGCCTCATTATAACACAGTTCAGAGGCATGTAGCCACCACATCTCTTCTCAGAGATAAGCTACCATCGCCCTAGTTGGTTTATTTCAATTTTCGTTGTAAGCATATTTCAGTATTTTTACATGAATGAAATGAAGTATTATTTCTGCTACATCTTTGTGTTTATGGTTATCTCTGTAATTTTTTGCGTTCCTGTTTAAATCCGGATCAACCAAGATAAAATGAAGCAAGGTGATCACTCCACTGATCCCAATGTGACCTAGTTCTTGAACCTTGTGGTAGAAGGGCTTCCCATGAAACATCTAATTGTAAACATATTTGTACTTCCCAACTCAAGATTTTAGAGTTTGTTTTGACAGCCTTGGAGAGTGTCCTCTTCAACCTATTCCAAGGCCCTAAAATTCTAAGATAATGTTGATGTGCTCCCATAAATATGAAAAAGGTCTAATTAATTTTATCAGACATTTCTTCTAGTGGTTATTATTTAAGTCAAAGGCATATGGAATGAAACCTATGGTGTTATTAACCTGCTTCCAAAGAAAGATGCAAAATATGAGCATGTAATCCTTTACTTTCGATGAAAATTGTCTAGAGAAGAGTTATATTTTTCCAATGCAATATGAATATAATCCTCAACACTTTCTCTTTATCACTCTAGCATTCACTAACATATCAGAATCGAAACAGTCAAGCAATCAAAGAGAAACCCAAATAAAAGAAAAATAAAAAAAACACCAAAAACCTAATGCCTTACCTATAAGTAACAATGCATAAAAATCATGAATCAAGAGACTTCAACACACTCACTATAGCAAGAAAAAAATAAATGCTACAAGATGATGGTGGCATAGCTATACTCAACCCTGATGTCATTCCTCGGAATCAAACCCAAGAGGATTCAAGACCATTAACAAAGACTACAAATCCACCTATCTAAAGTGAATTTGAGGGTGAATTGGATGAGAAGAATCCCTAAAGAATAAAATCTAAGAATGAACTAAGACATGGGCTAATAAATATGCAAGAAAACTAAATAAATTTGAAAGAAAACCTCTCCAAAACCTAGCTAGAGTTGCTTCAATGTTCTATCAATGAGTAAATAGATAACTACAATGCTTTGTCACTACCTATGTAGGGCATTGAACAGGGGTGCAATGCTTTGTCAAGTGTGGGAAGTGGAGATGAAAGGGTTTTAAACTCTATTATGGAGTTTTCAAGCATAGATATTTGAAATTAGACTAAAAAATAACTCCTAATTATGACTCAAAAGTAAGAAAAATGAAAGAAAGTAAATGAATGAGAATTCAAATACTACAAACAAACCCAATGGGAATCCCCATCAAAGTCACTATTATGTTTATACACAATTTCTTTTCCAATAACATAGTACTTATACCCATAGACTTGCACAAAACCTATGATAGATGATGCATTAGAGACCTACTTAACCCAAAATGACACACATGCATTCATGCTCAAAATAGATAAGAGAGAGTGTGATGGATGCACATTGGATTTGAAGGTGGATGCCAAATGCTTTAGGTGGATGGAGCCCTTGAGATATTTTCCCCTAGCTCCTGCAACCTTTAACCTACAAAATGGAAAATCAAATCCACTATAACTTTCTACATGAAAACCACATTAGCATTAGTATGAAAACAATACAAACACATGCTTAAAATGCATGAATAACAAATGCAAGTAGGGGGGGGGGATATGATTTCTTATTAAATAAATTAAACTTACAAAAGTTGTACTCCTTGTTGTCATTGTTCCTGGTTCCTCTTCTCAACATGGCTCACAATTAGGCTTCAATATTTGTTGTTGTCTTATCCCAAGGAGAATGAGGTTCTCATTTTGTGAGCATGTACTTACTCTCTTACTTCCCTCCCTTTTTCTCCATGGGGAGCCTTGCTTTTATGGATGGGTTTACAAGATTGATAAGGTGTATTTAGACACTTTTTTACCGTGTTTGATATGGTCCTTTCATCCTTATCTTCAAATTCTAATCATTTTTTACCATTTCAACCCTTATCAATGCACTTTGGAAGCCCTAGTGATGCACGAGCATCCAGCTCAACAATTTCATTATATTCTAGTTAACTTAGGGGGTCTTGTGTTTTCAAGGAAGTTGGATTCCTATGTATCAAATTAATGTAATTATTAATGTTTTGAGTGATTTGGAATAGGAATTAATTAAATATTGAGAGGATTTTGTAAATGTTCTCGAATGTTGGTGAACATGAGAGAATTAGGATAGTTGAGAGTTCATAGGGATCGATAGGTTTGGAAATTAATTGTAAAAGCTTAGATTAGGAATTGGTTTCATGGTTTGTGGAACTAGAGAGGATCCTTAGGGATTAGTTGAGTCAAAAGTGTACTTAGAGGATATTCAGAATTTAGTTCAAAAGATTAAGGATTTGAACCAGAATTGGTTAACAGAACCTTTTGTATAAATGTAAGCCCAAAAGGCATAGAGAGAGTTATTTAGTTAGATAAGTAATAGAGAATATTGATTGTAGCCTACGGGTAGATAGAGTGAAGTAGTGTCAAAAGGCCACTGATATAAAAGATCAGGCTGAGAAGGAATTCATTGTGTAAATATTTATTTGTAAATACAGAAGTGCAATTTCTGAGTTTGTGTGGATTGTATTGAATAATTGAACTATAAAATATGCATAGTATTAGAGTATTTGCATAACATAAGTGTGCAGGGAATTCAAAAAGAATCTGAGAGAGAGGACAGTGCACAGAGGAGTATTGCGATGATCAGACAATGTTGGAATCTGATTGAATAACCAAATCAAAGCTCAGGAGTGGTAGCATTTAAATAATATGCAGAACAAAGTTTAGGAAGGAGTCAAGCAGAAGAACAATCAAAGATCGAAATCAGTGAAAGGAAGAAGTAATGAAGCAACAGTGCACAGGGACCGTTGGATCGGTCGGATCAATGGACAGGGTTAATGGAAGATGAGTGGTGGAGATCTTATCGCAGGAGATTAATTTAAGAAATGGATGAATCACATCAAGGCATGTGTCGACAGAAGGGTGGAAAACGTGCAGAATAGTAGAGCAGTCTTCGGAAGCAGTAAGTGGAATCTCGCGCGGTCTCAAAGTGGTAAACGGTATTCTACAATTTCAAGCGATTACCCTTAGCGGGCGACACATAGCACGATAAAATTACTTGTCTTGCGCACTCTCAATCTGATATCAGTTGTGCAAGATTTCACGTGAGATTGCATGATAACAGTTGGATCACGCGATATTGATCGACGGTGGAGATTGGCCAAGCTAGTTGGCGAGTAGTGATGTGATAACCGTCGGATTGAGGAATGAGATCGACGGTGAAGATTTAATGCGCTAAAGAGAGCATCGATATATGTGTAAAGGTTTGTGGAATGACGGAAAGGTAAGGTTTTAAGTATGTTTTATGTGGAATTTCTATTATACAAGAGTTATAATAGAAATGAGAAGAATAAATGCAGTTTGGTTAATGTTGGGTTAAACTGAAACCAAAGTTAAAAGGGTACTAGTGATATGCTCGGATAATAAGAATTAACCAAAGATTATGGAAGGGTTTTATAAGGTTCTGCTCAAAGGTTTATTAAAGTTTAGACATGGGATAGTTACATGAAATGTTTCCGCATAGAGTTTATTGAAGGAGCCTTAAACCTTGACTTGTGAAGGTTTTACTAAGTATGGAAAATTAAAATTCCTGGGACAGGTATATGACATGCATTTTTATATGCATATTGTGGGTATGTGCAGCTTAGGCAGCATCACCTAGTCACTTCAACGCTATGTTGTTGAGATGATTAAGCATGTAATTTACTTTGTTAAGACATCTAGGGCATTGTAACTCTCTTTTCCAGTGTAATGGGGATGTTGAAGAAGAAAAAATGAACTTTTTATAGAGTTTTCATGGAGTTTTTCTTTTATTCCAGGCTTCTATTATGATTTGATATACCAGTAGAACAAAGGGGGTGTCACTTTGAGCTATAAAAATAACTTCAGATGTATCACCCACCTGACATTAGAGGGTGAGGAAGGAAGATCATCTTCACTGTGTCAGGGTGCAAGCAATGAAAGGAAATGCAAGGTAACCTCCTATTACTGAATCCTTTTATTTACTTTAGGTTAGTGGAACTAGTGATCTTACCGTTGAATTCTTCTCTACTTTCTAAGATTTACTGAAAGAATATATTTTAAAGGTGGTAATTAAATCCAAGAACTCTAGTAAAATTTTGGGAGCATTTCAATTCCACATTTATTACTAATTTTATTCCAAAGAAGCATAATGGTTATAATTTTGATAATTTCAAACTTATCCCTTCCTATAATGTAATCTATAAGATTACTACTAAGGTCATTTCCCATTTCCTCAAGTTGATTTTGTGAGAAAGAATTTTTTAAGAACAATTGGTTTCTTTTAAAGAAGAAAAATACACGATGTAGTTTTTCTTTCCCAGTAGGTCATTCATTTTATAAATCTTTCTAAACATCTAGCATTCATCCTCAAGATTGACCTTTCTAAGGCCTATGATTGGGTGAGTTGAAATTTTCTTAGAATGGTCCTCTTGCAGATGGGGATGGGCCTTGCTACTATAAATTGAATAGTAGGGTGTGTACAATATGTTCTTTTTAGCCTTTCTTATTTGGAGTTGCTTCAATATTTTTTAGGGCCCCTCGAGGCCTCAAACAAGTATGCCCTTTCTTACCTATTCTTTTTATTATTATTGTTGAGGCTCTCAAAAAGTTGTTAAACACGTCCATGTCTAAAGGTGTTCTTACGGGAGTGAAGGTATTTAACATACATGAGTTGTTCCATCTTATTTTTATATATGATATTTATGTTTTTCTCAAGGTTCTATTATGTACTTATCTACTCTAAAAGTTGTTTTAGATCTTTATTGTAAATCCAGAGGAATGGAGATCAACCTATATAAATCTTGTCTCATTCCCTTTTTCATTCTTGATCCTCTCCTTCAAGAGATTGATTCTCTTTTTCCATTCCCTAAGAAGGTTTTGGAGGAAGGATTTAAATACTTGGTTTCTTCCTTAAGTCGAATAGTTTTAAATTCATTGATTGGTTATGGATGGTGAAAAAGATTGAAGCCCAATCTCTTTGTTGGTAAACATGTTATTGTAAAGAGGAGGTAGGCTAATGCTATTGAAATAGTTCCTTGAGTGTATTATGTTGTATTGAACGTCAATTGAAGCAGTCTTAAAGGGCATTCTAACAAAAATCAAGAAAATGAGTTTCATTTTTTTATGGTCCAAACCAAGTTAAAAGGGTGGAATCCCCTTAGTTAGCTAGAAACTGGTGGAATCCCCCAATAAATTTAGTGGATGGGGGATCAAAATCATTTTCCATTTTTAGTAAAGCTCTCATGGCTTGAAGCCTTATGGAGGCTACAAAAAAAATCTCCTTACGGGGTTGCATCATGAAATATAAGTACCTCCATTGTATTCCTATGGAAGATTTGTTTAGAATTTTTTTGAAGTCAATCAAAGCTTCAATTGTATGGAAATATATAATATCCATCTTTCCATTGGTCGAGGATTGGATAATGTGGCAAATCGCTAATGGAAGAAAAGTAAAAATTGGAGAAGTTTCATGGTTAGGAGTTAATGGGAACTATCATATTTTTGTACTTGTTCTTCTGACTCTCCATTAAGCAACAATTTTCACATTAGAAGATGTCAAAGCACAAGCCCATCACTTGGGTGGTAGGGAAAGCTAGAAAATAGTAGGTATCCTAGCATTGGGAGGTTATATAACAATAGAGTGGGAGAATTTCATTGGACTTCTAGTCCCCAGTTTTATTTAGCTCAAGGAAGAGTTGGAAGAGAACCTTTACTAGTCAAAAAATCCTAACACAAGTGATTTCATAGGAAATAGGTTACGAAGCTTCTACAAAATCTCTTTTCGCGGGAGTCCCTCAATGGTGGTGGAGTGGGACCTGAAACTCCTCAACCCTTTAAAAGAAAAAGTACTCTTTGGGTTGCATTGAACAATAAACTTTTGACATGGGATAATGGTTTGAAAAGGGGTTGGATGGGCCGAAATCATGGGCCTTATGCAATTCAAATAATCAATATCTCACTTATTCATCTCTTGTTTATATTAAATTTAGATTCTGAGGCTAGTTTTAGCTGATTTTAAATAAAAGGATTGGTGGGATAAAGTAGGGCTTGAAGAATGCATGAAATTTTAGCTTAAAGAAAATTTGTTTAAATAATTTGAAGGATTTCCTTATGTTTTTGTAAATAACATTTGGTGGGCTCACAACTTCTATACCTTTGAGGATGAGCTCATCCCTCTTGAGATTTTTGTAGCATTAGTACTAAAATAATGTCATGAATTTAGAGTGCAGCCAAAGACTAAAGTGATAGATGTGTATTTATGCCTAATTTGGAATATAACATGACTTGAGGTTATTTTGATGGTGTTAGTTAAGACCACCCACCTATTTATGGCATCAATATTTTTCTTCATTTAAATTAACAACACCATCTCAATATTTGATCTGCTCTCGATAGGTTTGAATAACTGATCTAAATCCATTTCTTTGAGAACTCTTTTGTTTATTATGGAGCTAAAAGAGGCAAAAATATTATAGTTTATGGGTGATTCGGAACTTGTAATTGATATCAATGGAAAACATTTCTTTACAATGCTCTTAGTGGATATAAAAGATATGGTGCCCTCCTTTGAATGGATCTCTTTTCAGCATATTCATAAAGAGAGCTAAAGGCTAATCATGAGTGATCTAAGGAAGTTCTCTCTCTGCTCCAGCTTTTCAACATCTCAAAAGTTACGGATAAGGTTAATTAGGACTCCATGATTTTTTTTAATTTGATCCTACCCAATCCTCCTTATTCTGCTTAGTGTACTTTTATCTTGTTATTATTATTGTATACTTTGGAGGCTTATATCTATTTGTAAATTTTACATATATATCACTATAAGGTGTTAAATGTACAATATAAAAAGTTTTTTTTTTGATACTACATATTTTATTTTAGTGAATGAATATCCATATTTCTTAAATTTAAAAATATATATATATATATATATATATATAAACAAATAATTATTATTTATAAAGATAATTATTACTATTTAAAATATTGTGAAATGTAAATTTACAATTTACCATACTTAATTTTAAACCTCAACTTAATTGCATTTATAAATTTCTATTATATTGTATACAAAATTTGCTTTTACATAATGAATATGGAAATTCCATTTTTGATGTATCACATAGTGATACATATAAATATTATATTAGCAGCTATTACCTTTCTTAATTAATCATGTAATTACCCTTATTATTATTAACAATTAACCATGTCATAGAAGACTAATACGGATGACGAATGCGTTGAGGGCCAACCAGCGTTAACTTTTATATAGAGACATGTCAATTCATTTGGTGAGTTGTCAACGAGCGTTAAATTTTATATAGAGACGTGTTATTGGCGGACTTGTAAAGCTTAGAAGTGTTTACATCAATATTTTGGAAAATAATGGAAATTTGGGGAAGGTTATGACAAAATTTTTAGAAATTTTTGAAAATCTAAATTAGGGTTTATCAAAATTTTAAGTATCTTAAATTTTTTTAATAATATTAAATCCCTAAAGACGGCCATTAAATTGAATTGAATTTGTGGCAATTTAATAATATTAAATCCCTAAAGACGGCCATTAAATTGAATTGAATTTGTGGCGTCGGTGGGCTATTGGCTTTAACGCACCCCTGGCGTTCACGTCTGTGGTTCCATGAAAAGGGAAACCTTGACCTCGACATCCCCGGAACCGTGAGCTTGACTTGTCATGAGCTTAGTTTGATCATACTTCGAAAATTCTTCAATTTTAATCTAACACTTTTATTTCAATCTAACAACCTTCCAATATGTTTTTCTTGTTCCTTTTCCAAGAACCAAAGAAGTTATTTAGCGAATTCATTAATCCAGCAGAGACCACTAAAATATATCAACATTTCTAATTCTAAACCATTTAATTTAGATTTGTAATTAATTAACAAATTATTTTTATCTAAATTTGTAATTAATTAATATATATATATATATATATATATATATAATTTTTTAACATACGTAATTTTAAAGTAAATATATTTATTATAATCTTAAATCAAAATAAATAAATATATCAACATTTTTAATTCTAAATCATTTAATCTAGATTTGTAATTAATTAATAAACTATTTTTATCTAAATTTGTAATTAATTAATATCTCTTTTTATATTGTATGTAATTTTAAAGTAAATATATTTATTATAGTTTTAAATCAAAAAAAAAAAATCTGATTTTAATTTTTATTTTTAAATAAATTTATATCATTATTTTATAATACTAGCACAGCTATATTTACTAATGTGATTGATAAGCCTATAAAAAACATATGCACAACAACATTAATAAGCTTAATAATTATTAAGTATATAATAAAAATTAAACCTCAAAACCATCTTTACATATAATAAAATCACATTTACTAATATAATTTACTATTTATGAATATTAATAATTATATAATAACAACCACATATATAATAATCATTAATCATAAAATAATAATGAAAAATATATTATCGATTAATTATACTATAATTTAAAATACATAATAAAATTATATAACATTACAATAATATATAATATATTATTAATATAATATATATAACTCCATGAGATTAATTGAACATCCGCCCTAAGCTCCGAAAAGCGTTGTTTTAGGGAGCATTTCCCCTATAAATAACTCTGCTACACATATTCTTTGTGGAGAAGAAGAACACCATCGAAAAGATAGCTTAATTACCCTTCGATTGATAAAGTTACACAAGGAGATACCACAACTATCTCTAGTTAACGACCAAGGCTTTGCTTTAAGCATAACACATGACTGTAACGCATCGAGGCCTGTCACAAGAACTTCTTATCAGGCGAAGCCTTTCCCGGGATAAACGTCTCACTCGGGCCAAAGACTCGGGATAACCCCTTATCAGGCCAAGCCCTTTGAAGTATACGTCGAAAAGCCTATCCCACCATAATGGCTCAGGTTATCAAAATCCCATGTGGGTGCCCACACGAGATCACGCGACACCAGATCATACGAGTCTACTTGTATGTTCCTCTGGTTAGGTGACATTGCGTTTCTCCTTTCTCTATATTGGACGCGGCGTAGTCTAATAAGGCGGAGAGTTGTTTGGAAAGTTGTGGAAATTTCGGTTATATTTAGAGAAAATCTCGCCAATATTTTTGTAAATTCAAATTATAGTTGCTAAACTTCAAAATTTTAGATGTCCTAAAAGTTTTTAATGGTGTTGAATCCATTTCCACTATCAAAAACACTATTCAAATACTGCCTCTACAAGATTTTTGAAATATCTTTACCCAAATTCCAGTGATTTTTGACATTCCTCAACCTCGTCGGAAGCTGGTAAAATTTTGTCTGTATATTGGAAACTTGGCAAAAACATTTTGGAAACTTCGCGCAACCTCACCCCAGGCGTTCTTCTAGCTGTGTAATCCCCATTTCATTCACTCCATGCATTCAGTGGTAAGGCTGGGCCACTTGCTGAACATAATAGCAATCTGAAAGGTAATTCACATGTTGGGTATTTTTGATGGGGAAAATACCAAAAACCAAATAAACAAACACACAGAGACAATGCTCTGTTTCTTTTGCTCCAAGATCTTTTGTGCACACAGAAGACTTAAAAGAAATTTCACTGAGAGACAGAGTATTTCACCACCATTAAAGCATTCTATTCATTAAAACCTGATGCAAAGATTTACCACTGTAAAATCCCTTTTTATATTCACTGGTGTGAAAAACAACTTACTGCTGTAATAAAAAGATTTACATAAGTTTACTGCTGTGAAAAGAAATTTACACAGAGTTACAAAAATCGCTCCACCATTTCCTTTCTGCACTGCTGTGCAAAACCACACATGGTTTTTGCTATTCCAAAAATTACATCACCTGGTTCTTCTCATTTTACACACTGCTGTGTGATTTTCTTTTACTGCTCCGTCATTCTTTTTCACTGCTGTGAAGAATAATTTTTTTGTTCCTCCCGTGTGCAATACATAACATTTTTTTTAAAAGTCAAAACAAAAAACATTAAACTTATTACATACGATTTCCTATTTAATACATGCCGTATATAAATATATATAAAAACATATATTATAACATGCCCATGCTCATATTAAAAGAGCCTCACCAAAATCTTGTACCAATCATTAAATTCTTTTACCTACGGCGGTCAACCATAAACCTTTTACTCCACGCAAAACATTGAATTGATGTGGGTTCGTATGCAGCTCCAGGTGATCAACGGCGGAGAACACGGGAGCAAATCCAACGGTGGAGAACAATATCGGAAGACCAACAAGTGCTGAAAGTTAACCTCCGAGATTCTTACGTTGCGTTACGTCAGGGGTCAACCACGCGTCAGCTCCATATTTTCTCGGAGCTCCTTCCCGGATTATTCCTTCGTCGGCAAATAGCTCCGAGAAAATCCGGTGAACGGTTTCTGGCTTGGTTCACGGTTTTTCTTGGTCTGCGTTGAAATTAGATTTCAACACTCCCCTTTAATTTCAACAGCTGGGCATTCAGTCATACCCAGACACTTTCTCAAAAATTCAAAGCTCTTCTGATCCAGCGGCTTTGTCAAGATGTCCACAACCTGTTCTTGAGTCCTGCAATGTTCCAAGACAATTTCTCCATTGTTCACCAATTCTCTGATGTAGTGAAACCTTGTATCAATGTGTTTCGTTCTCTTATGAAACACTGAATTCTTTGACAATGCAATAGCTGAGCTATTGTCACAAAAAATCACTGTCGCTTCTGCCTGCTCTTGGCCTAAGCTTCTCAACATTCTTCTCATCCACACTGCCTGACAAGCTGCTGCTGTCGCTGCCACATATTCAGCCTCTGCTGTAGACAATGCTACAATGGACTGCTTCTTAGAAGCCCATGAAATGGCTCCTGAACCCATATGAAAAACATAACCGGAAGTGCTCTTCCGATCATCTACACTTCCAGCCCAATCGCTATCTGTGTATCCAACCAAATCTGAATGTTCTGAGGCATGATATAAAATTCCAAACATTTTGGTGCCTTTGACATACCTCAAAATTCTCTTTGCTGCCTGCCAATGTGCCTCCTTCGGCCTCTCCATGAACCTGGAAATTAAACTAACAGCATACATTAAATCAGGCCTAGTTGCTGTTAAATACATAAGACTGCCCACAATGCTTTTGTACAGGCTAGGATCAAAATCCTTGCTGCTGTCCTCTCTGCTGAGCTTTAATCCCATCACTGTGGGAGTGATTGCTGCCTTGCATTCTTGCATGTTAAATCTGCTCAAAACTTGATTTACATATCTTGCTTGAGATATAAAAATTCCTTTTTCATTTTGATCTACTTCTATGCCTAAGAAGTATCTCAACAAACCCATGTCAGTCATTTCAAATTCATCTTTCATGACTGATTTAAAATTCTCAATGAGCTGATCATCATTACCTGTGAAAATCACATCATCAACATATAAGACAACAATTAAAATCTTACCATCCTTTTCCTTGATGTAGACTGTGGGTTCTCCTTCACATTTGTCAAATTCATTATCCAATAGATATGAATCTATCCTGCTGTACCATGCTCTTGGCGCTTGCTTCAGCCCATAAAGAGCTTTCTTCAATTTGCACACTTTGTGCTCTTCACCTTTCTTCTCATATCCGAGAGGCTGTTCCACATAGACCTCTTCCTTTAACACTCCATTTAGGAATGCTGATTTCACATCCATTTGGTAGACTTTCCATTTGTTTTGTGCTGCTATGGACAGCACTGCTCTCACGGTTTCCATTCGTGCAACCGGTGCGAAAGTCTCCTCATAATCTCTCCCATACTGCTGCTTGTAGCCTTTGACAACCAGCCTTGCTTTATGCCTTTCAATCTTGCCTTCAGCATTGCTCTTGGTCTTGTAGACCCATTTCACACCAATGACTTCTTTGCCTTTTGGTAACTCAACCAAATCCCATGTTTTGTTTCTCTCTATGGCATTGATTTCCTCATCCATAGCTTCTATCCATTTCCTATCTTTAATAGCTTCTTCAAAATGAATAGGATCATCAACATGACAAAACAAGGCAAATAAGGAATTCATTCCTTCTTCATAAATTTCACTTAGATTTCTAAACTTCTTACCTCTTTCACTTGGTGTGCAAGTGCTTGAAGATGCACTTGAATTTCCTCCTTGTGGTGTGCTTGGAGAAGCACCCTCATTTATCCTCAATGGTGTACCTTGCTGTCCTTGTGTTGTCCTCAATGGTGTCCCTTGCTGTCCTTGTGTTGGCGCTGCTGTTTGGGGATTCATTTCAGCCACTTCCTCTTCATCTTCATCATGAGACAAACAGCTCTTGACATTCACTGTTTTCTCTATGCTTCCATCCCAAGCTTCCTCTTCAATGAATTGAACATCCCTGCTGACAAAAAACTTCTTGGTAGATGGGATATACAACCTGTATGCCTTGGATTCCTCACTGTATCCAATGAAAAGACATTTCTCCCCTTTGCTGTCCAACTTCCTCCTTAGCTGATCCGGAATGTGTGCATAGGCCACACACCCAAAAACTCTCATGTGGGTGACTCCTTGTTTTCTCCCACTCCATGCCTCTTCTGGCACCTTGTTCATGACTGCTTTTGTAGGACACCTGTTCAATATATAAACTGCACAATGTACAGCTTCAGCCCAATACTCATTTGGCAAATGCTTTGCCTTCAACATGCTCCTTGCCATCTCCATGATGGTCCTGTTCTTCCTTTCAGCAACTCCATTTTGCTGCGGAGTGTACCTTGCTGTAAACTGTTTGTGAATTCCATTTTCTCTACAAAATCTTAGGAATTCCTTGGAGATATACTCACCTCCTCTATCAGTTCTCAAAACTTTTATATGCAGCCCGCTTTGGTTTTCAACAAATGCTTTGAAGTTTTGGAATTTCTCAAAGACTTCACTTTTGTTCTTGAGGAAATATATCCAAGTCTTTCTTGTAAAATCATCAATGAATGTCAAGAAATATAGGCTACCAGCTAATGATGGAGCTTGCATTGGTCCACACAAATCTGAGTGGATAATCTCTAAGGGTGCCTTTGCCCTTATACTTTTCCCTGATGGAAAACTCTCTCTATGTTGTTTTCCCAAAATGCAGCCTTCACATAGGCTGTCCGGTTTCTCTATCAATGGTAATCCTCTTACCATTCCTTTCCTGCTCAACAAGTTTAGACCTCCAAAATTTAGATGCCCAAATCTCAAGTGCCACAACCAATTTTCATCCTTTGGCACGCTTTGGAAGGCCTCTTGGGTGACTGCTGCCATTTCCCTTTTGTTCTTCATGTCTGCCCTGATCCGGAGAGGGAACATCCTGTTCCTTGTCATCTTCACTTCAGCAATGCATCTTTTGCTGGGTGGTATATCCATGATGGTGCACACATCATTTTTAAAGAAAACATTGTACCCCTTATGGACAAGCTGTCCAATACTCAAGAGATTACATCTCATTCGGGGGACATAGTATACATCTGCTATCGTTTTCCTTTCTCCTTGCTTTGAAAGTATTTTTATTTCTCCTCTTCCCATAACAGACACTTTACTATCAGTTCCTAGTGTGACTTCTGATTTCACATTTTTATCTAGAGCAGAAAAGAAGGCAATGTTTCCGGTCATATGGTTGCTGCAACCTGAGTCTAAAAACCATATGTCCTCACTATGTGTTTCAGCCATGTTACAAGCTAACAGAACATTGTCTTGACTGTTGTTTTCTCTTGTAACATTTGCATTTTGTCTGCTGTTCATATCATGTTGTTTCTTTCTGCAATCACTAGCATAATGTCCATACTTTTTGCAATAATAGCATTGAACATTAGATTTATCATACCTTTGTCCTTGAGCATGATGTTGATCTCTTTGTTGGCTGCTGCCTTGGCCTTGGTTCTGATTTGGATTGCTGCCTCTTCCTTGTGCATTTGATGGGTTGTTCCTTCCTCCTCTGTTCTGGCTTCTGCCTCTTCCTCTTTTGTTTCCTCTGCCTTGACCTCTGCCTCTTCCAAAGGACATCTGGGTCTTGAAGGCTTGCTCAAGAGATGAGTTTTCATTCCTACTCAACCTCTGCTCATGTGTTATCAGTGATGCATGCAGCTCATCAACTGAATAGCTTGAGAGATCCTTTGTCTCTTCAATGGTGGTGACTATGGCATCAAACCTTGAGGGCAAGACCCTCAATATTTTCTCCACAATTCTTCTATCTTCAATGGTTTCTCCATGAGTTCTCATTTGTGTGATTACACCAATCACATGAGTGAAGAATGAGTCAATGTTATCTGACTCCTTCATGCACAGATTCTCAAAGTCCTTTCTCAGCAATTGTAGTTTTGCTGTCTTCACTCTCTCCATGCCTTGATAGGCTGTCTTGAGGGTTTGCCATGCTTCATTGGCTGTCTTAGCTGCTGCTAACCTTGGAAACATACTCTGGTCTACTGCTAGATACAACAACACACGGGCTTTTGAATCTTTCTTCCTATTGTTCTTCAGCAGATCCTTCTCTCCTTGAGTTAATGCATTGAACTCAGTTTCATCTGCTGGTTCTTCAAAGCCTTCTTCAACTATTTCCCATAAATCTTGGGAAGCAAGCAGGGCTGTCATAGTTATTGACCAGTAGTCATAGTTCTTCCCATTAAACTGTGGGAGCTGGGTGTTAAACAAACCCATACCAGTGCTTGTGCTGGCCATTCCTTGTATTCTGATCTATGCCTCTAAATCCTTGACTGTGTGTTTAAAACAGCTGACTGTTTCTTCAGCAACACAAAAAAAACTTTTGAAATACCTGAATCCTTTGATGTCTGAGTCTTCTGTCTGCCTGAGAAGTTTTGTTGCAGCTACAAACCTTCTCCCTTCAGCTTCTTTGTCTCCTTCAAAGAGCCTAAGCCTGCTCTGATACCACTGTTGGGTATTTTTAATGGGGAAAATACCAAAAACCAAATATTCAAACACACAGAGGCAATGCTCTGTTTCTTTTGCTCCAAGATCTTTTGTGCACACAGAAGACTTAAAAGAAATTTCACTGAGAGACAGAGTATTTCACCACCATTAAAGCATTCTATTCATTAAAACCTGATGCAAAGATTTACCACTGTAAAATCCCTTTTTATATTCACTGGTGTGAAAAACAACTTACTGCTGTAATAAAAAGATTTACATAAGTTTACTGCTGTGAAAAGAAATTTACACAGAGTTACAAAAATCGCTCCACCATTTCCTTTCTGCACTGCTGTGCAAAACCACACATGGTTTTTGCTATTCCAAAAATTACATCACCTGGTTCTTCTCATTTTACACACTGCTGTGTGATATTCTTTTACTGCTCCGTCATTCTTTTTCACTGCTGTGAAGAATAATTTTTTTTTGTTCCTCCCGTGTGCAATACATAACATTTTTTTTAAAAGTCAAAACAAAAAACATTAAACTTATTACATACGATTTCCTATTTAATACATGCCGTATATAAATATATATAAAAACATATATTATAACATGCCCATGCTCATATTAAAATAGCCTCACCAAAATCTTGTACCAATCATTAAATTCTTTTACCTACGGCGGTCAACCATAAACCTTTTACTCCACGCAAAACATTGAATTGATGTGGGTTCGTATGCAGCTCCAGGTGATCAACGGCGGAGAACACGGGAGCAAATCCAACGGTGGAGAACAATATCGGAAGACCAACAAGTGCTGAAAGTTAACCTCCGAGATTCTTACGTTGCGTTACGTCAGGGGTCAACCACGCGTCAGCTCCATATTTTCTCGGAGCTCCTTCCCGGATTATTCCTTCGTCGGCAAATAGCTCCGAGAAAATCCGGTGAACGGTTTCTGGCTTGGTTCACGGTTTTTCTTGGTCTGCGTTGAAATTAGATTTCAACATCACATACTCATCATCTTCTCTTTCCTTCTGTGGATTAAAGATTATGTTGTATTTACTTCATAATCGTCTTTTGTGGGCTTTTACAGGACTCATGAAATTTCTTCAATTTCAATGACATTTTTCTGATATATATATTTTTTCCGTTTTCCAATAGTTTGCGTTTGGAGACATTTAAATTTTAGAGCGCCCGTCAACAACTGTAAGTTTCTGCAGCCTATCATTTATTGTCGTATTAGGCTTTCTCCATTTATCCTATTTAAACTCAGACTTAGGTGTCTATCAAATTCGCGGTCATTCTATCTATTCTATTGGGGTTCGGGTTTCTTCGCATTCAGTTTTAATTCAGGGAAAATAAAAACTAATTCTAATACTCCTCTTTATTTTCTGTAGCTTAGTCTTCGTCAAAAAACTCTCCTTATAATTGTATGCTTGCCTTGGACAATCAGATTTCTGATGGACAATCAACCCAACATATGCTTTCAACAGTTTAATGATGTTACCAGTGGTGGCCGAGGCGAACAGCTAGGACTCCTCAATTCTGTGGCTCATAACTTGCATTTGTTTTAATGCTAATGGGTTTATCAATCTGCCTGTTGTTCACGTGCAGTTGTCTGCTCTTCTCACGGATCCCCTAAATCTCGCAAGGAACTTCTGTGAAACTTAGCATCCTACTAATATGTCTGAAATTTTCATACGTTATATCTTAGAGTAGATTTTCTTAGATTGGATCTTAGCGTAGTCCTTTCCTGGACTCCTATAGGAGTGGCCTTTCCAGTTACAGCTTATGGACACTAGAGTATTCGAATCACATTAATATATGTATATTTGATTTTGTTTTTTATTACAATTAAATGTATCTTTATTTTTGTTTTTTAATAGTTATTAGAGCCTATTTTGTTTTAAAAGATAGATACATATATTAAGTAGATTTTGACAAATTACATATTTCTTTCATACTAATTTTTTTGGCTTAATTAGATTAAATAAATTTATTTTCACACTCTATTATTAATTTTAGATTTTTTTCAATTAGATTTATTTGACTTACTTAGTACAAATTATTATTATCATGCTCACCAAATTTCAATTCCCTCAAGTAAAATGTTGAAATGTTCAAGTCATATTATTATAATGGATTTATATGTTAATTTTAAAAAACTTTGAGCCACTCTCAAGTATATATAGTCTTGTATGAAATTAGATCACAAACTTGTGAAGGCCAAACCTCCTCACTTAACCATTGGATCACATTCTCAGGACAATCTTGAAAAATATCTTACCCTTCCCTATGAACCAGATATTGTTACAATAACTTTAAATCTTAATATTAGAGTTCCTTAAACATTAATTTATTCATTAATGGCTTTTTTCTTCCTTCCCTCTCTCCTCTGCTTCCCCTTTTTCTCTCTTTATTCCTCTATCTTCCTCTCTTTTACACTTCCCCTCTCTCTCTCCTCCCCATCACACACACTCTCTCTCTCCGGCCTCCAACTATGTCATTGTCTACCTTCCTCTCTCCCCGCTCCCGCTCCCTCTCCCTCCCCATCCATCCATATGATGAAATATTTTCACTCTATGCAATGAGTACTATCTATAATATCTAAAATATTTTAAATTTTAATTTTTTATTGTGAAATGAGTTGTGTTTTTTCTAACTTGTAGTATTGGTAAGCCATGGTATTGTAACAAAAAGTGTTTATAAGCTAATAATATTGATGGTAATGTGGGGGTGGATATCCATGATTAAAAAACTTGTTATATTGTAAGTTTATTATAAGTATTCAGTTTTTGTGTGCTTATTTATTAAATTTAAATATGGTTATGGAATCATTATTAGATATTTGTGTAGTAATTTTTTATTCTTAATCTTTGTAGGTGTTATCACATTTTATTTTGAGTTTGAATTTTTTTGAAAAACAGTAACAATTTTAGTATCAGTGAATCAATTTGTAATAAACAAGGGAAATGTTGATAATGGAACTATCACCTCTTATTAAGTTCAAAAAGAGTTATTAACGGGAATACGTTGAGAATAAGAGTGTTAATGTTATCAGATATTGGTTGATAACAGGAATATCAACGCCAAAAGTAAAATTTGAATTTCGATTTTTATAATCGCGTGGACGCATTCCATGTCAGTGACACGATAATCATTGCTCGGTCATGCCACAAATGAAAGGTATGTGTTAAAAGTGAGGGTTTCTGCCGCCAAAGAGCAATGCTGTAATTTTGTAAATATCGAAGGGTAAAAAATATCATTTCACTTGTTAATCAATTATTAGGCCTGAAAATATCACTGTTTTTTACGTCATTATTTTCACAATTTTCATTTGCAAAGTTTTTTTAGTCTAGCCCTAGAGAGTTGTTCATTTCAAATTTATCGGCGGAAATACATTGTTCGATCCCCGTCTCTCATCTGCATAATTTCCAAACGGTAGGGATAATGGGGAAGAGAGGGAAGCCTTATAAAATTGAACCCAAAGGTCCTGAACTCTTGGATATTTACCCAGATATTCAGCAACAGTGCCAGTGGGCTAGGTGGTAGGAATTTTTCCACCGATTCACTGATTACCATGACAATGTGGCTCAAGAATTCGCCCAGGGGTTTGACGGTCACCGTGTGGAGGTAAGAGGGTGTTCATTCCTAGTCACAGAGGAACTAATTGCAGAGGTTACAGTGCTGCCTACGGATGGGGAAAAGGTTTTCAGAAGTCACGTTCTAGCTGGGATTGATGTCCCATTTTTCCTGAGAGCTAAGTTCAAAGACAAAAACTAGAAGGCAGGGGTGCAAAGATCCTGACTGGAGGACAAATGGCATGGGATGCTACGCATTACCCAATCATATTTCATGTGTGAAGGGTGTTTTAATTGGGTAAATCTATACCATTTTCATTTCTTAGCTCATCTAATAGGACAAGTAAGAATGAATTCCTGTTTTTATTTATTAGAAAGTCTTAACCACATTGTTGCTCGTTTTTGGGCCAGGGCAAATCCATCTCCTCATTTTATTTATAAAAGCCTTAATTAAGTTGTTAACTAATAATTAGTTAGCCAAAGCTGGCAGAACTTGAAGCCATTTCCTATTTTAGGGAGGGTTTCAACCCCAGCCCCCTAAGGCTAAACGAGGGAGGTAGAAGGGTATCAAACAGAGCAAGAAAACTCAGACACAAATTTCCTCTCAAGGAAACACCACTGAAATCCAAAACCAAAAAGAGAAGGGCATTCCCTCATCCTCTGGTCCTAAAATTTCTAAGGTTTAGTTCAGAATAATTGACAGACTTAAGAAGACACATCCTACTGTTGAAAACTATCCTGCTGAAAATATGCCTCCTTTTGTGAATTCTCCTCATGCTTAGAAGCCACCCACTAAGAGTTCCCCTAGAGAAACTCATCCACGAGAGCAGACTAAGGGAAAAGAAGTTGAAATTGAACCCCACGATGAAGAAGAACCCTCCTCCTTTCAAATTTTCAAAGGGGGTAAAAGACCTCACACCGCCTTAAAACGAATTAAGGCTGGAGATTAAGCTAAAACAAAATATTTACCTGGCCAAGCAAGTGATAGATGTGGACAATGTCCCATTAAAGGACCATATAATAAACAAAGGAAAAATTACAGGTTCTAAAAGTCATAGGCCAAGGAAACTAAAAATAAAATCCATATGGAAACCAAAAAGAGGAAGAGGTAGAGGATGGATAAGGTGGACGTTCTTTTGAAGGTGGCCATTACCCTCAGCTAGTAAGCTGATAACCATTTTTAGGGTTTTTATTATTCACTGTTAAAGTGAATTTTTTTGATCTATCATTGATCATGCACCTGTCAGCGTTCAGATACAAAATAGCACAAAGGAGAGATGACATTTTCGTTGTCAGCGAATTTTACACAAAAAAACTCTGTCATTTCCATTTTCAATGCATTCTGAAAGAAACAATTGGAGAAAGGCACTGAGAATCAATCCTTCAGCAAAAGTATCGGTTTAGGCAGATAAAGTACTGACAACGAAAGTATCAATGTATTGCAACAAGGATGACCGAGAAGAGAACATCAAAACATGAAATCGTTTTTGGAGGATGATAGGGCTGATCTACAATGAGGGAAACACAATCATGATACATTTTCTCAGCCCCATTTTCAGGATAATTTTCACCAAGATATTTTGATATTTGATATGTTTAAAAAATATATTTTCAGATGCATGTACCTAAGATATTTATATTTCTATTTTTGGATAATTGTAAGTATTTTTAAGCTACAAACATGTTTCAGTTATTGTAATGCTTATATAAGAAAGAACTGTAAAAGGAAAAAGGGTTGGAGTTTATTTGAGATATATCATCCCTTGTGTATTTTTTAATAGATCATTAATGAAAATAGTGTTCATGAGCATTTACAGAAATTCTTGTGTTGTATTTCCAAAAAACTAAGTGTATGGGATTTAGATTCATATTTTATGCTCCTGTTTCATTATTTCTCCGTAATTAATCACTTAACCTTTACACTAATTTCTTTCATCTTCCTCTAAAAGTGTCAAAGGAATTACTACTACCTTGATTTTTTGTTTTGTTGATCGAAACTTTGTTTGTATAAAACTTTATTGGATTAGACTCCATGTCCAATGGTAGTATTTTCACATAGCTCAACTAAATTTCGATTATTTTTTAATAAATCTCGCCATAAAACTTAATTGTAGGCCTTCTATTACAATGACCTTGAATAGTTAAGCTATTACAATGATCTTGAATAGTTAAGCTTTTATTGAGAGATCCCTCTCCAGGTTGAAGGGCCAGCTTTCAACCTCAAAGAGGTTCAAGGTTACCTTATAGTAATATATTGGATTTGAAACTCCGCACAACCTCACCCCAGACGTTTTTCTATCTTTATAATCAGCGCTACTCGCTATTTCATTCACTCCATGCATTTCATGAATTCCTTACATTCCCAGCGCTAAAGAGATTCAGTTGTAAGGCTGGGCCACTTGCTGAACATAATAGCAATTTGAAAGGTAATTCACATACTCATCATCTTCTCATTCTTTCTGTGGGTTAAAGATTATGTTCTATTTACTTCATAATTCTCTTCTTCGATTTCAATAACACTTTTCTAATATTTTCATTTTCATTTCGTTTTTCAAGATTTTACTTTTGGACACATTTAGAGCAGCCGTCAAACATTGTAAGTTTCTACAGCTTATCACTGATTTTGTATAAGGATTTGACCATTTATCCTATTTAAACTCAGAGTTTGGTGTCCATTAAATTCACCGCCATTTAGTTTAGTCTTTGTCAAAAGTCTCTAATAATTGTATGCTTGCTTTGGGCAATCAGATTTATCATGGACTTTCAACCCAACCGCAACAACACCACTGTTTTCTTGAGAATTGAAGATCATATTATTATTATTGTGATTCCTGATCGCCCGCAGATTAATGTTATGCGTCAAGAACGTGGTACCCTTATGTGCAGCCGTATAGAATACTTGCTAAATGTGTACGTGACCAGTCATGGGGTAATTCTCACGGCAGTCTTCTCTGTCCAGGGTCCCATTGGGTCAGAGATCTGGGGGAGTGTAGTTCTTCTCTCTGGGGTTGTGTCCGCAGCAATACTTGTCATCCTCCTCCACATATTTGGTCAACAGTTTAATGATCTTACGAGTGCCGGGAGAGGCGAACGTGGACTCATCAATTCTTTGTTTCAGAACTCATGGTGGATTGCACAGAGAACCGCATTTATTATAATGTTAATGGGGTTATCAAACTGCCTGTTATTCATTTGCAGTGGCATGCTCTTCTCACGTATCCCCTAAATCTTCCAAGGAACTTACGTGGAACTTGGCGTTGTACTATTATGTCTAAAATTTTCTGCAGTGGCATGCTCTTCTCACGTATCCCCTAAATCTTCCAAGGAACTTATGTGGAACTTGGCGTTGTACTATTATGTCTAAAATTTTCTTGGGTTAGATCTTACAAGAGATGTCTTAGATCAGATCTTAGCGTAGCTCTTTTCTCAACTCTTATAGGAGTGGCCTTTCCAGTGACATCCACACTGCAGTTTTTTATTGGAATCACATTAATATAATTAAGAGAGGATTTAACATGGAATTTCATGTTTTATAATAAAGTTATCACTAATTAAGTTATATATAATCATGTTTTATATATTATTTCATAATAAAGTTATTATTAATTAAGTTACATATAACTAGGCACATTAATTATTATTATGGTTTAGTTTAAGTATGAAATTTTTGTTTGTGGGATAAAGGACTCACCTTTTAAACCTGTGATTTTTTAAGAGGAAATAGGTTCTCTTAACCATTAGGCCCACTCAAAATGTATAATTATATATGATTATATTAATTATATTATTATTTTATTTTAAAAATGAGTAACAGTTGTGTCTTAGAATATAATGTCTTCTTCATTTATGATATTGTACTGTTTATAATTTGGTATTTTCTTGTAAATTTATATTTTTAGAAAACTGAATTAAAAAAAGGTTTAATATGAGTAAAAATGGATCCAATTTCTTCACGTGTAACATTATTTAAATGTTTTGTATAGTTATTTTTATTTTTTTAGATTTTGAGATTTTTTTATTAAGCAAAATTTCAACTTGATGACGTATGAACAACTTTACACATCATACTTGGCTGTAGAGCCTCTCGACTCAATAATGAAATGATTTATATGTATTTTTAAAAGGTGTATAAATGATATTTAGTTTAGATTTATAAAACAAAAATATAATATAAATAGAAAAATAATACTTATAATTAAATTGTTATGAGATAAATTGATATTACTAAATTTCATAATTTACATTAATGAAATTTTATAATTTATTTTTATGAATTAATATTTCTAGATTTAAATTATATTAAAAATGTTTTAAAAATAATATCTAATATTTATAAATTAGTATAAATTCATCTTATTCACGAATCTAGCAAGTTAAGAATCAAATCTTTTGAGGTGAGAATCTTTTTTAAAGTGAAAATGTTTTATTGAAATGGATATTGAAATTTCATTTAGTATGCAACATTTTTATGTCATTTTCTTCAAATTCATCTTTATCACGAAGCCAGTCAAGAGGGATCAAAATCTTTTGGGGTGCAATTTCTTAAAAATTGCAAAACTTGAAAAAAAAAATTGCAGACTCGAGATTTCATCTCCTTGTACCCTCAATATATTGGTAGTTAAAATGAGCATATATAGATACATACATAAATCATTTTTCATAGTTTAAATTGGAAAAATGTATATATGAAATTTTTATTTTAAGTCACTTTATTTCATATTGAACACTTTAATCCTCTGGCTAATTAATTTTTTTGATCAAATGGTCTGAATTAAAAAACACTGTGTATTTTAATAGTCACCACTGCATCAATTAATGAAATTGAAAGTGATAACTTCTTTTCCTATCTAAATCAAATATTTATCCACATCATTGTTTTATTAAGTTATCATTAATAATTTACTGTGACTCTTATTTATGTCCCCGTTTAAAGATGAGATAAATGAAATTAAAAATTTACCGTGAAATTTAATTGTGAAACGAATTGTTTATATTAATGTAATGTATGCATCTTGAAACTTGAAGAATAAATAACAACGTAGAGCAATAAGAACAAGGTTTCCTTCTGTAGTATTCTCATAAATGTGGCCTGGTTATATGCAACGGCTCCCCGTTCATATTTTCTCTTTCTACTCCATGCGCTCTTTCACCTGAAGTTGGTTTCAATTCCTCATATTTCACTTCCTCACAGATCTGTTTAATAATGTTATGTATCCCAAAACTCTCTGTGCATTTCATCGCTAGTGAGTAAATTATAATGGCGATGAGATCGGGCGATGAGATCGGGCGATGAGATTGGACAGAAATATAATGGTATACAGGGCTCCCCTTCTCATGGCAGCCTATGCACAATCGTTCATTCTTCCTCTCAGAGCTCATTTTATCAGAGGCTAGAAGTATCCACAATGGAAGAATTATCATTGAAAAGCGTGCGAGTATTGGCCTTACTTAACTGTGCGCAGGATGACAATAATATTATTAGGGCTAAACTGGAAATGTTGAAATTATAACTATAAGTCGTTTTGCTGCTGTAAATATGGTTGTCATAATTATTTTGACTTTAGTTTTGTAGATTTATGTGTATATTTTTTTTCTAAGTTTGGTAGATTTATACTGAAAATTATATCATTTTGATTGAGGTTGAGAATTAAACGAGTGATTTCACATCAAAGAATGGCTTAACAAAACAATCTAAAATCCAATGAACTATTTGTATAGTTTTTAGACAAATAAATTGAATATAAATTTTTCACAAATTGATCTTTGTTTTTTTAAATAAATTAAATACTTTTTACAATTTTAAAGTTGATCAGGAACCCACAAAAATTGCATAATTTTCAAAAAAAAATTATATCATTTTACCAATAAATGTTAGTTGTTTGATTTCTAAATCAACTTTTCAATTTAGATCAAACCACACATATCTTCAATTTGGATTTAATGACCGGATTTACAAGGGAACCTCACACAGTAAATCAACAAAATAATGATGAATATATGCAAAAGCAAAACAACACCCATAGAACAAAGGTCTTCCTCTTCCTTTACATGTTCATGGGGTAGAAAAAGGTCTGAAAATTTTAAGTGAAGCTTTGAGTTTTCCAATAGACCAGCATTCAACTCCAGGACTTTGGAGTATATCAATAGCTTGCCCAATGTGGTGCAATTTGAGACATATAAAAAACATATAGTATAAATGAATTTTTGTTTTTATTTTTCATTTAAATAATTATTATTTATGGTAACTATAATTATTTTACACTAGGCACCTTTCCAATGTAACAAGAAACAGTAAAAGAAAGAATTTTCAATGGTATCATTGAATGCAATAATTTCTATAAAAATGGAAAGAATAGTTATTTTACATTAGCTAAAACAGTAAAATTATTTTTAATGGTATCATTTAATGCAATAAGTTCTATAAGGATGGGAAGAAAAGTATAGTTTGGTTTTAAAATGGTTTATAACTGTTAGTCTTGCTTTAGGTTTTGCCATAGTGAGCATGGTTGAAAACATTCTGGTGTAATTTTCTATTGTTAAACTTGGATTGCTATTTATTTACGGGTTATTTTGAAAATGTGATTTCTTCTCAAACAATTTTTATGTAATTAATTTTTGTTCGTTTATATTAGGAGAAAAATTGTTGTTTAATTTTATTTTTTTTATATGATTTATTTGACATAAGTTAATTAATTAGGATTTAGTTAGAGAATTTTTGTATTATTTTGAGACAAATTTTATAATTAATATTTAGAATTTTTTTAATAAATTATTTTAAAAATTATAATTTAATTTTATGATTATAAAATTTTGGCCATATCTAATTAGTACTTAATCTTAATAATTTATATTTATCTTAATAATTTATTTTTTATCTTTAATTTTATTTATTTATTTTTCTTTTCTCTAAGCAATTCTATTAAGATTGGGTCATTCGTTCTCTCAATAATTCCATTAAGATTTTTGATTGTGCTATTTTTATTTTTAAATTAGAGAAAAAAATAGATTTTTGATTGTGTTATTTTTATTTTTAAATTAGAGAAAAAAAATATCATTAGAATGTGTTTTCATTATTTTTATTTATTTTTTATTATTTTTTTTAGCCATTTGATTTTTAATATTTTTATTTATTTATTTATTATTTATTATTCTTTTTTCTTCGCATGAAAAATACATTGTGTTTTATTAAATAAGAGTTATTAAAATAACAAATACCTTGAGCTATAATCACTCACAAATTCTGAAAACCCAAAATATTAAGGACTTCAAGATCTATGAGAGGAAAGAAGAACAACAGTGGCTACTCCACAAAAAGCACAGGCTAAACAATCCCATAAATCCTAATAAAAACAAAAGTAAATCTAGTGAAAATCTTATGAATAGTAGGACTTGAAACCCAAGTAAATCCAATGAAAACAACATCGATACATTCATATTTTGAGTAAGGGAGTTTGAGTTAAGAAAGAGGAGGAGGAGGATGCGGCTCTAGCATCTACGGGATAGCAAGGGGTTCAAAAGAGGAAGAAGAAAGATATCTCCAAGGTTAAGTGCTTCAACTGTGGGGAGATGGGAAATTATGCGTCTTAGTGCCCCAGGAAGAAAGGCAAGGGAGAAGCTTCTGACTATAAGGCAGCTCCAAAAAAGGCAGAGAAGGATGTCGAGACTGATGATGATTGTGCCATTAGTGTTCATGTACCTCTAGAGAAGAGGTGGGGAGAAATCGAGTTGTAGTTGAGAGGACTACATGTAGGGGTAGGATCCTTGAGGTGCCCAAACTCTTAGATCGCATATGGCAATAGGAGCCCCTAGCGACATTAGCATGATGACAGATGTCAGGTGGAGCAAGGTGTAATGGAGTTGCAAGGAAATACTAAAGTGCAGAACTCTGCAACAATGCAGTGAAGGCTACAGTAGTGCGAGAAGCACAAAGGTTTTTGTAGCGACACAGTGGCAGTAGTGGGAGCACAAGATTGCAGCTGAGGTAGCTTCAACATCACGAGGCTTCCAGACTGACTGAGGTGTCAGTGTTTGGGTGAAGTTAGTTACTTCTTAGTAACTAAGATGCAGTGTAGGAGTTAGCAGTGGTAGTGCTATGGGAAACATGATGCAACATGTGGAGAGGGAGCTGCAGTACAGATGTAGCAGTGGCAGTGCTATGGGTAGCATGATGTAGCATGTTGAGAGGGAGCTGCAGTACAAATGTAGCAGTGGTGGTGGAATTTTCATGGGCAAAAATACATGAAGCAACAATGTAGTGGATGTGGGGCAGTAGGCCAAGAGTCAGCACAGGTACTGATGCGGAGGATCAATGTGATGTTTCTATGGTGAAGCATTACTAGAGCACATTCCTCGCTATGAGGGAGTGTTTATTTCTGGTAGCATTAGATGTGATCTAGCCATGAAAATTGGTGGAGAGGCTAAGGAACATCAGATCTCCAAGACCTAGAAATCGTTTGGAGAAATTCCACCCGGATGAAGAGATATTAAAATAATTAATATTTGTAATGAGACCCTAAGTCTAAACTTAGGAAAATTAAAATATTAATGTGTATTAATATAATATGGGTGAGAAAGCTATAAAAAATGAGGATCAAGTGAGATATAATCTTAGCCATTGATTAGGGACTTAATCTTGGTCATTGAATTGTCAAGAGGAAAAGTAAAAGAGGAGACTTGAGGGTCAGTTGGAGATACACCAAGAGAGATCAAGAATTCGATTTCCTGGGGCTAGGTTTGTTGAGGAAATCGAGTGAGTGATCAGCTGCAGTGAGGGGCAGTTTAGCGAGGGATTTTGATCCAAGGCTGAAGAATACATATAAGAGAGGCTACAAAGTGCCGGAAGAGGCAGCGCAGAGCCTAGGAGGGTTGACGCAAAGGCTAAGGATGCCATCACAGAGGAAGGAGAGGGCCATAGAGGTTGATGCAAAAGCCATAGAGGCTGACGAAGAAGTCAAAGAGGGTTTCAGAGGCAATGCTGGGAGTGTCTGTGGGGTAGACTGGGAGCTAATCAGCTGATGCAGAGCCAAGGAAGGGTGATGCGGTTCTAGAAGAATGCTTGGAGCACCTTTTGTTGTCCAACACAAGGAAAAATCAAAGTCACTATCAAGTTGATCATCCGGTTGTTGATTTGCCAGAATATTTGTCTCCGGATAGAGGTACTATTGCCGAGGATATTCTCTGAAGGGTGAGACATTTTTGGCACCCTAGTTGTATTAAGAAATCTGCTTAATAATAAAAGCCTCATATATGTTGCACCGATTTTCCCGAATTGGGTTTTTCTGGGGATGATTGTCCAAAAATAATGGTGTCCCTTGTGTTGTCTCAGTTTATTTCATTTGTTGATCTGTATATTTGTGAAGGCTACAATTGTGTTTACTTCGATGTTTATGTTATTAAATAACTTGTTAATGTAAATAACAAGTAGGAGATAGTAAACCAGATATTGTATTAGGGGTTTTTGGCGTGTTAGATTCATAAATTTTCACATGAAAGACACTGCCTACATGGTTAAATAAGCATATGGGTAAATCTCTAGGTAACAAATTGACAAAAAACACAATTTAATTTCAATAGGAGTTTCATTCTTTGCACTCACTGTCATTTGAGGCATGTAACAACCATATCAATGGACACCACTATTTTCACGATGTCTAAGCTTTTTATTCAATCCTAAATCAAAATCATGATGCATGCCCCATTGTTCTTCAATTTTTTCCCTTGTACTTATGACGACAAGCTCAGTGAAATCATGGCACAATTCTTTAGCTTGAATCTTATGCATGATCTTGTATGTTTCATTGATATCTTCCTTGGAATGCAATCAGTGTTTCAATAACTGTTCTAGTTTATTTTGGACTAGAGAATGACTTATCAAAACCATTGGAACGTTCAGAGTACTACAAAGAAGGCAAACAACACCGCTGCATCTACATAGTGGCCATGGATTACATAAGGCCATACATTTATACCTTCTCAAATTGGCATATTAATCACAAATAGGAGAATTAGCAAAGTAAATTTTTCTATGAGGATTTTTAGATCTAAACTTCTATTCTTAGTATGGAATATTGGACAAAGAAAAAGAAGAGAAAACTAATTGCAAAAGAACTATAAAAGAAAAAATTCAAACCTAAAATAAGCTCCTCTTCTCATTGTAAGTGTTGTTTTACTACAACTACAAAATATAATATGGGTAAATCCCCAGGTAACAAATTGACCAATTTTTTTTTTAATTTCAATAGGAGCGTCATTCTTTGCACTCACTGTCATTTGAGTCATGTAACAACCATAACAATGGACACCATGATTTTCATGATGTATGAGCTTTCTATTCAATCCCAAATCAAATCCATCATGCATGTCCCATTGTTCTTCAATTTTTTCCTTGTACTTGTGACCGCAATATCAGCGAAATCAAGGCACAATTCTTCAGCTTGAATCCTACGCATGATCTTGTATGTTGCATTGATATCTTCCTTGGCATGCAATCCATGTTTCAATAACTATTCTAGTTTACTTCCTCCTAGAGAATGACTTATCAAAACCATTGGAACGTTCATAGTACCAGAAAAAAGGCAAACAACACCCCTGCATCTACATAGTGGCCATGGATTACATAAGGCCATACATCTATGCCTTCTCTAATAAGATCTCCCAAATGATTTGGAAATATTAATAATATGACCTAGTGTTCCATCTACAAACTCTGGAATTTATGACCATACTAATTCTTTTTTAATATACTTTTTTTTGCGTCCACAAGGGATTCAAACTATGTATGCCCCTCCACTCTCTAGAATGTCTTCATCTTGATTAGAAGTTAATATTTTAGTTGGCTCTCCATTTCCAGAATCCACTTTAGGAGAACATATTAGACATGTTAGAAGGTCCACTCTATAAACTTCTGGCATTTTTGCAAGTGCATTTTCAAACTCTAAAACATATTTCACCTGCATGAGAAACGGACACATGTTTCACTTTGTGGTAATCCAATTATACTCCTAGCGAAATAACCCTACTTTTATAAATTCTTTTGTGAGAAAATTGACTAAAACTATTTAGCATTGTAGAAACAGGTGAAGACAAATACAAAAAATAGAAAGCTTTTGTAATAAATTTACCTATCCACCTGTATCGGAATCACGACCAAGTTTCATATTCTCCCCTCTGACCAAGCCATGCAAACTGGCATATTAATCATAAACAGGAGAATTAGAAAAGTATTTTTTTCTATGAGGATTTTTAGATCTAACACTTCTATTCTAAATATGGAATATTGGACCAAAAAAAGAAGAGAAAACTGACTGCAAAAGAATTATAAAAGAAAAAATTCAAACCTCAAATAAGCTCCTCTTCTCATTGCAATTGTTGTTTTGCTACAATTACAAAATATAATGATTTCATTTTATGTTTGCATTCACTTACATGAAGTCATTCCCTATACCTTTATTGTTAAGAGAGAAGTTTAGTTCACACTAAATCTCCTCTAAGAATTATGTAGCCAAGTCCAATGAGGCCTAGGCATTCTCTAAAGGGTATTATCAAGGTTTGCATCACTCCCATGATAATGACAAATAGAGAGGGAGATACTCTTATCCCTCTTCCATCGTTACTTAAGCCAGGTCCTCACACTCCTAATGTTATCCTTCCTCTTCCTTACCTAGATCCTACTACTTTCTCTTTCCTTATCATTTATTTATTTTCTTTTTTGCTAACTTTTTAGCACCTATGCATGTTCATGCTGTCATAATCTATTGACATCTGGTTTCCCTCTCTAGACCCATTGAAATATTTGTTGATCATTTGTTGAAAAATCATAATACTATCTTATCTTAATTCACACCACCTTTCAAACTAATAATCTTTTCTCTACTATAGTGGTCACATTGTTTATGTAGTTTTCACCCCTAACAAAAATGTGTTTTCCCAACCAATTGGCTAGCAAAATTTTCCATACTGTTTCATAGAATTTATGATTTTCAACATGGTATTAGAGCTAAGTGTTGAGGTTTGCTGATAGTGGCTAAGAGGCCAGAAACAAAGAATGGCTTAAGGGGAGGAGGATGTTCAAGGGAGAAATCTACATTTTGATATTGCAAAGGTAAGTTTACTAGTACACTGGCACAATATGAGGGTGCCTAGTATCCCAAAGTGTATGAGACACTAAAATATTAAAAATCCTTAGCATGGATCCATTAAACAAAGAACCTAATGGATAGATCCTAAAACGATTAGAAGAAATAGATGTATCGAATCAAATGAATTGAGTTCTAGGTTTGATCAAAAGTGAATATTAAACTAGCACAGACTCATCTAACTACAGGTCTAGTTCCAATCAGTATTAAACCCAACTATTATATAGCTTGATTTTGAATATGTACGAGTTTAATGTTTAATATTTTCACCACTTGGGTACATGAAACATGCACCAAAGGTTGGAAACCTCAAGGTGCATATCAAAACTAGGTTGGCAACTTCACGGTGCATATCAAACCTAGGTTTAAAAGGGCATGTGCCAATGTCCCTACTCAATCTACCCAATGCACAATCTAGATTGAATGCACACACACAAAGTTTAACAAAATCAACCTCAACCCCACCCCAATTCGAGCATGCACCTAGGTGTATTCTAGGTCTACTTAACAAAAGGTATTTAAAAATAGATAATTAACAACAAATACATAGAGAAGAACAAGGTTTTCCCAATCAAATAAAAAATATGGTTCTAGGTTGACTATTTTCAATAGGGAATATTAAGCTACCACAAACCCAAGTCTAGTTTTGAAAAAATCTGATCCAGATATCATAAAGCTCAAGTTTGCATATATCTAAATTCCAAGTTCCAACATCTAATATGTTGACTATTTGCACACTAAAAAAACACACCAGACATTGGCAATCGTAAGGTGCACATTAGACCCAAGTTTAGAGAGGCCTATCCCAGTGTCCCTATTTAGTGTGCCTAGTAGCACCATTACACATAGAAATTTAATGGATCAGCCCTGCCTCCAATATGATTCGACAATGCAGCTAGGTCCTAGGTCTAATCAAGAGGAAACATTAAAGAATAGATAATTAGCACAGAGAAAAACTAGATATACCTAATCAAAAGAATGAGTTCTACATCTTATCAACATGGAATATTAGTATTAAACACAAATAACATGATTCTTGAATTTGTATATGTCTAACCTCCAATATTTGATACGTTGACCATTTGGTTAAACTTGAGAAATGCACCAGAGATTGCCAACCTCAAGATACATATCAAACTAAGGTCTAGATAGGCCTCTTCTAGTGTATTTATTCTGCATTCAATGCCACATTACATGAAAGTTTGAATGGATCAGCCCCACTTCCACTCGGATTATAGAATGCAACTGAGTTCTAATGAATGGAAAGGAACTAGATATTTGCAATCAAAAAGTTTTAGTTCTAGTTCTTGTCAAGAAGGAAAAGTGGCATAGGATAGGTTGGAAACAAATAGTTATGCCTAAATTGGAATGAGAAGCAAGGATAAGAAGACCAGTAAACAAAGTTCCATGTGTTTCTCTCTGGAAAACAGATTAACCTCATCTAATAGTTATCAACTATGCTCATCTTCTAAAATTTCACTCTACTAACCTCGAGACCAGTGTTATTGGAGAGGGATAAAGTTAATAAAACTTTCTCATGACAAGAGGCATTAAAGGAGAAAATGTGTCACGTGATAGGTTGGAAACAAATAATTATTCTGGTGAGATTTAACAAAGAAATTACTACAATTGTCAACAAAGAAATCATCCTGAGGTCGTAGACTCAAAGTTGACTGAAACGTATAGAGGAATACGAATGGTTGATGTGGACTCCATGTATGAAGGTGATGAGATGGCATGGCGTCATTTTCGTAGATTGTGATCAAAGAATTTATGGATGTTTTACCATTAGAAAAGCATATGTTTTATCATTGTCGTTATGATAGAGGGCATGAAGAGTTGTTATATTTTATTTGCTTGTTTATGCAGGCATGGTCATTTTGGCTTCATTTGTATCATCCAAGAATTTTTATCATCCGAGAATTTTTCATTTGTGTAATGTAAAGGAGGTTTCCCCCTCAAAGAGGCTGAGTTTTAAGTCATTTATCTATCTTTTCTATCTTTTTGTGAGCTGGTTTCATAACATTTGGTATTAGAGCTTTGGATTATAGGGTTCTGCTACTCCAAACAGGTCATTGTGGAATTTGCGCTATAAATTTTTCTCTACGATGTTTCAGAAGCTAAAACAAAAACGCATTTGAGCTGAAATCGTTCTGAACCTCGAGTCCAAATTTCAGGTCTTATCTTGCTATATTTTCAAAGATATGATCTGAGGAAGTTAGGGTTTTTGCTAGCTCTAGAATTCCATCTCAAACATATCATTGTGGAATTTTTGCTATAATTGTTTTTCTACGAAGGTTCACACTATGAAATTAAAACCCATTTGAGGTGAAATTGTGTTGAAGCTCGGGCCAATTAGATGGAATGATAATGAAGGAAGATGTGTTGATATGGTCCAAGACATTTAGGGTTTTTGTAGACTCCCAAATTGCATTCCAAATAGGTGACCTTAGGAGAATCACCCTAACGTTCTCTCTGAGCATTAGATTGAAATTGCATAAGGAGTTACAGAAAGAATATGGACTGTACATTTCTGTGTATTTATGTTAGGTCCGAAGGTCGAAATAGTGACACGTGGCAAGTCGTACAAGTTCACTTTCCTGAACCAGTCTATAATCAGGTCATCGTAGGAGATTTCGCATAACTCTTTATTAAAGAATCCAATATTGATCATACTTGTGGGGTTAGAGACTCAGAGGGATACCATAGGCCAAAATTTCTGAACTTGAAGATCTAAAATTACAGAGTTACAGCCATTTAAATATCGAGATCCTAAAAGCAAGAAAAATAATGACTCGAATCAAGAAAATAGAAACACCTAGTAAGAAAAATTAGATGGATGATTTGAAGAATGCGATCGAAGCTAAGATAAATAGTTTTATATGTTCCATGGAAGCTAATATCGATGGTATGGAAGCATATTTGAAGAAAGGTATGGAATATTTGAAGAAATACATGGAAGGTTTGAAGGAAGGTGGGACAAAGATGCTACAAGAAAGGCCTCCTAATGACGAAAAGGTAGTAGAGGAAACTCATGATGAGAAAAAAATAAATTTTAATCATGATTTCATAGAATCTAACATTGGATTGAAGACCCACCATATTCCAAAGATCAATATGAGGAAGTTTGATGGCAAGGATCCCATAACATGGATACTACAGATGGAGAAATATTTTGATCTACATGATGTGCAACTATTACAAAAGGTACGTATTGCATCTTTATATTTAAAATTGAATCAATTTTTATGGTATAAAGGGCTTTGTTTACGTAAACCAATTTTCACTTGGTCAATTTTCACGGAGGAAATGATAGCACATTATGAGGATACAAAGAGCAACACCTTCTTTAGCCAATTGATAAATGATCTCAAACAAAAGGGTTCAATGGCAGCGCACATTGAGAACTACCAAAAATTGAATATAAGGGTAAATGATATTCCAGAGAAGTAGAGGATTGATGTATTCATAGGGAATTTAAAGGATAACATTCAACATGAGGTTCATCTTTGGGAACTTGATTCATTAGAGAAGGCATTCAAGCTAGAAAGAAAACTGAAAACAAAATTATGGCAACAAGAAATCCTACCACTCACAATTATAAAGATGGAAGTGTTGTTTCTCCTAGCCTTCCAGAACCTACAAGGTTGACATCACAAAAATTGGAATAAAAATGAGAAAACGACCTTTGTTACAGTTGTGATAGCAAATACACTAATAGTCATAAGTGTGTTGATAAGAAATTATTTTGCATTGATTGTGAAGAGGAGGAAGAAAAGTATCAAGAAACGTCAAAATAAGAGGATATACACCAGGAACCAACCCTTGAGAAAGAATAAATGAATCCGACCATATCTTGTAATGAATTGGCAAGAATTACCACTCCTAAAACTCTCAAGATAGAAGGACATATCAAGAAGAAAAAGGATAACCTCACTTTTGTGCAGAATCGACTTAAACAACACGCAAATCAACGTCGCAGTGAAAGAATTTTTGATATAGGAAACTGGGTATTTTTACGAATACAACCATACAAACAAATGTCGCTCAAGCAAGATAAGAAGGATAATAAATTATCATCAAAGTATGATGGTCCTTACAAGGTGCTGCAAATGATTGGTACTATGGCATACAAATTGGAGCATCATGCATCTTCCCGAGTGCCCCTAGTTTTCCAGGTTTCATGCTTAAAGAAGGTTATAGGTGACAAGCTCCTAATTCAAACAATATTTTCGTAACTTGACGAGGAAGGAAAAATAATATTGGAACCTGAAGTAGTCACAGAAACAAGAACCCGAGAGCTATGAAATAGATCAATTTCAGAGTATCTCATCAAGTGGAAGAACTTATCCACTGAAGATTCCACATGGGAGGACGATAAATTTATACAGAAGCATCTAGAACTAATCAAGTGTTGAGGAAAACACTTTTTGAAGGAGAGGGGCATGTTAAGTCCCTCTACTACTAGTGTAACCCCTTATGTTTATTAGTGTAACCCCTTATTTTTATTAGTGTAACCCCCTTATTATATTGTTGTGCCCATGTAGTCCCCATATTGTTATTATTGTGCCCCATAGAAGCCCACTATTGGTATTATTGTGCCCTTACATTATTATTGTTATGTCGGCTCTAATTATATTATGACCTTAGGTTATGAAAATGATACCCAACACTTCGTCGTCATTAATTATGCACAGGTATTTTGCGTGGTCACTATTCGACAAGTAGGAGTGGGCAGTGGGATACACTTCACGATTTGGGCTCTACTTTGTTGAATACAACCACAATATGACCAGATATCCCACAACTTCTGTCCAATGGTTTAGGTGTTTTCTCCAATGAAAGAGATTATGCTGGTTAGAAAGCAATGAATTTTGTTTTTTATTGTCCCTTATGTTCCCACGATTTGAAATATGTTTGGCATACTATTTTAATAGTATATGATAGCGTAATTCTATAGTAAATTGAAATATGCTTTATATAATATTTGAATAATATATTTTCATTTTTGTTGAATTTTTAAATTTATGTGGAATGAAATGATATTGGAATTTTGACGTGTAGATCATTTGGGAATAAATTTTGTAAGGTAATTGTTTTTAAGTTATTGATTGAATTTTTTTATTAGTTTTTGTGCGGTATGAAAAGTTGCGAAGTTGTATTAGTAAATTTTGAAGTTATAATGGTAGTGATTGAAATTTGTATAACTTTGAAGTTATAATGTTGATATTGGAATTGTGAGTACTAACTAGTTCCCGATTTAATTATCCATTCCACCTAAACTAAAAAGACAAAAAGAAAACCATGTGGCTTACCTCTAACTTAAAAGACAAAAACAAACTTGAGATGGTTTAGTATATATTATTTATTTATAAAAAGATTAATAAATATTTTCAAAATTATGTAGATTAAATTTACTTTAATTATATTTAGAAGCATATATTATAACTAATACAACCATATTAAAAATATTAATGTGGTTGATATTAACTTTTATCTACCATTAATGAATATATAACATAAAAATATTGCAACAAAATTATTATTATTAACTATTGCAAAACAACTATTATTATTAACTTTGATTTTACTTAACCCTTAAGAATCCTATGCCTTGATAAAAGATAGAAGTAATGAAGAGTTTTTATCATTTACAACCAAGTTATAAGGCAATTTTTCTAAAATTAGGTATGCTTTGAAAATCCCTAGGAAATTGGTGGATGGACATCAATTTTTTAAATTTATTAAAAGTCAATTTAACCCAGCAAACTCTCTAACACACTATATTGGTTGATAAACATTCAGACGAAGCACATGCTTAGCATATTCCTTGAAAACATATCTAGGTTGTCAATTAAAAAAATAAAAAAAGGTCAATAGATCCTCATCCACCTTAAGTTGAAATAAGAAGCCTTCGACTATATCAATCACATTATTATTCTCTTTGGTTTATGATATCAATCGATTGGGTTTATTATTCTCTTAGTGATCCAGATCTTGGAGGGAGGCCCCCAAGATCTAAATTATTGAAATGGGTTTTGGGGGAGAGGCCCCCAAGATCTGAAAAAATTGAAATGCTAGAAGAAAAAGAGGAGAATGCGCAATAAACAAAACCACAAAGAATTTTTTTATTAAAACAGAGAATAATTGTAAAAGCTACATTGTGGTAGAATGTCCTTTTACGAAATGTGATTTGTTACTTATAGTATTTTTTGGTTACAATACCACGGGTAAATTCCATTTGTGAATGAATACCATTGGTGGATGTCACAATACCATGGATGAATGAACACCATGGGTGGATGTCACTTACAATACCATGGGTGGATGCCACTTACAATACCATGGGTTGATGAATAACATGGGTAGATGAATACCATGGATTGATGCTATTTTCCATTCAGATCATTCCTCCCTCCTTAAGAAGCAATGGTCCCCATTGCGTGAAGTTCCCTCTTGCGAAGACTTTGTTGAATATGAAGAGCCATTGAAGAGAAGGGTTTTATGTGGTTAACCTGTAACCATGATGAACAAAGATCTAAGGATAGAGATACCCTGTAATTCTTGTGACCAACTGTAATACTGATAGTGTGCGGCCTAATAAATGGACTTCGATGAAGTGTGGATTTGTGGATGACCCATAACCATGATGAACGAAGATTTGAGGATAGATATACCTTGTAATTCTTGTGACCAAATGTGATACTGATAGTGTGCAACCTAGAAAATGGACTTAAGACTAGCTCGGGCGATGGTAGGTTAACTTTGCGAAGATATGTGGCGGCTAAATGCCTCTCAACTAGTCTTATTTCCATTCTATTTGTAAGCATATTTCAGAATTTGATATTAATGAAATGAAGTGTTATTTATATTGCATCTTTGTATTTATGATTATATCTGTAATTTGTTGCGTTCCTGTTTAAATCCGGATCACTTAGGTTTATAATATCAATTAGGTCAACTATCGCTAATCATAGCTAACCATTGTCAACCATGGTCGAATGTTGCATTGTGACAAGGATTATCTCAATATGAAAATAAACCATGGTCAACCATGTTTATTTTAGTGTTTAAAAATTATTCCCTTGGTTTCATAATCCCTTGAGGTGTTAGTATTAATCCATTGGGTTTATTATTCTCTTAAGTTTATAATATCAATCCCTTGGCTTTATTAATCCCTTGGGTTTATAATATCAATCATGGTCAACCATGGTTAATCAAAGCTAACCATGGTTAACCATGGTCAACCTTGGTCAACCATGGTCAAATGGCGCATTGTGACAAAAATTGTCTCCATACAAAAATCATGGACAATCATGGTCAACCATGGTCAATCATGGTTTATCATGGGCAACCATGTTGTATAGAATCAAACATGGTCAACCATGGTTGAACATCACATTGTGACAAAGATTGTCTTGATATGTAAAACTTCAATGGTCAACCATGGTCTAATGTCGCATTGTGACAAAGATTTTCTCGATATTAAAATCAACCATCATCCAACGTTGCATTGTGATAAGGATTGTCTGAATATGAAAATCAACCATGGTCAACCATATTTTTCTTAGTGTTTGTAATATTTCTCTTAGGGTTTTTATACCTTGGGTTTCTAATATTAGTCCCGTGGGTTTAATATTATTCTGTTGGGTTCATAATCCCTTAGGGTTTTAGTATTAATCCCTTGGGTTTACACTATCAATCCCTTGAGTTTATTATTCTGTTGGGTTTATAATATCAATCATGGTCAAGTGTGGTCTAATGTCGCATTATGATAAGGATTGTCTCGATATGAAAATCAATAATGGTCAACCATGCTTATTTTAGTGTTTACAATATTTATCTTAGGGTTTATATGCCTTAGGTTTATGATATTGGTCCCTTGGGTTTAATATTATCCCCTTGGATTCATAATCCCTTGGAGTTTTAGCATTAATCCCTCGGGTTTATAATATAAATCCCCTGGGTTTATTAATCGCTTGGGTTTATAATAACAATCATAGTCAACCATCATCAATCATAGCTAACAATGGTCAATTATGGTCAATCATAGCCAACCATGGTCAAATGTCACATTGTCACTGATTAGGTGCTCAAAATTAGGTTCAAAACTCAAAGTGGCAGAATCTTGATAAACTTAGCTTCATCTCAAGTGCTCGTCATCTTAATTCCAACAGTGTGAATGGCACTCAAATCTGAGATCATATGAAGAAGTTAGAGAAAGTCAAAGTTTAGGTTTGACTTGGACAGATGGCAGGAAAAGATGATGTGGTAGTACGCTTCAGCAAATGGGGAAGCACCAAGTGGCAGGCCACCATTGGTCCCATTTCGTAGGAAGGTCGGTGTTAAAGAATCGGCCCCAAAACAAGCCAAGGTGTGATGTGATAATCGTAATCACACATCGCAGAAGGTAAGTATTACAGAAATCGACCCCTAGGATAACAGGTTGCAATGCGATGATCGCAATTGCAGATCACACAGTGCAGGGTCCCATATATATGTTACCCCCTGACTCGGCCTATTACGATTTGCAATGGATCCTAGATGTGATAAGATTATGGATTGCAGTAGATAGTTCCCTCGGGTCCACCATTTATCACAATCGCATATCACCCACGCCGTGTTCACAAACCATAAGACCCACTGGTTCTCGCCGATTGCAATTTGTGATGAAGCTGTCGGTATCGATAGCTTATGTCTGTAGCACGCAAAATTTTCCCCCAGTTAGCGTTTTTTGGAGCAAAATTGTAGGATCATGCTGGAAATGGTGCAATTTGTGGAGCGAATATTGGAAAAACTAGGAGAGGTCATAACTTCTTCAGTTTTCCACTAAATTGGATGTAAAAAGAGGCTAGATAGCCATTTTTTGATATTCTGGACTCATTGGAGCAGTTTTTCAGAAGAATTTGAGCATTGTAAACACATCCTTTTACAATTTTGAGCATAATAGAGAGGCCCAAGCCATTGGAAGTTGGATCAAGGAGATGTAGCCGAGGAGGGGTGAACTCCTTTATCATGTTCCTGTTGTGATGTGTTTTTGATGATGTTGTATACATGTTTATGTTGTTGTCCAATATCTTATTTATGTTAAAATTTCTCATAAAATTAACATAAAAACTCATTTTTCACTTGCAAAAATTCATGAATCCTTAAGCAAAATGAAAGCATCTTGTTTCTAATATGAGGAGGGTCTTAGCAGAACAATCTAATATTCTAAATCAGATCAATTTGGTATCACATCTCTAGGTTTTCTTTGTGAAAGAAGGATTTAACTGCTCTCAAGTTTATGTCATGCTTACAAGGTTAAAACTCAAAAGAGGAGGAGGGAAGCTGGTTGGAAGCCCTAAAGTTGGGTCAAGGGCAAGGAGAACAAGGTTGCCACAATCTCCAACACCATTTCAACCTCGAGTTGCAGTTGAGACTCCAGAGATCATGTCTCATGAAGGAGAACCTACAAACATGACATAAGATGAGAAGAGCTTCAGAAAGGCTTTCTTTGAGATGAAAAATATGGTAAAGGTCCTCTATGAAGAGAGGAATACCAGGTTGCAAGGGAAAGTTCTAAACCGCCCAAAGGAGAAGGCTATTTAGGAGGAGGTAATGTAAATGGAGACAAACATCCACTCTCTCCACCATCTTCTTCATCTTCTTCTTCACAAGCATCTTCACCCTCTTCCACTAACACAACCCTTACTCATACTCATCATCATACTTCAAAAGGAACTGGTAAATCACCTTTTTTAAAACTTGATGTTAAATTTGAGATGCCCATGTATAATGGTGAAGTGAATGCAGAGAATCTTGATAATTGGATTCGTCAGTTGGAGGTCTGTTGCAGGATTCAAAACTTTCAAGAGGATGACATAAAGATGCAGTTAACTTCCTTGAGAATGGGGGGATGCAACACTAGTATGGTGGGAATCAAAGACCCAAGAGGAGATTAAAAAACATGATAAGATCTCAATTTCTTGGAATGATTTCATTGTTGCAATCAAAAGACAATTCTACCCTCTAGCTTATATGCAAAAAGCCATCATGAATTGGCAGAACTTTAGACAACTTAAAGGTCAAAATGTGCAATATTACACCCAAGATTTAAGAAAAAGGTCTTTGATGTTAGGTGTATATTTGCAATCATAGGACACATTGCTGAAGTACATAGGGGGTTTACACAGTTACCTTAGGCATACTATCTTAATGTTTAATCCCAATAATCTAGATGATGTCTGTGTGCAAGCCACTCATATTGAAGCAAGAGGGAAAAACACCACAGAAGAAGGACCTAGTAAAAATCCATTTAGGAGTAAAGGAAAGGAAAAGGTTTTCAAAGGGAAGGAAAATAAAAATGCGTCTAGTGAAAAAGAAGGAGAGAAAGTTACATGCAAACATTGTTCTAGAGAGGGTCACGATGAATTTCATTGTTGGAAGCTTCATCCTGAAATGAAACCAAAGAAATTCAACAACAAAGGAAAAGAAAAGACAATTGTCATCTTTCAAGAGGTTTTGGGATCCAATTCAGGTGATGAAACTAAAATCACATCCATGGGGTTAAAGGGAAAAGAATCTATTGCTCGCACTCATTCTTCAAACTCACAAAGTGAAACTCCAAATGAACAGAGGAGAATAGAACTTTTTCACATAAGGGTGATCTCAAAACACAACAAGATTGATACGCTTTTTGATAGTGGCTCTTAAATCAATATTATCTTTGAAAACATTGTCAAAAGTTTAAACATGGAAATCGTTCCACATCATAAACCATATTCACTTGGATGGGTGTGTGACAATGCACAATTGTAGGTTACTAGAAAGTGTAAACTGAAATTCACCATTACTACAAATTTCATAGATGAAGTGGAGCTTGATGTTGTATCAGTAAATATTTGTGGCATAGTTTTGGGCAGCTCGTACCTTTATGATAGAAAAGCTATCTTCCATAGACATGAAAACTAATATCATTTATTCAAAGATGGAGTAGAATATATTCTGAGAGCTCCTAGCAAGAAAATAAATCTCTCGCTTGTTAATGCAGGGCATATGAAAAGACTAGTGAATTCGAGCAAGAATTTTGTGCTTCTAATGATCAAACCCAATGCCGATATTGATTATGAGGCATTTGATGGTTGTAATTCAAACTTGAAAACCGATTTGGTTGATGTAGTTAACCATGATGATGAGGTATTTTAGAAATCAAAAGGATTTCCTTCCAAGAGGAGAATTCAACATGAAATACCATTGTAGTAAAAGTGTCTTCTTCCTAACATTGACATGCACATGATGCTAAGAAGGGAAAGTGCAGAAATAACAAAACAAATCCAAGGATTTTTTAACAAAAGGATCATTTGACCTTCTCCTTTACCATATGGTGCACCTTTTGTTTTTGCGCCCATGAAGAATGGTAAGCATTTCATTGAATGGGATTCAAGAACTGGTTTTCATCAAAGTAGAGTTGTTGAAAGAGATATATGAAAGACGACATTCAAAACCAAGCAAGGTTTGTTTGTGTTATCACTTAAGAAGCAATTCCTAAATTGTTCACATCAGTTTGATTGTAAAGGTTAGGTGTTAATCCGAGTTCAGTTTTTCCATGTTTGCTTTAGTGTCTAAGTCCTAGGAGTCTTGATGGTATTGTTTAATAAAGGTCAACAATCCGTGCTCATTCATCACTGGTCCCACAACCCACATAGATTCCATGTATCAAATTTGTTTTAAGCTTCTTATGTGTTATGAAACTGTCTAGGTGTTTTCATAGTGTAAAACCCTATCTAGGTGTTTTCGTAGCGCAAAACCCAGTCTAGGTGTTTTCATAGCGCAAAACCAAGAATTTGCACTGGCTACACAACGAAATCAGGGATTCATTCAGATTCATAGCAAATCTCACCCAGCTGTCATATCTATCAAAATCCGTTATGTTTACATCAACAGTTGTTAGCTTATACACTTCGCCTATCATATCCAACCGCTTATCCTCATCATTAGAGTCGTTAGGTGTCTTGGTACGCTCAGGTTGCAAGTTTCAAGAAGAGCCAAGTATTCACAGTCATGATTTATGTTTGGGTTCATGCATGAGGAGAAAATTGACAGGCGTTCGATTTAAATTCTTTGAAGATCAAGCGAGGCAGCTTTACTTATCCATTGCAAGTGAAGCAGTGATCGTGATTGAGATGGCACATGTTCTTTATTATTCACGTTGCAGGAATTCCATGGAGAGGTCTACAGAAAGAAAGGAGCATAGGTCAAGCAGGTGAAACAGAGGAGACAACAAAACCTCATGAAGAACCTGTGACTTCATTAGAAATATCATCATAGCGGCATAAAGAAGACAGAGATAAGATAGTTATCTCTTAAGAGGAATATAGTGTTGAAGAGCTAAAAAAGAAATTGAAGTTAGCAAATCTCGAAATTTCTAAACTGAAGAAAGCCTCAAGGAAACATGTGATCAAGAAAGCTCATTTTAATAAAATGGAGGCCCTGTGGGAAGACAAAACAATTTCAATACCCGAGGTGGTCGACTGTAATGCCCAATACTATACCTGGACAGTCCCTGCAATAAAGGAAGCAAAATTCATCAGAAGAGTTAATATGAGACTGAGAGCTGGGATCAGAGTTATGAAGAGGCAAATTGAGGATTTGAAGATACAGCTAAGCCAGCGGGAAATATTTCCTTAAGGAAATCACACAGCAAGTAAGGTTATGTCCCAAATTTTGATGATTTACCTTGTTGCAGTTTTTCTTGAATGATGCATCTCCATTTAGTTTTGAATAGCTTCAAGGTAGTTGAAAAGGACATTCCAAAATAAAGAAGCTCAAGACAGTCAAATTTTGGCATTTAAACTGTGTTTTTGTGATTACATAGCAGTTTTGTAGCATGCTACAAAATTGCCAAAGATAATGCCTAATGCACAACAGTTTCGTAGCGTGCTACGAAATTGCTGTAGCTACATATTTTGATGAAGTTGACCAATTTTGAGGTACAAAAAGGAAACCTTTTTGAAAAGGAGTTTCTGAAGAAGGATCATTTATACAAGACAAGCATTCAGCAAGGGCGAAATCAGCAAAGGAAAAGCATATATAAACCATAAGCTATTTGTTATAAAAGTGATCACAGGCAAGTATTGTTCATCATACTTCAGGCAGAATTAAATAGGTTTTGTCCTCATACACGTGCATGGGCAAGGTACATGAAAAACATGATAATCCAATTTTTTTTTTTTTGTGTAATCAAAGAAGAACAACAAAGATAATCAATTTCGAATATCCTTGTGGAGACCAAAAGCAGAAAAACAAGGGCAGTTTCCTACTTTCCAGGAGCAGTTGAGAGATGAGACATTAAGGGCCAGAAAGCAGTTTCAAACATCCACCAAAGCTAAACTGAAGAAGGCCATCTGTCAAAGAACGAATTTGGATTGTATTTAATGCTACTACCAACATGATGAAGAGTTAGAATCCTAATTGCCTTAGGTCTCTAAAACGGCTAGTTAGTAGTCAGTTGTATTTATTAGTTAGTTTTAAATGTTAATAGGTGTCATCATAGGAAGAATTCGAGTTCCCCTCATGCTGGAGGAGGAATATCAGTTATGTAAAAAGCTCTATATATAGCAGAAGAGCTGATGTACAAAGGGTTGGAAATTTTCAAAGAAAGACTCATATTGTGCCATTGTAGAAGATTATGTTTTTATGAATGCAGACTTTGGCTTTACTTCTCAGGATTCAGAAGGAGTTCAATGGTGGCTTGTTTATGTTTGTCCCTATTTCCTTATGTGCAGTAGTATGAATGTATGATACTTAGAACTCATTGACATGCTCTAACTTTCTTCATACATTCATGGACTGTGTTTTCCTACATGTCTCTATGTGTTAACTGATATTTTGAACTTTGATGCCCTGACTTCCATGTTTAGCTGATACTGCTATCATACTAAGCTTTTCTGACTCCATAAGTCCAATGGATGTTTGTTGATCGTGTTTCAACCACTTACATTTCTTCATTTGTTCAAAAGAGTTAGCCTTCTAATCCATTATCAATATCATTAATCATTTGAGAGAGCCCTCTCAGGTTGAGGAGGCTAAGCCTTAGCCAAAAGTAGGTTTGAAATAGTTGCTCAAAGTCTTCCTGATCACCAACCTATCAGGGTTGGATTTTTGTGATAAAAGTTTGAATGGCTTGTTATGATTTTTGGTATTTTCCATGCTCCTACTAATTTCATGCTAATGAAGAAAGATGTGTTGAAGCCATTTCTAGACATGATAGTCTACTTGGATGACATTTTCATTTTCAAAAAAATTCATTATGAACATGTCATATGTAAGAAAAAAATAATTGATGTCATATGTCAAGAACATTTGTTTTTGAAGATGTCAAAGTATATGTTGGATAAAACTTTTTTGATGTACTTGGGCCATGATATTGGAGAAGGTGAGCTGAAGTTATACCTCTCCAAGATTGATGCCATTATGGATTGGTCAATGCTCAAGATAGTCATTTGGATAAGAGGTTTTTTGGGAGTAGCCCAGTGTTGGAGGGATTTTGTTATTTTTTATTCTATTGTAGCTCATTTGAATTCTTTGGCAGTTGTGCAAAAGGTCTTCCAGTGGGGAGGCAAACAATAAGAGGCATTTGATGCTTTAAAACAAAAGATCAGTTCAGCCTTTCTAGTTTCTCTTCTAAACTTGAAAAGTCATTTGAGTTTCAGGTTGATTTATGTGACTACGCCATGGGTACAGTCTTTATGCAATGTGGTAAGCCCATTTCTTTTCATTCAGAATTTTTCAATGGTGAAGTTTTTAAGTTGCGGTGACAAAAGGCACTTCCATTGGATGGTTTTATTCTACTATTCTACTCAGTCAAAAGTATAAGAAAGGTATAAGTGACAAATTTGTTAATGTACTTTCTAGGCCTATAGTTTGTATAACTACTTTCCTCAAGCATCATTTTGTTTTACATGAAAGTTATGTTTAGAAAAATACATACTTTCAAGATGTACATTCAAGCTTGATTAAGAGGAATCAAGTGGAGGAATTTTTTTACCATTTGCATCATAATGTGTTGTATCATCTTGGTAAGAAGGATGTTTCTACTGATAGTAACATGGAAAAAGCCAAAGAGTTCATTGAATGACTCCAAATGGTACATCAAACCGTGCAAGAACAACCTGAAAAGGGAAAGGCAAGTACAAAGCAAGGCACGACAAGAATCGTGTAGATCACAAGTTCGAAATCAGTGATAAATGGATAGAGGTTGGAAAGGTGAGGGAATTATAACCTCACCTGCCAGACAATTGAAAGTGATCTTTTGGGGTCCAAAAGGCTTCTAGCGGGAAGAAGTGATCAAGTGCTCAAAATTAGGCTCAAAACTAAAAGTTGTAGAATCTCAATAAACTTAGCTTCAGATCGAATTTCTCGTCATCCTGATTCCAACGGTGTGAACAACCCTCAAATCCGAGCTCATATGAAGAAGTTAGAGCACGTCAAAGTTAAGGTTTGACTTGGACAGATTGTAGGAGAAGATGACGTGGCAGGACTCTTCAGCGAATGGGGAAGCGCCAAGTGGTAGGTTGCCATTGACCCCGCATTTCGAAAATCACATATTGCAGGTAGGTTAACGTTAAAGAATTGGGCCCAGAACAAGCCAAGGTGTGATGTGATAATCGCAATCACACATCGCAGAAGGGAAGTACTACAGAAATTGGCCCCCAATGTACTAGGTTGCGATGTGATGATTGCAATAATAGATCACACAGTGTAGAGTCTCATATATATGTTGTTATCCCCCACAATGTCCCAGTCTTAGATGAATCGATGGAGGTAACGAAAAACCAAGATTTTAGTTTGGTAGCTAGCCCTACCAAAGCAGAGAGAGCTCTCTCTATGGAATCACAGCCAAAAAATGAATGAGATGTAAAGAATTATAGGCCAGATAGCTAGGCTCAGGTGATTTTTGGGAAATTTAGGGTTTTTCATGCTGGATAAGGGAGAAAAACCAAGTATCTAGGTCAGAGGGTTAAAGAATTACAACAACAAAGATATGAAGGAGCAAGGTAGTAGCACTTTTTTTTATGGATTTTAGGTTTTGTTGGTGTAGTATCATGTTCATAAGAAGCATAAATGTCTTAACGAGCATGTAACATGAATTCATTTAGCTAGAGAGAAAGTAACACAAAATAATTTTCCATCAAAATAGAGCTTAGTGAAAAGAATTATGTTTATAAACTGTAAGGAAAACTATTTGAAGAGTTGATGAATGGAAAGAGAAGATGAATATCATTCATATAAAGTAATAACATACTTATTGCACATGAATTCCTAGATAATAGCTGCAAATTGTGTCCTTTGATTTCCAAAAATGTCAAATACAGGCTACAATAGTTATCTCCTCAAATGTCCAACCCTTTACACTTTGAAATTCATGAAATATATACAATAATATCATCCTTGGACTAAGGGAGTCAAGCTCAACCATATCCCTAAAGACAGAAACAATTGCATTAAATTGGGCACTCCCTGCTAGGAATAAGGACCAAATTTTTGAAAATAGGGGTCAAATATTAACTCGTATCTATTGAATCATGAAATCTATTACAAAACTGAAGGAGGTTTCTGTAGATTAGATTTGTTTTAGAGAAACCTCTCTCAGCTTTCACGTATTCATCTCTGCCTCCTGGGAATATGTGCCGCAACATCATGACTAAAACATGAAATCATTAAATTTTTAAATCTGTAAACCTGGGTTGTAAATATCCAATCAAATATTCCAATCCACGACACTTGTGAAGAAACTGAAAGAGGTTTTTGATATTTGGCTCATTCTTGACAAAAAACTCCTTGGGTTTCTCAAAATTATTTTCTAGCTATTAGAAAAGCGTACCAAAAAACAATTACTAAAACAGTAAAACAAATTCAAAATTTGATTTTTTGAACATAAGCCTCAAATCTCACTGCATATCTCCCACATCATAAAACCTGTGCATAAATTGAAGGAATTTTTTGTTCCTTGGTCTGTTATTGATAAAAACCTCTTTCACTTTTGTAAAATTCATTTCCATTACTTTAGAAACTGATTTTGAAGTAAAACTATCCTTGTGTGCAGCAAATGACCTCAAAATACCCATGAGATTTTCTGATGATACTTTTTATGATGACCCAGACCTTAGACTAGTGATGAGTGTAGCATATACATTATACATTTAGAAATTGACTCAAGACCCTTTTCCAACCAATAGAGATGTCAAATTTAATTTGAAAATATTATAATTTGACCTAAGACCATAACCAATAGTGAAAAGAGTAATTTTGATCACTAGTGACTGACATGACTGACAGGCACTAACATTGGCTCTAGCTGGGGATGGAAGCTCCTTTAGGAGGTGTCAAGAACACCATAGACCAGGTAGCCTTATTCATTGGGCAATGGAGTCACTGCAGCTACAATCTTCAAACTGACTCAAATTAAACTGAAAGTTGAACTATACACCGTCAACTGCAAACTCTATTGGAAATTGACACTAAAAAAGATGCTCATAATTTTGAGCTTATTCATCACACCTTATCTATTCTAACTGATCCATAATCTACTCACTAAAGTGATGTGAAATTTCCAATGAAGCCGAAAAAGGAGATGACCATTCACTAAAGTTCTGCTCACATCCTTTGTAAGTAGACAAAATGATGTACATGTAGGCAACTCATAATGAAAATTGAAACCAAAAATTATGCTGAAAAACAAAACAACATTCACCTTCTTCGGTGCTTACAAAAGACTGCCTAAGGGGTCTTGCAAATCATGAAGCATTACCTCTTTTGGATGAACAAAACGGAAGGAAGATGCTTTCAAATATAATGGTTGATTGTTCTTCTTCATTTGGGTGATCCTTCTTAAATGGAAATGCATCAATGTCATCTTCCATACCATCCAGATCAGAGATAAGATTTGTATGTTCTTTTAGATCTTCAATTGAGGTAGCCAAATCAGCTTGAACACAAATATCTACAAGTGGCTTTTCATGTATGTCAGAAAAAGAATTGTTTAGGCTTTGAAAAATTTCTATATCTTGACCATTTGAACACTGCTGAACATGTTAATAAAACTCAAGACAACAAACCTATTGTACACTGTTTTTTACCTCAATAGATAAATCATGACTCTCTAGAGTTTCTATACAAGCAATCTCAAAATTCTAATCTGCACATATTTCTTCCTGAATTAAAAAATCAGAGGAGTAAAAGAATGAAGGGTCGCTGGAAAGAACATCTTTATATATATCTTGATCACTTGAAGATTGGCAATGATGCTACAAATTATTATCAACTTTGTATGATGGAAGATCACTATCATCTTTTGAAGAATTATGCTCAAGTTCGGTGTCATCTAGGATAGAATCTGTGATCTTATCGTGGTGGTAAAAAAGGGTTTTCATTCAAAGCATCAAAGAGTTCATCATCCATAAACTTTGCATTGCCATAAGCACTTTCCAGATCTTGAATAAAACTCTCAAAGTGATCACGACAATCCTCAATCAAAAGCAAAGAAGGATAGGCTTCTCTATACTTATCAAAAATACTGAGTGAAAATATGTGAGAGAATAACTACAAGTAGGAGGAAAGCTTTCATACCAAAACCATGCTCTTTCTTCTAATGTGATCATGAACATCTTCATTAAACAATCTTCATGAAAATTAATCCTTAGCTTAGACACATGCATATGAAATCTTATTAAATGAAGTGTAACACCATCACGTTGTCCATCTCTGGATTTTGGCAAGTATGTTTTCCAATCTACCTAGCACATACGATTTGGAAAGCCTGGAACATAATCTCGATGCATAGGAGCATACCTTCTGGAGAACTCATTTTGATTTCTGGATCCTGCTGCCATTGGAGTCTTTCAATCAAGTTGGAGTCACCACGTGAATGTTTCAGCCTTCATATGTGTCCGACCGCTATCCACCATCATCAAATTAGATCTAAACTTTGATGATCTTTCTCAGGGAATTTGAAATTGTTTGTTCCCCGGCAAGGATGCCAAAATGTTATCCCCCACAATGTCCTAGGCTGAGAGGAATCGATGGAGGTAACCACAGACCAAGATTTTAGTTTGGTAGCTAGCCCTACCAAACCAGAGAGGGATATCTCTATGGAATTACAGCTAGCAGATGATTGAGATGTAAAGGATTTTAGGCTAGATAGCTAGGCTCAGGTGAGTTTTGGGAAATTTAGGGTTTTTGATGCTGGATAAGGGAGAAAAACCAAGTAGCTAGGTCAGAGGGTCAAAGGATTATAGCAGCAAAGATATGAAGGAGCAAGGTAGCAGCACTTTTGTGATGGATTTTAGGTTTTGTCGGTGTAGTATGGTGTTCAGAAAAAGCACGAATGTCTTAATGAGCATGAAACATGGACTCATTAAGCAAGAGAGAAAGTAACACAAAATATTTTTCCATCAAAACAGAGCTTAGTGAAAAGAATTATGTTTATAAACTGTAAGGAAAACTATTTGAAGAGTTGACGAATGGAAAGAGAAGATGAATACCATTCATATAAAGTAATAACAGAGGAAACACAACATCACAAACTTACTGCACATGAATTCCTAGATAATAGCTGCAAATTGTGTCCTTTGATTTCCAAAAATGTTAAATACATGCTACAATAGTTCTCTCCTCAAATTCTAGCCCTTTACACTCTGAAATTCATTAGATATATATAATAAGCTCATCCCTCCAATAAAGGAGTCGAGCTCAACCATCTCCCTAAAGATATAAACAGTTGCATTAAATTGGGCACTCCCTACTAGGAATAGGGACCAAATTTCTGAAAATAGGGGTCAAAGATTAACTTGTATGTATTGAATCGTGAAATCTATTACAAAACTTAAGGAGGTTTTTATATATTAGATTTTTTTGAGAGAAACCTCTCTCATTTTTTGCATATTCATCTCTGTCTCCTCGGAATATGTGCCACAACATCATGACTAAAACAAGAAATCATTAAATGTTTAAATATGTAAACCTAGGTTGTAAATATCCAGTCAAATATTCCAATCCACAACACCTGAGAAGAAATTGAAAGAGGTTTTGGATATTTGGTTTGTTCTTGACAAAACCCTCCTTGTGTTTCTTAAAATTATTTTCCAGCTATTAGAAAAGCATGTGGTGAGCACCAGTATTGCAGCAATAATGTTGCAACTCCTGGGGCTTCCTACTTTACTTTTATCAACCCGGTAGTTCGTAACAAACTTGGAAGTGACGGTGTTGTATGCACAAGTACTAGTTTTTACTGCAGGCTGTCACTTGGTCAACTGGCACAAGATCATTAGGAGATCAAGCCAACTTCTATGAATTCCATAAGAAGCTTTATATGTGATGAAAGAAAGAAAATCTTACTCTACAGAGGCTACTCTAATTGCAGAAAGAGAAGGAAGACTGAAATGTGAAGTAACCCTAACAAACCCTAATTAACCAACTAACCCTACTTTTGCAGAAAGAGAGATGAAAAACCATAAAATGAATGTATCTACCTACTTAGGAAGTAAAAAACATCTATTCATGCTATTTCTAGAAGGAAATGAGAAAAAAACATCTTTTTGGGTTTTTATGTATTTTATGTGAAATTGTCATGCATGTAATTTACTTGTTTGTGGATGTGGTAGCGATTAGGTGGAGATGGAGGGCGACTTTGGGATTTTCAGAGGTGCAGGAAGGTGTGGAGGGGTCCTAGAAGGCCTCTGGTAACTTTTTGGAGGCTTTCCCTGCAATCGGACTTCAAAAAGTCGCCTACAAGAAATTCTACAGGTGGCTGCAGGGGATCTACAGGAGGTCTACTGGAGGATCTACAGGAGGATGCTGTGGGCTATTTTAGAGATTTTAAAGGTGGGAAAATGGTTGGAAATGGTAGTTGAAGTCTAGAAGGATGTGTTAAGGTGTCTGAGGTTCGTCAAGGAGGATTAGGGAAGAGAATGATGGTTGGATTTGTTTAAGGGACAAGAGGAAAGTTTATGAGAAAAGTGCAGAAAATTAGGGCAGATTTATGAGGGGTTGTGAATGAATTTTGGAACATGTAGCAAAGAGAGATGGTGATGGTTGATTTATTGACTTATTGTGAGTAGAGATGTACTGCAATAGAGCTGCAAATCAAACTTTGAAACTGAGCAAGCAAAGAAACTAGATGCACCAAAAAACAGAATTGTATCTCATGTTACTAAATTCTTATCTAAGAAAGTAAAATGATAAACAATGCTATATGGAAAGGAAAGCATGGAAAGAGATTTATTGTAAAAACAAAAATGAGCATGGTAAAATGGATCTGAAGCAAAGCATTAAGCTCTAAATCAAACTATAACACTAGAAATTGCATGGAGAAGGCAAAACTGTGTTTTTGTGGCAGCAAGAGGGTCTTGACCTTAGCTCATGGTTCCAAAGGGAGGAAAGGAGGTCAAGGCTCTGTTGATGGCCTTTTTTTATATTTCTCCTAACACTATTTAACCTACTTCAGCAAACTGAGATGGAAACAGGTGTGTAAATCACCAAAAGCAACCTATTCTAACCAGGAAAGAAATCTATCTAACTGCAACTAATTCATAAACTGCAACAAAACATATAAATACAAAACAAGAGGTGTTGGGAAGCTTGGGTTGCGCCCCAACCCAAGAGCTTTAGCCCTCTGAGGTAACTCAATGCTGGCTCAAAAAATATTTCATCTTCATTATCAAAATAATAGTCACATTACATGAAACTATCCACAAAAGTAAGCTCGAAATGAGTTGAGCAAAAGCTACAACAAAAGTGTGAAAATTTGACTAACATCCAACAACCTAATGAGGCCCTAGGCCTCTCTACTTATACAATCGGAGCTCCCGACAGCTCCCCTAAAATCAAGGAGGCTTGGTTCCCAAGACTTGAGATAGACAACAGTTATTCTTCACTTGCTCGACTGCCTCTTTGATGCATTGATGTGGCTGCTTGTGCTCTGAGTTTTCCGTAGAAGGATTCAAAGGAGGGAGTCATAAATGAGGGGGACACCCTCCTAGAAATCATCTCCCTTGTCTTCTTTAAATATTTGGTGCCAAATGCTCATTAAACCTTTGACTTTGTCTGCAAAATTGACCAAAAATCTGCATTAAGCACACATTAGACTTCAAGGCATAATTACCAACCCAAATCACTCTATTAGCATAAATATAATAGAAAAATGCAATAAAATAATGATAATGGTGGATTAAACTAAGTTAGGAGGCAAAATGAGCCCTACTGAATGTGTTGCTCATCCTCTGAGCAACTAGTCCATGGCCTTGATGACCTTGATGGCCTCCCTGACATCCCATGCTTCTGATGTGAGATCCTCTTCTTTATCATGGAATCCTGCCTTTCTGTCCACCTCTTCCCACTGCTGTCTTTCTTCTTCTTCTTTTGTGCCCTCTAGCAGTCCTAGCAGCAGTGGGGGGCTCAATTTGAGGCCAATCCAATTGACCTTCAAACTCTGCATAGAGTGCTTGTACAGTGGCACTCTCCTGAATGCTTCTTTCATCCTGGTTGGGGAGTGATACTCCCTGATCTGCAAGTTGTGTGGCATTGTATTCCACCTTCTCATATAGGCATGAATGCAGTCATCTCCAAGCAATCTCTCCATGTCCTCAAAATGTGCAATGGCCTGAGCTTGATCATTAACATATTTAAGGGCAATTTGAGGATTATTTGCAAGCAACTGGTGGGTGCTAATGAGAGCCATAGGGTCTGATGGCTCTGCTCTAATCATTAGGGGTTCATTTTTCTCTTTTGCCATCAACTTTTTGATTTCTGTTTCCCTTTTCTCCTCATGATTCATCCATGAGGTGATGGCCATTAGCTGTAGGTCCCCTAGCCTAGCATTAGGATCCCATAGGTTCATATCGGTGAGGGCCATGTTATGCAAATAGAACTTTGCTATCTTTGCCTTGTCTTCTGCTGAACTTTGGTCACATAGGTCCATGAACTGTCTGTAATCTTGAAAAGGCATTGTGCCTCTCTGTGCCAAAGTCTTGATCTGAAACTGTAGCCACTAGTTTTTTAGATATACTCCATATGATTTTTCTGGTGTTCTGCACTATAGTGCCTCCATAGACCAGCTGGCCATGCATGCTAATTGTGTTTCCTTTTCTTGCAGCTGTCTTCTTAGCAGCTCATTTTCTGTTTCCAAGTGAGCTTTTTTGATTGCCTCTCTATGTCTCACAAAACTTAATTCCCTGCCCATCTCTCTAAGTTGGTTTTCCATGTGGCCAATATCCTCTACCCCCTTGGATTTGGTGATTTTTATCCATCTATGGCTCCTTATCCTTTCTTTCTCTAGCTCAAAGAAAAGTGGGATTGCAATTTTTTGTGGAATGATTTCCCCCCTCAAGAAGATTGTAGTAAGAGCCCAAACTAGGTTGGGGGTCAGGTTCTTGAGTCTCTGTTGTTTCCTCCTTCCCCTTTGGCTATTCTTCTACCCTTTTCTCAAGTTTTTCGGTCTCCTGTAGCTTAGTTAGGGTCTCCTGTAGAACAGTCTGTGCCTCCTGTAGAGCTATTTTTGAGTCCTGTAGTTGCACTCTTTCCTTCCAGGTGGAAGATCTGGGACTTCCTCTTTCATATGTGATGGGGGTTTTAGAGGGAGATTCTTCCCCTTTGACAGTGGGTGAATCTTCAATTACAATAGGCATTGTTGAAGATGGCTGTGGTTTTCATATTTTTATCCTTGTGCTTTTTTGAGCCCTGAAATACATTGATGTTCACCTCTTCCTCTTTTGCTTGGGTTTAACTGGGGTGCTGAGGGCAGCAAGAACAACTGCTGCCTCCCTTTCTAGGGTCTCAGGAGACACTTCTGTCTTTTCTGCCCCTTGTTCCTCTCCTTTTGTCTTCTCTACCTCTGCTGGTTTTGTTTCCTCTTGCTCTGTTTTGGTTTCTTCCTCCTCTGGTTTAGTTTCCTCCTTCTCTGTTTTGGTGTCTTCCTCCTCTGTTTATTCTTCAGTTTCCTCCCCTTCTTCCCCTTGCTGCTCTTCCCCCTCACTTTCAGAAGGACTGTGGTCATATGTGAGGGCCTTTATATCATATTCTCTTGTCATATTTTTGAAGATTTGCCATGCTATGGGGATTGTGAAGGTGTGGAGGGCTTCTTCCACTAATAGTTTAATTAGCCCATGGTAAGCCAACTGATCTGGACCTCTTGCCTTTAACTTAACGTTGGATTCTATCAGGGACTGCAGGAGAAAATAGGGGATGCTAAGTTTTTGGGGTGTGGGAGTGTCCATGCCATATCTCAACTCATGGAGAAATCTAAAATGGTAGCCATAAACTATGCTATACCTCCCTTCACAGGAAATATACTTGATGATTTGGTAACTGACCTCATCACAAGGGTAAGGTATGCTTGTTCTTCTAATGCCATTTTTGTCTTCTATAGGATGTTCATTTGGTTGGAAGAAGTTTTTTTTGGCAACTTGTCCCATTAGATTTTCATCTTTGCTCCAAGGTAATCCAAGGGGAAGGCTGGTCACTCTACTGATAAATTTTGGGGTGATTTCCATGGTAAGACCTCTGAAAGTAACAGTAGCATGGGTCTTTGAGCAAGGTACTAAAGAAAGGGAAAACTCTTGAGCCACTTCTTCATCAAAACCTCGAAAATTTTCGAAAAATGGCATCCAATTTGCTGTGGTGAAAATGGCTACCACCTCGGGATGTCCATGGAGCCTAACTGAAGTTGTGGGTTCCTTCTTCATGAATCCCCCTGTCATTTTTCTTATACCCCTTTGGAACACCCCGGGTAGAGATGGAGACAAAATTTTTGAAGAAACAGGAAACAGAGAAAAACTGTGTTTTTTTTAAGAAAACAAGCATAAATATTTTTATGGAATTCCTCTCCTTCTACAGGCTTAATTCCTCCATAAAATTGTATTATTTCTTGCACATATTAAAATTCAAGGTGGGTCTGTACAGAACCTACCTCTTCAAGCCAGAATTTGAGCAAAAACCCCATGTTTCCTCCTTAAAAACTACTTACTGCCCCTCCTGTAGAACTGGCTGTAGGTGCTCTTGTAGAACCTGTTACTGCTCCTGTAAGACTCCGATAGCAGAAGGATGGCTGAAATCGATAGAGAATTATGTTTTCAAGGCTATGTAGATGGTATAGAGCTTGCTGCAGCTAAGTGGACGAGGATGAAATGGAAGAAAAGGTGGTGAAGGAGTTTCGAGGAGGAGTACTTATATCTTCTTTGAGATATTTTCGGTAGTGGGGGGCACTAGAAAAAAGGTATGTTTCCATATTTGGACCATTGGTCCCCACTGCCTTATCATCATGGCTCTTCATGACTCTTTCCCGCAATCACTTCCCATCATTGCATCGGAGTTCATCAGAGTTTGTATAACCTCCACTACCTGTCCTTTGGATTTTTTGTGAGTTAACTAGGCACATGTGTGGTGGCATCTCCGGATGAGCGCAGTCAACTGGATGTGGGTGTCCAGTTAACTGGCCACCTTTTCTTGTTCAACCCTAACCATCTCATTCGCTTATGCATATTGTTGAATTACACAGAGATGAAACAGAGGAGAGGGTTAGACACATACTTGCAAGCTGAATGTTCGTGTTGTGGTGCATCTTGGTACCTTTCTTGTTGCATGCTCATATTTCAGTTGTTGCATACCTGTATCTCCTCAACTCTATGCTTTCTACTCCTTATTGTGTGGCTTGTTTGCTTTGTACAGGTATCCTCTGGCTGGATTTGATATTTAGGAGGCTGCCTCAACCTTCAAATTTGCACCCTCATGCTACTGATGTTAGATTTTAATGGGATAGTGACTTGTTTTGTCCATGTCTCCCAAATGGTATACTGGATTGACTTGAAATTTTCTAAGAATGTTTCTATCATCAATATGAACCTCCCACAGGAAAAGTTTGGTCAATGGATGCACGGATTTTGAGAAAAATTGAAAATGGATGAAGGTGATGGAGGTCGATTTCTTGGAAATCGTGCATTAGAATTGGCTGAAATTGATTGGGCATGTTAGCATCATCTATATGCATCTCCCCATGAAATAGTTTTTTAAATGGATGCACCAATATTGAGAAAATGCAAAAATGGCTGAAGGTGATGGAGGCCAATTTCTTGGTAACCGTGCACTAGAAGTTGCTAAAATTGTTTGAGCCTATTACCATCATCCATATGCAACTCCCCATGAAATGGTTTTTTAAATGGATGCATGGTTTTCAAGTTATGGAAAAAGAAAATTTTTGCTCTATGTATTTTTGCATCCTATAGTTTTTTGGACAACAAGGAAAATGAGCTTGGGGTGTGATGCAGGCTTGAAAATGATGGAAGAGAGGTTTGAAGACTGCAGGAGGATTTATAAATCTTGTATGAAGCTTCCTTGTTCCCCAAACTGCCTTTAAAATCCATTTCTAGCTCTCTATAATTTCTACAGGAGCCTCCTGTAGAAAACATAGGGCCTCTTGTAGAAAACAGTTTTCGAAAAAGAAGCACAGTGAGGTGAAAATAATGTCAAGAATGATGGAGAAAGGTGATGGAAGGTTGGATAGGTGCTTTAATTGGTTTCAAAGCTCCCTTGGCACCTGTTGCTTCTTCCTATAGTCCTCTTGCACCCGCAATACAACTGGAAATTCATTTTTCTTTTTCTTTTTCTCTATTTTTTTGTTTTGTATTTTTTTTTTAAACAACTAGGGCACCTCAGAGAGATTTTCACCCTAATTGCCTGCCCTGGGCGCTTCCAAGGGAGTTTTTCACCCAGGGATCTTATTCTTTTTCCTCTTTTTCTTCTTTCCAACCCATTGACCGCCTCATGGAGGTTTTCAATCAATGAGCCAATCTAAGGCGCCTCCAAGGAGGTTTTCACCTTAGATTTTTATTTTTTCTCTTATTTTTCATTTTTTTTTCTCTCTACCCTACCCTACTTGAAAAACAAAATCATTTTCAAGTATAAGAATACTTCCAATGGAGCCATGTGCACATCGAGATGATAGACAAAATGATGTGGAGGCTGGAAATGTATGCTTTGACATATATCCGGATTTCAGAGACCAAATGATTTGACTTTGAAGGGATCAAGCATAGTTGAGGAAGAGAGTGATGCTGCAACTTAGTGACTGTCTGGAACCATATCTCAATATAGTTGTGATGTCCTTGGCCCTTCTGTTGATCTGGATCATTCTTCATGTCTTCTTCTACCATGACCTTCATATCTTCCTCTTTTTGTTGATTTTTCTCTTGAATACATGGAGGATTTGATGGTAACCATGAGGGAGCTCTCTCGATCTCTGATTTTAATATCTTCTCTTAATCAAGTGCAGCCCATGGCTCTTTGATCTTCTCTTTTAAATCTTCTTCTGTTGGATGTGGTCCTTCAATGATATCAATATAATCTCTTTTTTGCAACACTCTTCCTGAGTGTTAGGCCCCTATACTACTAGTGTAACCCCTTATTGTTATTAGTACAACCCCCTTATTATATTGTTGTACCCATGTAGTCCCCATATTGTTACTATTGTGCCCCATAGAAGCCCACTATTGTTATTGTTGTGCCCTTAAATTATTATTGTTATGTCGGCTCTGATTATATTATGACCCTTTAGACTCCTATATATAGAAAGGAGGTCTTTTCATTTGTATCATCCAAGAATTGTTCTTTTGTGTAATATAAATGAGGTTGTCCCCTCGAAGAGGCTGAATTCTAAGGTGTTCAACTATCTTTTCTATCTTTTTGTGAGCTGGTTCCATAACATTTGGTATCAAAGCTTTGGATTCTAGGGTTCCGCTGCTCCAAACACGCCATCGTGGAATTTGTGCTATAACTTTTTTTTTTTCTGCGATGTTTCAGATGCTAAAAAAAAAACTCATTTGGGCCAAAATCATTATGAATGGCAGGTCCGAATTTCAGAGCTTTTCGCGCTATATTTGTGGAGATATGATCTGAGGAAGTTGGTATTTTTGCAGACTCCCGAATTACATTCCAAAAAGGTGACCTGGGGAAAATAGTCATAACTTTTGTTTTGAGCATCAGATTGAAATTTCGTAAGAATTTGTAGAAAGAGGACGGACTGTAGTTTCCTGTGTAAATTTTTCAGATCCTAAGGTTAAAACAGTGACATGTGGCACTTCCTACAAGTTCACTCTTCTTAAAAGGTATATAATCAGGTCATCTTGGGAGATTGTGCATAACTCTTTCTTGGAGAATCTAAATTCGATCAGACTGGTGGCATTGGAAAGAGCACATAGAGGGCTACTTTAGGTCACAATTTTAGAACTGAAAAAACCGAAATTACAGATTTATAGTCATTTCAATATCAAGCTCCTAAAATCAAGAAAAGGTGATATGAGAAGGCTTGATGGCAAGGATCCGGTAAATTGGATACTTCAGATGGAGCAATATTTTGATCTACATGGTGTACCGCTGTTACAAAAGGTATGTATTGCATCTTCATATTTAGAACCAGATCAATTTTTATGGTATAAAGGGCTTTGTTCTCATAAACAACTTGTTACGTGGTCAATTTTCACGGAGGAAATGATAGCACATTGTGAGGATACAAAGAGAAACACCTTATTTAGACCAACACCACAACAATTGGAAAGAGTAAAAGGGCTTTGCTACATAGTGGAAAGTAAAATTATGGCAACCAGGAAGCATGCCGCTCACAACTATAAATATGGAAGTGTTTTTTCCCCTAGCCTTCCACAACCTATAAGGTTGACACCACAACAATTGGAAGAAAAAAGAGCAAAAGGGCTTTGTTACAGTTGTGATAGCAAATACACTAAAGGTCATAAGTGTGCTGAGAAGAAATTATTCTACATAGATTGTGAAGAGGAAGAAGAAAAGGAGCAAGAAAGGTAAAAAGAAGAGGATATACGCTAGGACCCAACCCCAGAGAAAGAAGAAATGAATGAAACCATATCTTGTAAAGCATTGGCAAGAATTACCACTCCTCAAACTCTCAAGATAGAAGGACATATCAAGAAGAAAAAGGTGCAAGAAGTGAAAGATCACATAGAGAAAGAAGAAATGAATCCAACCATATCTTGTAATTCATTGGTCGAAATTACCACTCCTCAAACTATCAAGATAGAAGGACATATCAAGAATAAAAATGTTCAAGCAGTGAAAGATCACATCAAGCATCAACAAAAAGTTCTCCAACTTTTAAAGGATAACGCCACTTTGGTGCAAAATCGAATGAAACAACAGGTAGATCAACATCGTAGTGAAAAATATTTTGATGTAGGTGATTGGGTATTTTTACTGCTACATCTCAAGCAAGCTATTTATGAGAAGGAAATGTTGGCAATACTACATGCACTTAAGAAATGACAACTTTACCGAATGGGAAGACACTTCAAGGTAAAAATGGATCATGATAGTCTTAAATACTTTTTAGAACAACTATTATCTTTAGAAGAACAAAAAAAATGTGTCACAAATATGTTGGGTTATGACTTTGACATCATCTATAGAAAATGGAAGTAAAATTTTGTTGTAGATGCACTCTCAAGAAAGGATGAGGATGTGGAAGCATTGTTTTGTGCTATTTCCATTATCCAACCAGATTGGATAAATGAAGCAAGGGATGAACGGAAGAAGGACGAAGAAGTATGGCCACTTATTCAAAAGTTGCAAAAGATCCCAATTCAAACAATATTGCCATAAATTGAAGAGGAAGGAAAAATCATATTGGAACCTGGAGCAGTCACAGAAAGAAGAACCTGACAACTACGAAATCGATCAATTTCAGAGTATCTCATCAAGTGAAAGAACTTACCCACTAAAGATTCCACATGGGAGGACAATAATTTTATACATAAGCATCAAGAACTACTCAAGCATTGAGGACAACACTTTTTGAAGGAGAGGGGCATGTTAGGCCCCTATACTGCTAGTGTAACCCCTTATTGTTATTAGTACAACCCCCTTATTATATTGTTGTACCCATGTAGTCCCCATATTGTTACTATTGTGCCCCATAGAAGCCCACTATTGTTATTATTGTGCCCTTACATTATTATTGTTATGTCGGATCTGATTATATTATGACCCCTTAGACTCCTATATATAGAAAGGAGGTATTTTCATTTCTATCATCCAAGAATTGTTCTTTTGTGTAATGTAAAGGAGGTTGCCCCCTCGAAGAGGCTGAATTCTAAGGCATTCAACTATCTTTTCTATCTTTTTGTGAGCTGGCTTCATAACACTGACTTATTGTGAATATCATTGAGCTCAAGAGGAGTTGTTTGGAAGTGTGGTACCTCAACATTGTAATTGGGTTGAGCTACTTCAATGTGCAGGTTTGGAAATGGTGGTACGGGTAGTTGAGTGGGAGTGTATATTTGAGATGGATGTGGATGGAGTTATGGTTGGGTAGGTGGCGGAGGCAGAAGAGCGGGAAGAGAGATGTATTGGGGCCTCCACCCCTAATGAGATGCATTCCACTGAAGTTGTGGCTGAGTATAGGGTTGAAATGAATGGGTGGCTGGTTGGGCATGATATGGAGATGTGAATGACCAAGGAGGAGGTGTGGACTAGGAAGGATGAGCAGGGGGGCCCAAGAAGGTATGGATGTGACTTGGTTGGGGTTGTAGTATGCCTGAGATGTCCCTTGCATCCCCTATTGGTATGGTCTAGGTCCATGTGGCCCCCTTTGGTTTATGTAATAGATCTGTTTAGTGACTCCTATGGCCCCTTGGTATACAACTTTAAGTCCGGGCAAGGAAGGGCACTTATCTGTAGAATGATCTTGTTCGCAGACTGAACAAACCCTTATAGAGTTCAATGGGCATTCATTCCTAGGATGCCTCTTGGTGCATCTAGGGCAAAAAATGGCCAAAACCCTCTCTGCTTCCTCTTGTTTCCTTTTGATATGTAAGGCATCCATTTTCATGGAAAGAATCTGCAACATCTCACTCTTGAGGTCTTCCACCATGCTTCCAATTTCACCTTTAATGGATGAATTGGAAGAAAAGGTACTGCTCCCAAAATTTTTGTTTTCAACCATTGGCTCCAGAGGAACGTTTTCTTCTTATTCTTCCCCTATAGGTTCTTCAAATATGTCTAGCTGTTACTTAAGGGTTTTTCTTGATTGCAGTCACCAAAGAAGAGATAAGGATGGCTGTGTGAAGTAGTAGGGGTGTTGGGCAAACATTTTCCTAAATTATCTCTATTCCTACGAGGCATGAAAGGAAATCTCTTTTTGGGTGATTTTTGTTTTTTTTTTTTTTTTCCTGCTTGTACTTGCGAAACTGAAATTGATTGAACAAACAAATTGAAACTAACTGAAATGAACTTACTGAAATGGAAATTGTAGAAATGAAAGCAAGGAAACGACTAATCTACTTTCGCTGGAATGAAAATTGCAGAATTGAAATGGAAGCAAGGAAATGACTAATCTACTTTTGCTGAAATTGAATTTGCAGAATTGAAATGAAAGTAAGGAAATGGCTAATCTACTTTTGCTGGAATAGAAATTGCAGAATTGAAATGGAAGCAAGGAAATGACTAATCTACTTTTGCTAAAATGGAAATTGCAGAATTGAAATGGAAGTAAGGAAATGACTAATTTACTTTTGTTGAGATGAATTACTTAGTAGAAGGTTGCAGTAGAAAATAGAAGAAAAGCAATAATCACAAAATACTCTAATGCTTCCTCGGCAACGGCGCCAAAAAGTGGTGAGCACCAGTATTGCAGCAATAATGTTGCAACTCATGGGGCTTCCTAATTTACTTTTATCAACCTGGTAGTTCGTAACGAACTTGGAAGCGACGGTGCTGTATGCACAAGTACTAGTTCTTACTGCAGGCTATCACTTGGTCAGCTGGCGCAAGATCACTAAGAGCTCAAGCCAACTTCTATGAATTCTAGAAGAAGCTTTATATGTGATGAAAAAAAGAAATGCTTACTCTATAGAGGCTACTCTACTTGTAGAAAGAGAAGGAAGACTAAAATATGAAGTAACCCTAGCGAACCCTAATTAACCAACTAACCCTACTTTTGCAGAAAGATTGATTAAAAACCATAAAATGAATGCCATTACCTACTTAGGAAGTAAACAACATCTATTCAAGATATTTATAGAAGGAAATGAGAAAAAAACATCTTTTTGGGTTTTTATCTATTTTATGTGAAATTGTCATGCATGTAATTTATTTGTTTGTGAATGTGGCGGTGATTAGGTGGCGATGGAGGGAAACTTTGGGATTTGCAAAGGTGTAGGAAGGTGTGGAGGGGTCCTAGGAGGCCTCTGGTAACCTTCTGGAGGCCTTCCCTACAATCGGACTTCAAAAGGTCACCTACAAGAAATTCTACAGGAGGCTGCAGAGAATCTACAGGAGGTCTACAGGAGGATCTACAGGAGGATGCCGCAGGCTATTTTAGAGATTTTAAAGGTGGGAAAATGGTTGGAAAGGGTAACTGAAGGCTAGAAGGATGTGTTAAGGTGTCTTAGGTTCATCAAGGAGGATTAGGGAAGAGAATTATGGTTGGATTTGTTCAAGGGACGAGAGGAAAGTTTATGAGAAAAGTGCAGAAAATTAGGGCAGATTTATGAGGGGCTTTGAATGACTTGTGGAACATGTAGCAAAGAGAGATGGTGATGGTTGATTTATTGACTTATTATGAGAAGAGATGTACTGCAAGAGAGCTGCAAATCAAACTCTAAAACTGAGCAAGCAAAGAAACTAGCTGCACCAAAGAACAGAACTGTATCTCATGTTAACCTAAATTCTGATCTAGGAAAATAAAATGCTAAAAAATGCTATATGGAAAGGAAAGCATGGAAAGAGATTTATTGTAGAAACAAAAATGAAAATGGAAAAATGGATTTGAAGTAAAGAATTAAGCTCTAAATCAAACTATAACACCGGAAATTGCATGGAGAAGGAAAAACTGTGTTTTTGTGGTAGCAAGAGGGTCTTGACCTCAGCTCATGGTCCCTGATCTGAAAATCCACTCTTGAGTGACCTCAGTTAATTAATTATTGAATGAAGGTATTACAAACTCTTGTGCTGGTGTGTGTCTATGTTATTTTAGGCAACGGATCGATTAGATTGCAAAATACACAGACACTGGAAAATTGAAAACAGTAAGAGAAACACAGTAAGCAAAGAAAAGAACACAACAAATTAATAAGGAGTTCACCCTATCCTCCAGGGCTACATCTCCAGTCTAGCTTTCAGTGGTGGCCTTCTTTTATTATGCCTTTAAAGCAGATAATTACAATGAGGAGCTCAAAATGAGTCTCCTGAAACAAAATTGCTTGGCAGGATGGTTCTTGGATTCCCCAAGCCACTAGAGTGCACAGACTCTTTTCCTTACCAGCTCTGGACCTCTCTGGTCTTCAATGGGAGGACCCCAATGTGGTGCTCAGTTCTCCAACAGATCCTCTCAGGGATGGCTTGATGCTACCATACGCTGCAGGTCCGCTCGGCTCTCTGTCTTTCTGCTCTTTGTTGCACTGTCTCTGTGTTCTCTATCTTCGTCTTCTTCTTTCTCTAGTCTCCATTTTCCTTGTGTTATGTTCTATCTGTTCATGGCTTTAAAGCTAGTCCCTTTCATGACTGTTCGTTTCCTCTTCTGCCCCCATCGAATCGCCTGCTACTGCTCGCTTGGAGTTCCTTGTCTCGGCGTCATCATCAATGGCTCACAGGGAGTGGCCACTTGTCTCCTACGAACTACATTAGCTTTTCTTTGTCAGTTCGGTTCTTTGGTTATGTCGGGAAATGACTAGTCCACCACCTCAGTGGTCAAATCAGACCTCAAATCCTTATACATCGCGGCTTAATCCCCTGTTAAATCTAGTTCCCCCATCAGGTGCGATCTCAGCCGTTAGATCTGGAGCCCCCAGATTCGACGCCATTCACTCATTTCGCACGGTTGACTTGCTCGACTGTTAGGGCGTGATGAGTGGTAGTTTTCTCTCTCCTCCACCTGCCATGCATTGGGCACTGAGTGGAATTGCTCACTTTTCTTCAATTCCGCTTACCGCCCAAGGGTGCCCCCAATAAATATTGCTGGTTTTGGAGCGCAGGTCCTGCCTTTAGCCTTTAGCACTTTCCCCATGGTTTTCCTGGCTTCCATGCAACCGAGCGCTTCGAGGATTTCCTTTTCGAGGGGTTTTTCCCAGCGAATCTTGCATTAGAAACTACCTCCTTTTCCCGATTCGGGCTTCCCAGGTGCTAGTTCACCTCCTCCGCAGTCTCCATGGGCCTCAGTTAGCGCGCTTTGACCGAGCTCCTCGTCGTTCCTCACTGGTTGCCAACTGCCACTATTCAGAGGTCTTCCTGATCGCTCTGTGCTCTTGAATTCGAAGTTTTTTTCTAATTTGATACAGTCATGGCTCTCTAATTATTTTCATGGATCTAATTTGGATCACAACCTTCCCACTGAAAAAGCTTTTGGACCTCCAAAAGTTGGTTTTCAATTGTCGACTAAGTGAGGGTACAACTGTCTCACTTGTCTAATCTCTATCCACTTTGCGCTACTCGGCTTTGAACCTTTGAGCCTAATTCTGAGTTACTCAACATCTCCTCTGCGCGTTGTCCTCACCTTCCTATCCATAACTGTGTCCTCCTGCAATTCATTAAGATATTCAGGTAGCAAGTCATCAATAGAAGGCAACTGACTCTTCTCTTTAAGATCGTCAATTAGAGAAGGTTTAAACAACCTCAAGCAATCGGAATTTACCACTGAGTAGATGTGCATGTAAGCTGGTAGATCAAGGCGAAAAGCATTTTCACCATTCTTCTCAAGTATCTTGAAAGGTCCATACCTAATAGGCTTTAGTTTCTTCCCTTCACCTTGCATCCTGTCCTTGCTGATGTACAACCAAACTTGGTCACCAACTTGAAAACTATGCTCCATCTGATGCTTGTCATGCCTTGCCTTGTATTTGGCTTGGATCTTTTCCAGCTGTTCCTGTACTACCTAGTGGATCTCCTGGATTTGTTCAATGAACCTAGTTGCCTTGTCCACATCACTGTGTCCCTCAACTATGGTATCTTTACCAAAGACAAAATCCAAAGGAGACCTTGGCGTGAAACCAAAACAAGTCTCAAAAGGAGATCTCTGTGTAGAAGAATTTTTGCTCTGTTGTAAGCATGTTGCACGTAACACAAATGTTCATCCCAAAGCTTAGGATGTTTGCTGCAATATCCTCTGAGTAACTGGATCACTGTCCTGTTAACTACTTCTGTCTGGCCATCAGTTTGTGGATGAAAGGTTGTGCTTTTCTTCAGTTTGGTGTCCATCAGTTCCCACAAACTTGACCAAAACTTCCCCACAAATCAGGTGTCTCAATCAGATACAATGGAAGTGGGTAATCCAAAATGAACCCATACATGTTCAAAGAACAGTTTTGCAGTTTGTTCAGCTGTAATCTTCTTATTACAAGGTATTAAAATACACATTTTTCCGAATCTATCCACAACAACATACAGATAATCATGACCTCTCCTAGATTTAGGCAGTCCTCCAAAAAAATCCATGGAAACACTTTCCCAAGGGTGAGAAGGAACTGGTAATGGAGTGTACAAGCCTAGTTTTCTATTGCTGGGTTTTCTTTTAGCACACATAGTACAGCCTCTTACATATCTAGAAGCTGTCTCATTCATTTTTGGCCAATAACAAAATCTTTGCAGTTGTGCAACCGTTTTACTTACCCCAAAGTGACATGATATCAGAGAAGTGTGTGCTTCTCTAATTAGCTTTACTCTCTTAGTTTGTGGAATGCATAACTTCCCATAATGGTATAAGAGTCGGTCCTTCACATGATAGTCCAATTATTCTACTCTTTTGCCTTGATTTAAAGTTGCATATACATCTTTAAAGTCTATATCTTGAGCATATTGTTCAATGTAGCTTTCATGTAACACAGAATTATGCTTAAGTATAGTAGATGCACTTATAATGGGTCTAGATAACATGTCTGCAACTTTATTGTGTATGCCCTTTTTATATCTGATGACTAAATGAAAATGTTGTAGAAAACCCATCCATCTGTAGTGTCTTGATTGCTGCAACTTAGTTTGGGAGTGTAGATATTGAAGTGGTTGATGATCAGTATGTATTACTGTCTCTTTTCCCATTAAGTAATGTTTCCACTTTTTCACACTCTGCACTAATGCATACAATTCTTTATCATATGTAGGATAGTTAACTATTGTAGAATTAAATGTCTCAGAATGATAACAAATGGGTTTAGCGTGCTGTGTCAAAACTGCCCCCATGGCATAGTCACTGGCATTTTTTTGGATCTCAAATGGTCTTTGAAGATCAGGTAGTGCTAGCACAAGTGCTGTACTAATCTTTTCTTTCAAGGTGTCGAAGGGTTTCTGATGTTTGCCTCCCCATTGAAACACCTTGTTCAATCCTGTAAAAGCATGTAAGGGAGCTATTATTGAGGAAAAGTTAGAAATGAAATTCCTCCAATATTGTGCTACCCCTAAGAAGCTTCTCACTTTTGTAGTATACTTGGGTTTAGGCCAGTTCATAATGACTGCCACCTTAGAGGGATCTATCTTCAATTCACCACCCCCTACTATATGACCCAAACAATTCAGAGATGTTTTGCCAAATTCACATTTTGAGAGTTTAACATGAAGTTTTTCTCTTTTCAAAACATCTAATGTCTGCTTAACATGCTTTAAGTGTTCTACCCACGTTTTAATAAAAATTAGAATGTCATCCAGATACATAATAACAAAATCATCAAGAAAAGGTCTGAGTACATCATTCATTAATCTCATGAAAGTAGCGGGAGAATTAGTTAAGCCAAAAGGCATAACCAACCACTCATACAATCCCTGCTTTGTTTTGAAAGCAGTCTCCCATGCATCTTGTTCTGCAACTCTAACCTGATGGTATCCACTGTGCAAGTCTAGCTTGGAAAAATAAACAGTGTCTTTCAATTGATCCAAAAGGTCATCTATGTGAGGAAGGGGATAACGATTTTTTATTGTTATCTTATTCAGTGCTCAGTAATCAATCCACATTCTCCATGAGCCATCTTTCTTTCTCACCAAAACGATTGGTGACCCACATGGTGATGTGCTAGGCCTGATAAACCCTTTCTCGAGCAACTCCTGCACCTGCTCTTGATTTCAACATTCTCTAAAGCAGACAACCTGTACATTCCAATGTTAGGCAAATGGGCATCTTGCTGCAAAATAATATCATGTACTATTTCCCTTCTGGGTGGCAGACCTTTAGGTTCTTGAAACAAGATATCATACTCTGAAACAACCTTTCCTAAATCAGCTTGCTGCTCAGCATTACAGTCCTCAAATACATTGGTTTTATCAAGTTTATTTTCCTTTACAACCATCAGTAATAATTGTTTACATGAATTTATCATTCATTTCATCTGCCCTAATTTTATGAGAGTATAATTATTCTTGAGCTTATGATCTCTTACAAAGTATTTAATTCCATATTTAACAAGTAGATACTTGTTCTCAGCTCTATAGAAAATAGCTTTTTTGTCATACAAGTAAGGACTTCCTAAAACAATTCCACATATATGCAAAGGAATTATGTCTAACTCAACCTCATCTACAAATGCTGACCCAAAAGAAAACTTAAGTTTGCACTGTCTAGTCACTTGTAGTTGTGCTTTATCATTCAACCATCCTAATGGGTATGGTTTCTTGTGAGGTGTAGTTACTAATCCCAACTTCTTTACAATTGCTTTAGAAATTAAATTTACTTGTGAGCCACTATCAAACAAAGTATCAATTTTTTAATGTTTGGAAATAACTCGAATATGGAAAAGCTCATGTCTTTTTCTCTCATTTTCTTTATCAATAATAGATTGAGCAGAATTACTAATAGATGCTTCAGAATTCTTATATTTTATACCTGTGGCTGCAATAGTTGTTTCATCTCCCGAGTCTAACCCCAAATCCTTCTGAATAGCTACAACAGTCTTCTTCTTCTTGCCCTTGAACTTCTTAGGTCTCAGCTCTAGATTCAGAATCCAACAATGCTCATCATCATGCCCATCCTTTTTACAGTAAGTGCATGAAGCTTTTCTATTTTGTGCAGTGTTAGCCTTGCTTTCCATTTCTGCTTTCTTTTCTCCTTATTCTTGCTTGCAGTGGGTTGGGATGGTCCCCCAACTTCTAGATTTCCATTCTTTCCTCTAGCTTCTAGATGAGTAGCTTGTACAGATACCTCATCTATACTAGTGGAATTAAACATGAGGATGGTGTGCCTCATGTAGCTATATAGACCACCAATGTAATTCAAAAGAGTTTTAGGTGAGTCTAATGAGATTCCTGGAATCAATGCTTTCTTTCTAAATTCTTGAGTATACCCTTGCACACTTTTCCCTTTCAACTGTCGAAGAGTTTGCCAACTCATCATGGCTTGTTGCATGTAGGCCAATGGATAGAACTGCTTTTTGATTGCAGAAACAAATTCACTCCAGACAGAGATAGTCTTACCATGTCTCTTCAGGTCAGCTTGGGTCCTGCCTTCCCACCAAACCAAGGCAGTGCCTCTAAGGCGTAGGCTTGCCAGCTGAATCTTGCTCTTGTCTGAATCAATACTCTGCACTCTGCAATAAACATCAATTTGTCTAATCCAATTGTCCAACTTTTCTGCATTCAACTCTCCATCATATATAGGCAAATCAAATTTAACATCTAGCTTAATCAAATATTCCTTCTTGTTATGTACAGGGCTATTAGGAGGTGTGAGAAAGCTTTCCTCTTTCCCTTTGCCCTTTGAGTGGTCATGGAAATGTGACTCATCTTCTCTTTTGTCTTGTTTAGAGCTTGATGAATCTTCATCTTTGTGTTTTCTAAAGTCCCTATACATTTTTTCTACCATGGACTTTATGGCTAGGAAACTTTCTATGAATTGAGGGTCTGGCCCCACAGAACCTTCTTCTGACATTGTCTTCCGAGGATAGACTCTCCCAATTTCAAGATTAGTTTCGACCAACTCTCCTTCTCCTAATTTGAGCTTTGATCTAGTTAGCATTCAACAGCTAAACCAACACAAGCTTGTCTAACCTTAACAGCCTAGAGCTCTGATACCACGTGATTTCAAAATCCACTCTTGAGTGACCTTAGTTAATGAATTATTGAATGAAGGTATTACAGACTCCTGTGTTGGTGTGTGTCTATGTTATTTTAGGCAACAGATTGATCAGATTGCAAAATACACAGACACTGGAAAATGGAAAACAGTAAGAGAAACATAGTAAGAAAAGAAAAGAACACAACAAATTAATAAGGAGTTCACCCTATCCTCCAGGGCTACGTCTCCTGTCTAGATTTCAGTGGTGGCCTTCTTTTATTGTGTCTTTAAAGCAAAGAATTTACAATGAGGAGATCAAACTGAGTCTTCTGAAACAAAATTACTTTTTAGGGTGGTTCTTGGATTCCCCAAGCCACTAGAGTGCATAGACTCTCTTCCTTACCAGATCTGGACCTCTCTGGTCTTCAATGGGAGGAGCCCAATGTGGTGCTTAGTTCCCCGACAGATCCTCTCAGGGATGGCTCGATGCTACCTTATGCTGCAGGTCAACTCAGCTCTCTGTCTTTCTGCTCTTTGCTGCACTGTCTCTTTGTTCTCTGTCTTCATGTTCTTCTTTCTCCGATCTCCATTCTCCTTGTGTTCTATTCTATCTGTTCATGGCTTTAAAGCCAGTTGCTCTCATGACTACTCGTTTCTTCTTCCGCCCCCGTCGAATCGCCTGCTGTTGCTCGCTTGGAGTTCCCTGTCTCGGCATTATCATCAATGGCTCACAAGGAGTGGCCACTTTTCCTCCTACAAATTGCGCCAGGTTTTCCTCGTTGGTTCAGTTCTTTGGTTACGTCAGGAAACAACTCGTTCGCCACCTCAACGGTCAAATTGGACCTCAAATCCTTATACATTGCGGCTTAATCCCCTGTTAAATCTGGTTCCCCCTTCGAGTATGATCTTAGCTCTTAGATCTGGAGCCCCCAGATCCGACGCCATTCCCTCATTTCACGCAGTTGACTTGCTCGACTGTTAGTGTGCGATGAGCGATAGTTTTCTCTCTCCTCCGTCTACCATGCGTCGGGCGCTGAGTCGAATCTCTCACTTTTCTTCAATTCCGCTTACCGCCCAAGGGTGCCCCCAATAAATACTACTGGTTTTGGAATGCGGGTCTCGCCTTTAGCCTTTAGCACTTTCCCCACGGTTTTCCTGGCTTCCATGTGACCGAGCACTTTGGGGCTTTCCTTCTCGAGGGGTTTTGCCCAGCGATGCATGATTAGCGCTAATTGTGCATCAGAAACTACCTCCTTTTCCCGATCCGGGCTTCCCAGGTGCTAGTTTCGCCTCCTACACGGTCTCCATGGGCCTCGGTCAGTGCGCTTTGACCAAGGTCCTCATCGTTCCTCGCTATCTGCAAACTGCCACTGTTCAGAGGTCTTTCTGATCTTTCTGTGTTCTTGAATTCAAAGTTTTGTCCTAATTTGATACAACCATGGCTCTCTGAATATTTTCATGGATCCAATTCGAATCAATCCCAAAGGGAGGAAAGGAGGTCAAGGCTCTGTTTATGGCCTTTTTATATCTTTCTCCTAACACTATTTAACCTACTTCAGCAAACTGAGATGGAAACAGCTATGTAAATCACCAAAAGCAACCTATTCTAACCAGGAAAGAAATCTATCTAATTGCAACTAATTCATAAACTTCAACAAAACATATAAATACAAAACAAGAGGTACTGGGTAGCTTGGGTTGGGCCCTAAACCAAGAGCTTTAGCCCTCTGAGGTAACTCAGTGCTGGCTCAGAAAAGATTTCATCTTCATTATCAAAATAATAGTCACATTACATGAAACTGTCCACAAAAGTAAGCTCAAAATGAGCTGAGCAAAAGCTGCAACAAAAGTGCGAAAATTTGACTAACATCCAACAAACTAATGAGGCCCTAGGCCTATCTACTTATACAACTAGAGCTCTCGACAGCTCCCCTAAAATCAAGGAGGCTTGGCTCCCAAGACTTGAGATAGACAATAATTATTCTTCACTTGCTCAGCTGCCTCTTTGATGCATTGATGTGGTTGCTTGTGCTCCGAGCTTTCTGAAGGAGGATTTGAAGGAGGGAGTCATAAATGAGGGGGACACCCTCCTACAAATCCTCTCCCTTGTCTTCTTCGAATATTTGCTGCCAAATGCTCATTAAACCTTTGACTTTGTCTCCAAAATTGACCAAAAATCTGCATTAAGCACACATTAGAATTCAAAGCATAATGACCAACCCAACTCACTCTATTAGCATAAATATAATAAAAACATGCAATAAACTAATGAGAATGGTGGATTAAGCTAATTTGGGAGGCAAAATGAGGCCATATAATTACCCATTTCTGGGGCTCATCGGCACGGCAAAAAAAATCACTAAAACAGTAAAACAAATTCAAATTTTGCATTTTTGAACATAAGCCTTAAATCTCACTACATATATCCCACATCATAACACCTTTGCATAAATTGAAGGAATTTTTTTGTTCCTTGATCTGTTATTGATAAAAACCTCTTTCACTTTTGTAAAATTCATTTCCATTACTTCAAAAATTGATTTTGAAGTAAAACTATCCCTGTGTGCAGCAAATGACCTCAAAATACCCATGAGATTTTCTGATGATACTTTTGATGATGACCATGACCTTAGGCTTGTGATGAGAGTAGCATATACATTATACATTTAGACATTGACTCAAGACCCTTTTCCAACCAAGAGAGATGTCAAATTTAATTTGAAAATATTATAATTTGACCTAAGACCATAACCAATAGTGAAAAGAGTAATTTTGATCACTGGTGACTGACATGACTGACAGGCACTAACATTGGCTCCAGCTGGGGATGACAGCTCCTTTATTAGGTTTCAAGAAGACTGTATACCAGGTAGCCTTGTTCATTCGGCAATGGAGTCTCTGTAGCTACAATCTTCAAACTGACTCAAACTAAACTAAAAGCTGAACTGTACACCATCAGCTGCAAACTTTACTGGAAATTGACACTGAAAAATATGCTCATAATGTTGAGCGTATTCATCACACCTTATATATTCTATCTGATCCATAACCTACTCACTCAAGTGATGCAAAATTTCCAATGAAGCTTAAAAAGGAGATGATCATTCACTGAAATTCTACTCACATCCTCTGTAAGCAAACAGAAAGATATGAAGGAGAAAGGTAGAAACACTTTTGTGAGGGATTTTAGGTTTTGTCGGTGTAGTTTGGTGTTCAGAAGAAGCATAAATGTCTTAATGAGCATGAAACATGAATTCATTAAGCAAGAGGGAAAGTAACACATAATAATTTTCCATCAAAACAGAGCTTAGTGAAAAGAATTATGTTTATAAAATGTAAGGAAAAATATTTGAAGATTTGATGAATGGAAAGAGAAGATTAATATCATTCACATAAAGAAATAACAAAGGAAAAACAACATCACAAACTTACTGCACATGAATTCCTAGATAATAGTTGCAAATTGTGTCCTTTGAATTCAAAAAATGTCAAATACATGCTACAATAGTTCTATCCTCAAATATAAAACCCTTTACACTATTAAATTCATGAAATAAATACAATAAGCTCATCCCTGGACTAAGGGAGTGGAGCTCAAACATCTCCCTAACAATAAAACAATTGCATTAAATTGGGCACTCCCTGCTACGAATAGGGACCAAATTTCTGAAATTAGGGGTCAAGGATTAACTCGTATCTGTTGAATATTGACATATATTACAGAATGGAAGGAATTTTTTGTAGATTAGCTTGTTTTTTAGAGAAACCTCTCTCATTTTTCACCGATTCATCTCCATCTCCTCGGAATATGTGCCACAACATCATGACTAAAACAAGAAATCATTAAATGTTTAAATCTGTAAAACTAGGCTATAAAGATCCAGTCAAATATTCCAATCCACAACACCTGTGAAGAAACTGAAAGAGTTTTTTGATATCTGGCTCCTTTGTGAAAACACCCTCCTTGGGTTTCATAAATTTATTTTCCAGCTGATAGAAAAGCGCACCACAAACAAATTACCAAAACACTAAAACAAATTCAAATTTTTATTTTCTCAACATAAGCCTCAAATCTCACTACATATCTCCCACATAATAACTCTTGTGCATAAACTAAAGGAGGGTTTTGTTCTTTGGCCTTTTGTTGACAAAAACCTCTTTCACTTTTGTAAAATTCATTTCCATTACTTCAAAAACTGATTTTGAAGTGAAAATATCCCGGTGTGCAACAAATGACCTCAAAATATCCATGAGATTTTCTGATGATACTTTTGATGATGACCATGACCTTAGGCTTGTGATGAGAGTAGCATATACATTATACATTTAGACATTGACTCAAGACCCTTTTCCAACCAAGAGAGATGTCAAATTTAATTTGAAAATATTATAATTTGACCTAAGACCATAACCAATAGTGAAAAGCGTAATTTTGATCACTGGTGTCTGACATGACTGACAGACACTAACATATGTTACCCCCTAACTCCACAAATTGTGATTTGCAATGGATACTGGATGCGATAAGATTATGGACTGCAATTGATAGTTTCATTGGGTCCACCATTTATCGCAATCGAATATCGCCCATGCCACGTTCACAAACCATAAGACCCACCGGTTCTCGTCGATTTCGATTTGCGATGGAGTTGTCAGTGCGATAGCTTATTGTCGCCACGCGGAAATTTTTTTGCCCAGTTAACGCTTTTTGGAGCGCAATTGTAGTATCATCCTAGAAATGGTGCAATTTGTGGAGTGAATATTGGGAAAATTAGGAGAGGTCATAACTTCTTCACTTTTCCACCAAATTGGATGCAAAAAGAGGCTAGATAGTCATTTTTGGATATTCTAGACTCATTGGAATAGGTTTCAGAATCGTTTGAGCATTGTAAACACATATTTTTACACTTTTAATCATAATAGAGAGGCCCAAGCCATTAGAAGCTGGACCAAGGAGACGTAGCCCAAGAGGGGTGAACTCCATTATCATGTTCCTATTGTGATGTGTTTTTGATGATGTTATGTACATGTTTATGTTCTTTTCCTGTCTCTTATTTGTATTAAAATTTCTCATAAAATAACATAAAACTCATTTTTCACTTGCAAAAGTTCATGAATCGTTAAGCACAATGAAAGCATTTTGTTTCTAATCTGAAGAGGATCTTAGCACAACAATGTAATATTCTAAATTAGATAAGTGACAAAGATTATTTCAGTATGAAAATCAACCATCGTCAACCATGGTTCAATGTCACATTGTGACAAATATTGTCTCGTTTATAGTATTTAGGATAAGGATTGTCTCAATATGAAAATCAACCATGGTCAGCCATGCATATTTTAGTGTTTATAATATCTATCTTAGAGTTTATATACCTTGGGTTTATAATATTACTCCCCTGGGCTTAATAATATCAATCCCTTGGGTTTATTATTCCTTTGGGTTTATAATATCAATCATGGTTAAGCACGGTCCAACGTCGCATTGTGATCAAGATTGTACCTATATGAAAATCAACCATGGGCAACCATGTTTATTTAAGTGTTTACAATATTTATCTTAGGGTTTATATACCTTGGGATTATAGTATTAGTCCCTTGGGTTTAATATTATTCCCTTGGGTTCATAATCGCTTCGGGTTTTAGTATTAATCCCTTGGGTTTATAATATCAATCCCTTGGGGTTACTATTCCCTTGGGTTTATAATATCCTTCATGGTCAACATAGCCAACCATGGTCAACCATCGTCAATCATAGCCAACCATGGTCAACCATGGTCAATCATAGCCAACCATGATCAACCATGGTCAATCATAGCCAACCATGGTCAAATGCTCCATTCTGACAAAGATTGTCTCAATATGAAAATCAACCGTGGTCAATCATGGTTCAATGTTGCATTGTGACAAAAGTTGTCTTGTTTATAGTATTTATCTTAAGGTTTATATACCTTGGGTTTATAATATTAATCCATTAGGTTTAATATTACTACCTTGGGTTTATAATGCCTTTGGTTTTTACTATTAATCCATTAGGTTTATTATTCCCTTGGGTTTATAATATTTATCTTAGGGTTTATATACATTGGGTTTATAATATTAATCCCTTGGGTTTTTATTTCATTGGGTTTATAATATCAATCCCTTGAGTTTATGGATCCAAGGACTTATATTTGTACGATATAATGTTATTCATAGAGTTTTTAATATTAGTCTTTGGGTTAAATATAATATTATTAATTAAAAATTATTTATAAAACCAATATTTATTAATATTCTTTTATTAATAAATATTGTTAATTAATATTAATAATATTGTTTTGTTAAATCCAAGGAATCTATACTAAAAACACAAGGTATTATAAATCCAAGGGAACAATATTAAATCCAAGGGATTAATATTATAAACCTAAGGTATATAATATTGTTTTTAACAATATTTATATTAATTTATATTTAATTAACCATATTTATATTAATAAAATAATATTAATAAATAATAATAAAAAATAGTTATTTAATTTATTCATTATTAATAATTAATTCACTCATAACATTAATTAATAATAAAAATATATCCTTGTCTTGACGATGAACCACACTCATTGGTTCGAAACACATCGAAAAAATTATCATAATGTGATTTACGTCGAAAAATATTCTCATACTTGATATGGATCACACAAACCTCAATTCAACAAATAAAAATAATATTAATTAATAATTATAATTATAATAATCATATTTATACACATTCATCGTATATCAACCACATTTACTAATGTGGTTGTGCTAGTATAATTTGTATCTCCACGCAACTCTTTATGGTTGTGCTACTATAATTTGTATCTCCACGCAACCTCTTTAGGCTTCATCCTGTTATCACTCAGGTTGTTCCCTTTGACTCCCAAGGGAATACGGCCGAGGTAACCACTAACCAATCTTTGGGTCACAGGTTCTAGCCTACCTATGACCAGAGAGGGCTCTCTCTTTATGTTTTAACTTTGTTTGTATAATATATTAGGCTAGCTATGATGCTCAAGGTTTTTTTTTTGGAATTTGCTGGATGATGACTTTAGTCAAGATATATATGTGCTCACCAGGGTGTTCTAGGCTACTGGGCATGGAGTCAGTGGTGCTTTATTTGTTGGATATGCTGTGTTGATACGGTAGTGATGCTGCAGAGCCGGATAAGTGTCTGAGGAACAATGCTTTGAAACTGTGATTAAGTGTGATGTAACCAGGCTATGAAAGGCAATTAAGAATCTTCCAACAAACTGGTATGGAGAAACAGTGAGAATATTATTTAGAAGCAGTGAAGAATTTCTACCTAATATTCATATTTATACAATTAATGAAAACATGAGCAATTAAGAATTCATGTCCATGATCAATTCTGAAGAAAACATTTCAGCAGTAAAGATTGAGCACAAGGTGTAACCAAACATATCCTGTACTATTCCTTTTCTCTACTGCTAGATTAGTGAGACATGTGTATGATTTAATAAACATAAGAAGACAAAACATAGATTGAGAAAAACTTATTATTCCATCAGACAGCACAGGAATTCTGCAACAGCACGCATAGCATCAGCAAGACATCAAACATTCAGGAAATCACTGAGCTTTTCCAGCCCTTTGCATTAGATAATCTGAAAATATACAATACATTTGCCTCAGAATGAAAATCACCAACCCCTTATACGTTGCCAAGGGGGGGATATATACATAATTTACATAAGAAAATATCTAGTTGATGAGTAAATGCTTCATTAATGTTATGCCAACTCTTGGAGCGTTGTAGCTGAGGGAGTAAATGCTGTAGTAACTCTTCAATGCCTTAGCTGTCCAAAATGGTCAGAAGATGTTGACTTTGTGGCTGTTGGAGTCGGCTGAGGATACGCTGTCCAAAAATTGCGTAGTTCTTATCTTTTGTTTGTTGCCACTGTCTTTTGCTGAGTCACCTTTCAGCTGCCTTAAATGCTGTCTTTATTCTGTTGTTTGACTTTTGCTGAGTTGTAGCTGACTGGGACGGAGCAACTGAGGCTATTGTGGCAAAATTTGAAGCATTGCCTGCCACCAATCCTCCTTGGGCATTTGGTGTCTTCGAATCTTCACCAAAGTCTCATCTGCCTCTGTATATCTATAAAAATTTGGAGGAACCTCAAAAAGGTGGTGGATTTCATTTTCAATAAAAAACATATTCTCAAGTTTGTGCAGAAGGCCCTGCCCTGTTGGAGGCCCTGCCTCCTCAGAAGTACTGCCAGATGCAGTAATTTGATTTTCCACAAAGGTTGACATCCTGTTTGCATATTGCTCACGGGGGAGCAGTCTTCCTATGTTGTTTAGTAGGCTGGGCAGTCCCTTTGCTTGCAGTGCTCCCATTTTGACCTTGTACTCATCCACCTCAGCCTGTATTTCATAGCATTTCCTCTCCACAGTTTGTACATAATTCCTGAGAGTGAGTACCTTTTTAGCTGTAAGGACAACCTTTGTTCTGTTAACAATGTTGATGGCTACCAGTTCCTCCTTTGTTTGCCTATTCAAAAAATCTATCATTCTATTGGCCAGCTCAGGCCTGTTTCCCAGCACTGTTCTGGCCTTCTGAATCTCTATCTGTGCTTGGCCAATTAAATCCATTTGCTCATGCACAGTCTTAATTGACTTCCGTTGTTTAGTGATGGATTGGTCAATGCGGGCCCACAAAATTCTTTTTATTTCTGCCATAGCAGCCTCTAGTTTGAGCTCTTTTTCCAAGGCCTTTATCTTCTCTTTCAGGGCCTTTATTTCTCTACCTTGTTCTGCCACAGTCATTTTTGATTTATCATATTTGGCATCTAGTTCTGCCAACTTTTCCTTGGCCTGCTTTATCTCAGTGGCCTGGAGCTCCATTTCTTTAATAGCCTTAGTCAACTCTTCCATGCTTGTACTGGAGTTTGGAGCTGTTGTTTTTGCTGCTTCTGTTGTTGTTGCTGTTGTTACAGGGGCCATTGCTGCCTCTGTAGTTGTTGCAGTGGTTGAAGTAGTTGGAGGAGCTTGGGATGTGGATTCTCCCTGCTTATCTTGTAGTAACCCTTCAAGTTCCTTCTCCAAATCAAGGACCTTCTGGTTGAGCTGCATTATAAGATCCAGCTGCTCATCGGCTTCCTTTTCCTTCTGTAACTCTGTTGTTTGAGGGTGCTCGGTGGGCAGCAGCTTTAACCTTTTCTTCAATGCATTCAGGTCATCTTCTTTTTTCTTCATGAGGGCCCTCACGCCCTTTGGGTCACTGGGATCATGTCCCAGGTCAATAATGATGTCCTCTAATGATTTGATCCTGTTATCTTTGGCCATGGAGGACATTCTCTCAAAATCCAACTGAATGTTGGTATTTTTCAGTGATTCTTTTAATTCATGGGCCATGGATGCCCTGTCCACCAAGGTGGCATAGACCATTTCTCCAGTCTGCTTGTGGAGTTCTATTTGGTCCATGGGGTGAATGTCTTTTGCCATGACTTCCACCCTTGTCCTCACATAATCCGCAGCTGATTGAGGCTGCGGCACCTTGGGTTTGAAATGACTGAGGATCATCTTCTCCTCTTGAATGTCATATACAGACATCAGTCTTTCCTGTTTGGCTGGTGTTGCCTTTAGAAACTGTTTATACACTTCTACTCTCAGCAAGTCATTTTGTGCCTTTATTTGCTTGAAAGAAGCCTTAGTGCTTTTAGGCTTCTTGCTCTGCTGAGAGGAGGAGGATACCTCCAAGCCGAGTTGTAATCCCTGCTCCTGCTGAAAGGAGCTTGTACCTGTTTGTTGGCTGCCTTCCCCATCTTTCCTTGAACTGTCAAGGACTTCTTCATTGATTTCTTCTATCTCTGGGGAACCAACCCTTTGCCTCTTAGCCTCGGGTTGCTGGGAGGATCCACTAGCAGGAGTGGACTCTTCTCTGTCTCTTTTCATACCCCTCTCCTCATGTGCTGGGGTCTGCAAAATTGGTGTTGCTGGTGGCTCAGTTTCTGGAGGAGGAGTGTGCTCTTGTTGCTGCCCAATTGAGGAGGCAGGCTGTTCTTTCAGTGTTTCTTCGTCAGCACCTATTGTTCCTTTACCCTTGTCTGTACCTGGTGCTGTTGTGGAAGGTGCAGTTGTTGTGGCCGAGGTCCCTTCTCCCACTGGATGTGGTTGCTTGAATATTACCTGCTGCACAGAATCCAAGTCAAGAGTTTTTTCCAAATCCTTGACATTCTTTTGCATTATCTCTTCTTCAGTTAATTTTTCAATTAAAGTGTCTTGCAGCCATTCTTGCTGATTGGCATACTTTTCAATATGTGGATACTTGCAATGCTCATAGCCTAACAGCCTGTACTTAACTCTTCTAGCAGTGATGAAGCCTGCAGGGTCATAGGGGACCCACCGGAAGCTTTTTGAGAGCATGTACTTATCTTTAAGGATTAGCTCAGCATCTTGCCATCCCTCTTTTTTATTCATGACGAAGGGGCCCAGGTGGTGCTTGAACTTGAGATGGGCTTTCTTTTTGGAGCTGTGAAAGTGAGTGAGGTCAGAGTGAATTAGCTGCCTATAATACTCCAAGGCAAATAGCCTCATGGGCACATATTTTGGGAGCCTGTATGGACAGAGCTCACAGCCATAGACTCTGATGACTGTATGATCCTGGTATAGGTACCAATCACCTATTTTATAATTCTTGGAGAGCTGCAGGACTTTCTGTATTTCAAATGATATTCTGGGAGGAGGGGACCTCATCAACAAACAAGAGACTAGGTAAACAAATTGATCAATGAATTCACAATATGAATATGGTGAATTTTGCACTTGATGGAAGACAGATGTCCAGAAGATAACAGATCTTCTTTCCCCTTTAGAATCCAGCCTTTTAATGTAGCATGGAAAAGCCTCGGACTGGTAGTACATGAACAGGTGGTAGATATAAGATGAATACTTGAAGATGCCCTCTCTGTCTACTTTGAACAGCTGGTCATTAATCTTGTTGGCTATGAATTTGGCAAAATTATATTTGCGGGCAGGGGGTTGGCCTGGGCTATAAGCAGCTAAAAATACCAGCATTGTCTCATCAACATACTCACTGGTTTTGTATCCCAGCCAGGGAAAATTTTAAGAACCCCCCTAAATTTATAAATATAATAAATGGGCGAATCTCCATGGTATATAGGAAAAATGGAAGGCGATTTTATCAATAATATAATATGTATATATAATTTTTTGGCGAATCTCTCACCAAGCATGGCCAATATTTTACTCAATTATAAAATCTTGTAAGATCTTGGTGAGTCTTTCACTAAATAATAAAACTTTGTAAAGTCCTAGTGAATCTTAGCATAGGCTACATGCTGGTTTAATTCCCCCATTTAAATAGGCTACATTCCAGGTGAATACCATGGGTCAATACCATGTGCCATTTTGGTGAATACCATGGGCCAATACCATGTGCCATTTTTATTTTTATTAGAATATTTTACTCAATTATAAAATCTTGTAAGATCTTGGCAAGTCTTTCACTAAATAATAAAACTTTGTAAAGTCCTAGTGAATCTTAGCATGGGCTACATGCTCGTTTAATTCCCCCATTTAAATAGGCTACATTCCAGGTGAATACCATGGGTCAATACCATGTGCCATTTTGGTGAATACCATGGGTCAATACCATGTGCCATTTTTATTTTTATTAATTCTAATAGTAGGGTTAATAATGGTTTCTTGCATGGTATTAATAACAATCTAGTCCATGGTATTTGTCCCATAGTATTTTGGCCATAGGTTTCACCTAAATATAACCCATTTTTTGAGTGTTCGTAAATATAAGGTGACTTATGGAGTAAATATAAAAAAAAGTTTTATTTGTTTACCATACCTCTCGTTTATTTATATTTTTTATTAATTTACCATACCTCTTTTACAAATATGGTATTTGGCCCATAGGATTCACTTAAATAAAACCTCTTTCTTGAGCTTTCATAAATAGAACGAAGGTTATGGACTAAATATAAAAAGAGGTTTTATTTATTTACGATACGTCTAGTTTATTTATATTTTTATTTATTTACCATACCTTTTGAGTAAGTATAAAAGGACGTTTTATTTATTTACCATACCTCCACTTTACTTATATTTTTATTTGTTTACACCCTTACATGTATATAAGGTGACTTATGGAGTAAATATAAAAAATGTTTTATTTATTTACCATACCTCTCATTTATTTATATTTTTATTAATTTACCATACCTCTTTTATAAATATGGTATTTGGCCCATAGGATTCACTTAAATAAAACCTATTCTTGAAACTGGGCAAATGGATTCACTTAAATAAAACCTATTCTTGAAAATGGGCGAATGGAAGGTTGTAAGTCCTAATTTCAAGGGCTAAATTTACCTTTTTTACCCTCTCCCTTAAAATAAGGTGGGCTATTTGAGGTGGTTTGTAAAAATGTACTATGATACAAAATATTCACCCACTAAAAATTTAAAACCCCTTAATTTCGCCAAAGGGCGAACATTCGCCCCTAAAATTATCCTTGATCCCAGCACATAAGCAATCATGTCCAACAGAAGTTTGCCTACATCAGTAAAATAGACATACAAGTAGGGAGGTGGCCCTGTCGGCTGGCAGTCAGGCCTCATAAATATCTTGGTGATTTTCTGAATGTCATCAGTGGACATCTTGGCACCTGTATCCAGCAGATAGTTCATGGAGAAAGGGAACAGCAGCTGAGTTTGATTGAAGTTGAGCATCTGGTTGATGGACTCAGCATTAATGTGAAAGAGGATGCTCCCAGATGGAGACTTGACAGCTCTGTGATTTACATCATAATTCTCAGCACATAGGCGAATAATCTCTGGAAAAATATTGACAGATGGGAGAAAGTAGTATGGCAGATTTGACTCCCATATCCCATATGTATCCTTGCCATTCAGGTAGTCATCTCTCAATTCCCTGAAGGTCTGCAAATGGTCCCTATCACCCACAAAGTCTTGGATGAGGTAGTCCCTGTCAGCAAGAGGCAAGGACTCCAGGTCTTTATTTGGTGCATTTATGGGGGCAACACTGAGAGCTGTGGGTGCAGGAGTAGCCATTATGTAGTCTGTGAATGGAGCAAGATAAGTGTAATGCTTTGCAAGGTTCCTCAAAGCTCGAGTGACAGACTTCAATGTAGATAGTGCTAGAAATTCTCCTCAAGTGGAACAAGCAGGCTAGGCAGACTTGTCTCTGCTGTTCTTTGGTAAATTCACAGTGATTGGGACCAATTAGGATAGAATGCAGAGGGTGGGCAGGACTTACAATGGTGAAATGCAGCTTCTTAAGCCTGCACCCGGCAAAAGGGAACAATGCCGGGCAGCTTAAGGACGAACTTGCCAATTAAGACCACGGATTATATTTTTAATATCCAAATTTGGAGCTGGGGCAATGTTGGTTGCTTTAATTCAAAATTCAGTAGGATACAATCTTCAATTTGGGATTTAACAGGTGCTCAATGGAGAATTTGCAGTGAAACGGCACAAACACGGATGAAACAGGTGAATTGCGGGCAAATACATGGACAAAAGACACCGAGAGCCTTCGGGCTGGATAGTGGATGAAGAATGCACTTGATTTGGCGAGTGGCGGCATCCGAATCTTCAAATTCACAGCTTGGCGGAAATTTTCACAGTGAACGGATAAAACGGATCTTTGTTCGTTTCCAATGAAAATGACAAAAAACGGCTAAACAACGCATTTTTAACGTAAAATTTGGAAAATGGGGGTTATTGGCACTTTTCTGCCGATGACGTCAGCATGACGTCATGGCGGGCCCTGGGTACGGAGGGTGACGTGGGCGCTGAGATGGAGGCCAGCGTGGCGGGACACGGTGGCGGGCGGAGTGCGGTGGCAGAGTTACGTGGAGGGCCACGAGGCGCGAGGGCGGGCGTGGGTGGCATGATGTCATAGTGACGTGGGGGTGACGCGGAGGTGGCGGTATTGGGGAGAGTGGTAAGCGGTCTCGCCGCATCGCTTTTGGGCAAAGGCGGTATCGGGGAGGGGGGCTCCGAACAACCCCGCCGCTTGCCACGCGTCCTGTGTACGGGGAGGAAAACCGCCCTCTCCCCGGACGTTAAACATCGGCGGGTTGGAAATCAAAAAAGACCGCCCACCGTTGGATGAAGGGGGGCGGTAGATGGACGGCTGGCGGGCGCCCCGACCCGTCGTGCATGTTGGGGGGGACCCGCCGGCGTATTAAAATATTAATTTTAATATTTCGGGTTTCAAACTTTGGTTTTGGGGTTTTTTGTGGGTTTTTGATTAATCTGTCGGGTTTTGGGAAAACATAGAAGTATTGGGTTTTGAGAGGGGGAAAGGGGTTGCAGGGGCATTTTTAGGAAAATAGGGCATATGAGGATTAAGGGTGGGTTATTAGTCTAACAAGGGGTTAGAGTAATTCCCAACACAAGGGTTAACTACAGTCCCTAGTGGACTAAAGTCTCCCATAGACATACTATTTAGCTAAAATGCTAAAGGGGGGATATTTATACATTGCTTGGGGTTTTATACACCATGGTGTTATAATAGTAGGGGAAAAGGGGGACATAGGGGATTTAATGTAGATAGAGTTAGCAGTTAGTATTTGTAGGGGAATATGAATGGGAAAATGATAGAAACTAAGTTCTTAGGAAACAAACTTAGTTAGGGAGTAGATCAAAATGAAAAGAGTTTTTACACAAGCAATGTGGCTTCTTTTCAGAGAGAGAAGTCACCTCTGACATGAAGTTTGTACAAATGAAGTGTGCAAGGAGGACTGATCAGGCAGATCCTGCAGTGCTCATGGGGAGGTTAGTATGAAACTTTTGAAGGAGATGAGGGGAGTTAGTGATAGTTCAGTAGTTTGCCCAATGAGCCATTGGACCTGCTTTTCTTTTGCTGGTGACATCATTGTAATTCTTGCCAATTGATATGCTTAGATGATGCTTTCTGCAACCTTCAACTGCCTACCCTGCCTAGTATGCCTAACATTTTTTCTTCCTTTGGATGGGTGCACTTGGTCTTGCAAACCCTAATAATTCTCTTTTCTTTTTGCTGCCCTCCTATCTAAGTCTACCCTTATGACTTCCAAGGGCCCAGATTCAGCAGTTGGGCTCCTTTCTTTCTCTATCCACCTAGTCATCTATCAAGCTTGAGCTGTTTGAACAGGTACTTCCTGTCTAGTCTACAACATGCAATTTAAAACATGGTGAGGCCCAGCTTGAGCTGTTGGACCACCCATCAAAATAGTAGTGGCAATTTGGACTAGCCACTTTCATGGTCTTTGTTTGGGGTTCATTTCTTTTATTTTTTTACTGACCCATTCCTTTTCTTGCCCTTTGATTTTTCTTTTAAGGCATACCCTCTTTACATTTTTTAAATTGTCTGCTTCTTTCACAAAAATGGAACCTTAGGAGCATGGGAGGTGAACATTTTTGGCACTTCCACTGTCAATCATGAAAGATGAAAACCTATTGGTATAGGAGGCTAACAGTGGCTCCACTTGGGGATGGCTTTTCCAGGTGAAAAGCCAAGAACAGCAGGTCAGATTGCCTGAGTTCTTCTTTCTTGCTGCAGGCTGAATTTTTCTGTTGCTGGAGAGTATTTACCACGATCTTGGATACGTGTAGGCAGCATTCACTGATCTGATTTGCTGTGAAATTACAGCTCTGTTTTACCTGTTTCTCAGAGTTTCTCCTCATCACTTGATATGTATTATGTGTTTGTCTTTGCTTTGTAAATGCCAGAATCAAAACTTTTCCAAAAAGAACATAGTGTAGCATCCTGGTCTCCTCAAAATTTGTTGTACTTAGTGCTTTATTTATCTGCTGTAATTGAAAATACTGGAAAATACAAATATTTATGTACAATATATGCCTGTTCAGTGTTTAATCAAGGGAGTCAAAATAATGCTTGAGCATTCTCCCATTAACTGGGCCTTCCTCAGTGTTTGAACCATCCAAACTTCTCAAAAAATAGGTATTGTTTCCTTGTATGGCATAAATGACATAGGGTCCCTTCCATAAAAAATCAAACTTACCATGTTTTCCTTTGTCCTCCCTTCTGGAATCCCATCTTAACACTTTGTTTCCTATGAAGAAATCTTCAGCTTTGGTTCTTTTGTCAAATATTCTTTTGAGCCTTTCCTGCAGTACTTGGGTTCTTTGATAGACTTCTTCTCTTGTTTGCTGTAAATGAATTGTCTGATTAATTCTTCTTTGGATGTCATTTGGCTCAGCTTGTATCTCTTGCAGTAATTTGATCACAGGAATCCCTAGAGATGCAGGGAACTTTGCTTCTAGCCCATAGACCAATTCATATGGACTCATGCCAATTGATCTCTTGGTGGTCAATCTATCTGCCCATAGTGCATTTACCAGCTTCTTATGCCAATTCTTTTTGTTTTCTTCCAAAACTTTTTTAATGATGTTGATGAGACTTTTATTGGAAGATTCCGCTAGGCCATTACCTTGAGGATAATAGGCAGTGGAATGACCTAGGGTCATGTGATACTTGTGACAAAAATTGATCATTTTCTTGGACTTGAAAGCTGCAGCATTGTCTGTGATGATTTTGTCTGGACAGCCAAACCTGGACAAGATGTTGGTTTCTAGAAATTGTATAATAATGGAGTCATTGGCTTGCCTACATGGGATGGCTTCTATCCATTTGGTAAAATAGTCTGTGGCAGTGAGAATCCACCTATGCTGGCCGGAAGATGGAGGGTGAATTTCACCAATGAAGTCTAAACCCCATTGCTGGAATGGTCTCTCAGTTGAAACTGGTTTGAGGGGTAAAGGAAGCAACTTTCTTTTTCCTTCAAAAATTTGACATTTGTGACAAGACATCACAAATTTCTTTACATCAGCAAACAAGGAGGGCCAATAAAATCCAACCCTTAGGATTTTATCAGCTGTGGACTTCCAGTACAAGTGTCCTCCACAGTCACCTGCATGAAATTTTTGAGGACATTGTCAGTTTCTTCTAAGGTTAAGAAATTGAGTAATATTCCCTCATGATTTCTCCAAAACAAAACATTGTCAATAATGCAAAACTTTGATGCTTTCATTTTCAAGAATCTTTTCTTAGTTCTGGACAACCCTGGAGGAGCTTGCAGGTTTAGTAATACAAAACATATATCAGGATACCATGGGGATTGCATAAAGGCTTGGTTGATTTGTGGAGTCGCCATCTCCTGTTCGTCATCCAGTTCATTAATGTCAAGGGCTTGGAAATTGGTTTTAGTCATTAGTTTGGCTAAGCCTTGTCCTTTTATCAGTTTGGTTGGTTTGATCTCAATGTCATATTCTAGGATGTTAGTGATCCACTTACCTCTCTTGCCTTCAAGTCCCTCTTGGGTTAGAATGTCTTTGACCACTACATTAGGAACATAGGCAATTATATGAGAGTAAAGAATGTAGATTCTGAATTCCTTGATGGCTTTTACCAAGGCATAGGCTTGTTTTTCCATTATCTGATATTTCAGGGGAGCATCCCTAAGTGCTCTGCTGAAAAATGCAATAGGTTTCTCACAACCTTGGTCATCTTTTTGTAGCAAAACAGCAGCAATTGTATGCTCAGAAGCAAAAGAGAATATGATAAAATCTTGATCAAATCTAGGGCTTGTTAGAACTGGTGTGTTTGTCAATGCTCTTTTGATATCCTCAAAGGCCTGTTTAGCTTCCATAGTCCCTTTGACTTTGGAATCCTTTTTCAGCATATTGTTTAGCAGTCTAATGAGTTCAGCCAGATTGGGAATGAATCTCCTCAAGAAGTTGATCTTCCCTAGAAAGCTTTGTAATTCTTTGATGTTTCTTGGATGTGGTACTTGTAGGATAGCTTGAATTCTGTCCGGGTCAATCCTTATACCATCTTTTGAGATTATATGCCCCAGAAGCTTACCTTCTTCCAGCCCAAATAACGACTTCTTTGGGTTCAGTGATATGCCATATTTTCTACAAATTGTGAAAACCTGCCTTAAGTTTTCTAAGTGTTCTTGATCTGATTTTGAAAAGGTGGTTAGATCATCAAGATAGACTACTAGGAAGTCATGAATTTCCTTAGAAAAGGCAATATCCATTGCTCTTTGGAATGTGGCCCCTGCATTTTTGAGTCCAAATGGCATTTTGACATATTTGAATGTTCCCCAAGGCGTTGTAAAGGCAGTTTTGTCTTGATCATCTGGGTGTACTAGAATTTGATTGAATCTTGAGAAACCATCCAATAAAGAAATCCTAACAGCTCCCACTACCCTTTGCAAGATGTGGTCCATTTTAGGTAGGGGATAATGGTCTTTGAGAGATACTTTGTTCAGATTCCTAAGATCAACACACAGTCGTATTTCCCCTGTCTTTTTCCTAGTAGGCACTAGGTTTGAAATCCACTCTGAGAATTTGAGTGGGGCAATGATCCCAGCTTCATACATACGTTTGACCTCTTTTTCAATGAGGGGGAGGAGGACTGGATTGATTCTCCTGAGTTTCTGTTTAAAAGGCTTCTGATTTTCTTTTAACGGTATTGTGTGCTGGATGACTGATGTGTCATAAGACTTAAGGTCCTCATAGCTCCAGGCGAAGACATCTTGAAATTCTTTGAATAACTCAATGTATTTCAATTTCTGCTCAGGTGGTAATGCTTTGGATAATTTGACCATTTTGGGATGTTCAAGGGTCCCAATATTACAATCTTCTATTTCAGCATTTAGTGGTTGCATTTTCGGTTTTCTAGAGATATCATTTGAATCGAACAGATCCTCCAAAGGGGTTAGTCCTATGGGCAGAAAATTGTCCTTTAGGTCAATTACCTCATCTTCTGCCTCAACCATTTCTTCTTCATCTGATTGTTTCAGCTCCTGTATAGTTTCTTTGTCAAAGGTGGTAGGATGCAAAACTAAATCAGTTGTTTCAGCTGATATTTCCTGTGTAACCATGCAGATCTGTGGCTGATCATCTCTAGTGCTAGTGTCAATATTCATCCCAGAAAATTCTTCCTTTAAAGTGAGAAAGTTTTTTATCTGTTTGTTACTCTCAAAGACTTGCCAATTCTTGATGTTATCCGGGACTGAAGGTCTGTGTTTGATTTCAGCTGTGAATGTATGATTGGTTTTGAAAGGCAATTTACAAGTGCTGGCAAAAGTTGCCAAGCTGTGAGCATGTAGGTTGAGTTCTCTGGAAATCTTAGTCAACTGTGATTGTGAGAAACTCTCCAGTATTTGAATAGCTGCCCCCTTATATGCTTTCAACCTCAGATCATTTGTGGTGAAATTTCCCTTCATCTGTTGTATGACTAGATCTGAATCTCCCAAGATTGAGATTTTGGTTGCACCTAGCTTTTTTATAAGTTTCAGACCTAACAGGAGGGCTTCATATTCAGCCATGTTGTTTGTGCATCGGAAGTTTAGTCTATATGCATGGCCCTCAGCTTGGTCATTGTGCATATTGTGGATCCATACTCCTGCCCCAGCTCCTAGCTTGTTTACAGAGCCATCAAATTCTAGATACCATAAAGTTTCATGATCAAGATCCGGATTGAAATTTTTAGTGAGTTGGATCATGGGCAGATTTGTTTCTTGCAAGTTATTAGGCACATCATTTCCTTCTGTCTTGTTATCAGCCATCACCATGGTCCCTTGGTCTTTGAAGGTACATTGTTCATCTGATTCCTTGGTCTCTACTGTCATTAATAGTTCAGAATAAGCTTTGTGACATATGTCAGCATTGTAGAGAATGAATGAATCCATGTCTGAGTGTATGGAATAGATTGGAAAGTTTTGGGGCTTGTCTTGACTGCTTACCACATATTTCATCAGAGTTTCCCGGTATAATCTCTTTGGCTGTCCAAAGACTGAAATAGTTGCATAGGACATATCCAATTGCAGGGATCCTTGAAGTTTGGCCCCCCAGGATCTGGACAAGAGCATGCCATACTTAGGGGGTATGTCCGCTACCACTACATCCATCAAGATAGTTTTGGTTGGGTATTGAACTAGGGAGACACATAAGTCTTTAATCAGGCCTAAACATCTGACTTGGCTTGAATCAAATGAAAATAGATCCTTGTAAGGTCTTGTGATGTCTAAGTCCAGTTTTTCCATCACCGATTTGGGCATTAAGTTGTGTGAGGCCCCAGAATCAAACATTGCATTATGTAGGACCTTGTCATGAATGTTCAGACTGACATAAAAGGGTGGTACCCCTCCATTCTCTGTTTTTCCATTAACCTCAGGTCCGAACAACAACTCTGGTTGGTCATCTAGGACATTCATAGCATCTTTATTGTTTGATACTTGGAGTGATCTATTGATCTGTTGTCTATAAATGTCATGTTTGGCTAACTCCAAAAGAGGAACTGATATCTTTAGCTTACTTAGTTCTGTTTCCAAGTTAAAAGGCTTTTCCATCTGAAATTTGGCATTTAGGGCAACAGATTTTTCCCTTTCAGTTGTATTATCAGGGGTCCTTTGTTCATAATTGGGTCCATTTTGAGTAAAACTGGTGCCATGTTTGTTTCCTAGGGGAGCATCGGCCTTTGTCTTTAATAGATGGGGTGTACTTGGTTGATTTTGAGAGGACTGTTGTTCTGAAATGTCTTCCACAGTCACTTCTGTGGTAGGTGGGTTCGAGCTGCCAGCTGATTGGGGAAGGGAAGTTTTATCATTGATCTTTTTTGGCTGCTTATTCTCCTTTGGTCTAGGAGGTTCAGGTACATCTATGGTTCTGGTTCTTAGTTTATATTGTTTGTGTACTTCATACATGGCCGCATCATAACCTTCTTTGAAATCAAATGATTCCCCTGACTTAGTGTGGAATTGACTGTCAATGTAAACCTCTTGGTCCTCTTGTGTCAAAAAGATTTGATTTTCACCATCCAAACCCATTAGATTGATGTGAGGGTCCTCACTAGGTTCACTAGATGTTGAAGCCTCAGCATAATTCTCTTGAAAAGGAGGTCTTACATGCTGGTCAGGATTAGTCCTTCCAACGTTAGGATTTTGATTCTTTCTGAAGTTTGGGTTTCTAATATTGCTCGTTTGACCTTCCCAAGATGATTTTCTTTCTATGGTTTCCACCCTATCTCCAAGCCTATCCATCCCTTTAATGATTGCATCTAGCTTTTGCTCAAATGATGAGGGTTCTTCTTTGAAAGTAGTTCTCCTTTCAGTTCTTGCCCGGTTTCTTTTGGCAATTAGATTTGCCTCTACACTCACAGCTATGTTTTGCATGTCTGTTAGAGTTGCAGGGGCTCTTTCTCTTAGCTGATATGCCATATCAGCATCAAATCCATCAGGGAAATTAATCAATGCTAAATCAGGTGGGGGTCTAAGATTTTGAGGAATGGCATTGTAAGTGGTGTTGAATCTGGTGCAATAGTCCAAAACAGTTTCTTGTGGGCCTCTTTTTATGGTATCATATTCAGATAGAATGTGTAGAGGGTCCTTTTTCTTTTCCCATCTGTTGAGAAAGGACTGATAAAGGGCACCTGAATCAGCTATAGAATGTGCAGCCAGTGCCCTGAACCAGGTTCTTACTTCACCTGTCAGACTTTGGACAAAGATTTTCATCCTTACATCATCATCATCTATCTCATAGTTCTCAAAGTAGTCTTGCATTTTCTTAGTATGCTGTAAGGCAGTGTACGTACTGGTTCCATCAAAATAAGTGATTTTGCCTTGGTAATGCTGAGGCATGGCCCCAGGATTGCCAGGCAACTGAAGGGGTGTATAACGATTAGCCATATTTGGTGGGATAAGTGGGACAACTGGAACAATAGGGACAACAATAGCAGTTTGTGTGTTAGGTGTTGACAATATGTTTTGTGAAGTGGATGATGAAGAGGGGGAAGAATGAGTTGTATGAAGGTGAACAGATGGCTTAACAGGGGTTGGAATGAAACTTTGCTGAACTATTTCAGGGCCAGACTCAGGAGATTGTTCTGGTTCCTTTTGGTTCCTAAAGGTCTTAGGAATCAAATTAGGGTTATCAAAAACAGGAGGAGGATTTGGGTCAGGATTTGACTTGGTGTGCCTAGTTTTCTTTTTAGGAGCCAGCTTCTGAACTTGCTTTTGGTGTTTTTTGAGACTATTTAGAATTTTGTTTTTTGTTTTAAGGAACTGTTCAAGCTTTTGGAACTACTGTCTAAACCAGACAGCAGTTTGACAAATACGCTCTTTCCCCAGTGGTGTCGCCAATTATGTTATCACTCAGGTTGTTCCCTTTGACTCCCAAGGGAATACGGCCGAGGTAACCACTAACCAATCTTTGGGTCATAGGTTCTAGCCTACCTATGACTAGAGAGGGCTCTCTCTTTATGTTTTAACTTTGTTTGTATAATATATTAGGCTAGCTATGATGCTCAAGGTTTTGTTTTTGGAATTTGCTGGATGATGACTTCAGTCAAGATATATATGTGCTCACCAGGGTGTTCTAGGCCATTGGGCATGGAGTCAGTGGTGCTTTATTTGTTGGATATGTTGTGTTGATACGGTAGTGATGCTGTAGAGCCGAATAAGTGTCTGAGGAACAATGCTTTGAAACTGTGATTAAGTGTGATGTAAACAGGCTATGAAAGGCAATTAAGAATCTTCCAACAAACTGGTATGGAGAAACAGTGAGAATATTATTTAGAAGCAGTGAAGAATTTCTACATAACATTCATATTTATAGAATTAATGAAAACATGAGCAATTAAGAATTCATGTCCATGATCAATTCTGAAGAAAACATTTTCAGCAGTAAAGATTGAGCACAAGGTGTAACCAAACATATCCTGTACTATTCCTTTTCTCTACTGCTAGATTAGTGAGACATGTGTATGATTTAATAAACATAAGAAGACAAAACATAGATTGAGAAAAACTTATTGTTCCATCAGACAGCACAGGAATTCTGCAACAGCACGCATAGCATCAGCAAGACATCAAACATTCAGGAAATCACTGAGCTTTTCCAGCCCTTTGCATTAGATAATCTGAAAATATACAATACATTTTCCTCAGAATGAAAATCACCAACCCCTCATACGTTGCCAAGGGGGGGATATATACATAATTTACATAAGAAAATATCTAGCTGATGAGTAAATGCTTCATTAATGTTATGCCAACTCTTGGAGCGTTGTAGCTGAGGGAGTAAATGCTGTAGTAACTCTTCAGTGCCTTAGCTGTCCAAAATGGTCAGAAGATGTTGACTTTGTGGCTGTTGGAGTCGGTTGAGGATACGCTGTCCAAAAATTGCGTATTTCTTATCTTTTGCTTGCTGCCGCTGTCTTTTGCTGAGTCACCTTTCAGCTGCCTTAAATGTTGTCTTTATTCTGCTGTTTGACTTTTGCTGAGTTTTAGCTGACTGGGACGGAGCAACTGAGGCTATTGTGGCACAATTTGAAGCATTTCCTGCCACCAATCCTCCTTGGGCATTTGGTGTCTTCGAATCTTCACCAAAGTCTCATCTGCCTCTGTATATCTATAAAAATTTGGAGGAACCTCAAAAAGGTGGTGGATTTCATTTTCAATAAAAAACATATTCTCAAGTTTGTGCAGAAGGCCCTGCCCTGTTGGAGGCCCTGCCTCCTCAGAAGTACTGCCAGATGCAGTAATTTGATTTTCCACAAAGGTTGACATCCTGTTTGCATATTGCTCACGGGGGAGCAGTCTTCCTGTGCTGTTTAGTAGGCTGGGCAGTCCCTTTGCTTGCAGTGCTCCCATTTTGACCTTGTACTCATCCACCTCAGCCTGTATTTCATAGCATTTCCTCTCCACAGTTTGTACATAATTCCTGAGAGTGAGTACCTTTTTAGCTGTAAGGACAGCCTCTGTTCTGTTAACAATGTTGATGGCTGCCAGTTCCTCCTTTGTTTGCCTGTTCAAAAAATCTATCATTCTATTGGCCAGCTCAGGCCTGTTTCCCAGCACTGTTCTGGCCTTCTGAATCTCTATCTGTGCTTGGCCAATTAAATCCATTTGCTCATGCACAGTCTTAATTGACTTCCATTGTTTAGTGATGGATTGGTCAATGCGGGCCCACAAAATTCTTTTTATTTCTGCCATAGCAGTCTCTAGTTTGAGCTCTTTTTCCAAGGCCTTTATCTTCTCTTTCAGGGCCTTTATTTCTCTACCTTGTTCTGCCACAGTCATTTTTGATTTATCATATTTGGCATCTAGTTCTGCCAACTTTTCCTTGGCCTGCTTTATCTCAGTGGCCTGGAGCTCCATTTCTTTAATAGCCTTAGTCAACTCTTCCATGCTTGTACTGGAGTCTGGAGCTGTTGTTTTTGCTGCTTCTGTTGTTGCTGTTGTTGTTACAGGGGCCACTGCTGCCTCTGTAGTTGTTGCAGTGGTTGAAGTGGTTGGAGGAGCTTGGGATGTGGATTCTCCCTGCTTATCTTGTAGTAACCCTTCAAGTTCCTTCTCCAAATCAAGGACCTTCTGGTTGAGCTGCATTATAAGATCCAGCTGCTCATCGGCTTCCTTTTCCTTCTGTAACTCTGTTGTTTGAGGGTGCTCGGTGGGCAACATCTTTAACCTTTTCTTCAATGCATTCATGTCATCTTCTTTTTTCTTCATGAGGGCCCTCACGCCCTTTGGGTCACTGGGATCATGTCCCAGGTCAATAATGATGTCCTCTAATGATTTGATCCTGTTATCTTTGGCCATGGAGGACATTCTCTCAAAATCCAACTGAATGTTGGTATTTTTCAGTGATTCTTTTAATTCATGGGCCATGGATGCCCTGTCCACCAAGGTGGCATAGACCATTTCTCTAGTCTGCTTGTGGAGCTCTACTTGGTCCATGGGGTGAATGTCTTTTGCCATGACTTCCACCCTTGTCCTCACATAATCCGCAGCTGATTGAGTCTGTGGCACCTTGGGTTTGAAGTGACTGAGGATCATCTTCTCCTCTTGAATGTCATATACAGACATCAGTCTTTCCTGTTTGCCTGGTGTTGCCTTTAGAAGCTGTTTATACACTTCTACTCTCAGCAAGTCATTTTGTGCCTTTATTTGCTTGAAAGAAGCCTTAGTGCTTTTAGGCTTCTTGCTCTGCTGAGAGGAGGAGGATACCTCCAAGCCGAGTTGTAATCCCGGCTCCTGCTGAAAGGAGCTTGTACTTGTTTTTTGGCTGCCTTCCCCATCTTTCCTTGAATTGTCAAGGACTTCTTCATTGATTTCTTCTATCTCTGGGGAACCAACCCTTTGCCTCTTAGCCTCGGGTTGCTGGGAGGATCCACTAGCAGGAGTGGACTCTTCTCTGTCTCTTTTCATACCCCTCTCCTCATGTGCTGGGGTCTGCAAAATTGGTGCTGCTGGTGGCTCAGTTTGTGGAGGAGGGGTGTGCTCTTGTTGCTGCCCAATTGAGGAGGCAGGCTGTTCTTTCAGTGTTTCTTCTTCAGCACCCATTATTCCTTTACCCTTGTCTGTACCTGGTGCTGCTGTGGAAGGTGCAGTTGTTGTGGCCGAGGTCCCTTCTCCCACTGGATGTGGTTGCTTGAAGATTACCTGCTGCACAGAATCCAAGTCAAGAGTTTTTTCCAAATCCTTGACATTCTTTTGCATTATCTCTTCTTCAGTTAATTTTTCAATTAAAGTGTCTTGCAGCCATTCTTGCTGATTGGCATACTTTTCAATATGTGGATACTTGCAATGCTCATAGCCTAACAGCCTGTACTTAACTCTTCTAGCAGTGATGAAGCCTGCAGGGTCATAGGGGACCCACCGAAACATTTTTGAGAGCATGTACTTATCTTTAAGGATTAGCTCAGCATGTTGCCATCCCTCTTTTTTATTCATGACGAAGGGGCCCAGGTGGTGCTTGAACTTGAGATGGGCTTTCTTTTTGGAGCTGTGAAAGTGAGTGAGGTCAGAGTGAATTAGCTGCCTATAATACTCCAAGGCAAATAGCCTCATGGGCACATATTTTGGGAGCCTGTATGGACAGAGCTCACAGCCATAGACTCTGATGACTGTATGATCCTGGTATAGGTACCAATCACCTATTTTATAATTCTTGGAGAGCTGCAGGACTTTCTGTATTTCAAATGATATTCTGGGAGGAGGGGACCTCATCAACAAACAAGAGACTGGGTAAACAAACTGATCAATGAATTCACAATATGAATATGGTGAATTTTGCACTTGATGGAAGACAGATGTCCAGAAGATAACAGATCTTCTTTCCCCTTTAGAATCCAGCTTTTTAATGTAGCATGGAAAAGCCTCGGACTGGTAGTACATGAACAGGTGGTAGATATAAGATGAATACTTGAAGATGCCCTCTCTGTCTACTTTGCATAGCTGGTCATGAATCTTGTTGGCTATGAATTTGGCAAAATTATATTTGCAGGCAGGGGGTTGGCCTGGGCTATAAGCAGCTAAAAATACCAGCATTGTCTCATCAACATACTCACTGGTTTTGTATCCCAGCACATAAGCAATCATGTCCAACAGAAGTTTGCCTACATCAGTAAAATAGACATCCAAGTAGGGAGGTGGCCCTGTGGGCTGGCAGTCAGGCCTCATAAATATCTTGGTGATTTTGTGAATGCCATCAGTGGACATCTTGGCACCTGTATCGAGCAGATAGTTCATGGAGAAAGGGAACAGCAGATGAGTTTGTTTGAAGTTGAGCATCTGGTTGATGGACTCAGCATTAATGTGAAAGAGGATGCTCCCAGATGGAGACTTAACAACTCTGTGATTTACATCATAATTCTCAGCACATAGGCGAATAATCTCTGGAAAAATATTGACAGATGGGAGAAAGTAGTATGGCAGATTTGGCTCCCATATCCCATATGTATCCTTGCCATTCAGGTAGTCATCTCTCAATTCCCTGAAGGTTTGCAAATGGTCCCTATCACCCACAAAGTCTTGGATGAGGTAGTCCCTGTCAGCAAGAGGCAAGGACTCCAGGTCTTTATTTGGTGCATTTATGGGGGCAACACTGAGAGCTGTGGGTGCAGGAGCAGCCATTATGTAGTCTGTGAATGGAGAAAGAAAAGTGTAATGCTTTGCAAGGTTCCTCAAAGCTCGAGTGACAGACTTCAATGTAGATAGTGCTAGAAATTCTCCTCAAGTGGAACAAGCAGGCTAGGCAGACTTGTCTCTGCTGTTCTTTGGTAAATTCACAGTGATTGGGACCAATTAGGATAGAATGCAGAGGGTGGGCAGGACTTACAATGGTGAAATGCAGCTTCTTAAGCCTGCACCCGGCAAAAGGGAAAAATGTCGGGCAGCTTAAGGACGAACTTGCCAATTAAGACCGCGGATTATAGTTTTAATATCCAAATTTGGAGCTGGGGCAATGTTGGTTGCTTTAATTCAAAATTCAGTAGGAGACAATCTTCAATTTGGGATTTAACAGGTGCTCAATGGAGAATTTGCAGTGAAACGACACAAACACGGATGAAACAGGTGAATTGCGGGCAAATACCTGGACAAAAGACGCCGAGAGCCTTCAGGCTGGATAGTGGATGAAGAATGCACTTGATTTGGCGAGTGGCGGCGTCCGAATCTTCAAATTCACAGCTTGGCGGCAATTTTCATAGTGAACGGATAAAACGGCTCTTTGTTCGTTTCCAATGAAAATGACAAAAAATGGCTAAACAGCGCGTTTTTAACATAAAATTTGGAAAATGGGGGTTATTGGCGCTTTTTCGCCGATGACGTCAGCATGACATCATGGCGGGCCCCGGGTACGGAGGGTGACGTGGGCGCTGAGCTGGAGGCCAGCATGGCAGGACACGGTGGCGGGCGGAGTGTGGTGGCAGAGTTACGTGGAGGGCCACGAGGCGCGAGGGCGGGCGTGGGTGGCATGATGTCATAGTGACGTGGGGGTGACGCGGAGGTGGCGGTATTGGGGAGAGTGGTAAGCGGTCTCCCCGCACCGCTTTTGGGCAAGGGCGGTATTGGGGAGGGGGGCTCCGAACAACCTCGCCGCTTGCCACGTGTCCTGCGTACGGGGAGGAAAACCGCCCTCTCCCCGGACGTTAAATATCGGCGGGTTGGAAATCAAAAAAGACCACCCACTGTTGGATGAAGGGGGGCGGTAGATGGACGGCTGGCGGGCGCCCCGACCCGTCGTGCATGTTGGGGGGGACCCACCGGCGTATTAAAATATTAATTTTAATATTTTGGGTTTCAAACTTTGGTTTTGGGGTTTTTTGTGGGTTTTTGATTAATCTGTCGGGTTTTGGGAAAACATAGAAGTATTGGGTTTTGAGAGGGGGAAAGGGGTTGCAGGGGCATTTTTAGGAAAATAGGGCATATGAGGATTAAGGGTGGGTTATTAGTCTAACCAGGGGTTAGAGTAATTCCCAACACAAGGGTTGACTACAGTCCCTAGTGGACTAAAGTCTCCCATAGACATACTATTTAGCTATAATGCTAAAGGGGGGATATTTATACATTGCTTGGGGTTTTATACACCATGGTGTTATAATAGTAGGGGAAAAGGGGAACATAGGGGATTTAGTGTAGATAGAGTTAGCAGTTAGTATTTGTAGGGGAATATGAATGGGAAAATGATAGAAACTAAGTTTTTAGGAAACAAACTTAGTTAGGGAGTAGATCAAAATGAAAAGAATTTTTACACAAGAAATGTGGCTTCTTTTCAAAGAGAGAAGTCACTTCTGACATGAAGTTTGTACAAATGAAGAGTGTAAGGAGGACTGATCAGGCAGATCCTGCAGTGCTCATGGGGAGGTTAGTAAGAAACTTTTGAAGGGGATGAGGGAAGTTAGTGATAGTTCAGTAGTTTGCCCAATGAGCCATTGGACTTGCCTTTCTTCTGCTGGTGACATCATTGTAATTCTTGCCAATTGATATACTTAGATGATGCTTTCTGCAACCTTCAACTGCCTACCCTGCCTAATATGCCTAACATTTTTTCTTCCTTTGGATGGGTGCACTTGGTCTTGCAAACCCTGATAATTCTCTTTTCTTTTTGCTGCCCTCCTATCTAAGTCTACCCTTATGACTTCCAAGGGCCCAGATTTAGCAGTTGGGCTCCTTTCTTTCTCTATCCACCTAGTCATCTGTCAAGCTTGAGCTGTTTGAACAGGTACTTCCTCTCTAGTCTACAACATGCAATTTAAAACATGGTGAGGCCCAGCTTGAGCTGTTGGACCACCCATCAAAATAGTAGTGGCAATTTGGACTAGCCACTTTCATGGTCTTTGTTTGGGGTTCATTTCTTTTATTTTTTTACTGACCCATTCCTTTTCTTTCCCTTTGATTTTTCTTTTAAGGCATACCCTCTTTACATTTTTTAAACTGTCTGCTTCTTTCACAAAAATGGAACCTTAGGAGCATGGAAGGTGAACATTTTTGGCACTTCCACTGTCAATCATGAAAGATGAAAACCTATTGGTATAGGAGGCTAACACATCCTAGTTTGAAAATTCTTCAATTTCAATATAACACTTTTCCAATATGTTTTTATTTTTCCTTTTCCAAGATTTAAAGAGGAAAAGACATTATTAGCGAATTCATTCATTAATTAATATACTAATTTTTTTATTGCAAGTAATTTTAAAGTAAATATATTCATTATAATCTTAAATCAAAATAAATAAAATCTGATTTATTATTATTATTATTATTATTTATTTATTTTGAAATTAAAATGAATCTATATCATTACTTTATAATACAAGCACAACCATATTTACTAATGCGATTGATAAGCATATAACCACATTGGTAAATGTGGTTAATTTACACCATCAACCATATTAATAATTATTAAGTGTATAGTAAGGATTTAACCTCAAAGCCATCTTTACACAAGATGAAACGACGTTTACTAATATGGTTTACTATTTGTGATTATTAATAACTATATTATAACAACCACATATATATATATATATATATATATATATATATAATCATAAATCATAAAATACCGGTGAAAGATATAATGTATGTTAATTATACTAGAGTTTGAAATATATAATAACATTGTATAGTATTATATTAATATATAATATATTATTGATATAATATGTATAACTCCAAAAGTTTCGGAGATGAGATTGATTGAAAAGTCAGCCCTAAGCTTCAAAAAAACATGTTTTTTTAAGGGAGCATTTCCTCTATAAATAAATTTTCTGCACATATTCTTTGTGGAGAAGAAAAGAACCATAAAAAAATATAACTTAATTACCCTTTGATTAATAATGTTACACAAGGAGATAACACAACTATCTCTAGTTACCAACCAAGTCCTTTCTTTAACGTTAACATAGGCTTGTAAGTCATCAAGGCCTTTCACAAGAACTCCTCATCCAGCCAAGCCTTTCATGAGATAACTAATATATATACCTTTCACTAACATTTCATTTGAGCCATGCCTCGGGATAACCCAGGGCAAGCCCTTAAAGGATCGTTTTAAGTATATGTCAAAAAGCCTATCCCATCATAATGGATCGGGTTATCTATTAGAAATTTTATAGGGGGCAAAGCAGACGAGTTTGCCTAAACGAATAGTTGTGGAAAGCAAATCTTTAGTTGTGGAAAGAAAATCAAAACTGGATAGAGACTTGAATAAAAAACAGAAATTTACTCACGACAATACATAGTAAAACAATGTGGTTGCAGTAAATCTACTCGTGAAAGTTTAAAACCATATCGCAACAAACCATACTTTAGATTATGATATAAAGCATATGAAAATACATTCGCTTGGTAAATGTAGGTTGCAGCTCCAAGTTTACTGTGATTTACGCTTCAACAGGGGTTGCGGAGTAACTCTCTGTAAAAATCTGTAAGAACTTGTTTTCAAGCACCCACCAATATTTGCTCCACAATTTTCTCCTCTATACCTCACAGACTTACACCCTCAACTCTCTCAACTCTAAAAAAGACTTTTACATTCATATTTATCTAAACATGTAACTTTGACTCATTAATTCATGGTAGAGAAAATATTTAAGACATGGGATGGGCGATTATACAAAATGATGGACTTTTTGAACTTGCAGAGATTGCGAAATGCAAGTAAGAGTTCCACGGTAAATGTTTGAACATACATTTTACCAACTTTGTATTAAGTGCTTTAACTATATGATGTGTTGTGGAATGGTCAGCTTGTACTTCTACTCAGAACTTTAGTCCTTCCACCTGCAAACAAAATCGCAATCTACTGTTGTGGTGTTCCACAGATATGGTTTTTGTCAGTCTATTAACTTCGGTAGTTGAGATTAATATTTCCTACACTCCCCCTCTAATCAAAACTTCCACCATTGAAAATTCCCAAACAATCTCTAAGATAAACACAATTTTCACATGCCAATGGCTTTGTGAAAATATCAGCAAACTATTCTTGTGACTTGCAATGTTGCAACACAATTTCACCATTGTTAATCAATTCTCTAATAAAATGATATTTAGCATCAATATGCTTGGTCCTCTTGTGAAAGACAGAATTTTTTGACAATGCAATTATGGAAGTGTTGTTGCAAAAAATAGTTGTCGTTCCCTCTTGGTTGTGGCAAATATCCCTCAACATCCTTCTCATCCAAACTGCTTGACACGCTGTTGTTGTTGCGACGACATATTCAGCTTCTGTTGTTTATAGTGACCCTATTGGTTGCTTCTTGGAGGCCCATGAAATGGCTCCAGAGCCCAAATGAAAAACATATCCTGACATGCTCTTTTTGTCATCAACACTTCCTGCCTAGTCACTATCGGTGTAACCAACCAGCTTGAAATCATTTGTTGCGGTGTACAAAATACCATATTCCTTTGTCCCATTGACATACCTTAGAATCCTTTTCGTTGCTTGCCAATGTGTCTCCTTGGGTGTCTCCATGAACCTTGACACCACAATCACTACATACATTATATCTGACCTAGTGGTGGTCAAATACATCCGTCTTCCCACCATACTTTTGTATAATGTCAGATAGACATTGTTGCTACAATATTCTTTGCTAAACTTCAACCCCATGATAGTTTGAGTTAGTGTGGGATGCTTGTTATGCATATTAAACCTTTCTAAAATGTCTACCACATACTTTTCTTGGGAAATAAAAATACCATTTCCTGTTTGCTTCACTTCTATACCCAAAAAATACCTTAACAACCGCAAGTCAGTCATTTCAAATTCACTTTTCACGACTCTTTTGAAATCAGCGATGAGGAAATCATTAGTGCCTATAAAAAGAAAATCATCTAGATATAAAAAAACAATAAGAAGCTTACCATCACTGTCTTTGATGCAGAGAGTAGGCTCTCCATCACATTTTTCGAAACCATTATCCAACAAGTAAGCATCTATCATGCTATACCATGCACGTGGTGCTTTCTTCAACCCATAAAGAGATTTCCTCAACCTATACACCTTTTCTTCTTGTCCTTCTACCTCATAACTAGGTGGTTGCGCAACATGCACCTCCTCTTCCAACACTCTATTCAAGAATGGCGATTTTACGTCCATTTGATACACTTTCCATTTATGTTGCGTCGTAATCGCCACAACTGTACGCACTGTTTCCATCCTCGGGACTGGTGCAAATGTCTTTGCATAATCTCTTCCATGCTACTACTTGTATCTGTTAACAACTAGCCTCGCTTTATGCCTTTCAATCTTCCCATCGACATTGCTCTTGGTATTATATACCCACTTCACACCAATAACTTATTTTCTTTGCGGAAGGTTCACTAATTCCCATGTATTATTATTTTCTATAGCTTATATTTCTTCCTCAATTTCTGCAACCCATTTTTCTTCTTTGACTTCATCCTCAAAATGCATTGGGTCATCTACATGACAAAATAATGTAAATAAGGAATTTAGACCAGTGCTACTATCAACTTCATCTTACTCATAAATCTCATTTAAATTTCTGAATTTTGGTCTTCTAGTGCTTGCTAAAGATGGGCTTGACATGTCACTTGGTGTTGCGCTTTGCGACATGCTTGGAGAAGCACTTGCTTGACTTCGTCACACTGTCCTATTATTTGTTGATGGTGATACTTGTTCCCTGCTTTGTTGCGCTTGAATAGGAGTAGAGGGAGTCAATGTTGAGGAATTTTTTGTTGCTGTCAATTCCTCTTTGTCCTCGTGTGGTATATATGCTTTGACATTGATTTCCTTCTCTTTTCCATTGATCTGAAATTGATCTAAGACAAACAATAAGGTATTACAGACTCATGTGCATGGATGTGCCTATGTTATTTTATGCAATGGATCGATAAGATTGCGAAATACACAGGCACTGAAGTAGTTAAAGAAAACATAACAGGAAAACATATAAACACAACAAGTTTAAGAAGGAGTTCACCCAATACTCCTGGGCTACGTCTCCCGGTCCAGCCTTCAGTGGTGGCCTCTCCATTATGTTTTCAAAGAAGAGCTTTTACAATATTGAGCTTAATTCGAGTCTCACATAGCAGATACAAATCAGTAAGACTGTACTTAGATCCCACAAGTCTCTGGAGTACACAAAATATTCTCATTGAACTCTTGACCTCTACTGGTCACAGTAGTATGAGCCCAATCTGAGACTCATACATGACAGGCATTACAGAGTAGTGTGGTTGAACCTCTCAAGCCTTCTCTGGAGTACACAGACTCTTTGACTCTCTCTGTTTCTGTCTGGCTCGATGCTGCCTTTGCTTCTACAGGTCAGCTCGGCTTCTTTTCTCTGCTCTTAGCTTTCCGCTACCTAACTTACTGCTTGCTACTCTCTTTGTCAGTTTGTGGCTTTTAAGCCAATCTGCTTTCTGACTGTTCATTTCCGCTTCCCAGCTTTCCGGTTCCCCTGCCTTTGTCTGTTTGAATCCCTCTATTCTGCATAATCATTACTGTATAATGCCTCTCAGGGAGGTGGCCACCTATTTCATAATAGATGAGTGTTAGTTCTCTTGGACATGGTTGTTTACTCTGTTACTCCAAGAATGCCTGCGAAACACGACCTTCTACCAACGCGTCATCCATATCGGACTTCAAATCCTATACAACTCTACCTATTTACCTCGTCAAATCTGGTCATCCATCGGAACTCATCTTCGCCATTGATCTAGAGCCTCCAGGTCCTACAGTCGTCGTCCATACCGGGCAGATAAGTAACATAATGTTTATCCGTCCAATGTGAGCAGTTTTCTCTCTCTTCTATTGATCATGTGGCAACCATTGTGTGGCATTGGGCGGGACTCGGTTGAAACTGCTTACCACTCGAAGCCCTTCCGATATCTTGGTGGTTTTTGTAGGACCTCGATTCTGATGGAATTGGCACGATATCTATTGCATTTTATGATTTTTTGGGTCTGGGTGCTTGCGGCCTTTCCTTCTTGGAGGGGTTTGCCCTGCAATATGTGATTAGTGACTTGTCGCTAATCACATATCAGAAAATACCCTCGTTTCTTGAATTGACCCCTGGTTTTGCTAATTTGTGGCAGCATGCGTTACCATGGACCGACGATCTATGCACTTGACCGACGGTCCTCATTGCTCTGCGCTGATCACCAATTGCAAATGTTACGAGGATACCTCTGATAGCTTGATCTTTATAAGACTTTGAAACTTTGGTATGATTTTTAAAGAGTTCATGAAAACTTAGAGAGTGTTCTAGGATCCAATTCGGATCACAACCTTCCCACTGAAAAAGCTTTTGGACCACCAAAAGTTGGTTTTTAAGCATTAGTCAAGTGAGGATATAGATTCCTCGTTTGCCCAATTCCTATCCATTTTGCGCTACTTGGTTTTGAACCTTTGAGTCCAATCCTGAGGTACTCAACATCCCCTCTGCGTGTAGTTCTCACCTTCCTGTCCACAACTATATCTTCCTTCAATTCATTGAGATATTTAGGCAATAGATCATCAATAGAAGGCAATTGACTCTGCTCTTCGGGATCTTCAATTAATGAAGGTTCAAATAGTCTCAAGCTTTCTACATTAACAACTGAATAGATGTGCATGTAAGCTGATAATTCAAGGTGAAAAGCATTCTCACCAATTTTCTCAAGTATCTTGAAAGGTCCATACCTTATTGGTTTTAGCTTCTTACCTTCACCTTGCATTCTGTCTTTGTCGATATACAGCCATACTTGATCACCAACTTGGAAACTATGCTCAATCCAATGCTTATCATGCCTTGCCTTGTATTTGGCTTGGATCTTTTCCAGCTATTCCTGTACTGCCTGGTGAATTTCTTGGATTTGTTCAATGAACTTGGTTGCCTTGTCCACATCATTGTGTCCATCAACCACTATGTCTTTACCAAAGACAAAATCCAAGGGAGACCTTGGGGTGAAACCAAAATAGGTCTCAAAAGGAGATCTTTGTGTAGAAGAATGTTTAGCTCGATTGTAAGCATGTTGCACATAACATAAATGTTCATCCCAAAGCTTGGGATGCTTGCTGCAATAGTCTCTGAGCAACTGGATCACTGTGCTGTTGACCACTTCTGTTTGGCCATTTATTTGCAGATGAAAAGTTGTGCTCTTCTTCAGCCTAGTGTCCATCAATTTCCACAGACTCGACCAAAATTTTCCAACAAATCGAGAATCTTGATCAGATACAATGGAAGTGGGTAATCCAAAATGAACCCATACATGCTGAAAGAACAACTTTGCAGTTTGTTCAGCAGTAATCTGTTTGTTACAAGGTATTAAAATACACATTTTGCTGAACCTGCCCACAATAACATATAAATAGTCATGACCTTTTCTAGATTTAGGCAGTCTCCCAACAAATTCCATGGAAACACTTTCCCAAGGATGAGAAGGAACTAGTAGTGGAGTGTACAAGCCTAGTTTTCTATTGCTGGGCTTGCTTTTAGCACACATGGTACACCCTCTTACATATCTAGAAACTGTTTCATTCATTTTTGGCCAATAACAAAATCTTTGCAGCTGTGCAACTATTTTACTTACACCAAAGTGACCTGATATTAGAGAAGTGTGCGCTTCTCGAATTATATTTACTCTTTCAGTTTGAGGAATGCATAACTTTCCAAAATGATACAAGAGTTGGTCCTTAAGATGATAACCTAATTCTTCTACTTGTTTTCCATGACTTAAAGTTGCATATACATCTTTGAAATCTATATCTTGAGCATACTGTTCAATGTAGCTTTCATGCAATACTGAATTATGCTTAAGTATAGTAGATGCACTTATGATTGGTCTGGACAACATATATGCAACTTTATTGTGTATGCCCTTTTTATATCTAATGACAAGATGAAATTGTTGTAGAAAACCCATCCACCTATAGTGTCTCGATTGCTGCAACTTAGTTTGTGAGTGTAAATATTGAAGTGGTTGATGATCAGTATGTATAACTTTCTCTTTTCCCATTAAATAATGTTTCCACTTTTTCACACTCTGTACTAATGCATACAATTCTTTATCATATGTGGGATAATTAACTGCTGCAGAATTAAATGGCTCAGAATGATAACATATGGGTTTACCGTGTTGCATCAACACTGCTCCCATGGCATAGTTAATGGCATCCGTTTCAATCTCAAATGGTCTTTGAAGATCAGGCAGTGCTAGTAGTGGTGCTGTACTAATCTTTTCTTTCAAGGTGTTGAAGGCTTTTTGCTGTTTTCCTCCCCACTGAAACACCGTGTTCAATCCTGTTAAAGCATGTAAGGGAGTTGCAATCAAGGAAAAGTTAGAAATAAACTTTCTCCAATACTGTGTTGCTCCTAGAAAGCTTCTAACTTCTATAGCATATTTGGGTTTAGGCCAGTTTACAATGACTGCAACCTTAGAGGGATCTATCTTCAATTCACCACCCCCTACAATATGACCCAAATAATTCAAAGATGTTTTTCCAAATTCACATTTTGAGAGCTTAACATAAAGATTTTCTCTTTTCAAAACATCTAGAGTCTGCTTTACATGCTTCAAATGTTCTTCCCATGTTTTACTAAATATAAGAATGTCATTTAAATATACAATGACAAAATCATCAATAAAAGGCCTGAGTACATCATTCATTACTCTCATGAAAGTAGCAGGACCATTAGTTAAGCCAAAAGGCATAACTAATCACTCATACAATCCCTGCTTTGTTTTGAAAGCAGTCTTCCATGCATCTTGCTCTACAACTCTGACCTGATGGTAGCCACTTTGCAAGTCCAACTTGGAAAAATAAACAGCTTCTTTCAACTGATATAATAGATCATCTATGTGAGGAAGGGGATAATGATTTTTTATCGTTATCTTATTCAGTGCTCAGTATGAAATGCACATTCTCCAAGAGCCATCTTTCTTCCGCACCAAGACAATTGGAGATCCACATGGTGATGTGCTAGGTCTTATGAACCCTTTTTCGAGCAGCTCCTATACATGCTTCTTGATTTTTTCATTCTATACATGAACAACCTTTTATACCTGTGGTTGTGATCGGTGTTTCATCCCCTGAGTCTGATCCCAAACCCTTCTGAATAGCTACAATAGTCTTCTTCTTTTTTCCATCGTACTTCTTGGGCCTTAGCTCTGGATGCAAAATCCAGCAGTGTTCATTATCATGCCCATCCTTCTTGTAGTGAGTGCATGAAGGCTTGGTCTTTTGTACAACATTTGTCTTCCTCTCCTTCCATTTCTGCTTTCTCTTTTCCTTGTTCTTGCTTGCAATGGGTTTTGATGATCCCCTAATTTCTGGGTTCAGATTCTTGCCTCTAGCCTCTAGATGTGTAGCCTGAACAGATACCTCATCTATGCTGGTAGGATTAAACATGAGAATGGTGTGCTTTAAATAGCTGTGTAGACCACCTATATACTTCAGCAGAGTTTCAGGTGAGTCTGAAGAAATTCCTAGAATCAAAGCTCTTTTCCTAAATTCTTGGGTGTATCCTTGTACACTTTGCCCTTTTAATTGTCGAAGAGTTTTCCAATTCATCATGGCTTGCTGCATATAAGCTAGTGGATAGAACTATTTTTTAATTGCAGAAACAAATCCACTCTAGACAGAAATAATTTTACCATGCTTCTTCATGTCAGCATGTGTTCTACCTTCCCACCATACCAAGGCAATGCTTCCAAGGCATACACTAGCCCGCTGAATCTTACTTTTGTCTGAATCGATGCTCTGCACTCTGCAATACACATCAATCTATCTAATCCAATGATCCAGCTTCTCTACGTTCAACTCTCCATCATATATCAGCAAATCAAATTTAACATCTAATTTAATCAAGGATGTTTTCTTTTTATTGCAAGGGATATTAGGAGGTGTGGGAAGCTTTTCTTCTTTCTCCTTGCCTTTAGAATGGTCATGGAGGAGAGATTCTTCTACTCCTTTATCTTGTTTGGAGTTTGATGAATCTTCATCTCTACCTTTCTTAAATTCTCTATATATTTCTTCTACCATGGCTCTCATGGTCATGAAACTATCCATGAACAGGGAGTCTGATTCCAAGGGACTTTCTTCTGCCATTTTCCTCTTAGGATAAACTCTTCCAATTTTTGAGTAAGCTTCAACCAATTCTCCTTCTCCTAATTTGAGCTTTGTCCTAGTTAGCATTCAACAACAAAATCCATCACAAGCTTGTCTAACCTTAGCAACCTAGAGCTCTGATACCACTTGATCTAAAATTGATGTAAGACAAACAATAAGGTATTACAGACTCATGTGCATGGATGTGCCTATGTTATTTTATGCAAGGGATCGATAAGATTGCGAAACACAGGCACTGAAGCAGTTAAAGAAAACATAATAGGGAAATACATAAACACAACAAGTTTGATAAGGAGTTCACCCAATACTCCTAGGCTACATCTCCTGGTCCAACCTTCAGTGGTGGCATCTCTATTATGTTTTCAAAGCAGAGCTTTTACAACAGTGAGCTCAATTCGAGTCTCACACAGCAGATACAAATCAGTAAGACTGTACTTAGATCCGCCAAGTCTCTGGAGTACACAGACTCTTCTCACTGAACTCTTGACCTCTATTGGTCACAGTAGTATGAGCCTAATCTGAGACTCATATATGACAAGCATTACAGAGGAATGCGCTTGAACCTCTCAAGCCTTCTTTGGAGTACATAGACTCTCTGACTCTCTTTGTTTCTGTCCAGCTCGATGCTGCCTTTGCTTTTGCAGGTCAGCTCAGATTCTTTTCTCTGCTCTTAGCTTTCCGCTTCCTAACTCACTGCTTGTGGCTCTCTTTGTTAGTTTGTGGCTTTTAAGCCAATCTGCTTTCTCACTGTTCGTTTCTGCTTCCCAGCTTTTCGGTTCCCCTACCTTTGTCCGTTTGAATCCCTCTGTTCTATGTAATCATTACTGTATAATGCCTCTCAGGGAGGTGGCCACCTATTTCATAATGGATGAGTGTCGGTTCTCTTGGACATCACTGTTTACTCTGTTACTCCAAGAATGCCCGCGAAACACGACCTTCTGCCAACGCATCGTCCACATCGGACTTCAAATCCTATACAACTCTACCTGTTTACCTCATCAAATCCGGTCATCCATCGGAACGGGTCTCTGTCGTTGATCTGGAGCCTTCATGTCCTATGGTCATCGCCCATATCAGGCGGATAATTAACATGATGTTTATCCGTCCGATGTGAGCGATTTTCTCTCTCTTCTGCCAGGCGTGTGGCAACCATTTTTTGGCATTGGCCGGGACTTGGTTGAAACCTCTTACCACTCGAAGCCCTTCCGATATCCTGCCGGTTTTTGTGGGACCCTGCTTCTGACAGAACCGGTGCGATATCCATTGCATTTAAGGATTTTTCGGGTCCAGGTGCTTGCGGCCTTTTCTTCTTAGAGGGGTTTTCCCTACGATATGTGATTAACAACTTGTCTCTAATCACATATCAAAAACTACCCCCGTTTCTTGAATTGACCCCTGGTTTTGCTAATTTGTGGTAGCGCACGTTACCATGGGTCGATGGTCTGCGCACTTGACCGACGGTCCTCGTTGCTCCACATTGATCACCAATTGCAACTGTTACGAGGATACCTCTGATAGCTTGATCTTTATAAGACTTTGAAACTTTGGCATGATTTTTAAAGAGTTCATGAAAACTTAGAGAGTTTTCTAAGATCCAATTCAGATCATCCATCCCATGCTTTCTCTTCTATGAACTAAACATCTCTGCTAATTATGACCTTCTTGGTTGATGGATTTTAGAGCTTGTATGCGTTGGATTCATTCCTATATCCAACAAATATGCATTTCTTCTCCTTGTTGTCCAACTTCTTCCTCAACTCATCTAGGACATGTACATATGCCACACATCGAAACACTCTCATGTGAGCAACACTATGCTTTATTCCACTCCATGCCTCTTCAGGAACCACATTCTTGCCACTTTTGGTTGGACACCTATTAATGATATACGTTGCACAAGTGACAGTTTCAACCCAATAATCATTTGGGAAATGCTTTGCCTTCAACATACTCCTTTCCATTTTCATAATGGTATTATTCTTCCTCTCCACGACACCATTTCGCTGAGGTGTGTACCTTGTTGTAAATTGCTTGTGAATTCCATGCTCCCTCTATCAGTCCTAAGGAATTTGATGTAGTGTCCACTTTGCTTCTCAACAAGAGGCTTGTATTGGAAAAAGCGCTCAAACACTTCACTTTTCTATTTAGGAGATAGACCAATGTTTTCCTTGTGTTTTTATATATGAAGGTCAACAAATAGTAGCTACCACCAATTTATGGTGTCTGCATTGGTCCACATAAATCTGAGTGGACAATCTCCAAAGGTGCCTTTGCCCTTACTGACTTTCCTAATGGAAATGTCTCTCTATGTTGTTTTCCCAAGATACATCCTTCACATAGGTTGTCTGGTTTTCCTATGAGTGGAAATCCCTTCACCATGTCTTTTCTATAAAGCAAATTCAAACCTCTGAAGTTGAGATGACCAAATCTCAAATGCCATAACTAATTTTCATCTTTGACCTCTGCTTGATAGTTTACTTGTGTGACAGCTGCAGCTTTTCTTTTATCCTCTCGTGAATTCATTGACATTTGTGCTCGTGCACCCTATTCCTTCAAATTTTATTTTATCTTTAAGGGAAACATTCTATTGCTTGTCATTTGAACTTTTGTAATTAGCTGTCTGCTTGGAGGCTTATCCAAAATTGTGCACTCACCATTTTTTAAAAAGACATTGTAGCCCTTTTGCATGAGTTGTCCAATGCTTATGAGGTTATGCATCAAACCAGGGAAAAAGTAAACATCTGAGATGTACTTCTTCTCCCCCTTCTTTGTTAAGATATTAACTCTTCCTTTGCCCATGCCAAAGACTTTTATATCAATCCCAAATGTCATTTCAGATTTCACACTTTCATCTAGACTGGAAAACATTTCTATGTTCCCTGACATGTGGTTGTTGCACCCTGAATCTAGATACCATATATCATTTTGTTTTTCTTGTGCTACATTACAAGATAAATACATGTTATCATTGGTCTGATTTTCCTTTATGAAATTTACATTTTGTTTGTTACTTATGTCATATTACTTCTTTCTACATTTAGTTGCATAGTGACCATACTTCTTACAGTAATGACATTGGACTTGAGATTTGTGATACCTCTGACCATGTGCTTGATTTTTTCTTGGGCCTTGACTTGGATTTTGATTGTTGCCCCTTCCGCTTGAGCTTGAAGGGTTTCCTCTTCCACCTCGGTATGGGCTTCTTCCTCTTCCTCTAACATTTGATCTTCCTCTACCTCTACCTTGACCAAATTAAACTTTTTTCTTGAAGGCATGCCCCAATGAGGAGATTGTATCTCTGTCTATGTTCATGAGAAATCAATGATGCATGAAGCTCATCCATTGAAAACTGTGAAATATCCTTTGTCTCTTCTATGGCCATAACTATGGCATCAAACCTTGCTAGCAGACTTCTCAAAACTTTCTCAACTATTCTCCTTTCCTCAAGTGTCTCACCATGAAACCTGATTTGAGTAACCAACCCAATTACATGTGTAAAAAATGATTCTACATTCTCAGACTCTTTCATATAGATTGTTACAAAGTCTCTTCTCAATATTTGCAGTTTTGTTGTCTTGACTTTTGCCATGCATTGGTAGGTTGTCTAGAGGGTGTCCAATGCTTGCTTGGATTTCGTTACTGCTGCAATCCTTAGGAAAATACTTTCATGAACTGCTCGAAAAATGTAGAAGAGGGCTTTTGCATCCTTCTTCCTGTTGTCCCTCAATAGATCCCTTTCTGCTCGAGACAAAGCATTGTATGATGTTGCATCTGTTGGTTCTTGAAAACCATTCTCCACCAAATCCCAAATGCCTTGAGAGTAAAACAAGGGCTTTATTGTAATAGCTCAATAATAATATTTTTTCACATTAAATTGAGGTATCTGAGGATTAGTCAAGCTTGTGCTTGATGTTGCCATTTCTGAGTGTAAAAAAAACTTTCTACCTGCTGGTAAATACGCTCCAAAAAACAATCTTCCCTCAAAACAATTTTTAACAGCTAGTAAAAACACTTGTTTTTACACTAACAGAGTTTAACCTGCTTCGATACCATGTTAGAAATTTCACAAGGGGGAAAGGAGAGGAGTTTGCCTCAAAAAATAGTTGCTTGCCGTAAGAAAGGATTGAATAAAACATAGAAATTTACTCACAACAAAATAGAGTAAAACAATGTGGTTGCAGTAAATCTACTCGTGAAATTTTAAAACCATATCTTGAATAAAACATAGAAATTTATGCACAACAAAACTGAGTAAAACAATGTGGTTGTAGTAAATCTACTCGTGAAATTTTAAAACCATATCTTGAATAAAACATAGAAATTTAAATGTTTGAACATACATTTTACTAACTATCTGATGTGTTGCGGAATGGTCAACTTGTACTTTGCTTAGAACTTTAGTCCTTCTGCTTGCAAAAAAAAATCGCAACCTACAGTTGAGGTGTTCCACAAATATGGTTGTTTTTAGTGTATTAACTGTGGTAGTTGAGATTAATATTTCCACTATATGATGTGTTGCAGAATGGTCAGCTTGTACTTCTGCTCAGAACTTCAGTCCTTCTGCCTGCAAACAAAATTTCAACCTACAATTGAGGTATTCTACAAATATGGTTGTTGTCAGTCAATTAACTGTGGTAGTTGATATTAATATTTCCAACATTATCGCAGTAGGCAAGAAGACCAAGATGAAGCATGCAAATGGGATGAAAGAAAATTGCTTTATTTCAAGCAAGCAACTCAAGCAAGAAGGACCCTGAGATAGCAAGCATGTCAAGCAAGAAGAACACACACTAACTCGGTTTTGTAAGGTTTTGAAGGGAATACATTAATAAGCCTAACTAAAAAAGTCAATAGAGTTGTTAGGATGCTTGACTAGGTTTTATGAGTGATCCATGAAATGAATACTACTACTATACTGAATTTTGTTTATTCTTTTTTTTGTGAACCATGGGCTATATACTAGTTTATACTTTTTACATTCTTAGTCATGTCAAGGAGTTACAATAGTAATAAACTAAAATTTGGAATACAATTTCAAGCAACATTGTGATTTTTTGTTGTTTTTTAAAATATGTTTTTGAATGCATAAATGAATTCAATGAAAAAACCCTAGGTTACATGAATTCTATAGATTAACCATAACTAACTCCATATGACACTTGATCAGATGACATTTTTTTTAATTAATCAATTTAATTAACAAAACAAAAATAACATAATTACTTTGGAAATAAATCTCAACCTTTAAATCGGGCACAATAGTAAGAATATTCTAGAGTTAACTCCCTACCATACACCTAATAATTATTGATAATTAAATTAAAACTCTATGTCTTATTCCAAAATGGACAAACTTATCACCACAATTAATTAAAGTAGAGGTTAAACATACATACATTTGAAAAAATATGAAACAAAATTTGTATTCATGAAGATTTACCTCCCCTTTACTGTGAAGATTCTTAATTTATAAACAGATTTTGTTACAATACCATAGCTTATAAATATCATATTTTGACGAATATCCAAGCAGTAGCTAGTAGCATATCCATCTCCTCACCTGAGACTGAAGATTATCAAGTAAGATTCCAGTATATTATCAGGGTCCAGCTCTTCCATTTCAAACCCCGTGATTAATCCCGCTCTGATGATGTCAGGAAGATCTGGGCGCTTTATGTTTTTCTGTTTCTTTCCTCCGTAGCTCTTATGAAAGCCAACCTCTGCTTTGAAAACGCTGATAGAAGAAGAATTCCCTGCGTTGAAAACGCTACTCCCCAGCTCTTCTGAAAACCTCTGATAGAAGAAGAATTCCCTGCATTGAAAATGCTGATAGAAGAATTCCTAGACATCGAAGCATTCTGATAATGTTCACTTGAATCAAAATAAGAGTTCACCTTCTTGAAGTCGAGATCGCACTCCCCTTCGACCACATTATAAATTCCCTCAGCTCTTACTGAATTTCTAGGAAAAATTATCACCAAATCAGCCCTTGCTAGCACTCCGCTTCTATACAACGTCCTCACAAACATCCTTACCTCGAAACCCGTGATGCGCAACAATCAGTTCATTCATACTCGCCAGTGGAAACTGTTAGAAGATTTTGTCAGACGAATCTGAACAGTTTGTGAGAAAAGTCTTTGCTTTAATTATATTAACTTTATTTTTTTATTTTAAATAGTAATTGTCTATAATGCGATTTTTTGGTAGCCTTTCTGGTGGTTTTTTCCGGTCAAAATCCGGCAGCAATTTATTGGAATCGCAAGTTTGATAGCTAGTTTCTGCACAATCAAAGCCTCCCAAGGGTTTTCCAGGGTGTTGAATCCAAATATGTAGTTAAAAAACCATTTTAACTGCAACAAATCAAGATTTAACCTCAGGATTCCGTCACCGGAATCTCCAAAAAGTCGCATTATAGACAACTCCTTTGAAATATGTATTTTCATTTTTGTTTTGTTTTTTTATTATAGTTAAATATGTAGATTTATTTTTGTTTTTTAAATAGTTATTGGTGTATATTTTGTTTTAAAAACCACATATATCAATTATTTTTGAGCAATTACATATTTGTTTCATACTAGACTATTTTTCAACTCAATTAGATTAAATAAATTTATCTTTATATTCTATTATTAATTTTAGATTTTTTTCAATTGGGTTTGTTTGAGATAGTTGGTATAAATTATTATTATCATTCCCACCAAGTTTCTATTCCCTCAAGTAAAATGTTCAGTTTATATCAAGTATATTATTATAATGGATTTAAATTTTATTTTTAAAGGTCTTGAGCTTAGAGAATATATTTTTTCAATTGAAGAAATTGTCCCTCTAGCTCCTCTAAGGTATATATAGTCTTGTAATGAATTAGACCACAAGATTTGTGAGGACCAAACCTCCTCACCCAACCATTGGACCACATCCTCAAAACAATTTTCAAGAATATTCTACCCTTCCCTATGAACTAAATATTGTTGCAATGAATTTAAATCGTTCTTTAAACATTAAAAAATACCTTACTTTTCTACATAAATTTGAAAAAAAATCCCTAATCATATTATTATCATATATTATATTATTTTCCATTAAATTTTATTGATTAATTTTTTAATATTAAAATCCCGAATCATATTATTATCATATATTATATTATTTTTATATTATATTATTTTCCCTTAAATTTTATTGATTAATTTTTAAATATTTTCTAATTCTCCATTTTACTATAAAGATGATTAAAAATTGTTTTTTTTTTAATATAATTTTTAATAAACCACATTAATTTTTATCTGGTAAATTTTAATAAGTACATTTTCAATAATAATCAAACTATAACTGGATTTTTCACTTTATACTTATGTTCGTATGTTCTCACGGGCTACCCATCAAATATAGAGGATATAATTCATTTTATTATTTTCGAAACTATTCATTATAAATTGTAGTTAACTTCTTATTTGGACGGGGATTTCATTTTTCATTTTGAATAAAGTACAAAAACGCAAAAGTTTACAATTTCTTCACAAACTTCCCGGCAACATTTTAAATGGTAAATACGCCCATTGACGTGCCTGTCGGTCCCCCGACATATAAGGAAAACACGTTTTCATGCATGGCATCACGGCATTGTCTACCATCTTTACACTAACTAGGGTATTATTTGGTGCAACTCTCTAACATCTCTAGAGTAACTAGATTGATTATTTGGTGTAATTAAACGGGAAAGAAAAAAAATAAAGTTTATTTTAAATTAGTTATAATAAATAAATAAAATTAAGTCGGAGATTGTCTTTAGTATTGTAGAGATGTTATAATGTAATGTTTAATATTTTGACTCTGTGAAACTATCCAAAAATAAAAATAAAAATAAAAATAAAAATAAAAATAAATAAATTAATTAATAAAATGTAATGTTAACATTTTAACTCGATCAAAATAAAAGCAATCTAGAATCATCTTAATCTCAGATCTATCAAGTGTTGAAAAGGATCAAATATCATTTTCCTCTAAAATAGATTTGCATGTCAAGATTTTGAACAAATATCTTCTCACTCTAAAATAGATTTGTATGTCTAGATTTTGAACAAATATCTTTTCAGTGTAAAATAGATTTTCATGTCAAGATTTTGAACAAATATCTTTTCACTCTAAAATTGATTTGTATGTATGTTAAGAGATTTGATCTTCTTGGCGCTTGATAGATCCGAGGTTAAGATGGATCTAAGTTGGTTTTTATATAAATAGATACCATATTTAGGTTGGATCCATCTCTCTCTTTACCCTCCAATTCTCATTCCTCCCTCTTTCCTTTTGCCCCCCTCTATCTCTCCCATCCGTATGACCAAAATTTTTTGCTCTATGCAAACATTTCTATCTGTAATATCTAAAATATTTTACATTTCTTATGCAAGTTTATATGCAAGCAATTTACTTATCCACTTCACATCTCAATTTATTAGTTACTGCACCATAGGATGATGTGTCTATCAACCATTATTAATTTAGCATGACCAATGTAACTTATAATTATTTATGAAATTTTACCTGTTCTAGTGCTAAGGTGCCCTCCAAAACAAAATTACAATATAACAAATTGAATTTTATTATTTTTATTACTTTGAATATTTAATTATTAATTGAGCCAAGATTTCAATTTTTACAAGTTATAACATTTCTGACATACTATGTTCTATATTACTTTTAACCCTTTATTATTTTTTTATTGAGTCTACGTATAAATGTTAAATGTTAAAAATTTACGCTGAACATCTACCCCATAGTACGTTGTAGAGCATTTCAGTGCAATTAAAAAATTAACACTATAAAAAATATATATAAATATAAAATCTCATGGTATTGACGTATGATATTGAGAATGAAGGTAACATATGGCATCCTTGTGGAATGTAGTCTATTCAAAGTGAGAATTAAATGCCTTGGTAGATCCAAAATTAAGATGGATCTAAATTAATTATAAACCAGCAAAATGAATAACAATATTGTTTATATTTATTTATAAAAAAATAATAATGTAATAATGATGTAATTTTAAAATTTTAGAAATATTAATAACTTTTATATATATATATATATAATTTGAATTTTTCATTATTGCATCTCATCTAAATTAAATGTGGGCGGTATCAATGACTTTGGATTGGTTTAGGTTTTGGAGTCTTTTAGTAAAAGTGAGAGATTATAAATGTTAATTTTTTAGTGATATATTTGAGAAATATTTAATAATTATGGGTTTATATATATTTTAATTTCCAATTTACTAAGCAAGGATTAAATCTCTTGAGATGCAAAACTTCTTTTAGAGTTTGAAAAGATTTGATCCCTCTTGAGGCTTGGTAGAAAACCTCTTTTAGAGTGAGAATGATGAATCATAGTTGGCTTACATTTCCTCCTTTAAATGGACTATATTGCACACGAATACCATGAATTCTCATAAATTTGAAGCTCTAAAACCAACCAAGTCAATTTTTTATTTTATTTTATTTTTATCTTGTAAAAATGTTTAAAGTAGGGTATTTTTATTTTATTTCTTTACCAGATTGGATTGGAGAGCTCAGCCCAATGATCAATTTTATTTCACAATTAGTATGATATTGTTTAATATTTTTATGTTTATGGTAAAGTAAGGCTAGACCAAGTGGTTGAGGAGGGTTGTTAACTCCATCACCTCTCATGTTAGATTTTTCGAAATGACGATTTCTCGATATGACATGCTTAGCCTGTATTTTGTTATATTATTATTAGCCTTTTAAAAAGATTATTTGAAAATATTTGAAATTGAAATTTTTAATGCTTATTCTTTTATAAATATGAATAATGAAAAAAATATAAACCATTAATTGAATTGATTTTATATTTAATAAAATAAAAAAGAGGTTTATTGTAAAGTATTTATAAAACAAAGAAATTGAAATTGAAGACATAGTAATTAGAAATACATAAAAAAATTATATTCTTTATTGCACACTTGATTCAATTACATGATAATTATAGATGTAAATCATAGATATGGAGGTTGAGATATGTTTTCAACAAAATCCCAAACTACTTTTAAACCTAACATGGAAACATTATCTCCAACTCCCTCCCTTAATGTTCACATGCCAAAAATAAACATTACCACTTTGAGCTACCACTTGACCTCCATTTAAAACATAACTATCTGTGACCATCGTTGACCAACTTTGTAGAATTGATGCTTCTTGACTACCTCGAAGAATAGCCTAGACACTGAATATCTCTATGGACATGCTTTCCTTCTAGTAATATGTGTCTAAATACATACTTCCATCTATATAGGTAAGTTTTCTATGTGATGAGCTTATCCAACAATCAATCATACCACCGGCCTCTCTAACATATACACACACAAAAAAAAAAACTGTAGTTGATGCTCTTGAAGCACAGAAGAACAACAAAACCCATCAGGTTATAATAGATTTACGTAAACGAATTAGTGATATGTTCTCTTAGCACCCAAAGGTATTGAATCCTTTGATTGGTAATCAAAACCTTGGGAATGGACTCTAGCATTGTCCTGCTACTATTCTCGAAATTCCATTTTCTCCTTCACAAGCATTGACTGCATCGTCGTTGTTGTTTGTAATGAAAAGTCTTTGTGGGTGAATGATCGATCGAGTAACAACTCCCCTCCTCATGTTAGATAACAGATAAATAATCAAGTTCCCCAGTTTTTACCCCAGAATACACGATCTGAGAACTACTTGTTTATTCTATTCAATATTCAATTCTCTCTTCGAAAAGCATGTGACCAGGGAGAGGACAACATGAGAATGACAATTTCAAACCGTATTCATGATTCCTCCAAAAATAATCGAAATCTCTCCCATTTGTGGATGCAGCGGTGTAAAACATTTCAATAAAATTGTCAATCTTTTGTTTCTTTCCAAAACAATGAAGCTGCCACTTTCTTTCAAAATTTGGTCAAAGTGTCACTTGCAATAGTCCATCGCTACATGAAAAAGTGTTTACTGCAACAAAACTTGAATTTGAAAGAAAGATTTCCCTGTTCAAACAAACAGGACTAGAGAAGGGTTAGTAATGGAGCACGATTACATTGTATTCAACGATTGTGTTGTCGGTCTTAAAATTTATGGAAATGGTGTGGGCTAGTGCATAAGCCTCAATCAAACCGAATCCTCAACACTTTGAATTAATAAAATCTAGGAGATTGTGCAGCTGGAGCAGATAATGAAGTGATGGCATGTCCTTGCCTTGAACAACAATTTCTCGACATCAGCTCCCACTTTCTATGATACTAACGAGGAGTGATGTAAGACCTTAGTATCCTCACCTCTGAATGTTCTAGAGGGTTTCTTGGCAGTCTACATGGGCAGAGAACATAGGTGCTTTATCATTTCCGATGGAATATTTAAGTTGCCTCAAGTTTCTAACCCTGCTTGACCGAGCCAAGGAGGAGTTCACAAAGGTGGGCTCACCATATCCTGTGAAACAGAGGTATTTGAGCATCTATTGAGATCCCTAACAAGAAGCTGTTGATAATTGGGAGCAATTATCTCCAATTTGGTTCTCTGTAATTCAAGTTCCTAATTTGTCTCTACCACTAGCTATACAGATAGATGAGAATCACTAGAATCCCTGAAAATATGTGATTGTATCTCAGTAGTTATAGCTTTCCTTATACTAGTCAATTATGGTCCTAAACTATAGGATCTAAATTGTATATAGCGGCTATTTATGCAAAACAAGTATCAGTGAAAAATATTGAAGCCTTTCACACAGACTTCTTGTTTTTGACTTGGTATTAGAGAAGGTTCTTCACCTCATAGCTTCAATTCTCATATACCCCTCGCATCATGACTAAGGATCAACCTGAATAATCTTCTGTACCAGTTATTCATGTTCAATTAGAAAACCACAGTTTCACCACCAATATCATCCTTACCGAAGTTAATTATGATGTCTGGTCCCAAATCATGAAAATGCAGATCACAGGGTGTGAGAAGCTTGAATACCTCACGGGTAAAACACCTATTCCGCAGGTTATTGATGCTTCCTATGCAAAGTGGTATGCTGAAAATCAAAAGGTCAAAGGATGGTTGTTGACTTCTATGTCACCAGAGATTATGAAGTGCTATCTTAGACTGTCTACTGTATGTGAAATCTGGACTGCTATTGCTAAATCTTTCTATGATGGGTCAGATGAATCACAACTCTTTGCACTGAATCAACGAGCATTCTCCACCAAACAAGTTGGTCGTTCTATTTCCACCTATTATGGTGATCTAGTAGAAGTCTTCTAGGAAATAGATCATCGTGATAGGATTGTCATGAAGGATCCCGAAGATGTTGTCGCCTATAAAAAATCAGTTGAGAGATTGTGGGTGCATATCTTCTTGAATGGACTCAATGCAGAATTTGAACAAATTTGAGGCGAGATTCTCAGAAAGGATCCTACACTCGATCTTAAAGGAACTTATGCATATCTTCACCGTGATGCCATTCGCCGAGCTGCACTTCATGGTGAACCTGAACACTCTGAATCTGCTGCTATGGTGGCCTGTCAAGGCAAGCCTTACCAATCGCAAACACATTTGAAATCATATCACACTTCTGGTCTGCCAAATCACACAACTAACCAAAATCAGTCATCTGGATCACAAAATCGTAGCTATGAAATAGGGGTTGCAAAATCCGAACGTGTATGTACTCACTATGGAGAAACTGGGCATACAAAGTCATGTTGCTATGAATTAATTAGATATCTAGAATGGTGGGATCCTGCCAAGGCAACTTGCAAGCGAAATTCAAAGTCAAATCATCATGCTTCTGTTGCTGTCGCTGAGTCCTCCACCAACACTAGTACTACTAAGGAAGCCTGTTCTTTCATTGCTACTTCTGGGAATGTTGGTAAGTCTCTTCATACCTCTGTCCCTGTTAGTCATAGTGAATGGATAATTGATTCAGGTGCCACAGATGACATGACCTTTGACAGTAAATATATTCAGTCCATGAAATCCTCAGACCACCATATTGTGTCCACAACCAATGGTACTCCCTCTCCCGTGGTTGGAGAAGTTCCAGTTTTTCTTACCCAAAATTTGAATTTGGAGACTATTCTAGTTGTTCCTTCTCTTAATCATAACTTATTGTTTGTTGCTCAAACAACCCTCGCTTTGAACTGTATTGTGATATTTTGGCCTAACTTTGTGTTGTTAAGGACATTCGGACTCAAAAGACAATTGGTTATGGTACTAGGAGAGGAAAGCTCTACTTTCTTGATCTATTGCTAGCAAGCTCCAACCAGTTGGCTCAAGTTTTCTCAGCTAATAAGTCTGACACACACATAATTCAAAATTCTGGTTGTGGCACAGGCGTTTAGGTCATGTATCTTTTGGATATTGACAAAAATTGTTTCCAAAGCTCTTTTCTCAATTAAATGTTTTGGATTTTAAGTGTGACATTTGTGAACTAGCTAAAAGTCACCGTGTCCCATTTCCCATTAGTATGCATAAAAATCCTGCACCTTTTATGGTTATTTACTTTGATGTCTGGGGACCTGCAAATACTTCTTCTTTGAGTGGGGCACGTTGGTTTGTTTCTTTTATTGATGATCATACTCGCATGACTTCGGTTTGTTTAATGAAATCAAGGAATGAAGTTAGTTCCCTGTTTCAACAATTTCACAAAATAATAGTCACCCAATATCAATCAAATATTTAGTTTCTTCGTACTTTTAATGGTGGAGAGTTTATTAATCAAGACTTGAAACAATACTTGAATTTACATGGCATTGTTCATCAGATGACTTGCCCTTACTCCCCTCAACAAAACAGGATAGCAGAGCGAAAAAAACATCACCTTCTTGAAGTTTTTTATGCTTCCTTGTTTGGGGCTCATATGCCTATTGGTTATTGGCGAGAAGCCACTACGGCCGCAACTTATCTCATTAACCATGTACCCTCTAGTTCACTAATATTTCAAACTCCCTTTGATGTTCTCCATAATATTGTGAGTGCCCCTACCATACCGAATATGTCCCCTAAAGTTTTTGGGTGTGTAGCCTTTGTGCACCTTCACAAACCCTTGAGAAAAATGCTGGAATCCCGTGCCCTTCGGTGTGTCTTTGTTGGCTATGCCTTGCATCAAAAAGTTTATCGGTGTTATCACCCCCCTTCTTGTAAAATTTATGTTACACTTGACGTGGTCTTTCACAAAGATTATATGTATTATTCTGCCTCTTTGTCTCCACTTCAGGGGGAGAATAGAGATGAAATGGAGACTTTGCATCATTCTTTGGACTTTGATCTTATAAATGGAGATAATTTGGACACTAGGGGTGAATGTGACCATTTGGAAACTAGTGATGAATGTCCAAGTGATGGTGACACTGTAACTCACAGAGGTGATTTTCCAGATGGGAAACAAGTTTTGGAGAATGAGGTTCCGGATCAAATGGAAGTGGAAGTGCCATCTGTTTCTTCCTCCTCTCACGATGTACCACCAAACCAATTGTATTCTCCAGATGATTCCATGCCCGAGCCTCAGGTAAACTCTGAATCTAAACCTCACTTAAAAATGTTACCAGATCAAGTCACAAGAGGGAAACCCAAAGTTAGCTATGAACCTATTCTCAACTCCAAATCTAAGTATCCCATAAGCAATAATGTATCCTACCATAGACTGTCAAATGAGAGTAAGGCATTTGTGAATCAATTATCTGTTGTAGCTATTCCTAACAGTGTGCAGGAATATTTGAAAGATCCTAGATGGAGGGAGGTGATGAATGAAGAAATTAAGTCTCTTCAAAAGAATTCAATGTGGGAAGTTGTTGACTTGCCTGAAGGGAAGATACCTGTTGAATGTAGGTGGGTATTCGCCATTAAATACAAAGTTGATGGAACCATAGAATGGTTCAAAGCAAGACTTGTTGCCAAGGGATATACTCAAACATATGGAATTGATTATATGGAGACATTCGCACTAGTGGCCAAAATTAATACAATCCATATTTTACTATCTCTTGCGGTGAATTTTGACTGGCCTTTACATCAATTCGATGTAAAGAATGCATTTCTGCATGGAGATCTCCAAGAAGAAGTATATATGGAGTTTCCCCCTAGCTATAAGCTGGAGACTAAAGGCAATAAACAGGTTTGTAGATTGAAAAAATATTTATATGGCTTGAAGCAATCTCCTAGAGCATGGTTTGGAAGGTTCACTAGCTTTATGAGGTCTATTGGTTACAAGCAAAGTAACTCAGATCACACTCTCTTCTTGAAACATAATGGAGAACGAATCACATCCCTCATTGTGTATGTTGATGATATGATATTAACTGGAGATGATCCTGAAGAAATGAAAGCTCTGCAAGAGCAGCTTGCCCGTGAGTTTGAAATAAAGGATCTTGGGGAATTGAAGTATTTCCATGGAATTGAAGTGTCAAGATCAAAGAAAGGTATTTTTCTGTCACAATAGAAATATGGCTTAGAATTATTGAAGGAAACTGGCATGACAGGATGTAGTCCAGCTAGCACCCCTATGGAAGAAAATATGAAGCTAGGTGTGCACCCAAACCAAGTTCCTGCTAACAAGGAGTGCTATCAAAGATTGGTTGGAAGATTAATTTATCTTGCATATACTCGGACGGATTTAACTTATGCACTAAGTGTTGTCAGTGAATTCATGCACTCCTCAAGTGAAGAACATATGAATGCTCTCATCCAGATCTTACGCTATTTGAAGTCATCTCTAGGAAAGCGAATTTTATTCACAAAAGGTGATAGCTTGGATGTTAAAGGTTATACAGATGTTGATTGGGCTGGGTCAGTTGAGGATAGACATTCTACATCGGGCTACTTCACTTTTGTAGGAGGAAATCTGGTTACTTGGTGAAGTAAAAAATAAGAGGTAGTTGCTAGATCCAATGTTGAGGCCAAATACAGAGGAATGGCTAAGGCAATATGTGAATTGTTGTGGATTAGAAATCTGTTGCAGGATTTACATATGAAGCAAGTTGGTCCTATGAATTTATATTGTGATAACAAGGCAACGTGTGATATTGCTCATAATCCAGTTCAACATGATCAAACTAACCATGTTGAGGTTGATAGGCATTTTATCAAGGAGAAACTAGAAGCAAATTTGATTGAAGTTCCTCATGTTCAATATCAAGACCAGCTTGCTAATGTGCTGACCAAAGCAGTGTCAAACCAAGCAATTAATGGTTGTCTCAACAAACTTGGCATGAGTGACATCTACTTACCAACTTGAGGGGGAGTGATGAAAATTGGGAGCAATTATCTCCAAGTTGGTTCTCCGTAATTCAAGTTCCTAATTTGTCTCTACCACTAGCTGTACAGATGGACGATAATCACTAGAATCCATGAAAATATGTGATTGTATCTCAGTAGTTATAGCTTTCCTTACACTAGTCAATTATGGTCCTAAACTATAGGATCTAAATTGTATACAACAACTATTTATGCCAAACGAGTATCAGTGAAAAATATTTAAGCCTTTCACACAAACTTCTTGTTTTTTACTGAAGCTAGAGTGTAGAGCACTTTGAATTCAACAGTGGCCATATGCGATATCCAGGTGAAGAACCCACAAAAAAGGGGTTGTTTGTTGCTTTTCAAGCATGTATTGGGAATGTTACAAATGAACTTGTACATGTGGCGATTATTCCAGGGGCATTTTAATATGGAAATAGTTACTTCTTGTTGTTGATTTCTAATCTTTTGACGATGGATACAGTATAGAAATCAATGGCGGAAATGTTACTCTGCCTTAGGCTCCAATCAATGATTTTCACATAAACAATACAAATATCACCCTCCTACCTTGTCTTACTTATTTGTAGAGAATTACCTATTACAATTCTCGCATTTTCTTGATGTTCTATAGTTAATCTTAGAGCGAACCAATTCTAAACATAGATATCAAGGTTGAATATTTTCTCAGAAAAATCCCAAACTACTTCTAAACTTAACATGGAAGCATTATCTCCAATGTAAATGTAATCAATTAGGAATAGAGTCTTATATTTTTTATTAATATTAACAAACATATATCTATCTTAACTTTGGATCTACCAAAGACCAAGATTTGATCCCTCTCAGGGCTTGATCTCTTGAGGTGCAAACCTTTTTTAGAGTAAACAGAGATTTGATTCCTCTCAACCCTTTGATCAAGATTTTATCCCTCTCAGGACTTGATATCTTGAGGTGCAAACATGTTTTAGAGTAAACAGAGATTGTATTCCTCTCAACGCTTACATTCCTCTCAATGCTTAGTACATCCAAAGTGAAGATGGATATAGGCTAGTTTAATTATTAATTACAATTATTATTTTATTTTATTTTTATGTAATGTGATTAGTCAAAATATTTCAATTAATAATTATAGTTTTTTTACTATCTATCTATATATATATATATATATAGAGAGAGAGAAAGAGAGAGAGAGAGAGAGAGAGAGAGAGAGATAATTTGATGAAATTAAAATGTTTGCATAACATATACGATAGGACATGAGAGGACAAGAGACAATAGATAGAAAAATATGTCTTCCATACTGAGCTCTATACCACCTCCAATGCAATAAAAAATATTTTTTTTTAATTAATTAATAATTCATGAATATAAATAAGTATTCATTATTTTTCTATTTTTTTTTTAATTTTTTTTGTAAAGCTAGGCACTTTGTATTAATTCAAAAAGCAGTTAAATAGTGAAAAATAGTATGCTACTAGTTTACATGAAGGAAAATTAAATCAATAGAAGAGATATAAAGTTGTGAGGTTGTTAAAACATCTTCAAAGCATAGCTACAAAAAGGAAAAAAAATTATATAGATTAGTTGGTTATGTTGGTGAATAATATGTTAATAATTAACTAATAGATAAACTGCATAATGAAAAATCACAAATAAAGCTAGGGACATGAATAATGTGACCAAGGATTGTGGCTCATTTGTGGTTGTGCTTTGTCATTATCTTCCAAGGAGAAGACGATGTGTGTTTCTCTTGAGGAGAAAAGGGACCTTAAGTGCCAAACTCTAACTAAATGTAGGGAAAATAGGGCTCAATATTGAGAAAATAAGCAGAACGTGAATCTTAAATAAAACAAAGAAAACACAAACTTTTGTGAGGATCCACCTATTTTATGAAGGATTTGTTGGAGTGAAAATTGAGTCATACATGAAACACACTGTGACATCACTTGAGGGCCACAATGAGCCTCTTGGTTTTGCTGATCTAATTTTTGGTAATTACTTTCATGAAAACAACCTCGGGTGTTATGAGGCACAATCATCACCTGTTCCACTAGATACATAGTTGGAGCTCCTTCCTTGTTCTCTAGCTGGTGTAAATGAGACATGTAATATAAATGTACATACTAATAGTAATAATAGTAGTATAAGGAGTAGCTTAGTAGATCATGATGTTTGGACTCTATATTTTGATGTTTCAAAGATGTAGGATGGTTCAGGAGCTAGTTGTGTTCTTATAGACCCACACAATAAGAAACATATCCTTTCATGTCATCTGTAGTTCAAGTGTACTAATAATACAACCGAATATGAAGCGTTCATGATTGGATTAAAAATTCCATTGGTATGAAGGTAGAGATTCTCAAGGTAATCGGCAACTCGAATGTAATCACTCAATAGGTAGAAGATACTATCCACTGTATCTCGTCGCATCTTAAAATCTACGAGTAGGAGGTATGGTGCTTAATTGGTTAGTTTAAAGCTTTCAATATTATGTATGTTCCTAGACTTATAAATGTCGTAGTAGATACATTAGCAAATGCAGTCGCTAGGATGTCACCATTGAAAAATGGTTTTTCTATTGAGACTGTATATAAACCATTTGTACCAGAAAATGTCACTAACTTACGTGTTTTCAATGATGACCAACATATACTGCACTTTATGGCTAATGCAAATGTATTCAAAGATGCTTCCATAGATGAGGATGAGCACGATCAAGCTTTGCAAGATGAATCCAATGTAATGAAAGCAAATAATATGCCTAAGGGTGTGGTGTCCCTAAAGAAGTAATATGAACTGTAGAATCAATTTATAGGACCAACCAATACAAATAATTAAAGCTCAAATTTATCATCTGAACAAGTCAATCTTGGGACCCAAGAAGATTCGAAGTATGTGAAGCTCAGTATAAGTTGTTCTCCATAGGAATGAAATACATTTATCCACTTATTCAAACATTACCATGATGTATTCGCATGGACATACGATGATTTAAATATAATGACACTCATATTATCCATCACGTCAAACCTATAAAAGAAGAGGCAAATCTTTTCCAACAGAAATTGCAAAAAGTTCTTCCAACATTGGAACCCCTCATCTAAAAGGATTTTAGAAAACTATTGGATGCTCGGATCATATTGAAAGTCTGACACTCCGCATGGGTCTCCAACTTGGTCCTAGTTATAAAGAAGTTTGGTGAAATATGTCTATGCGTTGATTTCAGAAATCTCAAAGAGGCTTTTGATAAAGACAATTACCTAACGCCATCCATGGCACTGATCCTTCATAAAATAAGCAGATCAAAAAAATAAGAATGTCATTGAGAAATTTTGGATGAGTGAATGAGAGATTAGGGGAGGCCAGAGGAATACCTTTAAGATGTCTAAGATAAAAGGAATCTTTAATCGATCTTCCCAACCCCTCCACCATAAGAAGAAATATGTAAGGGGAGATGAGATCTCCTTGCCTAATGTCCCTGGAGGGGACAAAGGTAGGATATGGAGAACCATTCATCAGAATGGACAAGAATATTTTTAGAATGAAGGCCATTATCCAATGAAACTATCTTTCCACAAATCCAAAAGCATTAAGAACATGAAATATAAATTATCGGCTGAGTTTTTCAAATGCTTTAGACATGTCAACATTGATTAACATAACTTGAGACTTGTAGGATTTGAGCAAATGAATATGTTCATGAGGCAGAATGATGCTGTAAAAAAATTTTATACCTTCCACATAACCCATTTTCTCTAGGGAGATGAGGGAGGGAAGGAGGGAATTAACTCAATTGGTGATAAATTTATTGTTGATTTCATATATACATTACATAAAACAATAGGTCAGAAATCTGAAGGGGTTTAGATTGAGACATTTTTTCAATTAGATAGATAAATTTGGAGTTAATAGCTATGAGAATGGAGGGTAACTATTGCGAGTTCTCCACTATTTTCTAAACATCACACCTAATAATTTTCTAGCAAGCTTGAAAAAAATAAATTGTAAATCCATTAGTACTTGGAGCCCTACCTTTAGGAATTCCATAACTACCTATTCCACCTCTTGCATCGTGAATTATTTTCAAATAACGTTGTTGTGTTCAACAGTAACCAATTTTGGAATATTTCCTATGATTTATCATATTTTAGGCCTGCGATGTAGGACTCTTCCATGAGAATGGATTGGAAGTGATTTGTGATTTCTTGTTTGATGTCATTATGGTTCTCTAGTTTTTTATTGTTTGAGTTTTTGACCCTAAGGATTATGTTGCTTAATTTATGGCTGATCATAGATTTACGGAAGAATTTTGTTTTCTTTTCACCTTCTTTTAACCACTAAACATGAGACTTATGTTTCCATAATATTTTTTCTTGGATGAGGCTTTCTCCTAATGGTGATTGAATGAGAGATTTTTCTTTACTTAGATCATCTAAGCAGCCTTTAGATATTATAGATTTTTGTATTTTAGTAATTTCTACTTCTAATCTAATTTTCTCCTTGAAGTTATTACCAAAATATGAAACTTTCCATTCTTAAAGTGTTACTTCAAGAGCTTGAGACTTTGTTGAAAATGAAATATGAGAGTGCCCTGAATCTTAGTGGATTCCTTCCAGCAGTTTTCAACATTTGTAAGGAATTTTTGTTGCACTAACCATAATGCTTCAAAATGGGAAGGCATTTATTTTGGGCTACCAATCCAATCCAAAGTGAGGATGATAAGTCAATTATCTAAGCCATAATAACGGAGAATGGATGCTTCAAGGGAGATTCTAGAAAGAAATAATGATTCTACAACTAAAAAATGATCAAGTCATGAAACAACATGCGAATGGCACCCTCTCTTTTTGTTTCATATGAAGAGTCTATTGAAGGTTTCAAGGTTATTGAGCTTGGAAGCATTGATGAAATCAACAAAAAATGGGATTTCTTCCTCAAGTCTTCTCATGTTGCCTTTATTTGAATGGAGATTCTTGATTAAGTTGAAGTCTCCTCCTAGAATCTAGGATCTTTCCCTTATAAGCTTGGAGACTTTATGGAGGTTTTGGATGAAGAGATTCTTGTGAATAGGGATGTTGGGCCCATATACATTTGAGATGAAACCTATTTATGCTATTGGCTGAAAAATATCTTTTGGACTTCTTGGAAATGAGAAAGAGTCATGTAGAGAGATTGATGAGTGATTCCACATGATGGCTAGTCCTTTGGATGGTCCATCAACATATTCGACTATTTGGTCACTATTTTTCCAAATTGATTTTAAGATTTTTTTGAGAGATTTCAAACAAAATTTATGAATGAAACAGATTCAGATAGTGAGGATGAGGAAACAATCACACCTTCGAGGCCAAAGACACCCTCCAGGTATGTACAAAAGGAACATCTAGAGAGTCATATTCTTGGAGATAAAAGACAGGGTGTCCAAACGAGAAGGAAGCTTGTGGGCAGCACAAGTCATGCAAATTTGGCTCTACTATCATATATAGAACCCAAGCACTGCTATTAAGCAAGTGAAGTTAAGTTATAGGTGAAAGCCATGAATGAAGAACTAGACCAAATTGAATGACCTAGCACAGTCCCTTCAGTTTAAGAATTCACATTTTTCTGGACTGAGAGATAGATTCATTTCAATGCATTTGTGTAATACTTTGCCTAGGTTAGTTAGGGCTTATTGGAAATCACAACCATAAAGTGTAAAATCATCCATATAAATTTCCATGGCATCATGTACTAATTCAGCAAAAATACTCAAAACTTTTCTCTGGAAGGTGGTAGGAGCATTGCATAGGCCAAAAGGAAGGACCCTATAGGCAAAAGTACCCCAAGGATAGGTGAATGTGGTCTTGTCTTGGTCTTTTTGGCATATTTGGATTTGGTTGTACGCACTGAATCCATCTAGGAAAGAAAAAAACTTCTTCCCTACCAGGCCATATAACACTTGGTCAATGAAGGGTAAGGAAAAATGATACTTCTTTGTGGCTTTGTTCAACTCCCTGTAATCAACACAAATCCTCCACTTACTATTTTTCTTGGAACTAACACTAGAGGAGAGACCCACTCACAGTCTGAGATAAGGTAAATGAATCCTGCATCTAGCAGTTTTTGCAGTTCTTCTTTGACTATGTCTTTAAGAGATGGATTCATCCTCCTTTGTGGTTGCTTGATTGGCTTGCAACCTTCTTTGATGTATATGTGGTGAGTACACACTGAGGGGTGTACTCACTTCATTTCCTTGTAACTCCAAGCGAAGGCTTCTAGATTTTCTCTCAACATGTTGCATAGCTTTTCCTCTTCTAAAGAAGAAAGAGATGGATTAATTTTCAAAGTTTTCTCTGGGCTGAATTCTATGGTTTTGACATGAAGTGGGTTGGAATTGGCCAAGCATAAGTCAATTGGATGATTGTTCTAGGTTTCCCTTACTTCTTCTTCTAATGGTAATGAACTAGGAGTTAGACTTTGGAGTAGGTGTTCAATTAATTCATCCTCATCTTGCTATCCTCCTCCTATGGTTGCTTCCAAAGCATAAAGTTGGGCATAATAAACCTCATCTTCTTCCTCATCCTCCAACCATAAAGGTAAATCATGCTCTAGGGAAGGTTGAGCAGGGGGGTATAGGAATAATTGTTTGGACATATGCCCATTCTTAATGGTCATATTCCCAGCTTTGTAACTAATGTAAGTATCGGTTGTGGCCAACCATGGACTCCCAAGGATGAGATGGTAACCAGTAAGCTTAGCCTTAGGCTGGAGAACTAGAAAATCCATAGGGTGCTCCCAAGAGTCAATGGACACCATCACATCCTCCACAATTCCCTCGGGGGTGACTGTGGAACGGTCTGCAAGTTGCAGAACTATTGTGGGCTTCCTTAATGACCCTTGGAGGTTGAGCTTGAGCATGGTGTCATTGGTAATCACATTAATGGCAGCCCCAAGATCAATTAGAGTGTGTGGAAAATGATGCTATTGATGTGCACATCTACCACAAGGCTTCTTGGGTCCAAATATTTCGAATATATCACCTGCCCCAACATTAAGTCAGACAGCTGCCCAATGACATTAATGGTAGGGGCATCCCTTTTTCTTATTCCTGGATGCTTGAAGCATTTCTCCTTAATCAACTTATTGTAAATGGGAACATCTTTTATTGCCTGGAGAAGAGGGATCTTTACACATAGATTTTTCAATTCTCCTAGAAGTTCAGATTCTTCTCGAGTAGGCTGGAGTGGTTGGGCTAATCTCTCAGGAAAGGGTGGATTTACTTTAAGGTTGCTTTCCTCTCTTTCTTTCTCAACCTCCCTATGTGGAGAGGGATGTTGGTTATTAGGGAGAATCCTTCCAGATCTTAGGTTGATCTCCTAGATTTCTACACCATAAGTTGGGTATGATGTCCCTCCAATGTATACTTGTTGAGCTTGCCTATTGTTCGGGTTCGGAATTGGCTGGGTAGGCATCTAGGATTGTTTAGGTGGAGCAGAGTGTAGGAGTTGTAGTTGGGTAGGTGGTGGAGGCAATAGGGTTGGGACATTGTTGAACTGGGGCCTCCACCCCTGCAGTTGGGTTTTCCACTGAGGTTGTGGCTAAACATAAGGTTGAAATGACTGGTTGGTTGACTAGGAATGATACTGAGATGCATAGGACCAAGGAGGGGGTGTAGACCAGGAAGGATGAGCAAGGGGTCCCCAAGAAGGTATAGATGTGGTTTGGTTGGGGTTGTAATATGCATGGGATGACCCTTCCATACCCTACTGGTATAGTCTAGTCCCAGGAGGTCTCCTTTGGTTGATGTAGCGAAGCTGCTCAGTGACCCCTTCAGCTCCTTGATATATAGCTTTGAGTCCGGGTAAAGAAGGGCACTTGTCTGTGGAGTGGTTTTCTTCAGAGACCGAGAAAATCTAAATACAATTCAATGGACATTTGTTCCTAGGATGCCTCCTGATGCATCTAGGACAAAAGATGGCCAATGTTCTCTCTTCTTCCTCTTTCTTCCTTTTGATGTTCATGGTGTCCAATTACAAGGCAAGGCTTTGTAGCATCTCACTTTTGGAATCCTCCAGCATACTTCCAATTTCATCCTTGATGGATGAGTTGGAAGATGATGTACTGGCCATAGGTTGACTACTCCTACCCATTTTCTTGGTTGCCCTAGAATAGTTTCTAAAGACAATCTTGATATCCTCATAGGGAAATTGGTAGATATCTCCTCCTGCTAACAAATGTAAGGTATCTAGAATATCTTCCCTTACTCCTCTGAGCAGGACCAACTTTAGTGACTCAGGGTCAAGTGTTCACTTGGCCCTTTTGTAACTGAGCTAGAATCTCTCTTCATAGTCTTCTAGGGATTCATCTCGGCCTATGGTCATCCTGAAAATCTCTTCTTTAGTATCCTTTGTCTTACAGTAGTCCCTATATTTGTTGTTAAAATCCTATTCAATCTGAGCCCAAGTTGTGATGTTATCTCCAGGTAAACCCATGAACCAACACAATGATGCATCCTTGAGGGTAGGTGGAAACAGTTTTAACTCTTTCTCATCATCTGTATAGTCATAGGTTTGGCATATAACAACAAACACAAATAGGAAAGTGTCAGGTTCCTCAATGGTTAGGCCATGGAAATGAGGTAGAGCAGAGGGGTTAATATTCTTCATCTTAGTGTCCCCATTTGTTTCCATGATGGGGAAGGCACCCTGAATTCTCTCTCTATTCCATCTATCATTTTGGTTTTCATCCATTGGTTCAGTGGGAATGGGTTCTTCCTCCTCTTCTTCCCCTGTAGGTTCTTCAAATATGTCAAGTTGATCACCTAAAGGTTCTTCCAGTTCACAGTCACCAAAGAAGAGAGAAGGTTGACTATTGGATGCAGTGGGGGTATTTGGCAAGAATTTCCCTAAATTGTCCCTACTCCTACGAGGCAAGAAAGGAAATGTTTTTGGGTTGATTTTTGGAAATTTTTTTTTTTTGAAAGCTAGAAAGTACTTTGCAAAAATGAAATTGCCTGTTGAATGGAAGCTATTGACAGAAAAAACTACTTGTTGAATTGAAATTCTACTTGCAAAATGTAAAGGAAAGCTGACTGAATGACAACCAATAACAAAAAAACTACTTGCTAAATTAAAATTCTTACTTGCAGAATGAACAAGAAAGCAGATAATGACAAATGAAAGAAAGGAGGCTACTAGATTACTTTTGCAGAAATAAACTAATGGAAGAAAATTGAAGACTAGAAATAGAAGAAATCAGTGATCACATTTTACTTTGACACCTCCTCGGCAATGGTGCAAAAAAGTGATGAGCACTAGTATTGTAGCAAGGATGTTGCAACTCCTGGGCTACCATCTTTACTTATCAACCTAGGGTTCATACAAAATTGGAGGTGATAGGGCTATATGCACAAGTAAAAGTGAAGGTCCTACCTGTTGCCATTGTTTATCTAGCAAGATAGCCCAAGGGTTCCAAACCAGACTTCTATAGGGTCAGAAGAAGCTTGATTCTTTAATGGAAGAAGAGAAAATCTATTCTATGGGAGAGCTACTCTACTGCATAAATGAAGAAAACAACATGTAATGCTAACTCACACCAAACCCTAACTAACCATTTAAATAGCTATGCTAAACAAGATTTCTAAATCAACACTAACCTAATGTTGCTATCTAAGTTGCAGAAGTAAATAGCATCAAAACCAGAGTAAGGTGTAAGCAAGGAAACTAAGCTAAATCTGTTTTCAAGTGGAAGAACAGTCAGAGATCGAAATTGGTGAAAGGAGGACGTGAGGGAGCAGTAGTTCTTAAGGACCATTCGATCAGTTGGGTTAATGGAAGATGAACGGTGGAGATCGTATCGCAGGAGGTTACATAGATCAATGGGCAAATAGGGTTAACAAACAAGATGAACGATGGATATCTTATCGCGGGCAGTTTAGTGAATAGATGAACGAACAAGGTTATCGAATAGGATGAACGACGAAGATCTTATTATAGAGACTTAAGTTAATAGATGGATGGGCATGATTAATCGGAAGATGGACGACGGAGATCTTATCACGAGAAAGAAATGTGCGGAAATCATGGAGTGGGTTTTGAAGGTAGTAAGTAGTTTCTTAACGGGGAAGGAAGTGTTATACCACCATTCAGCCAGAAAGTGCCATAAATGGGGTCATTTTTGTTGTTGTATGGAAGGAAGTGTTATACCACCATTCAGCCAGAGGCAACCATTTGACCCATTGTGTCTGTTTATCAGATACAAAGCAACGAAGATATCCTTCCAAACATTTGTTTACTATCTCAGTTTGCCCATCAGATTGAGGATGATAAGATGAGCTATGAGCTAACTGAGTACCAAGACAAGAAAATAATTTTGACCAAAAATTTCCAGTGAAAATGGGATCTCTGTCACTTACAATAATCTTTGGGTTTCCATGTAGCTTTTGAACTGTTTCCATAAATGCAGTAGAAACTGTACTGGCTTTAAATGGATGTGATAATGCACAAAAGTGTGCATACTTGGTAAGTCTGTCAACTACCACCATGATGACACTCTTTCCCTCAGACTTGGGTAAACCTGTGATAAAATCCATTGAAACCTCCTCCCAACGTTGGCTTGGAATGGATAAAGGTTGTAATAGACCCGGTGTCTTAATTGTTTCAACTTTATTTTGCTGGCAAACCAAACATTCCGCCACAAACTTTTGAATATCTGATTTAAGGCCATCCCAAAAAAATTCCTTCTTAACCCTGTGGTAAGTTTTTAAAAATCCTGAGTGCCCTCCTAAGGGAGAAGTGTGCAATTCCATAAGAATCTTTTGTTTTAGCTGGGAATTCTTACAGAGGTATAAGCGATCTTTGTACCATAACGAATCATTTTGCCAGCTAAATGTATCAGAAGTACTGGAATCTTGTTGTAGCTTTCGAATAAGTGCCCACACTTCTTCGTCATTCTTCCATTCCTCCCTTGCTTCGTTTATCCAATCTGGTTGGATAATAGAAATGGCACACAACAATGCTTCCACATCCTCATCCTTTCTTGAGAGTGCATCTGCCACCACATTTTGCTTCCCTTTTTTGTAGATGATTTCAAAGTCATAACCCAACATCTTTGTGACCCACTTTTGTTGCTCTTCAGAGGATAATCTTTGTTCTAAAAAGTATTTAAGGCTATCATGATCCGTTTTTACCTTGAAGTGTCTTCCCATTAGGTAGGGTCGCCATTTCTTAAGTGCATGGAGTATTGCCAACATTTCCTTCTCATAAATAGCTTTGCTTAAAAACTTTCCCTTGATTGGACGACTTTCAAAAGCAATGGGTCTTTCATCTTGCATTAGAACAGCACCAATTCCATTTCCTGAAGCATCACATTCCACAATAAAGGTTTTTGTGAAGTCCGGTGTAGCTAAGACCGGTGCTTGGCACATTGCCTCTTTAAGATGTTCAAAGGCCTTTGTTGCTTCCGGAGTCCATGAAAATGAATCTTTCTTCAATAATGTTGTTAGAGGTGCTGCTATTCTCCCATAATTCTTAACAAACTTGCGATAATACCCTGTCAACCCAAGAAATCCTCGCAGATGCTTTATGGATGTGGGGATTTTCCATTCCTTAATGGCTTTAATTTTGCTAGGGTCTACCTTAACTCCTTCATGAGATACAATATGACCCAAATATTCCACCTCCTGGACTCCAAAGAAACATTTGGATCTTTTTGCATATAATTGTTTCTCCTCCAATAGTTGTAGCACCCTGTCAACATGTTCAACATGATCCTTCCAAGACTTGCTGTAGATTAGTATATCATCAAAAAATACTAACACAAATTTTCTAAGGAATGGTTTGAAAATTGAATTCATCAAACCTTGAAATGTTGAAGGTGCATTGGTAAGGCCAAAAGGCATGACCAAAAATTCATAATGACCCTCATGAGTTCTAAATGCCGTTTTTAGAATGTCTTCAATCTTCATTCTGATTTGATGATATCCCGAACGAAGATCCAACTTGGTGAAGTAAATTGATCCATGCAATTCATCCAGTAATTCATCAATAACAGGAATGGGGAACTTATCTTTAATAGTGAGCTTGTTGAGCTCCCTATAATCCGGACACATGCGCCATGATCCATCCTTCTTGTGCACCAATACTACTGGAGCTGAGAAAGAACTTTGACTTGGTTGAATTATACCAGCCTCTAGCATTTCTGCAACCATACGTTCAATTTCACTCTTTTGGACATAGGGATATCTGTACGGCCTGATGTTTGGAGGAACACTTCCTGGAATCAGATGAATAGCATGATCATGATCACGCATAGGTGGGAGACCTTTGGAGTCTCAAATACCTTGGAATGATTGTCCAGGACTTTTTGGAGATCTGGAGAAATAGATGATTCCAATGTGGAAACATCTAGCGAGCATAATTGTGCAATTACACCTCTTTGCTCCTTTTTAGAAGCTTTGTCATGCCATTAGAGCTGATTATCTTTCCTGGTTTCCCTGCAATACCCCTTAATTCAACTTCCTTTCCTTCCGTAGAAAATTTGATGAAAAGTTCTTGAAAATTAAAAGCTATTGTACCCAAGGATTGTAGCCATTGGACTCCTAGTACAACATCAGCACCTCCCATTGGAATGGAAAGCATTGGGCTAGTCAATACATATTCTCCCATGGATAGCTTGATATTATGGCACTTTCCAGAGCAATTTATTGTTCCTCCATTTGCAATCATCACTTGACACTCTGGTGCTGGATATAGGAAGCAATTCAATTCTTTTGCTACCCTACAATGAATAAAATTGTGGGTGCTTCCTGAATCAATCAACACTATTACCTTTTTCTTCTTGATTTGTCCTTCTATCTTGATGGTTTGAGGAGTGGTAATTCCTGCCAATGCATTACAAGATATGGTCGGATTTATTTGTTCTTCATCTAGGCTTTGTTCCTGGAGTATATCTTCTTCTTTTGACCTTTCTTGCTCCTTTTCTTCTTCCTCTTCACAATCTATGTAGAATAATTTCTTCTCAGCACACTTATGACCTTTAGTGTATTTGCTATCACAACTGTAACAAAGCCCTTTTGCTCTTTTTTCTTCCAATTGTTGTGGTGTCAACCTTATAGGTTGTGGAAGACTAGGGGCAACAACACTTCCATCTTTATAGTTGTGAGTGGTATGCTTCCTGGTTGCCATAATTTTGCTTTCCATTTTTCTTGCTAACCTGAATGCCTTCTCTAATGAATCAGGTTCCCAAAGGCGAACATCATGTTGGATATTATCCTTTAAAGACCCTATGAACACATCAATCCTATGCTCCTCTGGAATATCTTTTACCCTTATGTTCAATTTTTGGAACTCCTCAATGTGCTCCATTACTGAACCCTTTTGTTTGAGACTTATCAATTGGCTAAAAAAAGTGTTGCTTTTTGTATCTTCATAATGTGCTATCAATTCTTCCGTAAAAATTGCCCAAGTGATAAATTGTTTACGAGAACAAAGCCATTGATACCATACAAACTGATTTGGTTCCAAATATACAGTTGCCATACGTACCTTTTGTGCGTTTTGCACATTATTGAGATCGAAGAATTGCTCCATCTGTAATATCCATGTGGCGGGATCCTTGCCATCAAATTTCCGCATATCGATTTTTGGAACATGGTGAGTCTTTGATCCAACATTAGAGTCTATGGAATCATGATTAACATTTCTTTTGTTCTCATCATGAGTTTCCTTTAGTACCCTTTCACCCTTAGGGACTATTTCTTGTAGCAACTTATTCATATTTATCTTCAATTCGTCCATGTCTGTCTTCAAATCTATCTTCAAATCATCCATCTTAGCTTCCACGTCAATCATCTTAGCTTCTACGCCTTTCTTTAAACAATCCATCTTAGCTTCTACACCTTTCTTTAAACCATCCATCTTAGCTTCTACATCTTTCTTTAAACCATCCATCTTAGATTCTGTTCCTTTTTGTGCAAGGGACAGTTGTTGCACTTGGTCTTGTAATTTTGATATATCATGTTGCATTTCTTCCTTTTCTTCATGAGTCATGCTAGAGCTTTCAGGTTCCTTACTAGGTGTTTGCATTTTCTTTCCTCGGGGCATCAGTTACCGATAATAATGCTCTACTATGCCCTTTGAATTCCTTCAAAATAAATTTTCAAACCAAGCTTAAGCAAAAATTTAAGAAAATCTACACACCTTTTTTCACTTTGTAGGAGCTTGATATTGCCTCTGACGTATCTCTGTACTTTCCAATCATCTACTTCTGAATTTGTGAACTATAGTAGCCCTCTATGTCCTCTTTCCAATGCCACAAGTCTGACCCAAATTGGATTCTCCAACGAAGAGTTATGTGAAATCTCCCATAGTGACTTTCTTATAGACTAGTTCAGTAGAGCAAACTTGTACGACGTGCCACGAGTCACTGTTTTGACCTTTGGATCTGAAACATGCATACAAGAAACTAAAGTCTGTCCTATTTCTGTACCTTTTTACGAAATTTCAATCCGATCCTCAGAGAGAAAGTTATGACATTTTCCCCAGGTCACCTGTTTTGAATGTAATTCAGGAGTCTGCAAAAAGACCAACTTCCTTAGATCATATCTCCGAAAATATCGTGTGAAAAGCTCTGAAATTCTGACCCAAGGTTCAGCGCCAATTCTTCTCAAATGGGTTTTTTTTGCGACTTCTGAAACATCACAGAAAAAAAGTTATAGCGAAAATGCCACGATGACCTGTTTGGAGCAGCGAAACCCTAGAATCCAAAGCTCTGATACCAAATGTTATGAAACCAGCTCAAGAAAAGATAGAAAAGATAGATTCACGCCTTAGAATTCAGCCTCTTCGAGGGGGAAACCTCCTTTACATTACATAAATGAACAATTCTTGGATGATACAAATGACAAAACCTCCTTTCTATATATAGGAGTCTAAGGAGTCACAATATAATCCAGCCGACCTAACAATAATAATATAAAGCCACACAAATAACAATAGAGGGATTCTATGGGGCACAGAAATAACAATATGGGGGTAATAGGGGCACAACAATATAAATAAGGGGTATAACTACAATAGTAATGGGGTAATCACTAGTATTATAGGGACCCAACACAAAGTTGTAAGCTATATTTCTAAATTTCACGCGAATAGCCTAACTGGGCGACACGTAGCATGGGAAAACCACTTTTCTCACATGCTCTTAGCTAGATAATGGTCATGCAAGAATCCACGCGAGATTATGCGATAGCCATCGGATCAAGCCAAACAGATCGACAATGGATAGTGCATAAAGGATTGAGGTGACGCATTTGTTGTTGGATCAAGAGACAGATCTATGGGGGAGATTATATCGCGGGAAAAAAAACATGCAGAAATGATGGAGCGGGTTTTGAAGGCCATAATCAGTTTCTTGCGTGCCCTCAAAGTTCTAAGTTGTATTTCTAAATTTCACACGATTAGCCTAACTGGGTGACATGTAGCTGTAGAGCTTTGAAATTACACCTCTCCTACACATTTTCCCAGACTTTTCTCCCTTATCAGCACTCCATAAGCTATCAGAGGTCATTGCATATTGATTTTAAAAGAGCATTTAAGTGGTTTTTTGACTATGTTTTTGTGTTTGCTGTTTGAACAAGATTTTTCTCATTAGCTGCGGAATCTAGTCACTTTCCACAGCTAATTCAACTTTCCGCAGCTTTTTTTGTTAAACTCTATGTTGCAGGTGTCACCTGGCAAAACAAGCCACATGGGCAAGTTAGAAATGACCTGGACATGGATCAAGTCCTATTGGTTCAGCTGAATTCATCAAGGGAAGTTGTGGTCAATGGTGGTCAAACAAAGGTCCAACGTAAGAGTTCTACGTTAGCCAGACTCTGTTTTCCAACACGTGAAGGATTCTAAAGGATGCGTGGCTGTTCCTAACTCTCTGGGGTTTTTTGCCACCTGTAGACTGACCCATGACGAGAATCTAATAGCCACAATTGATAGATTTAATATTCTCGGCAACCAGTATGCTAAATCCATGGACATTATCTTTTACGTGTCCCCTGTTCACGTAGTTCTACAAGAAAATAGTTATGTAAACTTTGTTATAAGTAATGTGTTTCTATAACACATAGTCTTAGTCTTTTTTAATGTAATTTTGCTGTTAAAAACCCATTGTGCCATGACACTAGTTTTATTGCTGAAACTGTGTTTTGAAATATATGAGAAGACTCTATTTCTACATGATTGCATGAATGTAATCTTGGATTGATAGCCTGTTGACCAAGGCTGTGCAGAGGGCCCCTGTACGCTGAGGTTTTGTTTCCCTTGTTGCTGTAAAGTTTTATGCATCGTTTTCTTATTTCCATTGCATATATTCCACCTGTGTATATTTCAATTGTCATGATATTAACATTCCACTTCTATTCATGATTTTACAGCTTTGTATAACACTGATCAGTGCATGTATGTTTCAAGATAGAGTAGGCAGCCTGGGCATCTGCATATAATTTTCACAATGACTAATGACATGGGATTAATTCTCTGCTGACTTTGTTTTTTCTAGTTTTTAATTACAGTTCTGTTTTGTTGATTTCAGTTTTGTTTACTTGCTTTGTTAGTTGGCTTAGATATTAAATTGCTCATATCATTGACGGTTACCTCCAAAAGCCATAACTAGACTAACTGGCGAGGGATCGAATTATGAATGTGTGATTTGATTTTAGTTTTACTTTTCTGTAATTAGATATTAAATTGATCATATCATTGACAGTTACCTCCAAAAGCCATATCTAGACTAACTGGCGAGGGATCGAATTATGAATGTGTGATTTGATTTTAGTTTTACTTTTTTGCAATTAGATGTCAGATTGCTCATGTCATTGATGATTATCTCCGAAAGCCATAGCTAGACTAACTGGCGAGGAATCAGATTATGAATGTTGTGATTTGATTTTATTTTTACTTTTCTGCAATTAGATATCAGATTGCTCATGTTATTGACGATTATCTCGGAAAGCCATAGCTAGACTAACTGGCGAGAGGTCGAACTATGAATGATGTAATTTGATTTTAGTTTTACTTTCATTGCAATTTTTTATTTCTTTGATTTCAGTAGCGTAAATCATTTTTCTATAATTAGACGGCAACAGAGATGATAGTTTCATGATCAATAGTTCATTACTTACTTTTTTTAGATAGCAACACATCTTTCATTCTTGTTCAAGTATTATTGTCATCACTAGTATATTCTAAGATCTTTTGGAGTGTTAAGTGATAGAAATCATTATAGAGGACATAATTGCCTAAAATCTATATCCATACTTGCCTTCTAGAGACTTAAGAATAGGATTTTCATTCATAAGAGGAGATAAACGAAGATAAAAAACCCCAAAACAAAATTAAGATCGAAAACGACAAAAAGTAAGGAAAGGTTATCTTGCACATATAGTGCGCCACACTTCATCAGTTCACGACCCCCGGATTGATAATTAATGTAGCAATTTAGGACACACTAAATTGACCAAACATTTTGGCGCTGTTTCCGAGGAAGTGTAACTAGGTAGCCAATCTTTAAAAAAAAAAAAAGGTAAAAATTGATAACTTCTTGAAGTATGCTCTCCTCTTGCACCTAGTGCGATCTAGAGGATCAAAAAAGAGAGTTGTTAGTTTAATAATTTCTTGATTATGCTCTCTTCTTGCACCTAGTGTGACCTGGAAGATTAGAAAAAGAATTATTAGCCCGACTTGAAAAATAAAAAATAAAAAATGACATGCATAGAGCAAGAGATTCTAGGGGAAGGTTTATAGCTAGGGCCAAAAGTTTGATTTTCACAACTCCATCTACTTCAAGGCATAGACAAGATACACCTCCATCATCTCCGACTCACACTCCCAACCTTAGAATTCTTGGAATTCAAGGGACAACAGCTGAATTAGGAGACTCTCCCACACTATCCATCAAATCTGACCTAGGAGAAGAACCTTTCTTCACTTCTACAGGGGAACACATTGTAATCAAAGAAGTAGAATCACCTAAAGAAGAGGAGGGAGAAATTCTTCCTCGTTCGACATTAATAGAAGAACTAGAGGACTCTAAGAACTCTGGGGAAACTATCATGACAGAGGAAGTAGTGAATGGATTTGGAGGAGGGGGCAGAGGTAGAGGTAGAGGAGGAGGAAACAATGGAGGATGTAGAGGTAAAAATGGGGGAAATATGGATAGAGATAACTCATTTGGATTCGCTATAGCCAATGAAGAGACCCATACAACAATGAAAAATATTTCATCATCTGTCCTCCCAAACTTTTATGGGTTGCGAAGTGAGGATCCTGAAACATTTCTATTTGAGTTTGAAGTCTTGTGCCGAACCTATGACTATATGGAAGACTCTCAAAAACTCAAACTATTTCCTTCAACATTGAAAGGAGCTGATTTGAAATGGTTCATGGGATTAGTCACTCAATATTAGGACTTGGAATGATATGAAACAAACATCTTTGGATAGAAACTTGGATTATTGTATGCCCATCAATTATAAGGATGAGATATTCAAGATGATGCAAAAAGAAGATGAAAACTTAGAGGATTTACTTGAAATATTTCAATACAACTTAAAGAGAGCAAAAATGAGCAATTTAGATGAGGAAACCTTGAAATCCCTTCTATTGAAAGCCATTAGAGATGAATGGATAGATATTTTAAACATGATGGGGAAGGGAGATATTTCTCAACTTCCACTCCATGACATAGCAGAACTATGTGTCCATCTCTCAAGGGGAAAATCTAAAACTAGAAGAGGGCCTAGATATCCTTCTGTTATTAGAGTAAACAAATCTGCAACTGGATCAATAAGTAGGGCAGAGATTGGCAATATGCTTGATGAGTTCAAAACTGATATTCTAGGGAGCCTTAGTGAACAGCTAGACACCCTTAAAATACAAAACAAGTAGAAAGCAGAAGCCAAAGCCTTAGCCATCTTTTGTCCAAAATGTAGAAAGAAACATGCTTTAAGGGAATGTCCCTTGGATGCAAAAGTTGTAGAGACATGTATGATTTGCTCAGAAAGCCATGAGACCAAGGATTGTCCTTCAATTCCCGGGCTCAAAGCTGTCTTTCAAGAAGATCCAAATTTAGTAGAATCAATTTGTTTTGTTTCAAGAAGATCATGGCAGGGGCCACAAAATCAAGGATTTAACAATCCTATGAATTTTCAGCTCCCACCAAATTGGAATTCTTGGCAACAACCTTGGCCCCAATCTCAAAATCCGTACCAATCATGGGCACAAGGGATGCAAAATCCTTATGGGAGATTCACTCAATTTTATCAATATCCTCCATCTTTTCAAAATCAACAAAATCCAAAAATTACAAATCAAAACCCACAACTTTCATTACCATTTCCCCAACAACAACCTTCTCAACAAAATCCAAATTCTCAACTCTTGCTTCCATTTCAACAAAAGACAAATCAACTACCAGCCCAGCCATTGCCAAATCCCAATAATAAAAATTCTCAGAATTCGTACATGGTAGAAGGACAACAATTTCCTACCTATATGACTGTTCCTCTCAATGACGTACAACTCAGGTCTGGTAGAGTTTTAGAAAAACCTTCTATAGATGTTCAGGAGCAAGATAGCTCTGAGGAAGATTCTCTTAAAGCCAATAAAGGTTCTAAGGAAGCATCTCTTCAAAACCCAAACATTCAAAAAGAAAAAGAAAAAGAGTCAACCCCCACAACTCTGGTATTTAAGCAACCTGCATCTTCATCCACACCTCCTTTCCCTGAAAGACTACAAATTGACAAAGGGGTGGAAAAACAAATCTTGTTGCCTGACTATGATTTCCTAGATGAATTAAAGAATGTTTGTATAAAGATTCCCTTGATACAAGCCATTAGAGAGATTCCTATTCTAGCAAAAACAATAAAGGAGTTGAGTCTCAAAACAACAGGAAGGAAACCAAGAGATACAAGAAGAATCCACTTGGTAGGAAAAATTGCAGATATCATGATAGGAAAAATTACCATGCAGAAATATGTAGATCCTTGTAGTCCAATTTTCAAGACACATATAAATGGGATAGAAATTCCAAATACTTTGATTGACTTAGGGGTTACTATAAACATTATGAGTAGATAGACTATGGAACAGCTTAAACTTCCTAATCTTCTTTTTACACCTACCTTACTGCAACTTGCAGATAGATCAATAATCAAACCAGATGGTGTATTAGAAGATATTTTAGTGTCCTTAGATTCTTGGGAATATCCAGTAGATTTCATGATTTTGACTCCCAAGAGTAATTTAGGAGGGCATCCACTCATCTTAGGAAGACCTTGGCTAGCCACAGCTGATGCTTTCATTAGTTGTAGATTTGGGGATATGTACATTTTTTATGGTAGCTCGACAAAGAAATTCAATCTGTATTCTCCAACAAAAGAAATTACAGAAGTAGGAGACAATGAATGGGTCGATGATGAGGACACTATACAACCTATCTTTACCATTTCTGAAATCGGTGAAGATAGTCAAATTCTGAACACATTAGAAAAATTTAAAACAACTTCAGAATATGACCACACACAATTTCAGTTAGATTCTGACATTGAGTATTTATCATCAAGACAAATGTCTCTTTACTCTATGGAAGAGTTTGGTAGTTCTACCATTGATATTTTTCCAGGTAAAGCACTGAATATCAACAAAAATTTGGAAAAATCACAACAGGGAGAGCTAACCAAAATCTTGCAAAAACATTCTACTGCATTTTCATGGGAGTATACTGATATGAAAGGTATTGACCCTAAGACTTGCATCCATCATATCTATATTGAGGAAAACTGTAGACCAATCAGACAACCTCAAAGAAGGATGAATCCAAATCTTAGGGAGATAGTGAAAGAAGAGCTCCAAAAACTACTCAATCTAAACTTCATTTATCCAATCTTGGATAGTCGATGGGTTTCTCCTTTGGTTATAGTACCCAAAAAGAATGGGAAATGGAGGGTATGCATTGATTACAGGGATTTAAACGAAGCAGATTTGAAGGATCACTTTCCTTTGCCCTTTATCAATCAAGTATTAGATACATTAGCAGGTAAAAAGTACTTTTCATTTCTGGATGGTTTTAGTGGTTATAATCAAATTCAGGTTGCACCCGAGGATCAGGACAAGACCACATTTACCTATCCATGGGGTACTTTTGCTTATGGATTACCTCCTTTTGGATTATGTAATGCACCAGCAACATTCCAAAGAGCAGTACTAGGAATTTTTTTCTGGTCTAATCCATGATTGTGTAGAGGTTTATATGGATGATTTTACAGTTTACGGTAATTCGTTTGAAGAGGCATTAGAAAATTTGAAAAAGTCCTTATAATATGTAAAGAGACAAACCTTTCATTAAGCCATGAAAAATGCTTTATGATGTTTACTGAAGGTATTGTTTTAGGACATCATATTTCAGGGGATGGGATTAAAGTTGATAGAATAAAAGTTGAAGTCATCTCCAAGTTGCCTATTCCAAATTGTCAAAAAGATGTTAGAAGTTTTCTAGGATTTACTGGAAACTATAGAAGATTTATAGAAAACATCACTAAAATAGCATATCCACTCTTCAAACTACTTACAAAAGACTGTGAATTCAAATGGGATCCTGATTGTCAATCAGCATTTGAAACTTTGAAAACAAGAATATCTGAAGCACCTATCTTGAGAGGACTGAATTGGAAACCCCCTTTCCATATTTCTACAAATGCTTCAGATACAGCTCTAGGAGCTGTGTTGGGTCAAAAATATTTAGTTTCTTATGCCATTTACTATACCAGTAAAAATTTGACTCCCACTAATTTGAACTATACTGTAACTGAAAAAGAGTTCTTAGCTGTTGTTCATGCAATTAATAAGTTTAGACACTATATAACAGGCTATGAAACTTTTATTCATATTAATCATTCTACGATTAGGTATATAATGAACAAACCTGTTACTAGTGGCAGAGTTGCAAGATGGCTCCTACTTTTACAAGAATTCAATATTACTGTGTTGGATAGACCAGGGAAACAAAATACAGTAGCTGATTTCTTGTCTAGGATTTAGAATACTAAAGAAGATTCTCCTGTAGAGGATAAGTTTCCTGATGAATATTTATTTGCAGTAACTACTAAGACTCCTGGGTATGCAGATATAGCTAACTATTTGGTTATAGGGAAACTACCTCCACATTTATTTCCTAGTGAAAGAAGAAAGATTATTCAGGAGAGTTCAAAATATTCATGGATTTCTAACGAATTGTTTAAAACATGGCCAGATCTTGTGATCAGAAGATGTGTTAGGGAAGATGAAATGCCATATATTCTCAAATCATGTCATGATGAACCATGCAGCAGACACTTTGCTGACAAAAGGACAGCTTATAAGATCCTCTCTTTAGAATATTATTGGCCATCCCTCTTCAAAGATGCAAAACAATATGTCAAAAGGTGTGATAGCTGCCAAAGAGTAGGGAAACCTACCCTATCAAATGAATTGCCATTGCAACCATAGGTACTCATCGAACCATTTCAAAAATGGGCTTTAGATTTCATTGGACCTATTAATCCACCATCTAAACAAAGAAAGTATATATTGGTATGTACTAATTATGTCACTAAATTGGTAGAAGCCAAAGCATTATTTTTCACTACTGAAAATTCAGTTGTTAGTTTTCTTTATGAGGATATTTTTACTCGCTTTGGTGTTCCAAGAGAAATTGTGACAGATCAGGGAAGTCAATTCACATCCAACCTGGTGGAGAAGCTGATGGAAGAATAAAAAATCAAGCACAAAAAATCTACTCCTTACCATCCGCAAGCAAATGGTTAAGTGGAGTCTAGAAATAAAGTTATTGAAGCCATCATCACCAAAAATGTTCATCTACACATAAGAGATTGGGCAGAAAGGCTTCCTGAAGCCTTGTGGGCCTACAAAACTGCATGGAGAAATACAACAGGACATTCTCCCTATGAACTTGTTTATGGGAAAGAAGTCTGCTCCCCATTGAGTTCCAAGTCAAAACTTTCAAGATGGCAGTTCAGTTGGGAATGGATCTATTAAAAGCCCAAAAGCATAGAATGGAGCAGTTGAATGAGCTAGATGAGATCAGACAAGAGGCAATCCTAAGAACTGATCTAGTTCAATATCAAAGAGCTAAGTGGCATGACAAATACATCAAGGAGAAAAAGTTTCAAGAAGGAGATTGGGCATTGCTATTTGATTCCAAGTTTAAAGATTTTAAAGGAAAATTTCAGACTCATTGGCTTGGGCCATATGATATTGACAAAATCTTTAGCAATGTAGTGGTAAGAATCAAAACCATTGATGAACATCAAACTCCTCTTATTGTGAATGGACACAGATTAAAGATCTATCATAAGCCACTCTCAAAAGAGGAATTTGTAAAAATATTTCAAGATAGTTCTGCAATAAGGCTGGTGAAGAAGAATCCTTCTTCTCCACCAGCCTAGCCTTTTCTCTTTTCTATTTCTTAAAAAAAAATATATGTTTATAAGCCTGAAAACCAATCATTGTTTGGCAGTCTTATACAGAAAATACAGGGTGAAAATCAGGAACTCTTGATGCCCTATATTTTCCAAAAAAAATCTCTCTCTCATTTCACAGTTTTGTGACACTCCACTTCATTTCATTCCACTCCACTTCATTTCATTCCACTCCATTTCATCCATTTCATTTCATTCCGCCAATAAAATTTTTCTTTTCATGACCATTTTCATTCATTCAGTTATCATTTATCCATCTCCATTTAGTCATATGATTGTTGTGTCAGTTTCCGCAGCTGAACCCAGTTTCCGCAACCAGAAGAAGTTTCCGCAGCCATCACTCTGTTTTTCAAAACTGACAGTCAGATGTTAGTTAAATGATCATGAAAATCAAATGCAGGTATGACCAAGGACCTATTTTGAAGATATGAGGCACCTAAAAGGAGTAGCTGATCAAAGGTTAATGGACGAAAAGTGGCAAAAATTCCAAGGTATGGGTAAGATTTATTTCAAATAGCATTTAAAAGCACATTTTACATAGTTTTGAAACCACGGCTCCATTATATGCAATGATTGGAGTTGATAGCTCCATAACCGTTCCACGACCTCTATATGATCCCTCCACAAGCCTTGCATTTATTTTCAAATGGCCTCATGATCAAGCCTCTGGTTTTAACTTGTGTTCGGCTGTACTTTGACACTCCACCTGTAATTATGGGACGTGGTTGATTTGATCACGGCTTTTCTCTACCGCACAAATTCCACAGCCATTTCTTGAGCATGTTTACGTATATTTCAGTTTAAAACTCTGCTGGGCTCATTTTACTCCCGTACTATCCTATTCAAGTCACGTTTGTATTCCTACCATGTTCACATAAGCCTTTGCTCCACTGCATAAACTCACTCCCGCTACTTGTTCTCTGTTTTCCATTTACAATCACTGGTTTTTTCCATAAATCCTGTCCATCTCCCGCTAACCCAACCGTCTCACCTCCGTTCATCCAATACCCACTCAAACGTGTTAAGATAGGAGGAAAGAATGGGTCCTCTGTTGAGAGCAGAACCAGAAGGGCCCAAATTTATGGAAGGGTATCCGCAAGTGAAAAGCATGCTAAGGAAGGCCCGGTGGTTACAATTTATTTAGAAATTCAAAGGCTACAACAAGGAAGTTACGAAGACTTTTGCGAGGTCCTTTGACAGCATAGAAGTGGAGATTGGAGACCTTAAATTCACAGTCACAGAGGCGTCCATAGCAGTTGCAACCGAGCTCCCACAGGAGGGAGAACGGTGGTTCAAAAATAAGAGCTTTGATGAGAGAGCATGGAGGGTTATCCTACGAAATCCAGGTATGGATGTAACCATCTTTAATAGAGGAATCCCTATCTCTGCTTTACAAGAAAAATGGGCTAGTTTACTATTAATAATCCAGAAATTCATTACCTGTGAGGGACGATTTGGGTCAATGTACATGTATCACACCCGCCTGCTGATGAATTTTCTAGAGAACCAAACTCTTAATTTGCCCTATTTCTTGCTAAATAGCCTGAAGAAAATGTCCACCATAGTCCAAAAGAATCTGGGGGATGTAGAATCCCACTTGTATCACCACGGCCTTGTGAAGATTTTGATAGAAAAATAGTTAAAAGAAAAGAAGGACACATGGGAGCAGTTTTTAGTTAGAAATTTCTTTAAAGATCCACAAGAAACCCCTGAAAGCAGCACATCAAGGAGAAGCAAAAGAAAGAAAACAAGTGATAGAATTCAGGATACCCCTACTAACACAGTCAAAGAAACTAGTAGGGAAGAAAAACTGCCTGAAGATAGGAAGGAAAGAACTGAGGGTAAGAAACCAAGAAAATCAAAAGGAAAAAGAAGTATTGAGGCTGTTCATCAAACCCCAGAACCTTCCTCAGAAGAGGACCACCAAATACTGTCTGAAAGACTAGTTTACCTTCAAGAACAGTCAGCTACAGCCAAGAAGAAAGGGAAAGAAAAACAGAGTTCTAGCCCACAAAATTTGAGGAGAAGTTCCAGACTTAAAGGGAAGCTGAGAAAAATAAAATTAAAGGGCCCCACTTTATTGATTTAGGAGGGGAAACATCAGAACAACCTTCAGCAATTTCTCCTAGCTATAGTCCCCACCATACTCCTATTTCTCAGCCAGATTTTAACATGAGTCCTTCTTGGCCAGATTTTGAGATCAGTCCTTCTCAACAGGATTTTGGGGTCAGCCCAAGAAAGACCACACCTGAGATAGACCCGAACCAGCAAGAAATGTATGACTATATAGAGTCCTTGGAGAAAATGGCCACAGGTCTAGGAACTTCATCTACCCAACCTAATACAGCCCAAGAAGCTCAAATCCAATCACTGAAACAGGAAGTTTTTGAGATGGAGGTCTTAAATAGACATATCAAAAGAGAAAACGAAACATTGAAGGAACAGAGCAGATTAGATAATATTATTCATGACAACACCATGTTGCATCTTGGGCTATGGAAAAAGAAAAATAGAAAGTTAAAGAAAAAGAACAGAAGGTTGAGCAGGGCTCTCATCAACCTTAAATTCAGGTGCCTAATGAGGAAGGCGAGGATGGTAGTGGTCCTAAGAAAGAAGAAGAGAAGGCTGGATGTATTGGCAAAGGTCTCAGAACACATGAACTGAATGAGGGTGATTAAAGTTTTGGTTGCATGGGGACATGCAACACCTTCACAGTGGGGGTATGTAGAGCTTTGAAATTACACCTCTCCTACACATTTTCCCAGACTTTTCTCCCTTACCAGCACTCCATAAGCTATCAGAGATCATTGCATATTGATTTTAAAAGAGCATTTAAGTGGTTTTCTGATTATGTTTTTGTGTTTGCTGTTTGAACTAGATTTTGCTCATTAGCTGCGGAATCCAGTCACTTTCCGTAGCTGATTCAACTTTCCATAGCTGTTTTTGTTAAACTCTATGTTGCAGGTGTCACCAAGCAAAACAAGCCACATGGACAAGTTAGAAATGACCTGGACATGGATCAGGTGCTATTGGTTCATCCGAATTCATCAAGGGAAGCTGTGGTCAATGGTGGTCAAACAGAGGTCCAACGTAAGAGTCCTACAGCAGCCATACACTGTTTTAACAACACGTGAAGGATTATGAAGGATGCGTGGCCATTCCTAACTCTCTGGGGTCTGTTGCCACCTGTAGACTGACCCATGACGAGAATCTAACAACCACAGTTGATAGATTTAATATTCTCGGCAACCAGTACGCTAAATCCATGGACGTTGTCTTTTACGTGTCCCCTGTTCACGCAGTTCTACAAGAAAATAGTTATGTAAACTTTGATATAAATAACACATTTCTATAATGCATAGTCTTAGTCTTTTTGAATGTAATTTTGTTGTTAAAAACCCATTGTGCCGTGACACTAGTTTTATTGTTGTAACTGTGTTTTGAAATATATGAGAAGACTCTGTTTCTACATGATTGCGTGAATATAATCTTGGATTGATAGCCTGTTGACCGAGGCTATGCAGAGGGCCCCTGTACGCTAAGGTTTCGTTTCCCTTGTTGCTGTAAAGTTTTATGCATCGTTTTCTTATTTCCATTGCATATATTCCACCTGTGTATATTTCAATTGTCATGATATTAACATTCCACTTCTGTTCATGATTTTACAGCTTTGTATAACACTGATCAGTGCATGTATGTTTCAGGATAGAGTAGGCAGCCCGGGCATCTGCATATAATTTTCACAATGACTAATGACATGGGATTAATTCTCTGCTGACTTTGCTTTTCCTAGTTTTTAATTCCAGTTCTGTTTTGTTGATTTTAGTTTTGTTTACTTGCTTTGTTAGTTGGCTTAGATATTAAATTGCTCATATCATTGACGGTTACCTCCGAAAGCCATAGCTAGACTAACTGGCGAGGGATCGAATTATGAATGTGTGATTTGATTTTAGTTTTACTTTTCTGTAATTAGATATTAAATTGCTCATATCATTGACGGTTACCTCCGAAAGCCATAGCTAGACTAACTGGCGAGGGATCAAATTATGAATGTGTGATTTGATTTTAGTTTTACTTTTATGCAATTAGAGATCAAATTGCTCATGTCATTGATGATTATCTCTGAAAGCCATAGCTAGACTAACTAGCGAGGAATCAGATTATGAATGTTGTGATTTGATTTTAGTTTTACTTTTCTACAATTAGATATCAGATTGCTCATGTTATTGATGATTATCTCTGAAAGCCATAGCTAGACTAACTGGTGAGAGGTCAAACTATGAATGATGTAATTTGATTTTAGTTTTACTTTCCTTGCAATTTTTTATTTCTTTGAGTGCAATAGCTTAAATCATTTTTCTATATTTAGACAACAACAGAGATGATAGTTTCATGATCAATAGTTCATTACTTACTTGTTTTAGATAGCAGCACATCTTTCATTCTTGTTCAAGTATTACTGTCATCACTAGTATATTCTAAGATCTTCTGGAGTGTTAAGTGCTGGAAATCATTATATAGGACATAATTACCTAAAATCTATATCCATACTTGCCTTCTAGAGACTTAAGAATAGGATTTTCATTCATAATAGGAGATAAATGAAGATAAAAACCCCCAAAACAAAATAAAGATCGGAAACGACAAAAAGTAAGGAAAGGTTATCTTCCACATATAGTGCGCCACACTTCATCAGTTTATGACTCCCGGATTGATAAATAATGTAGCAATTTAGGACACACTAAATTGACCAAACAGTAGCACAGGAAAACCACTTTTCTCGCGTGCTCTCAAGTGGATAACTGTCGTGCAAGAATCCGCGCAAGATTTTGTGATAGTCGTTGGATCAGGTGGGGCTGATCAATGGTGGAGATTGACCAAGCTAGTTGGTGAGTGGGTATGCAATAGCCGTCGGATCAGACCAGACAAATTGACAATGGAGATTTAAAGCGCATAAAGTCAAGTGTTGAAAATGAATCAGGCGGTGATTGGTCAGGTTTGTTGTGAAAGGTATTCTATGGGTATAATCGGATTAAGACGTGATTTATCAACTTACTCCTAAGAATTTTGTGCTGAAGGAGAGTGGGCATATGAGTGAGATCTTAGAAAGAGAGTGATAGGAGATGATAACAATGAAACGAACCAAGTACTGAATCCAGACAACAAACTTCATGCGAAAACTAAAACTCTGTGTTTTTGGGGTTGTTGAAGGGTCTCTTCCTCAAGTCATGGTCCCAGAGGGAGGAGGTGAGGCTGAGACATCTTTGGACAACCTTATGGTGATCTTTTTCCTCTAGCTAACCTGCTAATTGAGAGAAAGCACAAATGGAAACAAACTAAAGCACAACCAATCTACTCTATCCTGCTGTAATGAAAATGCAGCTACTTAAGAAAATAAACAATTAAACGAGGAAGCTATGCTATACTCCAATCTACTCTACCCTGTTGTAATGTAAATGCAGCTACTTAAGCAAATAAACAACTAAACCAGGAATCTATGCTATACTATTGTAATGGAAATGCAACTACTTAAGCAAATGAATAGATAACATGAATCTACGCTAGCATACATATACAATAAAGAGGAGCTTTGGCTATTAGGGTTGGGCCCTAACCCAAGAGCTTCAACCCTCTGAGTTAACTCAGTGCTAGCTAAAAACAATATTTAGCTTTATTATCAAAACACTGGATTACATAACAAACTGTCACAAGTCCGTAGCTCGGAAATCAAGTAGAGTTTTACAATAAAAAGCCTAAATAAAAAAACCAAATCCTACTGAGGTCCTAAGCCTCTCTACTTATACATTTGAAGTCTCAAACAACTTCCTTAAAATTAGGGAGGCTCGGCTCCTAACTCAAGATAAACTCATGCTTTCACTTTAACTTGCTCGGCTGCCTTCTAGTAGGGCGGCTTGATTGCCTTCTAGTAGGGAGGCTCAGCTCCCAACTCAAGATAAACTGGTGCTATCACTCTCACTTGCTTGGCTGCCTTCTAGTCCTCATGATTTGGTTGTTTTCACTCCGAGCTGATGGAGGAATATTCGAATGGAGGGGTAGTAAATGAGGAGGATTTAACTCCGGTAATTCCTCTCCCTTGTCCCATTCAAGTTTTTACCAAGTTATTTGCCATAGTTCCTTGCTTTTATCCTTTATTCCTGCATTCTCCCTTGCTTTTATCCTTTATTCCTGCATTCTCCCTTGCTTTTATCCTTTATTCCTGCATTAAATGCACATTAGACCACAAAGCAAAATATCCAACTCTAGCTCATCTCATAAACAAAATATGATTAAAAGAATGCATAAGTTGTGAGAATAGTTGGTTTGACTGAGCTAGGAGGTGAATTAAGGCCCATATAACTACTCAATGATGAGGCTCATCAATTTTCATAACTTTTCCCAAGTTGACCAATCCTTCACCATCTTCTTGGATTTGTGCTTTGTTTCTCTTATGGCCTTGTTTTTTGGCTTCTTTAAAGGACACCACCTTGAAATTCATCATCTGAACCCCAACATTTGATTCTCAGGAACTCAAACCTAATTTATTTCTTCAAAGATAATCATTATACAAGAACCCTAACCTCATGAGTTGTCGTGCCCTTCACATCTCTTCCATGCCATTCTTCCAAAAGGAAAATAAATCATGGGTCATCCAAATCCATATCCTTTTGTAGGGATCATGCTTTATCTTCTTCCAAAGGGGAGCTATTCATTTCCTATGTTAATGGATTTTATTGGTGCTCTTCAAGGGACTTTTACACATTCACTACAGGGTTATGCAATTTACCTTTTGTTCATTGCATGTTTGATTGAATGTTTACTTGATCTGGAGACTCCTTCAGAGAGGAGAGATAATCAAACACATTTTCAGATCTAGGGCTCTGGTCATGATTTGAGGTACCCTAGGAACTCAGATTTATTATTCTTTGTGGAATTTTCCATAATCAAATGTCTCTTTCTGAGAAGTTCTTTCTTCAAATGATTCCTTAGTATTCATTGGACAATCCTTAATATGATGCTCGTATTCATGACAACTTTTGCATATGAAGGGGACTTTTTCATAATCCATAGACTACTTCCAAACACTATTTTGATAATATATATCTATGGAGGTTGGAAAAGGCTGGATATGTTCATGTAAACATATATATGTGCATATGAAGTGTACCTCCCTCTCTTAGTTGTCTTTGATACTTTGACAAAGTTATCAATGGATTTTTTTATGCCTTAAAGGGTTTCCTCTTCCTAATATTCCTAGGGAAGAGAAAAGTGACGAACCCAAACCAAGGCTACAAGGAAATCCTATTTCTCTAGATTATACTACTCCTTCCATAATCACATTTAGAGACCTACATTGCTGAAAATATATGACCCTCCTTCAAAAGCACTTGATCTTTCCTCTAACAAAAGAACTGTAAAAAAACCTTTTCCCCTAGCTCTAAATCTATTTGACTCTAGGGGTTCCATTTATTTTAGACCAACCCAATCAAATCCTTTTTAGAAGGCCATAATCCAATACATTTATAGATCAAAGAATGATCCTACATATATTGTATATATTCTCTGATTTTACTAGATTTAACCTCATATTTTGCATCTTGCACTTATTTTGGTAGACAATACCATATATTTTTAGCTTGTTATGATGCACTCATAGAGGGTTTGCTACAGAAACAAAAACCTGACTACATTTAGTTGCTCATGAAAAGGATGTCAAAGGTGATGAGATTGATGACGAATACCAATAGATATAGATTCATCATCAATTCCTGAAACAATCTGGCTAAAGGAGGGGGAAGAGCCCCTTCTTGCATAGGCAATCATATACAAGTATGCAGAAAAAAAACCCTAAAAAACTCTAGTATTTGAAAAGCAAATCCCAACCAAAGGTTGAGATTTTACATAAAGCATAGTCATAAAATACTTTAATTAATAAACACACACAAAAATAGATTCATATACAATATAATGTAAAATAATGATAATTCATATCCTTCACCATAATACTTGATATATAAATTCAATAAAAAAAAACACACAAAAACTTAATACTTATCATAAAGAGAAAAAATTATTAAAATTTTAAAACATGAAAAAAATATATGTAATTATATGGATTACCAGTTTAGATCCATCTTAATCGTTGATATAACAAGTGCTGAGAGGGATCAAATCTCTAAAGGTGAAAACCTCTTATAGAGTGAAAAAATTGGAAAAATGTTTACACATTAACATATTTGATATTTGTGTAAATCTAGGTTAAGATATATATATATATATATATATATATATATATATATATATATATATATATACACACACACACACACACCATGTGCAAATTTGTATTATTTAAATTGCAATTTGTAGGTTAAGACACACACACACACACACACCATGTGCAAATTTGTATTATATAAATTTCAATTTGTAATGCATTAATGGATTAAAATCTTAAATTGAACTTTTTTATACATAAATGGATTCAATGCCTTGAAAATCTTCTTTACCACTTGGATTGTGTAGACTACACAACTTAAACATGTAATTTCACCAAATCTTTGCTAGATTTTAAATAAATCGGGTGCAAAATATAACTCAGAATGAGGCAAAATGTAGAATAATAAGACTACTTGAGATGTTTTAACCATAATAATTTATTTTTTTAATTGCTTTATATGATATATACATAGTTTTCATCTTTTAATTGTGTGTATACTATATACATAATTGACATTGAAATGTTTTACTTAATATGATTATTGAAACATTTTATTTATGAACCACAATCTCATCCAAACATTTTTTTTTTGTTAGTAATATATTTTGAAATATATGTCAATATTATTTAACCAAGTATATTAAAATATTTTATTTAACAACTGCAATGAATTGTGTGGCATACTCTAACTTATGAAATGACTTTTTCACTGAATCTTGAGATATAATATTTTGAAATATACATCAATATTTTTTAACCAAGTAGATTAAAATATTTTATTTAATAAGTACATTGAATTTTTTGGCATAGTCTAACTTATGAAATGAACTTTTCACTAGAATCCGAGATACAATTTCAAGCAAGATTGTGATTTTTTGTCATTTAAAATACATTTTCAAATATATATAAATGGATTAAACTGAAAAACCCTGAGGCATTTGAATTCTACATATTAAAACACTTAAACTCAAATTTATAAAAATCTATGTTAGATTTTGGTTAAAATTAACTAGAAAAAAAGACTTGAAAATGGCCATTTCATCTATTAGTTAGACTATCTGAAATTTTTTTTATCATCATTAATATTTTGCCATATATTAATTTGATATTAATAATTAAATTAATTGCACATATCTTTATCAAATTGTAATTTTTTTTTTTCAATTGTTTGTATCATTGGACATTAAAATATTTTACTGTGGTGAATATTTATTTTTTCATTTTAATTTCAAAAATGCATGTGTAGACTCCATTGAAATACACAAATCATACATCACCCTTATATTGGATTGTAGGGTGAATTCGCATATATATATATATATATATATATATATATATATATATATATATATATATATATATATGAGAGAGAAAGAAAGAGAGAGAGTATTATTAAAAATCAATACAAATCCATTTTAATTTTGAATCGATCAAGCATCAAAAGAAATCTAATCTCTAGAAATGCAATTTTTTTTTCAATTTTTTATCTAGAAAAAATCACATCCTAAAATTAAAATGAATGTATGTGGCATGTCAAAAAAAAATTGTTAGATGAATTTTGTACTTATAGTTGATCAACTTAAAAATGGATACAATATTTGTGGAGCTATAACTCTTGTAATGCACTCAGGTAGTATATGTCATTCTTTAGATTTAACAAAGTACAAAATCCAATAAATGTCATATATTTCCCTACTACATTAATAGAACTATAACTCCACAGGTATTGGTTGCCATAGTAACCACAAAATTTATACCCATCCAAAAAAAATCTTTTATTTATCACTCAAAATTACCAATGTTCCACACTCACATAACATTCGATTTAATGTAAAAATGTACGTCAATCAATGGCTAGTCATGTGACCGACCAAACGAAAGATTAGAAGCCTCTAAATCATGAAGGCACCCAAAACTCCATGTTAGAAACAAAATTAACTCGCAACATGACAACAACCATCCTCTTTTCACATTATTATTTCATATTTTAGTTGACACTTGTGGTTGACATGGTAGGCATTGGCTCACTAACAATGAAACTGGTGAATTATAATGAAAAAAACAAACATAATCGTATGAGAGGAATACAATTTCATGGGAGAAAATTGCGGTGGGTATGAAATATGAAGAAAAATATGAATGAATACTAATATAAATACAACAGCGCTTTTATGTTTAAAACCTCTTGAAAATATAACACTCCACAAAATTAGAAAAATGGTAAACTACCATTCAAAAAATCATTTCTTAAAACTAAGAATGAGCTACATGTAATATTGGGCATTACTAATGTTTTTTTCCGAAAAAATCATGCCTCCAGGATTTCTCAAGCATACATCGTCTTTCTCAAGATTACTTGGAGATAATACTTAGTAAATTTAGAAGATTACTCGGAGATAATACTTACATGGTAAATTTAAAATTAGTTTGGGTTTTTGTTGAGAGAATATCTCAACCTCCTTGTCCACGTTTAGCTGCTTATGTTGGATCTCCATCCAACTTTATATTTGTCTCATGTTCGTGAATGAAGAATATGTGAAAAAAACGTTTTTCGTGTGTATATTGGTTTCTTTGTTGGTATTAGATCCATGTGCGTTGGCACCCTTGCGGGAGAGCCCAGGATCATGGGTAGTGTACAACAGTTCTAAGAAAATTAATTCTTTAGTAGTTTGCGTGTGAGATTTTGAAGGATTAGTACAATGAGGAGAGCCAGTGGTTGAAGTGTGACAAAAATGCCGATGAAGAAAACTTCAAGATGATGCAGTAAGGGTCCAAGTAAGGTTGTCGCATATGTCAATTTCCACTGAAGTATTCTGTTGTTACATCCTCTTTGTTTTTCATTGAAATCAACAAGGTTGGGGTGACAACCAGAGTACTTATGGTGAAGTGATGATGATGGAGAGGCTCTCGGATTTGCTGCTCTTAGATTTTTCACAGAAAACAACGACCATTGTCACGATTATTTCGAATAATGGGAAAATGGGATGATGATTGCTTTGATATCTTGTACATTTGAAATATTTCCAGACTCTATCTTGACTTCTCTTCCATCGTGGACCATTCAACACATTATCTTTCGAGTTAGCATTTTGGTCGGGATCAGTGTGACATTTAATGTTTTAAGTGGTAACCAAAGATGGATGGGGTGCTCAACCATTGATATTGTTTCTATTGTTTGCCGTGGAGACTACAAGATCCTTAAATCCGTGTACAAGAACAGTGAGGTAATGGTCCAACATGGCTTCCTCTTTCTGCAATGGTTGCTTGAAGAACGTCAAGCTTCCGTGGATGTTGAGAAGAGTATTGGTACGAGAAGAAATTCCATGTTGTTTGAAGAACGTCAAGCCTCCGTGGATGCTGAGAAGTGTATTCGTATGAGAATAAATACTATTTCTTACATAATGCATTGAAAAGAGAGCTACATGGAGTGAGAGGATATGTTATCCAGAACACTATTGCTTGGGGTTGAATTGTATAGGTCATTAAAGTTTGGCTCTAAACCTAGTGGACATCATTCGTCTACAGTTCAGATCAATTCTTTTTGAGTTATTTTTGAAAGGGAGGAGGAGCTCAGAGATCCCTGCAACTAATAGTGAAGCTATGGTATCTTCACACTAGAAACCAGGAGATTTAATTCACGGAAGGCTCTACACATTCTCAATCATTCCATGTTAGAATATGAGTTATTTGCATGTATGAGATATCTCAATTGTGTATAGGAGGATATCATTAACATATACGTGTGACATTTATTGAGCATTATATTTTAAAGTATGTATTATTTTTGTATTTGAGTTTGTAAATTTTCTATTATGAAAGAACGAATTATTGAACAAAGAAACATAGTGTAAATTAATGGTTTTCTATGTTATTTGGTTCTCTATGTTATTGCTAATTTGATTATGTGAATTTTTTATATGTTGATGGGTCTTGTTGTGCTTCAGGTTTCAAGAGAATCAGTTATAGGTTATGTTATGAGATCCATGTGTGTAGAAAGGTCAGTTGCATAATTGAATGTTGGATACAGTCTAGTATCAAGATTGCCCTTTGGGAGATTGAGAAACGTCAATTATACAAAGTTCATTAAAGATGATTAGAGGCATTTATGTTTTAAATGGAGTTTAAGTGATAACTTAAAGATGAGGTGGTGAAGAAAGAGCACTACTTGCGAGATTCCAGAGTGGATATGAGTGCTGGAAGCAGTTGTGCTTTACGTGTCAGGAGCCATGGGCACCAAGACATAGATGTGCTGCTAGTAAAGCACATTTTATTAAGGTCTTCTCTGAGAACAGCAGGGAAGAGGATGAGGAGGATGATGTGGAGGTAGGAGATAGTCATGCTGCGCAAGATCCTTTGCCACTTCCACCACCAGCAGCAGGTGGTGCAGCCTTTGCAAATAAAAGAGGGGCCCTTGCAGCATTGCAAGGAGTTCCCAAGTATCTAATGTTGCACGTACGGGGAATAGTATGTGGCCAACGAGTATCAGTTTTGGTTGACAGTGGGGCAACCCACAACTTCATCGATGCACAGATGGTTGAGCGGAGAGGAGAGGTATACAGACAGAGAGCTTCGATGGATTTTCAGTTTTGGTCCTAGGAGATCAGATCATGGTGTGTGCTCATTATGTTCCAGAGTTATCAGTGACAATGGGCACCTACACATTGGCTGACCACTTTTTTGTGGTCAATATTCCAGACACCAACATGATACTGGGTGTTCAATGGCTTATCACTCTAGGGAAGGTCACAATAGATTGGAAGGCCCTAGAGATGGAGTGGGATGATGAGAAGACAAGGAGGCATGAGAAGATATGGGGACAACACACATATCTGCCTCAGACTGTCTCGGCTCATCGAATGGAGGCAGTCTTCCAGAAGGGAGACGTAGAGTGGGAAGTGGAGCTACGTGCATCAAAGGCAGGGACTACAGGGCAGATAGTGCACCCAGAGATACAGTCCATCCTTGACCAATATGCCATAGTGTTTGGGGAGATTCTACCAGGACAGCCACCGGACCGAGGGTTTGAGCACACCATTGAGCTTGAGCAGGGCACACAAGCAGTGATAACTACTCCCTATAGGCATCCCAAGGCCTATCGGGATGAGATTGAGCAGGCCATTTAAGAGTTGCTGACTCTTGGGCACATTCGACCAAGCACAAGTCCTTTTGCTTCTTCTGTGGTGTTGGTGAAGAAGAAGGATGGCACATTGAGGATGTGCATTGACTATAGGGCCCTGAATAAGAAGACCTTGAAGAACAGGTACCACATACCCAAGATCGATGAGTTGATGGATGAATTGAGAGGAGCACAGTTCTTCTCAAAGATTGATTCGCGTGAGGGAGCAGGACATTCCCAACACTGCCTTCAGGTGTCACTATGGGCACTTTGAGTTTTTGGTGATGCCCTTTGGGCTAACCAATGCCCCAGCTACATTCTAGTCCTACATGAACCACATCTTCCACCGTCACTTAAGGAAGTTTGTGTTGGTGTTCTTTGATGACATTCTCATTTACAGCAGGACTTGGGAGGAGCATCACCAGCACATTAAGACAATGTTGCGCATCTTGGAGGAGTAGCAGTTTTATGCCAAGCTCTCCAAGTGTGAGTTTGGGTTGACAGAGATGTTGTACTTGGGACACATCATAGGGGTGGATGGAGTGAGAGTCCACGAGGAGAAGATCAGGGCCATCAGAGATTGGCCAGAGCCAAGGAATGTCACAGAACTTTGGGATTCATTGGCATTTGTACTTACTATCAGAAGTTCATCAAGAGTTTCTCACAGCTTGCTACACCCCTAACAGATCTGATAAGGAAGGGGGCATTCAGTTGGTCGGATACAGCATAGTGAGCCTTTGACAGGCTCAAGGAGGTTATGAGCAACTGCCCAGTGCTTGTATTGCCAGATTTTTCGCAACCATTTGTTTTGGAGTGTGACGCGTCGGGAGAGGGGATCGGCGCAGTGTTGATGCAAGGAGGTCACCCTATAGCCTTTGAGAGCCAGAAGCTCCTTCCACACGAGAGGTTGTATTCTATATATGATAAGGAGATGCTAGCCATTATGCATGTATTGGCCAAATTTCGGCAGTATTTAGTGGGCAACAGGTTCAGGGTGAGCACTGATCACAACAGCCTCAAGTTCTTTTTGGAGCAGAAACAACTACACGAGAGGCAGCAGAAGTGGATTATTAAGATCCAAGCATATGAATTTGACATTGAGTATGTCAAGGGTAAGAACAATGTGGTAGCAGATGCCCTTTCACGTAGACCAGCCACGTTGTCTCTTATGAGCTTGGATGCAAACTGGAGGGATCGACTCTTAGTGGAGTACTCCAAGGACATATTTGCATGTGAGATTTTGGATGGAGAGGTGGTGGATGACAGGTACAGGGTGATCGATGAGATCATCTACTCTAGGGACCAGATCTTCTTGACTGAGAGATCTCAGCTCAAGAAGAAGATACTTCAGGCATCACATGATTCACCATCGCGGCCATCAGGGGTTTACCAAAACCTACAGGGCTATTAGAGAGAGGTTCTCATGGAAGGGCCTCAAGACGGATGTACTCCAGCATATCCGGGAGTGCAAGGTTTGCCAGAGGAACAAAGGGGAGATGAGCCATCCCGCAGGAATATTGCAGCCTCTTCCCATTCTGGAGGGGAAATGGGAGAGTATTTCGATGGACTTCATCACAAGGTTGCCCATGGTGCAGGGAAAGGATTGTATCTTTGTCATCGTTGATCGATTGACAAAGTATGCACATTTTTTTGCCATATCCGCACACTACACAGTAGCACAGGTGGCCGAGCTATTCTTCAGAGAGGTCTTCAGGCTACATGGTCTTCCTAAGACCATCATCAGTGACAGGGACAGCCGTTTCATGGGCGAGTTTTGGCAGGAGCTTTTCTGATTGGTGGGGACCGAGTACTAGTTATCACCCACAGACGGATGGGTAGACGGAGATAGCTAACAAGTGGCTGGAGGGCTACTTGTGTAACTATGTCAGTGGGGAGCAGTGAGCATGGCTGAAGTGGCTGCATCTGGGGGAGTACTACTACAACACTACACATCACATGTCCATTGGTATGTCACCATTCTATGCTTTGTATGGATATCATCCTTTATCTTTTGCTAACGTGATGTTTGGAGCTAGCAAGGCTCCGAGAGCCAAGATTTGGATCCGAGAGAGTTAGGATATCCTCCAAGCTCTCAAGGATAATATGGCTACAACGCAAAACCAACGCAAACTGTATGCTGACAGGGGTCGGGTGGAGAGATAGTTTGAGGTAGGGGACTTGGTCTACCTACGATTACAGCCATACCGATAGTCATCACTGAAGCAAAAGGGAGCTAATAAGCTCAAGCCCCACTTTTATGGGCCATACAGGGTGATACACAGGATTAGACAGGTTGCGTATGATTTGGAACTACCCCAAGGCAGTAAGATTCATAACGTTTTTCATGTATCATACCTGAAGAAGGCATTGGGCAGCAGGTGACAGTGACAAATGAGCTACCACCCATGGATGATGAGGGGCATTTGGTGTTGCAACCAGAGGCTATTATTGATACCAGGGAGAGGCAGCTATAGAGCAGGATGGTCCGGGAATTCTTGGTGAGGTGGAAGAATTTACCGAATGAGGATGCCACTTGGGAGAGTGAGAAAATTTTGCAGCATCCATCACTTCAGTTGCTTGAGGACAAGCAACATTTTGTTGGGGGAGACTGTAATATTCCTAATTAGCCATGGCTAATTGGAATATTCGATTTTGCTCAAATTTGCCTTCTATAGTTAGTTATAAATAAAAAAGTGAGGAAGGGGGACATAACTCACTTTATGAATAAAGTCACTCCCTAGTAGCACAACGTTGTAACTTAAAAAGGAGCCAAGGGGGGCCCAAGGACCATGTAGAGAAGGGGCCCACGCAGACACTTGGAGGGACTGCGTAGATGGAGAAGGAACACGTGGCAAGAGAGAGGCTACGTTGGAGGAGGTGGGCCTTAGAGTTTTGAGAGAGGCCAATGCTATAAAGGAGAGAGGAGCCTTCTCATTTTGATGATTTGATTATGTTGCATTTGAGCTAGTCACTTCAACTTAGAGCACACTGGCTGTTTAGCCTGTCTGCAGCACTGTTTAGTACATCGGGTGTCTCCGTTCAGAGATCTCACCCTTAGCCTCGGGGGACTTCAAGTGCCTGCTTGGGCAAGGTATTTCCATCAATATTTTGTAAGAGGAGCGATTTCTGGAGTTGAGGAGGAGCTGAGTATTTTGATGACTACACAGTCTTGAGAGGGGAGGACGCAGTTCTTTTGGGTAGGAGCTTCGGATTGGGTTTTGTGGAGGATTTGAGCTGGGAGATTGAGCAAGGGATCAGCCCTTGCATATTGGCGGATCTAGGCAGAGTTTCAGGCATAGTTTTGGAGGTTTCTCTTCAGGTGCAGCGTAGAGCCTTGAGCGATTGCGTAGATCCCCAAGAGGGTGATTTTCGGGGGTTAGCAATTTTAGAAAATCTTTCTGGGCATTTCTAGGTTTATTGAGCAAAGGCTGATTCCAGAGTTTTATCATTTTCTGAGGAGGGGAACAGCCCCAAATCCTCATTTGATTTCAACAATAGTAGCAGCACAGCAGTTTTCTAGCAGTTTGGACGCAGTTCAGAGATAGGCCATTTCCTTACCATTCTGAGTGTATTTCTTCACTTGGCTTGTGCAAGTTGTAGGTCTTCACTTGGCTTGTATCACCTCTTGTACTCTTTCCATTACTCAGTATAATAAAATGGCTTAGTATTTCTCTCTACATTTCTCGAGTAACTGCTTATTTTCTATGTATACATTGTTGTATGTTGCACTATTGTTATTTCTCTGGTTCGAGTTTGCTTGTATTTGAGGGATATCTCTAGTAAGGGATATTATAGTGGTATCAGAGCATAGATCTAGCTCAGCCTATGGAGCTAGCAGTCTATGACACCGAGAGAGAAGCCCTACATCTATTACAAAAGTAGGAAATATAGAGATATTGAGTGTAGGTTGGAGAACGCCTATGGAGAGCGAGACTGTGTTCGGGTGGTGGACACAAAATAGGAGGAGCCTGTGGTGAACATAGAACAGGAGGAGCCTCTGTTGGATGCAGAGCAGGAGGATCCGATGGCAGATTATGACGGGAAGAAATTTGCAGACATGCTCCTCAAATCAGTGCAAGATCTATTGAGGCAGATCGAGGTGATGGAGCAGAGATTCATGGCAGTGGAGGCTAGACAACGTGAGAGCCCATGGGTTTTCTAGGTTGGAGAGGGATTGGGTGCATCTCACCATTTTCTAGAGCAGGGTGCCACTCAGTGTGATACTACTTAGCAGGTGGCCTCACATGCCCCTATATGCTCTACCATGCCCACTTTCGTAGGAGTAGACACGGGGGCCGGAGCACAGCAGGAGGCAGAGCCCAGTCATATGGTCGATTATTTTGCAGAGTACCAAGCCTATGGGTAGGAGTTCAGGGATGCTCTCTCACTCAGAGACTTTCTTCAACTCCAGCGAGATAGTAGATCCCACGACCATCACATATGATACCAGCATTATCATGATGGAGACACCCACCACACAGCTAGTAGATTTCACTTGCCTATGTTTGATGGCTCATCAAATAGTTCGGCAAAGTCTTGGGTGGAGAATTTGGACATCTATTTCTAGCTTAACTCGATGTCGGAGACAAAGGCCATCAAGGTGGCGACATTATATTTAGATGGTGAGGCCCAGGATTGGTGGTTCCATGGGTTGGTTACACTCGAACACTCCACAATGACGACATATGCCGAGTTCACCAGGAGACTGAGGAGAGGTTTGACCAGAGGGATCCGGAACAACACTTTGTTGAGCTGATGAGGCTCAAATAGACCGAGAACCCAGAGACTTACATTGCAGACTTCTTGGGGATTTCAGTGATGGTGCCAGATCTATCTACGGCACAGAGAATCTACATGTTTGTTGAGGGGTTAGCAGAGCCACTTCGGGGTCTAGTCACATCCACTACACCAGCCACACTCCAGGATGCTATTAGCAGGACCCGAGACTTACAAGATGCCTTACCCAAGACCGAGACACCTTACCCCCAGAGACAGGCTTTCCAGCCTAAGGGGAAGGATGTGAGGATTCCGCCTCCAAAGGGGAATACAGGACGAGCACAAATTGATGATGATGCCAAGAGGGAGTTGAAGAAGAATCGGTTGTGTTTTACCTGTCAAGAGTCGTGGGCACCTAGACATAGATGTGCTGCTATGAAAGCACATTTTATTGAGGTCTTCTCCGAGAGCAGCGAGCAAGAGGATGAGGAGGATGATGTGGAGGTAGGAGATAGTCATGCCACGTAGGATCCTTTGCCACCTCCACCACCAGCAGCAGGTGGTGCAGCCTTTGCACCTACCAGAGGGGCCCTTGCAGCGTTTCGAGGAGTTCCCAATTATCTGACACTGCACATACGGGGGACAGTACCTGGCCAGTGAGTATCAGTTTCGGTTGACAGTGGGGCAACCCACAACTTCATCGATGCACATATGGTTGAGAAGAGAGGTATATAGACAGAGAGCTTCGATGGCTTATCAGTTTTGGTCCCAGGAGATCAGACCATGGTGTGTGCTCATTATGTTCCAAAGCTATCAGTGACGATGGGCACCTACACACTAACTGACCACTTTTTCGTGGTCAATATTCTAGACACCAACATGATACTAGGTGTTCAGTGGCTTATCACTCTATGGAAGGTCACGACAGATTGGAAGGCCCTAGAGATGGAGTGCGATGATGAGAAGATAGGGAGGTATGAGAAGATATGGGGACCGCACACATATCCGCCTCAGACTGTCTCGGCTCATCAGATGGAGGAAGTCTTCCAGAAGGGAGACATAGAGTGGGCAGTGGAGCTATGTGCATCAAAGGTAGGTACTATAGGGCAGACAGTTCACCCAGAGATACAGTCGATCATTGACCAGTATGCCACGGTGTTTGGGGAGATTCCGCCGGGATAGCCACTGGACTGAGGGTTTGAGCACACCATTGAGCTTGAGTAGGGCATATAGGTAGTGATTACTACCCCCTATAGGCATCCCAAGGTCTATTGGGATGATATTGAGCGGGCCATTCAGGAGTTACTAGCTCTTGGGCACATTCGGCTGAGAACGAGTCCTTTTGCTTCTTTTGTGGTGTTGGTGAAGAAGAAGGATAGCACATTGAGGATGTGCATTGACTACAGGGCCCTGTACAAGAAGACCCTGAAGAATAGGTACCCTATACCTAGGATCGATGAGTTGATGGATGAATTGAGAGGAGCACGGTTCTTCTCAAAGATTGATTTGAGATTTGGGTAGCATCAGATTCGCGTGAGCGAGCAGGACATTCCTAAGACTGCCTTCAGGTGCCACTATGGGCACATTGAGTTTTTAGTGATGCCCTTCGGGCTAACCAACGCCCCAACTACATTCCAGTCCTACATGAACCACATCTTCCGCCGTCACTTAAGGAATTTTGTGTTGGTGTTCTTTGATGACATTCTCATTTATAGCAAGACTTGGGAGGAGCATCTCTAGTACATTGAGACAGTGTTGCGCATCTTGGAGGAGCAGCAATTCTATGCCAAACTCTCTAAGTGTGATTTTGGGTTGACAGAGATGTTGTACTTGGGACACATCATAGGGGTGGATGGAATGAGAGTCCACGAGGAGAAGATGAGGGCCATCAGAGATTGGCTGGAGCTGAGGAACATGACAGAACTTTGAGGATTCATTGGCATTTGTAATTACTACCAGAAGTTCTTCAAGAGTTTCTCATAGCTTGCTGCACCCCTGACAGATCTTACAAGGAAGGGGGCATTCAGTTGGTCATATACAATGTAGTGAGCCTTTGACAGGCTCAAGGAGGTTATGAGCAGTTGCCCAATGCTTGTATTGCCAGATTTTTCACAACCATTTGTTTTGGAGTGTGATGCATTGGGAGAGGGGATCGACGCAGTGTTGATGTAGGTAGGTCACCCTATACCCTTTAAGAGTCATAAGCTCCTTCCACATGAGAGGTTGTATTCTATATACGACAAGGAGATGCTAGCCATTATGCATGCATTAGCCAAATTCTGGTAGTATTTAGTGGGTAACAGGTTCAGGGTGAGGACTAATCACAACAGCCTCAGGTTCCTTTTATAGCAGAAACAGCTACACTAGAGGCAACAGAAGTGGATGAGTAAGATCCAAGCATATGACTTTGACATTGAGTATGTCAAGGGTAAGAACAACGTGGTAGCAGATGCCCTTTCACGTAGACTAGCCACATCGTCTCTTATGAGCTTGGACGTAGACTGGAGGGCTCGACTCTTAGTAGAGTACTCCAAGGACAGATTTGCATGTGAGATTCTGGATGGGCAAGTGGCGGATGACAGGTATAGGTGATCGATGAGATCATCTACTATAGGGACCGGATCTTCTCGACTAAGGGATCTCAGCTCAAGAAGAAGATACTTCAGGCATCACATGATTCACCATTGGCCAGCCATCAAGGGTTTACCAAAACCTACAGGGCCATTAGAGGGAGGTTCTCATGGAAGGGCCTCAAGGAGGACGTACTCCAACATATCCGGGAGTGCGAGGTTTTCCAGAGGAACAAAGGGGAGATGAGCCATCCCGCAGGATAATTGCAGCCTCTTCCCATTTCATAGGGGAAATGGGAGAGTATTTCGATGGACTTCATCACAAGGTTGCCCATGGTGCAGGGCAAGGATTCTATCTTTGTTGTCGTTGATCGATTGACAAAGTACGCACATTTTTTTGCCATATCCGCACACTAAATAGCAGTGCAGGTGGTCGAGCTATTATTCAGAGAGGTCTTCGGGCTACATGGTCTTGCTAAGACCATCATCAGTGATAGGGACAGCCGTTTCATGGGTGGGTTTTGGCGGGATCTTTTCTGGTTGGTGTGGATGGAGTTAACACTGAGTACCAGTTATCACCCACAGACGGACAAGCAGACGGAGATAGTTCACAAGTGGCTGGAGGGCTATTTGCGTAACTATTTCAGTGGGCAACAGCGAGCTTGGCTGAAGTAGCTGCATTTCGGGGAGTACTACTATAACACTACACATCACATGTCCATTGGTATGCCACCATTCTATGCTTTGTATGGATATCATCCTTTATCTTTTGTTGACATGATGTTTGGTGCTAGCAAGGCTCTGAGAGCCAAGATTTGGATCTGAGAGAGTCAGGATATCCTCCGAGCTCTGAAGGATAATATGGCTACAACGTAGAACCTGCAAAAGCTCTATGCTGACAGGGGTCGGGTGGAGAGACAGTTTGAGGTAGCGAACTTGGTCTAGCTACGATTACAGCCATACCGATAGTCGTCATTGAAGCAGAAGGGAGTGGATAAGCTCAAGCCTTGCTTTTATGGGCCATATAGGGTGATACGCAGGATTGGATAGGTTGCGTATGAATTGGAGTTGCCCCAAGGCAACAAGATTCATAACGTTTTTCATGTATCATGCTTGAAGAAGGCATTGGGGCAGCAGGTGACAATGACAGATGAGCTACCACCCACGGATGATGAGGGGCAATTGGTGTTGTAGCTAGAGGCTATTATTGATACCAGGGAGAGGCAGCTGAATAGCAAGACGGTCTGGGAATTCTTGGTGAGGTGGAAGAATTTACCAGATGAGGATGCCTCTTGGGAGAGAGAAAATTTTGCAACATCCATCACTTCAGTTTCTTGAGGACAAGCAACATTTTGCCGGGGGAGACTGTAATATTCCTAATTAGCGATGGCTAATTGGAATATTTGATTTTGCTCAAATTTTCCTTCTATAGCTAGTTATAAATAAAAAAGAGAGGAAGGGGTACATAACTCACTTTATGAATAAAGTCACTCCCTAGTAGCACAACGTTGTAACATAAAAGGGGAGCCAAGTGGGGCCCAAGGACCACGTAGAGAAGGGGCCCATGCAAACACTTGGAGGGATTGCGCAGATGGAGAAGGAACACGTGGCAAGAGAGAGGCTATGTTGGAGGAGGTGGGCCTTAGGGTTTTGAGAGAGGCCAACGCTATAAAGGAGAGAGGAGCCTTCTCATTTTGATCATTCAATTATGTTGCATTTGATCTAGTCACTTTGACTTAGAGCACGCTGGCTATTTAGCCTGTCTGTAGCACTATTTAGTGCATCGATTGTCTCCGTTCGAAGATCTCACCCTTAGCCTCGAGGGACTTCAAGTGCTTGCTCGGGCAAGGTAGTTCCATCAGTATTTTGCAAAAGGAGGGATTTCTGAAGTTGAGGAGGAGCTGAGTATTTTGATGACTATGCAGTCTTGAGAGGGGAGGACGTAGTTCTTTTGGGTAGGAGCTCCAAATTGGGTTTTGTGGAGGATTTGAGTTGGGAGATTGAGCAAGGGATCAACCCTTGCATATTGGAGGATCTTGGTAGAGTTTCGGGCAGAGTTTTGGAGGTTTCTTTTCAGGAGCAGTGTAGAGCCTTGAGGGATTGTGTAGATCCCCAAGAGGGTGATTTTCTGGGGTCAACAATTTTAGAAAATCTTTCTGTGCTTTTCTGGGTTTATTGAGCAGAGGTTGATTCCATAGTTTTAGCATTTTCTAAGGAGGGGAATAGCCCCAAATCCTCATTTGATTTCAGTAGTAGCAGCAGCACAACAGTTTTCCGGCAGTTTGGACGCAGTTCAGAGAGAGGCCATTTCCTTACCATTCTAAGTGTATTTCTTCACTTGCCTTGTGCAAGTCGAGGTGCTATCCATCTAATCACCTCTTTTACTCTTTCCATTACTCAGTATAATAAAATGGCTTAGTATTTCTCTCTGCATTTCTCGAGTAACTACTTATTTTCTATGTATACATTGTTGTATGTTGCACTATTGTTATTTCTCTGGTTCAAGTTTGCTTGTATTTGAGGGATATCTCTGGTAAGGGATATTACAAAATTGTTTTGACATTGTTCAATATGGAAACATTATGAATTATAAACTTGTTAAGCTCAGAAAAAAAGGCAAGAGTAACACTAGCACGTTTGAATGTGGCACAGTGAGAGCATAAGCATTAGACTCCTTTAATGAAGGGACTACTAAGTTTTTTTATAAGATTACCAAATTGATAAAAAGACATCCTGGTGTTCAAGGTTTTGCAAAATTATTGTAGAAACATAATATTCATAAAGTTATTATTACTATCACAATGTCTTTATGTTTCTCTTGCTAGCATTCTTGAGCGTTACATAACCCAAAGAATAATAGTGGCAATTTGCAGAATAACTTGACATGACATTGTTCATAATGTATCATAGCCCCTTGTTGGGGAATAATATCAGAGTAGAGGGTCTCAAAGGACACAAGGTTGATCACTTGGATTAAAAATGCTTTGCTGAAGGTGGAAAGAATTTGGTGCGTTATTACAAGTTGCAGAAGTGTTAACAATAATCTCATAGACAGTGTGCTATTGTCTAGCTAGATGCCTACCACTATTCTTAATAGGTGGTATTTTGTTTGGTTAATCACATGCTAGAATAATATGTATATGCGCCTCAGTCAAACTCTGAGCTGGCTATTACTCTAACCCAAGAAAAAATCTATGGATCGAAAACAATGTAGAGTTCGAGGTAGTGTAGGCACTAACCTAGAAATAGAATCCCACAATTGATGAGAACTGGCTCTTGTGATGGGTGAAAATTATTTTTACTGTCTACGTCACATCAACTAGGAAAGCCTTCACAACACGTAGTTATGGCTTCCAATGCATAGTTATGCAAAGATGGTACACACATTCTACCATGGCCGTAAAAGCATTGTCTAGAACATCTCCAAGCAAAGGGAGGTACAACAAACTCCCTATCATCAATGTTGAAATGAACCACTAGGTTTGTAACAAGATTATCAAGAAAAGAATGTGTGTAAAAGTTAAGCATGTGCAACCATCTAGGCACGCAGAGTATGTATTAATTAACTAAAGCACATGGTGATCCTTCTCTTAGCACCAAGAGGCAGCCATGATTTACTATTGAGGGTGTTGTTTTGGAGATAGTTGCACCTATTCCATATGATTTTGTTAATGATTTGAAGAGTTATGAATGTGGTGTGCCTGGTCATTTTGCATGAAAAATCAGTTGCATGGTATCAGTCTTGGAGGGTTAGGAAGTGATCGCCATTTTCATTATTATTTGATATGTCATGAGCCCAAGTGAAAGGATTTGATAGATTTATGGGAGCATGAAGGTGGAACATCGTTTTTTGTGTAACTATGTGGTACCACAAAATAGAAAGGCAATAGCCTCAACAACTGTACCTATAAATTCTTCATGTGGAAAAATGACGACTAAAGCTTCACAAATAAAGAAACACAATGGCTAAGGAGCCCTACTTAGCATCAATGTAGCCTTGTGGAGCTCTAGTGTTGATCATTGTGATAGAAAAACATCAACTATTATACTAAAGGAACAACCTATGGCTTATACACCAATGTTTAATATCAACCAACTAATTCTAAATTGGCTTCAGTTGCCAAGCTTCTAACAGAGGTGGTGTAAATTTGAAAGAACCCAAATATTTCCCTTCACACAATGCAACATCAAATGTTAAGGATATGAAGACATTATCATGAGGCATCATAAGATTATAAGAAAAATTGTTGCATTACTCTTCTAATAAATCTGAAACTTAATCTTGGACCAGTGTTAAAGCACCAAAAAAATTTGTGCAATTACTGAATATATTTGTGTTATTTTTCATTGAGAATCACGACCCCTTTGCATTGATGTCAAAGGGGGAGGTCAGAAGAGGTTATATGTTCAAAGAGGAGGATCATTGTTAGATCCATATAATAGTAGTGATTCCCCCATTAATATTGTCATTGTAGCCCTTATTGTTATTATTGTGCCCCTATTGCCCCCATATTGTTATTAGTGTGCCCCATAGAAGCCCACTATTGTTGTTGTTGTGCCCTTATATTATTATTGTTCTGTCAACTTTGATTATATTGTGACCCCTTAGACTCCTATATATAGAAAGGAGGTTTAGTCATTTGTATCATCCAAGAATTGTTCATTTGTGTAATGTAAAGGAGGTTTCCACCTCGATGAGGTTGATTTATAAGGCATTGATCTATCTTTTCTATAATTTTTTTAGCTGGTTTCATAACATTTGGTATCAGAGCTTTGGATTCTAGGGTTTCACTGCTCCAAACAAGCCATCGTGGAATTTTCACCATAATTTTTTGTCTGCAACATTTCAGAAGCTAAAAAACGCACCCATTTGAGCTGAAATCTTGATGATCCTCGAGTCTGAATTTTATATATTGTATCGCTATATGTTCGGAGGTATGATCTAAGGAAGTTAGGGTTTTTGTAGGCTCCCAAATTAAATCCCAAATAGGTGACCTTAGGAAAATCGTCATAACTTTCTCTGAGTATCAGATTGAAATTTCGTAAGAAGTTATAGAAAGAGGATGGACTATAGTTTTCTTTGCACTATTTTCATATATGAAGGTTGAAATAGTGACACATGTAAATTCATACAAGTTCGCTCTACTGAAAAGTGTATAATCAAGTCATCTTGGGAGATTGGGCATAACTTTTCTTGGAGAATCCAATTTCGATCAAATTGGTGGCATTGGAAAAAGGACTTAGAGGGATACCACCATTCACAATGTCAAGCGTTGGAGATCAGAAATTTTAGAAATGCATCAGATTCAATATCAAACTCCTACAAAGTGAAAAAAGGTGTGTAGTTTTTTTTTTTTTTTTTTTTCATAAGTTTGGTGTGAAAAAATAGTTTGAAGGAATTCAAAGGGCATAGTGAAACATAATTATCATTAACTGATGCCCTGGAGAAAGAAAATGGAAACACCTAGTAAGCAACCTGAAAGCTCTAGCATGACTCATGAAGAAGAGGAAGAAATGCAACATGATATATCAAAATTACGAGACCAAGTGCAACAAAATTCACTCTCACAAAAAGTAACAGAAGCTAATATAGATGGTTTAAAGAAAGGCATGGAAGCTAAGATGGATGGTGTGCAAGATAAGATGGATGGTTTAAAGAAAGGCATGGAAGCTAAGATGAATGATGTGGAAGCTAAGATGGAAGGAAAAATGGAAGAATTGAAGACAAATTTGACAAAGTTGCTACAAGAAATGTTTACTAATGGTGAAAATGTAGTAAAGAAAACTCATGATGAGAACAAAAGAAATGTTAATCATGATTTCATAGAATCTAATGTTGGATTGAAGACCCACCATGTTCCAAGTATCGATATAAGGAAGTTTGATTGCAAGGATCCCTAACATGGGTACTACAGATGAGCAATATTTCGATCTCCATAATGTACAAAACACACAAAAGGTGCGCATTGCAACTTTATATTTAGAACCCAATCAATTTGTATGGTATCAATAGCTTTGCTCTCATAAAAAAATTGTCACTTGGGCAATTTTTATGGAAGAAATGATAGCACATTATGAGGATACAAAAAGCAACATTTCTTTTAGCCAAGTGATAAATCTGAAACAAAAGGGTTCAATGATGGAGCACATTAAGGACTTCCAAAAACTAAATATAAGGGTAAAAGATATTCCAGAGGAGCATTGGGTTGATGTGTTCATAGTGACTTTAAAGGATAACATCCAACATGAAGTTCGCCTTTGGGAACCTGACTCATTAGAGAAGGAATTTAGGTTGGAAAGAAAAATGGAAAGAAACATTATGGCAACCAGGAAGCCTACCACTCACAACTATAAATATGGAAGTGTTGTTTCCCCTAGCCTTCCACAACCTACAAGGTTGACACCACAAAAATTGGAACAAAAAAGAGCAAAAGCTCTTTGTTACAGTTGTGATAGAAAATACACTAAAGGTCATAAGTATGTTGAGAATAAATTATTTTACATAGATTGTGAAGAGGAGGAAAAAAAGGAAAAAGAAACGTCAAAAGAAGAGGATATACACTAGGAACAAACCTAGAGAAAGAAGAAATGAATTAGAACATATCTTGTAATGCATTGGCTGGAATTACCACTCCTCAAACTATCAAGATAGAAGGACATATCAAGAAGAAAAAGGTAATAGCGTTGATTGATTTGGGTTGTACCCGTAATTTTGTTCATTGTAAGAGAGCCAAGGAATCGAATTACTTCCTATGTCCATCACTAGAGTGTCAAGTGATGGTTGGAAGTGGAGGAACCATAAATTTCTCTCGAAAGTGCCATAATATCAAGCTATCCATGGGAGAATATGTATTGAATAGCCCAATTCTTTCCATTCGAATAGGTGGTGTTAATGTTGTACTAGGAGTCCAATGGCTACACTCCTTGGGTAAAATAGCTTTTAAATTTCAAGAAATTTTCATGAAATTTTGTTAGGAAGGAAAGGAAGTTGAATTAAGGGGTATCATAGGGAAATTGGGAAATATAAACAGCTCTAATCAAATGGAAAAGCTTCTAAAGAAATAACAATGAGGCGTAATTGCACAATTATGTTCACTAGGGGTTTTCACATCGAAATCATCTATTCCTCCAGATCTCCAAAATGTCTTGGACAATCATTCCAAGGTATTTGAAACTCTCAAAGGCCTACCGCCTATTCGTGATCATGATCATGCTATTCATTTGATTACAGGAAGTGTTCCTCCAAACATCAGGCCTTATAGATATCACTATGCCCAAAAGAGTAAAATTGAATGTATGGTTGCAGAAATGCTAGAGGCTGGTATAATTCAACCTAGTCAAATTTCTTTCTTTGCTCTAGTAGTATTGGTGCATAAGAAGGATGGATCATGGTGCATGTGTCTAAATTATAGGGAGCTCAACAAGCTCACTATTAAAGATAAATTTTCGATTCATGTCATTGATGAATTATTAGATGAGTTGCATGGATCAATTTATGTCACCAAGTTGGATCTTTGTTCACGATATCATCAAATCAGAATGAAGACTGAAGACATTTTGAAAACAACATTTAGAACTCATGAGGGTCATTATGAATTTTTGGTCATGCCTTTTGGACTTACCAATGCACCTTCTACATTTCAAGGTTTGATAAATTCCATTTTCAAACCCTTCCTTAGAAAATTTGTGTTAGTATTTTTTTATGATATACTAATCTACAGCAAGTCCTGGAAGGATCATGTTCAACATGTTGACAGGGTGCTCAAGCTATTGGAGGAGAAACAATTATATGCAAAACGCTCCAAATGTTTCTTTGGAGTACAAGAGGTGGAATATCTGGGTCATATTGTATCTCATGAAGGTGTTAAGGTAGACCCTAGAAAAATTAATTCCATTAAGGAATGGAAAATCCCCACATCCATAAAGAATCTGTGAGGATTTCTTGGGTTGACAGGGTATTATTGCAAGTTTGTTAAGAATTATGGGAGAATAGTAGCAACTCTAACAACATTATTGAATAAAGATGCATTTTCATTGACACCAGAAGCAACAAAGGCCTTTGAACATCTTAAAGAGGCAATGTGCCAAGCACTGGTCTTAGCTACACCTGACTTCACAAAAACCTTTATTGTGGAATATGATGCCTCAGGAAATGGAATCGGTGTTGTTTTAATGCAAGAAGAAAGACCCATTTCTTTCGAAATTCGTCCAATCAAGGGAAAGTATTACACAAAGCTATTTATGAGAAGGAAATGTTGGAAAAACTACATGCACGTAAGAAATGGCGACCCTACCTAATGGGAAGACACTTCAAGGTAACAACGGATCATGATAGTCTTAAATACCGTTTAGAAAAAAAATGATATTCAGAAGAGCAGCAAAAATGGGTCAGAGAGATGTTGGGTTATGACTTTGAAATCATCTACAAAAAAGAGAAGCAAAGTGTTGTGGCAAATGAAATCTCAAGAAAGGATGAGGATGTGGAAGCATTACTTTGTGTCATTTCTATTATCTAACCAGATTGGATAAACGAAGCAAGGGATGAATGGAAGAATGACGAAAAAGTGTGGGCACTCATTCAAAAGCTACAACAAGATCCTAGTACATCTAATACATTTAGCTGTAAAAATGATTCTTTATGGTACAAATATCTCTTATACCTATGTAAGAATTCCCACCTCAAATAAAAGATTCTTATGGAATTACACACTTCACCCTTAGGAGGGCACTCAAGATTTTTAAAAACTTACCATGGGGTTAAGAAGGAATTTTTTTTGGATGGCCTTAAATCAGATATTCAAAAGTTTGTGGCAGAATGTTTGGTTTGCCAACAAAATAAGGTTGAAACAATTAAGACCCTAGGTCTATTACAACCTTTATACATTCCAAGCCAATGTTGGGATGAGGTTTCAATGGATTTTATCACAGGTTTACCCAAGTCCAAAGGAAAGAGTGTCATCATGGTGGTAGTTGACATACTTACCAAGTATGCACACTTTTGTGAATTATCTCATCCATTAAAAGCAAGTATAGTTTCTACTACATTTATGGAAACAATTCAAAAGCTACATGGAAACCAAAAGATTATTATAAGCGACAGAGATCCCATTTTCATTGGAAATTTTAGGACAAAATTATTTTCTTGTCTCGATACTCAGTTAGCTCATAGCTCATCTTATCATCTTCAATCTGATGGGGAAACTGAGATAGTAAACAAATGTTTGGAAGGATATCTTCATTGCTTTGTCTTTGATAAACAAACATAGTGGGTCAAATGGTTGCCTCTCACTGAATGGTGGTATAACACTTCCTTCCATACTTCAACGAAAATGACCCCATTTATGGAAATTTATGGATATCATCCACCATCCATCACATCATATTTAAGAGAAAATTATAAGGTTCAAGCAGTGGAAGATCACATCGAGCATCAACATCAAGTTCTCCAACTCTTAAAGGATAACCTCACTTTGGTGCAAAATAGAATGAAACAACAGGCAAATCAACATCGCAGTGAAATAAGTTTTGATGTAGGTGACTGGGTATTCCTATGGCTACGACCATATTAAAAAATTGTCCCTAGAGCAAGCTAAGAAGGATAATAAATTATCACCAAAGTATTATGGTCCATACAAGGTGTTGCAAAATATTGGTACTATGGCATACAAATTTGAGTTTCCCGTAGCTTCCCGAGTGCACCTAGTTTTCCACGTTTCATGTCTAAAGAAGGTTATAGGTGACAAGCTCCCAGTTCAAACAATATTGGTAGAACTTGATGAGGAAGGAAAAATCATATTGGAACCTGAAGCAGTCACGTAAACAAGAACTCGACAGCTATGAAATCGATTGATTCAAAGTATCTCATCAAGTGGAAGAAGTTACTCGCTGAAGATTCCACATGGGAGGATGAGAATTATATACAGTAGCATCTAGAACTACTCAAGCATTGAGGACAACACTTTTTTCAAGGCGAGGGGCATGTTAGGTCCCTATAATACTAGTGATTCCCCATTACTATTGTCATTGTAGCCCTTATTGTTATTATTGTGCCCCTATTGTCCCCATATTGTTATTAGTGTGCCCCATAGAATCCCACTATTGTTATTGTTGTGCACTTATATTATTATTGTTATGTCGGCTTTGATTATATTGTGACCCCTTAGACTCCTATATATATAACGGAGGTTTCTAGTCATTTGTATCATCCAAGAATTGTTCATTTGTGTATTGTAAAGGAGGTTGCCCCCTCGAAGAGGCTAATTTCTAAGGCGTTGATCTATATTTTCTATCTTTTTGTGAGTTGGTTTCATAACAATCATTGTGTTACGATCAATTCCAAAGGGGGAGATTGATGGCACTGTTGTCATTGATGGAAAATTAACTATAGGAGAAATAAGGCAGGAGCAACTTGGGCAGAGGAATAATAAAGGAGTTGGAAAGCAACAACAACGAGACAAAGAAGGCAAAATCGTACTTACTCTACGGTTATTACAATTATTGTTCTTATGTTTTGTTGCATGTGTTGAAGCTTGTTGTACTATGATTGAGCTTGTGATCTTGAGGTATTATGTTTGCATGTTGTTATTCTTGTTATGTTGCAATAATGCAGAGAAGATTGTACAAAAGATGAGACTACTTTCATATGTGTATGTTGAACTATTATGAGTATTATGGTAGTTATGATGTTGCTACAAGTGAGGTGAGTAAGTGTGTTGTTGAGTTGATGACAAAATGTTGCAAAGACTATTGGAAAAGGAGAAAAGGAGTAGCAAGTAGTGTAGTCACCATATGTATGTGAGAATGTGATGTTGACAAAGATATGTGTCTTGTTGACAGTTAAGAAAAGGAGAAGAGATTGAGCATTGTTGTGAAGCAAGGCTATGGCAAAGGAAAATATATATAGTATAGATGTTGCAGAGATTTTTATCTTGAAGAATTTGTTGTGATGCTGAAGTGTTGTGATGCAAATCAAAGGCAAGAATCCATGACAAAAAATAAAAAACTTCATGACAACAAAAACATGACAATATTCAAGGTTGTTGAGGAAATGACATGAATACAAGATGGATTTGATCATATAGATGGCTTTGGGGAATGAATTTTGCATACATATGTTTTACATACATATTGTTTGCATTGGAGAGTTATTGCACTATGTGCATGTGTCATGATGTTATAATGTTGTTTTTGGCATTATGTTGATATTGGTGTACCTAATCATTATATATGGCTAAAATAATATTTTGTGGAACACTTATTTATTTATAATATTCAAAATATAAAGAGCTTCGAAACAAATGAGTGCAAGGCAAAGAGTCAAGCCTGTTCACTTCATATTCTTATGTGGAATACAAACAACCATCAAACTATCTTTATAAAATATGTGATTTTGGAGGGAAAATTGGTTAGAGAGTTAGAGAGAATGTGAGGGTTGATTTTTTGTGAATTACCTGACACACATGAAGCTGATGTGAACCCGATTTGAAGGGGGGAAGAGGCAGAGATAAAGATGGAGGTGTGCATAATTGATGACCAGGTAAACCAACATATTGTTTTCATTTTGTATGAAGGGATTGTGGTCTCCTTGCAAGTTGTGGCTTGATAAATATCCAGTTGGAGTTGGTTGAGCTAGGAGCCTCCTGTGGGTTGTACCCTACGGAAAACATATGGGAGTTGGATCTTCCTTGCATGTTGTAGCTTGTAGAAAATTTGAGGTAGAAGAATACTGTAGGTTGGAGCCTACAGAATATCAAATGTAAAAAGGGAGTAGGAGCTTGCCTCTGCACTACAACAATAACAAAATTATGGTCCTCCCTATTTATGGGTTTCCACTTATATATGGTGTCCATGTGTGTAGCTATTATGTGCTGATGTGATGTTTTTCGTTTACATATTACTTGTTGTTTGCATATTAAATCTACTAGTCATTATATGTAAATCTTCTCATTTAATGAGTTTAAAGAAAAACAAATTAATGTCCATGAAGGTACCAAACTGATTCTTCAAGATAGTAAGTTTCATTATAGAGGCCATCCTTGTGGCTCAGTGCAGTGACTCTCCAAACTATTCAAGTTATGATGTATTCGGTAGCTACTCCTGATTCTTATGCCTATTTTTCACTACAGACAGAAACAATGGCGTCTCAGTCTTCTTGGTTACGCAACAACTTGCATTAAGACCATTCCTCATTACAGTCGAAATTAAGCATAGTTCAATTGGGTTGGCAATTTTATTGGCCTGGGGCCACCCCACTCCTCAACCTTAAAAACTTTTTGTATCCCAAAACATGCACAACATCTCAACCTGATCATGCTAATATTCGTTGGAGTTGCACTCCTATATATCAGTGGCTTTGCTCTGACTTCTATTAGCATTATAGGAAATCAACTTGCACGAGATCTTTCAGTGCCAAGGGTAACTACTCTACCTATAAATCTATGTTTTTGCAAGTCTTCTGTCACTTTGAATTATTGAATTATGGTTTATTTGGACTTTGGATTTGCATTTCCCTACTAGGTTTTCTGGTTTGGCTTGGTCTCTGGTACCATGTTTCACTCACTTGAATTCTTGTCATTATTAGTGTTCACCCTTCTCCTCCTTGAGTGCTTTCATCTTAGGGGTAGCCTAGTTCCTTTCCCTCTCTGACTCGCCTCGTTCTCCTTGCTCTTTAGCTCCATTCCTCTAGCTCACCACGTTGCACCCTTATATTCCAATTCTTCTTCACCTCCTTTGTATCTCTTAATGTCCCTATTTTGTCTCCCTTTGTCGTCTATTCTTCATCCTAGCTCCTTATGTTGCCACGTTGCATGAACAATTTTCTTTTGGAAGAAGGGGAAGCAGGTAAGGGCATTCCTCTATCTCTCGGCAAAGGGATAGCCACATCAATTCCACCTCTCAACTCTATGCTCAAGCTTAAGTTTAGGAGTTGATGGCTTGTTACCAAGAACTCATCGATGTGTTAGTTTGACAAGAGACTAAATGTGTGGAGCCAGAGCGATGCCAGGAAAGGTGTTGCACCCTTGATTATAATGTTAATGCAACCACTTGAAAATGGAGTCCTGGCATTTAACCCTGAACTAGATCGCGTTTCTTTGGGTAAATGCAAGTTGTTAATGTTTATTGGAATACCAAAATTCTTATGGGCCAAGTTCTCATGGACAGTTCCAACAATCAATAAGTGAACCCCATCATGTTAGGAGAGTTGGAGGAGAAAATTGATGGGATAGATCATAAGATCACTACTCCCATCAAGCATTCAACCAACCACTCCTCCTTGGATGAGAACGATGTTCAACGAACATAGTTGCCTAGAGACTCAGTGAAATAATTAACTACAATGCTTTACTAATTTTTATTTATTTTTAGTTTCAACAACTTGTTATGTTTAATTTTGCCAGTGCATATCACAACTTGGATGTTTAGTCTATTTACATATATTTTCACATATATAATGCTTTGGTTAAGCAAGATTTCAGCAACTTGAAAATTATGAATCTATATTTTTACTTTGGTTTCAAATTTTGAATTTATAATTATTTTCTAAAATAATAAAAAAAAACTTATTTAAAAGAAATATTTAAATATATAATTTTAAATAATATAATACTTAAATATATATATATATATATATATAAAATAATCGAGCTTTTCACTTTATTTATGTTCACCAATCTCTTTATTTATTTTTTCCACCTTATATATTCACCCAAATGATCTGAAGGTACTTCGCCTCCTGCCCATCAAATATAATTGTGGAGTATAATTTTGAAACCGTGCGATCACAAGACATAACGATAACGATGAGTATAACGTAAGGTGTCAGAATTTGATGGGCATCCCACGGTGATTTAACGGTCAATTATCACCGAAAATTTCCCGCATGTCAATATTTTGCGTTAAAATAATCAAAATGATCTTTTTGCAGGAATATTTGACTGATGGTTCAGATTTGAATTTCTTACCCTGGCCCCACGGGCGCTCATTTGAACTACGCGTTGGGCAATACTGACAGGTCGGCACACGAAAAGGGGACACGCATTCAACTTGATCGGTGGACGAGCATTAATCAGTGGACTACGCATTAGGGAATACCGACATGTGTGCACACCAAAAAGGGGACACGTATCAAAATGCTCCACGTATGTTCAACTTGTTTGGTGAAGACCCAGAGTCATGAGTGGCTGTGGTTTCTTCCAATTCAGAGAAAATAAAAATTAATTTTAATATTTTTCAACCTTAGTGGACATAGCAAAATTTTAATTTTGATGACGGTTAGATAATGTTACATATCATACATGAGCCTTTCTGCTCAATAATGAAATGATTTATATGTATTTTTAAAAGGTATATAAATGATATTTAGTTTAAATTTATATGTATTTTTAAAAGGTATATAAATGATATTTAGTTTAAATTTATAAAACAAGATAATGTTACATATCATACATGAGCCTTTCTGCTCAATAATGAAATGATTTATATGTATTTTTAAAAGGTATATAAATGATATTTAGTTTAAATTTATATGTATTTTTAAAAGGTATATAAATGATATTTAGTTTAAATTTATAAAACAAAAATATAATATAAATAGGAAAAAAATATTTATAGTTAAATTGTTATTAGATAAATTCATATTATTAAATTTTATAATTTAAATTAATGAAATTTTATAATTTATTTTTATGAATTAATAATTTCTGGATTTAAATTATATTAAAATTGTTTTAGAAATAATATTTAATATTTATAAATTAGTATAAATTCATCTTATTCACAAATCTAGCAAGTTAGGAACCAAACCTTTTGAGGTGAGAATCTCTTCAAGTGTAAAGCTTGAAAAAAAAGTTTACAACTCCAGATTTTATCTCCTTGTCCCTCAATAGATTTGTAATTAAAATGGGCACGTATACATACATACATGCCTACTTCAATCATTTTTCATGGTTTAAATTGCATTTTTAATGCATAAAAGTGTATATATAAGATTTTTATTTTTAATTATTTTATCTCTCTAAAATTAATTTAAAATTATGTTACTTCACACTGATATTCAATTGTTTTATTGAAACGGATATTGAAGTTAAAAGTGTATATATAAGATTTTTATTTTTAATTATTTTATCTCTCTAAAGTTAATTTAAAATTATGTTACTTCACACTGATATTCAATTGTTTTATTGAAACGGATATTGAAGTTTCATTTAGTATACAACATTTTTATGGCATTTTTTTCAAATTCATCTTTATCACGAAGCAGGTCAAGAGGGATCAAATCTTTTGAGGTGCAAATTTCTTATACACTGCAAAATTTGAAAAAAAAAGTTGCAACTCAAGAGATTTCATCTCCTTGTACCCTCAATATATTGGTAGTTAAAATGAGCATACATAAATCATTCTTCATGGTTTAAATTGAAAAAGTGTATATATAAGATTTTTATTTTAAGCTACTTTATTTCTTTAAAGTTAATTAGGCTGACATACATCTCTCTATTGGAATTGAACACTTTAATCCTATTCTTTTTGATAAATGTTCTCAATTGAAAGATATAGTGTATTTTAGTAGTCACTACTCCAAAAATAATAACTCGCTTTCCTATCTAAATCAAATATCTAACCATATTTACATTAATGTTTTATTAAATTATCATTAATAATTTACTGTGTCTATTATTTATATGTTGAAACTTGAAGAATAAATAACAACGTAGAGCAATAAGAACCAGGTTTCCTGCTCTAGCATTCTCATAAATGTGGCCTGATTATATGCAACGGCTCCCCGTTCATATTTTCTCTTTCTACTCCATGCGTTCTTTCGCCTGAAATTGGTTTTGATTCCTCATATTTCACTTCCTCACAGATCTGTCTAATAATGTTATGTATCCCAAAACTCTCTGTACATTTCATCGCTCATGAGTAAATTAGTAAATTATAATGGTGATGAGATCGGGCGATGACATTGGACAGAAATATAATGGTATACAGGGCTCCCCTTCTCATGTCAGCCTATGCACAATCGTTCATTCTTTCTCTAAGAGGTCATTTTATCAGAGGCTAGAAGTATTCACAACGGAAGAATTATCATTGAAAAGCGTGCAAGTAATTGCCTTACTTAACTGTGTGCAGGATGTCAATAATATTATTAGGGCTAAACTGGAAATGTTGAAATTATAACTATAAGTCTTCTCGTTTTAGGTTTTGCTGCAGTAAATATGGTTGTCATAATTATTTTGACTTTAGTTTTGGAGATTTATGTGTATGCATTTTTTTTTTAAAGTTTGGTAAGATTATCTAGACGGGAAATTGTATCATCTTGATTGAGGTTGAAAATTAAATTAGTGATTTTATATTAATGAATTTCTTAACAAAACAATTCAAGATTTAATGAACTATTTGTACAGTTTTTAGACAAATAAATTGAATATAAATTTTTCATAAATGGATCTTTATTTTTTAAAATAAATTACATACTTTTTACCAGTTTTAGGGTTGGTCTTTAACCCACAAAAATTGCATAGTTTTCATAAAAATTAATGAGTTACGACTACCACTCATGGAAATAGTCATACGTGAATGACTACCACTCATGGAAATAGTCATACGTGAATGACTTACTTAACGCAGTTAAATCCCAAAAATAATATCTAATATAATGCACTGCATAAACCCCCTAATACAAAAAAATTATATAGTTTTCATCAATAAATGTTTTGATTTCTAAATCAACTTTTCAATTTAGATCAAACCACACATAGCTTCAATTTGGATCGAATGACTGGATTAATAAGGGAACCTCACATAGTAAATCAACAAAAGAATGATGAATATATGAGGAAGGAAAACAACACCCATAGAACAAAGGTCTTCCTCTTCATTTACATGTTCATAGGGTAAAAAAGGTCTCAAAATTTTAAGTGAAGCTTTGAGTTTTCTAATAGACCAGCATTCAACTGCAAGACTTTGGAGTATATCAATACCTTGACTGATGTGGTGCAATTTGAGACATATAGAAAACATATAGTATGAAAGAATTTTTGTTTTTATTTTTCATTTTAAATAATTATTATTTATGGTAACTATAATTATTTTATACTATGGGACTTTGGCAATGTAACAACAAGAAACAGTAAAAGAAAGAATTTTCAATGGTATCATTCAATGCAATAATTTCTATAAAAATGGGAAGAATAGTTATTTTACACTAGCAAACTTCGCAATGTAACAATAGGAAACACAGTAAAAAAAAATTTCAATGGTATCATTCAATGTAATAATTTCTATAATAATATGAGGAAAAGTTTAGTTTGGTTTAAAAATGGTCTATAACTGTAAGTCTTGTTTTAGGTTTTGCCGCAGTGAACATGGTTGGAAACATTTTGGTTTAATTTTTCATCGTTAAACTTGGATTGCTATTTATTTATGGGTTATTTTGAAAATGTAATATCTTTTTAAACAATTTTTACATTCAATGCAATAATTTCTATAAGAATAAGAGGAAAAGTATAGTTTGGCTTAAAAATGGTCTATAACTATAAGTCTTGCTTTAGGTTTTGCCGCAATGAACATGGTTGGAAACATTCTGGTGTAATTTTCCATTGTTAAACTTGGATTGCTATTTATTTATGAGTTATTTTGAAGACGTGTTTTCTTCTTAAACGATTTTTATATAATTAATTTTTGTTTGTTTATATTAGGAGAAAATTTGTTGTTTAATTTTAATTTTTTTATAAGATTTATTTGACCTAATTTAATTAATTAGGATTTAGTAAGAGAATTTTTGTATTGTTTTGAAACAAATTTTATAATTAATATTTAGATTTTTTTTAATAAATTATTTAAAAATTGTAATTTAATTTTATGATTATAAAATCTTTGCCATATCTAATTAGTACTTAATCTTAATAATTTATTTTTTATCTTTAATTTAATTTAATTTTTATCTTTTCTCTAAGCAATTGGATTAAGGTTGGGTCATTAGTTCTCTCAACAATTCCATTAAGATTTTTTATTGTGCTATTTTTATTTTTAAATTAGAGAAAAAAAATAGATTTTTGATTGTGTTATTTTTATTTTTAAATTAGAGAAAAAAATATTTGTTTTTATTATTATTTTTTTCTATTTTTATTTTTATTTTTAGTCATTCCATTTTTTGTAATTTTTTTTTTTTTTTTTCACATGAAAAATACATTGTATTTTATTAAATAAAAGCTATTAAAATAACAAAGACCTTGAGCTATAATCACTCACAAATTCTAAAAACCCAAAATATTAAGGACCTCATGATCTATGAGAGGAAAGAAGAACAACAATGGCTACTCCCCAAGAAGTAGAGGCTAAACAAGCCCACAAAACCTAATAAAAACAAAAGTAAATCTAGTGAAAATCTAATGAAAAGAAGGACTTAAAACCCAAGTATATCCAATGAAAACAACATCGATACATTCATATTTTGATTCAAGTATCATGAAATTGAAACCAGATAGTACTGATATGTTGAAGAAAAGATAAAAAAGAAAAGTCTCATGCAGAAAAACATACCATTTGTCAGATCATGCAGGGCCCAAAACCACTGACAACAACATCAGTACATTCATATTTTGATTCAAATATCATGACATTGAAACTAGATAGGTCTAGAAAGCTGAAGAAAATATAAAAAAGGAAAGTCCCACGCTGAAAAATAGACCATTTTTTAGATCACGCAGGCCCCAAAACTGCTGACAGCACCATTGGAAATGATATTGTAATGAATGACACCAAGAAGAGAATGCATCCTATTTTGGAGAGGATATCAACCACCGAGTTCTATTCCTGGTAAATATGTGAGAGGGATATGTGACTGAAAGATGCCAACATGGGGCAGATAAGTTGCATCCACTGGGAGAGGAGAGGTAGCTTGAAGGAAGAGTGGCTTTGGGCTCATTCAATGACTGATTTGGAATCCCCAACAATGTTTATGTCCTTAATGACCAACAAGGAGGCACATCTCAAAAGTTCCCACAAAGCCACAAATTCTGCCAGGTTGTTAGTACCAACGCCCACATACTAGTAAAAGTGATAGGGAGATGTGACTGAAAGACACTTGGCAATGATATTGTAATGAATGACACCAAGAAGTGAATGCATCCTATTTTGGAGAGGAGATCAACCACCGAGTTCTATTCCCAGTAAATATGTGAGAGGGAGATGTGACTGAAAGATGCCAACATGGGGCAGATAAGTTGCATCCACTCGGAGAGGAGAGGTAGCTTGAAGGAAGAGTGGCTTTGGGCTCATTCAATGACTGATTTGGAATCCCCAACAATGTTTATGTCCTTAATGACCAACGAGGAGGCACATTTCAAAAGTCCCCACAAAGCCACCAATTCTTCCAGGTTGTTGGTACCAGCGCCCACATACTAGTAAAAGTGATAGGTTAAACCAAGCTTAAGAACAATGAGGGCAATAAAACCATAAGCCCCAGCCAATGAGGCATTGTAAAAAAATCCCACCGGTGAATAGAAAACAAATGAGGCAGTGTCAAAAAATCCCACCAGTGAAGAGAAAACAATTTCCTTAAGAACACAACTTATTTTCCTAGACTTCTACCGCCATGGCCCAATTTCTTGAAAGTAAGTCTAGATCTTGAAGCAAGTAATCCTAGGGTCAGGAGCTAGTTTCTGGAAGATACAGGTATTTCAGGCATTTTTGCTGAGCCAGATGCCCCATAAAATATATAGTGGGAGCATTGTGAATTCCTTTTCCTGCACCATCCAATTATAGAGGAAAGTTTTGATAAAAAGACCGATCCACAATCACATTAAGATTGAAGAAATTTTAACACCATATTCCAAATCTCCTCAATGTAGAAAAAGGGGACTCATGTCTTTGCTCACCTTAGCACACACTGGACAAATGCCCAGACCTAGAATGTCCCTTCTATATAATGAAAGAAATAATACAGACCAAAACGTAAGTACGACTATTAGTTTTGCCTCTTCGAGTATTGACGGTGTTAGTCCTTCGAACTTTGGTGCGTTGAGGTGGTAAAGACTGAGGTTGTGGACGCATTGGAAGAGGTGTGGTGGTGATGAAGTCGATGAGATAATTACGTATTTAATATTCTTTCTCTTAATTCTCTCACTAAAAATATTTGTTGAGAATTTTCTAAATAGGTCTACTCACTAATCTTTTTATTTGGAAAACTGCAAAACATCATTTTGAGTTGTTATTATCTTCCGTTGGGCTATCTTCACAATAAAAATTCTTCTTTTCTCTCTTATACCTACAACTTAACTATGACTTCTAAATTAAACAAAATCTACCACTGCACTAGAAGGGGTCTGGCGATGGAAGGAGTGTGGTCGTGATGAAGTCGGTGAGATAATTACGTATCAAAAAAATATGTTTTCTTAGTGAAAATATCATAATACAATTATGGCTTGTTACAAGCCATAAAAAAACATTTCAGTAGCATCCCATTTCCATAATTTGAACAACCAAGGGACACAAATCCCACGAATGAGGCCTTGCGATATGTAAGAGTATTCCTCCTTCACCGAAATTTTTCCATCATCATCCACTGAGCCACTTCAAGCAAGTCAGTCTATCTTCTAACAACATCTATGTTACGAGAAACTGAAATGAAACACAACCGCACTAGAAACAAAGTTCGGAGGTTTCTCATTCAAGAAATGAGGAGAGAAAAAAATAATAAAAATATGAAAAAAAATAAGTTGAAGTTTCAAATGAATTAAAGCTAAACTTAAAAAGTGATCACCTTCAATTTTATATAACACTACAAATTAAAACAAACTCTTTGTAAGTAAAATCTAAAACTTAATTAAAATACATGATCTTAATAAAGCATTAAACACTTATAAAATATTAAATGTAATTTAAAAATACATGATTTCAACATAACATTAACCACTTTTAACATGATCCAAATAATAAACTATATGAAAATATTCCATTGTTTCGGCAAGAACATTTGATGGTTCTCAAGTTCCAAAATATACGCCATTTGAAAATATTTGATTTGTCTCTCAATGCTTTAGTAGGAGAACAAGCTTCTCTAATAGAAATTTGTGATGTTGCCCAGGAAGTCACTTGAAAAGAAAAATAGAGGGTGAACAACACATCTGTAATATACCTAGGGGGGGTAATATGGGGTACAAAGGGAGGTACCCAAGGGAATAATGTAATAATGGGATGGGCCATAGTAATAAATAAGGTGGTTAACCCGTATCATGTAAGGGACCACAAGTAGTTAGTAATACTGTAATGGGCCCATGGTATTAGATAGATGGTATTGAGGGAACCATGGTAATGACCCATGGTATTGTATGTATGAGGCCTATATAGAGGCTAGAGACTCCACCTTAAGAGGTGTCAAGGATTATTGTATGAATAGGCATATGGCTTGTGGAGTGTTCTCCTTCCTTAAGGAGTGAACGTATGGTGTTGCCCTACCTTAAGGGTTTGATCAATAAAGTGAATCATTTCTATCTATTTCGATCTTCTTATTCTTGGGTTTATTTCTATTCTCATATATTTCTGGAACAAGAAATAATACAGACTAAAATGTAAGTACGACTATTAGTTTTGCCTCTTTGAGTATTGACAGTGTTAGCCCTTCGAACTTTGGTGCGTTGAGGTGGTGAAGACTGGGGCTGTGGACGCACTGGAAGAGGTGTGGTGGTGATGAAGTTGGTGAGATAATTACGTATTTAATATTCTTTCTCTTAATTCTCTCACTAAAAATATTTGTTGAGAATTTTCTAAATATGTCTACTCACTAATCTTTTTATTTGGAAAACTCCAAAACATCATTTTGAGTTGTTATTATCTTCCGTTGGGCTTTCTTCACAATAAAAGTTCTTATTTTCTCTCTTATACCTACAACTTAACTACGACTTCTAAATTTAACAAAATCTACCACTGCACTAGAAGGGGTGTGGCGATGGAAGGAGTGTGGTCGTGATGAATTCGGTGAGATAATTACGTATCAAACATATATGTTTTATGAGTGAAAATATTATAATACAATTATGGCTTGTTACAAGCCATATAAAAACATTTCATTTTAAGCATAACATCCCATTTCCATAATTTGAACAACCAAGGGACATGAATCCCACGAATGAGGCCTTGCGATATGTAAGAGTATTCCTCCTTCACCGAAATGTTTCCATCATCATCCACTGAACCACTCCAAGCAAGTCGGTCTATCTTCTAACAACATCTATGTTACGGGAAATTGAAATGAAACACAACCGCACTAGAAACAAAGTTCGGAGGTTTCTCATTCAAGAAATGAGGAGAGAAACAAATAATAAAAATATGAAAAAAAAAAAAAAAGTTGAAGTTTCAAATGAAGTAAAGTTAAGCTTAAAAAGTGATCACCTTCAATTTTATATAACACTAGAAATTAAAACAAACTCTTTGTAAATAAAATCTAAAACTTAATTAAAATACACGATCTCAATAAAGCATTAACCACTTATAAATTAAATAGAATTTAAAAATACATGATTTCAACATAACATTAACCACTTTTAACATGATCCAAATAATAAACTATATGAAAATATTCCATTGTTCCAGCAAGAACATTTGATGGTTCTCAATTTCCAAATTATAAGCCATTTGAAAATATTTGATTTGTCTCTCAATGCTTTGGCAGGAGAAGAAGCTTCTCTAATAGAAATTTGTGATGTTGCCCAGGAAGTCACTTGAAAAGAAAAATAGAGGGTGAACAACACATCGGGGTGGGTGCTTTTGCGCCTCCGAAATAACGATGTTCAGTCAAAAAATTAGATAAAAGGCTTAGTTGTATAAACTTCCTTTATTAACCACGTGAGTTGTGTGAAAGATGCTTCCAGATTAGTTCGGCCCCTGAAAATGATGATTTCCACTGCTTCGACGATGCATTAATACTTAATTATACAGCTTGTTAACGGGAATTAAATGATCGGGGATGCATATACCCATTATTAGATAACTAACTTGCCAAAATCCAATGGTAAGCATATACAAGCCCAAATGCCCATTGACAAGATACTTATTTTCAATGTATTTTGACATCCTATAAATCTAGTTATAGATTACGTATTCCAAATAATACATATCCTATATTCCAAAGAATTCATTATGTTTAGCATTGAACCATCCTGATGTAGAACAGGCGTAGAAAATAACATTTCCCATGTCGTCCTATTTCTATCGTGTTTTTTTTCCAACAATGATGGTTGCCCTCCCATTTCTGGCATCAAATCTTTAACATAATTTGTGCATGACAGAGATTCAACATGTACAACTCCCACTCATATTCAAAAGGCACTGGGAGATTTGAGGTCATAACATCACAGTCAGGAAGGGACATAGGGGAATCATGAAGAGATCCAATGTCCGCAAGGAGCGTTCGACCATAATCATTTAAAAAGTTCAGAATGGATGGTGAAAGGGTGTGATCACCCACTAAGCCCTTAATAACATCCAGACCAATGATCACCCTGTCTCCCTTGCTAACCTCCCATTTGAGGTTGCCACATAGCCATGACTTAGATTTCATCAGACTTCGCCAAATGTATGAGCCATTTCCTTTCCCTAGAGCTCCCAAACTCACCTAATCCTAACCTCCCATTTGAGGTTGCCACATAGCCACGACTTACCTTTCATAAGACTTCGCCAAATTTATGAGCCATTTTCTTTTTCTAGAGCTCCAAAACTCACCTAATCCTCTAGGTCTAGGTTAGTAAGATATTTCTGCATGATGATCGAATGTGATATTCCCGCGCCATTCAAATCCCTCCAAATATTCTTGGTAAGCAGGGCAAGATTGAAAGATTGGGTGTTTCGAATGCCCCACCCCATCAGTTTCACTCCGGGCAATTGTCTCCAAACTTGCCAAATGAAATTTCTGATGTTTTTCCATGCCACTTGATAAAAACTTGGCGATGATTGAGTCAATTTTCTTGATAACAGCCTTCAGGAGATGAAACAGGTGCTTTTAATAAACAACAATTCCTTAAAAAACAACTTTAACCATAACTAGTCTTCCGCATATAGTAAGCCATCTATGCTCTCATCTCAAACTTTATCTCTAGTCACCCACATCATCCATGTTACATTTCCTTTTCTTACATCCAACATGTTATCTTAAATGAAAAAAAATAAAATAAAATAAAAAATTCATAAAAGATATTTATTATTATATATTGAAACCTAAGTTTTAATATATTAAATTTATTTCCCAAATTAGCTTTCATTAAACTTACCACTTTCTTTAGGTAATACAAATTTAAAAGATGTCAACCTTAATTGTAGATAACACTTTTTAATTTAATTTATAAGAGGTTGAGTGCATTTTTTTCTTGACATTTATTTATGGTCGAGTGTAAGTTAAAAAAGAATTCAAAACATAAATTTTGAAAAACATTAAACGCGATTAAAATTTTGAATAATACTTTGAAAAATTCAATAAATAATCAACATAATAATAAATTGTTTTTCGCCCTGCTAATTACAACTATTGCGCGCAACATGTTAATTTTTTTTAAATAATGTATAAATTAAACCTCATGATTGGATTTGAAGACCGACCACTTCAGAGCTAACGTGGCGGCATATTCATAGGTTAATATACAGTATTGTCATGTTTAAAGGTAAACACCATTAAAGATTGCATAAATGGAAGACTTCCGCATGAGTCTTAAGAGTGAAGTCATTAAATAATTAAAAACTTCAAAACAAACCAAGAAAACCTTAGCGAGAGGGTCGTTTAAAATTTGGATCGAACAATTTCTAATTTAACTTCCCATCTTTTCGAATTTTCATTTGAAATTTGTGTGAATTTTATAATTACGCTGTGGTGTATATTGGAATTGGGTTTGAGAAATTGTGAATTTTAAATAAATAAATATTGGAATTGGGTTTGAGAAATTGTGATTTTTAAATAAATAAATAGATAAAAATTTGTTTAATTTCATTTAATATATTATGATATGAAAAATATTTAAACAATTTAATTTCAAATTAAAAAATAAAATATTTAATTTAAAAAACATTTAATTCCCCACCTTTTAAGCACATTGAGATCAAATAATTCCCCACCTTTTAAGCACATTGAAATCAAATAATTTCATTTGGTTACTAATCCATATAACAACCATGAAATTGTTGCAATATCCCTCCAGGGCCCAAATAGAGTTACCCAGTTACTCACATGAGGTAGAGAGTGCCGATTCCAGAATTTGAACATATATACTAAAAGCAGTGATGATGCCTTTCAGGCACGGTAAGTCATATTTTCTATTTTTTCCTTATTGTTTTAGTTTTCGGTAGGTTGAATTTTCGAATGTTGTATGTGGTATAGCCACTTAACATTTGCTTTGTAACATATTTTTGGTTTTGCTTTGGAGGTGCTTTTTTTTTGTATGATCTCTTTATCCTCGAATTTGAAAATATATAACTTCTTCTATTAATATAGAGAACCTCTTTTTTTTTTTTGGGATAAAAAAAAGGTAGAGTCATATTCTTCATCAGAGAGGGATTGCACATCACAAAATCTCGCCATTCCTCTCGATCGATTTTTCCATCACCCTTGGTATTTGCTTCTGCAAATGTGGTTGACATGGGTTTCAATGCACCGAGATTGTGTCAAGTCATACAGTTTAAACGCAAATGCAATTTTGTCTTCTTTAGATGCATTTGGATGGAAAATACTCAATGATCACACAAATTTTCCCAAACTCTATAACTCCATTACGCTTGGTGTAAGATATCAAAAACGCTGTCTGCAAAGAGGTTCTTGTTATGAAACCTACCAAATGTTATGAAACTAGCTCACAAAAAGATAGAAAAGAGAGATCCACGCCTTAGAATTCAGCCTCTTCGAGGGGGCAACCTCCTTTACATTACATAAATGAACAATTCTTGGATGATACAAATGAAAATACCTCCTTTCTATATATAGGAGTCTAAGTGGTCCCAATACAATCAAAGCCTACATAACAATAATATTGTAGGGCACAACAGTAACAATGGTGGGCTTCTATGTGGCATAATAGTAACAATATGGCCACTACATGGGTACATCAATATAATAAGTGGGTTGTACTAATAACAATAAGGGGTTACACTAGTAGTATAGGGGCCTAACATGCCCCTCTCCTTCAAAAAGCGTTGTCCTCAACGCTTGAGTAGTTCTTGATGCTTCTACATAAAATTCTTGTCCTCCCATGTGGAATATTCAGCGGGTAAGTTCTTCCACTTGATGAGATACTCTGAAATTGATCGATTTCGTAGCTGTCGGGTTCTTGTTTCTGTGACTGCTCCAGGTTCCAATATGATTTTTCCTTCCTCTTCAATTTCTGGCAATATTGCTTGAATTGGAATCTTTTGCAACTTTTGAATAAGTGGCCATACTTCTTCGTTCTTCTTCCATTCATCCGTTGCTTCGTTTATCCAATTTGGTTGGATAATATAAATAGCACAAAACAATGCTTCCACATCCTCATCCTTGAAGCGTCTTCCCATTCGGTAAGGTTGCCATTTTTTAAGTGCATGTAGTATTACCAACATTTCCTTCTCATAAATAGCTTGCTTGAGATGTAGCAGTAAAAATACCCAATCACTCACATCAAAACATTTTTCACTACGATGTTGATCTACCTGTTGTTTCATTTGATTTTGCACCGAAGTGGCGTTATCCTTTAAAAGTTGGAGAACTTGTTGTTGATGCTCGATATGATCTTTCTCTACTTGAACCTTTTTCTTCTTGATATGTCCTTCTATATTTTGAGGAGTGGTAATTTCTTCCAGTCCTTTACAAGATATGGTCGGATTCATTTCTTGATGCTCGATGTGATCTTTCACTTCTTGAACATTTTTCTTCTTGATGTGTCCTTCTATCTTGATAGTTTGAGGAGTGGTAATTTCATCCATTGAATTACAAGATATGGTTGGATTCATTTCTTCTTTGTCGATGTGATCTTTCACTTCTTGCACCTTTTTCTTCTTGATATGTCCTTCTATCTTGAGATTTTGAGGAGTGGTAATTCTTGCCAATGCTTTACAAGATATGGTCTGATTCATTTCTTCTTTCTTTGGGGTGGTGTCCTGACGTATATCCTCTTCTTTTGATGTTTCTTGATCCTTTTCTTCCTCCTCTTCATATTCTATGTAAAATAATTTCTTCTCAGCACACCTATGACCTTTAGTGAATTTGCTATCACAATTGTAACAAAGCCCGTTTTCTCTTTTTTCTTCCAATTGTTGTGGTGTAACCCTTGTAGGTTGTTGAAGGCTGGGAGAAGCAACACTTCCATCTTTATAGTTGTGAGGGGTATGCTTCCTAGTTTCCATAATTTTGCTTTCCATTATGTCACAAAGCCCTTTTACTCTTTCCAATTGTTGTGGTGTTGCTCTAAAGAAGGTGTTGCTCTTTATATCCTCATAATGTGCTATCATTTCCTCCGTGAAAATTGACCACGTAACAAGTTTTTTACGAGAACAAAGCCCTTTGTACCATAAAAATTGATCTGGTTCTAAATATGAAGATGCAATACATACCTTTTGTAACAGTTGTACACCATGTATATCAAAATATTGCTCCATCTGAAGTATCCAATTTACCGGATCCTTGCCATCAAACTTCCTCATCTTGCTTTTTCTTGATTTTAGGAGCTCTACCTTGAAATGACTGTAACTCTGTACTTTCGGATCTTTAAGTTCTAAACTTGTGACCTGTAGTAGCTCTCTGTGTCCTCTTTCCAATGCCACAAGTCTGATTCAAATTGGATTCTCCAAGAAAAAGTTATGCACAATCTCCCGCAGTGACCTGATTATAGACTAGTTCAGTATAGCGAACTTGTATGAAGTGCCACGTGTCACTGCTTCAACCTTTGACCCTAAAAAATATATAAAAAGAAACTACAGTCCATCCTCTTTATGTACCTTCTTACGAAATTTCAATCCGATGCTCAGAAAGAAAGTTATGACGATTTTCCCCAGGTCACCTATTTTGAGTGTAATTCAGGAGTCTGCAAAAAGACCAACTTCCGCAGATCATATCTCCGAAAATATCGCGCGAAAAGATCTGAAATTCGGACCCAAGGTTCAACAACAATTCTTCTCAAATGGGTTTTTTTTGCGACTTCTGAAACGTCACAGAAAAAAATTTATAGCGAAAATGCCACGATGACCTGTTTGGAGCAGTGAAACCCTAGAATCCAAAGCTCTGATACCAAATGTTATGAAACCAGCTCACAAAAAGATAGAAAAGAGAGATCCACGCCTTAGAATTCAGCCTCTTCGAGGGGGCAACCTCCTTTACATTACATAAATGAACAATTCTTGGATGATACAAATGAAAATACCTCCTTTCTATATATAGGAGTCTAAGTGGTCCCAATACAATCAAAGCCTACATAACAATAATATTGTAGGGCACAACAGTAACAATGGTGGGCTTCTATGTGGCATAATAGTAACAATATGGCCACTACATGGGTACATCAATATAATAAGTGGGTTGTACTAATAACAATAAGGGGTTACACTAGTAGTATAGGGGCCTAACAGTTCTCCTTTTGAGAGTTTCTACAAAGTGCTAGTTGAAATTCTTCCTTGTTAAGACAACACCAACAAGGTCTTTCTCTCCAGGTGGTTGCTTAGCAATTTTAGTGTCAGACCCAACACAACCCATAACAAAATCTGTTGCATAATCTAACAATGCAACTGCCACAAACTTTCCTCTTAATTCAAAATTTCTCAACCACTATGTGTATGCAATAGATCAATCCACAACATAATATGCAATAGAGAAATCCACAACTCCTGCCATCATTTTTAACAATAGTAAATTATTGATATATGTGTATTACATTTATTAATATAGTTATGCTAATTGATTATAATTGTTAGTACTACACATAGACATAGATACTTTTAAAAAATATTTTATTTTATAATATAATATTAAACTCTAATTAATATAATAATTTAATCTTTCAGCTATCATTAAAATTTAAATTAAGTTTAATGTTTATATTACTACAATAATATTAGGTTTAAGTTTATAATAAAGTTTATAATAAATTTTAAAATAATATTAAGTTTATAATAAAATTTATATTAAATTTTAAAATAATATTAGCTTTATTATTTATTATTATCACTATTATTATTTTTATTATTAACATTAATATCTTTTTTGTTAAGCTTGGGAGAACCTTTTTTTTTATTTATAAAAGACAAGTTTACACCACATATGTGAGATAGGTGGCCTCAACTTGCCCAGTGGGAAACCAAGTCTGTTGGCCACCTATCCTCGTTATAAACCATCCAAAAATAATATAGTTTCAATCGATCTACCCAAGCTATATATGTATCAATATCATGATAAGAGTCTATGTGTCTATCTATCATAAGCATGCATCAGTAAAAGTAAAGGCTACCCACAAAAAACCAAAAAAACATCCTAGAACCTGAATAATCCTACTAATCTTCTGAGACAAACTCCACCGGAGCCAGGTCTTTAGCAGAGACTCCGGGTATGTCAGCCAGCTCGATAATAGAAGGGATGTTCCTTTGGATGTGATCTAGGCAGATGTCCTACTTACACAACTGGAATTGAATGGTCTACAATTCTTTCTTGTAATTGGGCATGTCCTGAAGGGTCATAGCCATCCACACTGACATTTTCTCCATGGCCTTACCCATAAGGCTTTTCATGAGCCAGTACAAATATAGTGTCTACTTAAACTGGGTGAGTCTACCCCTAGTGTTCCCAGGGTCCGAGATTATCTCTCGCCAATTGTCCATTTCCTCTTCGAACTCCTTCTCCTGCTTTATCTTCTCCTCCCATTCATCCAAAATCTTACGGATGCCTGCATCCATTTCTACCCTGTACGTTGATGCCGCTTCACTGATGATTCATTCTACTTGCTTCCTCCCACACCTATGTTTTGAGGTGCTCGGGGCTATTGCTCTAGGCAACTCCCTCCACCTTCTGCTTCATCCTCTTCCACGTGTTGTTCTGGCCATCTCTTCTCCTTTCTGAGCTTGTTCACACACAATATGTGTTAGTTCTCAGGGCCTAGTTTCATGCCTTTCCTGATTGACGCTGGTTCCCTCCCCTCACATTTCCAATCACAATTTCCTTTGCCCAGGTGCTCCTCTACCCCAAGATGCGATGCCTCTCCTTTGCCTGAAGTGTATGTGCCCCTCTTCTACCTCTCATTATCCTTGCTTGCCTACATTGCTGTGGCCTCTCCACCTCTCTGATTATGGCATATCTCTCGCCTAATCCCAAGGGTGATGTCTCAGTGCCAGACCCGAATTATGCTTATGGCGCTCACCGCCAGCCCATCGAGCCAGGTTACTGTCACTCCCACCCGCATAGCCTTCCATTGCCCCTCTGCCCAGTGCTACTATTTCACATCTCTGTCGAGACGAGATGCCTTCCCTTACACATGCTTAGCCATAGTCTCCCCTCCCTCCCTGGTAGCCCAGCTATCTTGATTATTACCAAGTGGTTTCTCAAGGTCCCAGCCCTAATTTTCTCTCCCAAAGCTAGCCTCTAGCTTAAACCCAATCACTTTCCTTGCCAGCTTACGCTGGTCTCCCTAGCCTTTACCCCAATTACCCACCTCGGTCTTCTGCCTCACCCCCAAGCCATGGAATAGCACAATAAACATAGAAATCGGCTTATAAGACCAGTAAACATACCCGGAAACGGTTCGCAGAGGTCTTTACTGATCACTCCACTGTCTTGCGCCTTCACTCCTTCGTCCTCCCGTATCGACTATACTCTTCCCTCCATCTCGACTTCCTTCATAATCCCCTTCCACCTTCCTTTGTCCCATCATCCGTCTTGGCTTAGCCTTCCCACCTCCTTCACTACCCTGGCCCTGACTGCCACTTCTCCCCTGTCTTCTGTCAGTTACCATGTGGGAGGCCACCACACCCATCGCCATGAGCATGTGGGGGGCAGTGGGTGGTACCCTTCCCTTATGTAACCTAACTACCATATCTAGCCGACGGACTCAAGCACACGATCAGGGGTATTATTAACATTAATATTGATAAATAAGAATAATAATATTTATTGATAAATAAGAATAATAATATTTATTTTCTAATAATTAACAATATAATTATTAATAAAAAAATGAAAATTATATTTACTCTAACAATATGATTAACAATATTAATGACATTAACATTAATATTATTATAAAGAATATTAAGATTAATATTAATAAATAACATTTATAATATTTACCTTCTAATCAACTTTGGTCAACCATCGTCATCCCTCTCACCCTAGAAAACTCCTTGGTATACTCATTCCTAATGCCCAACTAGGGTCTACAAAGGACAAAATGGATGAACATGGTCAACCAATGTCTCTATGGTTAAAGGTGGCCAACGATTGTCAAAATGGAAAACTATACTCTACCATACAAAGTATGGTCAACCATAGCCAAATATGTGAAACCATAACCAACCATGTTCAACCATAGGAAATCTTTGTCAACCATGGCCAATCATGGTCCTCTTTGGTCAACCATATTCACCATAATTAACCTTTTAAAAGTGTGGTCAACCCATGTTCAAGATGGGCAACAATGGTTATTATGGTCAAACATGGTCAACTTAGGTCAACATAGTAAAACATGGTCAACCATAGCCAGTCATTGTCAGAATATACAACCATAATATACCATAGAAAACTATGGCCAACAACGGTCAAATTAGTCAAAGCATGTTTACCCATGGTGACCTTGGTCAAACCATGTTCACCCATGGTATGATTATGCTTACCCATAGTCAGTGTTTACCATATTTAACAATAGTCAACATTGTTCACTCGTAGCCATCCTCAATCAACATAACTCGATCATATTCAATTATAGTCAACCATGCTCTACCTAAGTCGTACATTGCCAAGCATAGTTAGTTGAGGTCATCCTTAGTCGGTCAGAATCAAGATTAAATTTTTTTTTATAAGAAAAATATTATTATTAATAAAGTTGAATAATAATAATAATATTTATATTGTGATGTAGGAATGGTACAAAAATCAAACCAATGTTGCAAGGTGACAAGAATTGTTGCAATTTCACAAACATTGTCACAGTGTTACATTATATTTCAAGTTATCCAACACCACAATGTGATATTACCAAATTAGTCAATAAAAATTACTAATGTGGTTTACCATGTTCAACTATGTTTAACTATATTTGAAAATAAATACTATTCAACTATGGTCAAACATAATTGTCTTTTAATATTACTGATTAATATTAATAATCAAACATAATTAATGACATTAGTCAATCATACATAAACATAGTCAAACATGGCCAACCATGATCAACAATGGTCAACTGAGGTCAACCATGAGCAACCACGGTCAATGAAGGTCATCCAAGATGAACGATTATCAACTAATAATATTATTATTACCAATAATAATAATAATACACTATTATATTGACAATACTACATTAGTTATAAGATAAATATATTCTTAGTATAATAATACTTTATGGAACATTTCCTTTCTATATAAATATTTCTGCTATTAATAACATTATTAGTAACATTTAATATGTTGCATTGCTAAAATCATAATATATAATATAATATAATATAATATATAATATAATATGAGGGTTGATGATAATATAACCAATGTTACATTGTATTGCAATTTATCCAACGTTGCAATGTGACATTACAAAATTAGTCAACTACATTTACTAATGTGGTTGACTATGTTCGATTATGTTTGATATGTTTGTCAGTCAACAATGTTCAACTTCAGCGAAACATAATCGCCTATTAATATTTTAATTATTATTAATAATAAGACATAGTGAACCAAATTAGTAAGACGGTCAAACATGGTTGTCATGGTTGACGATATTAGACCATGGTTGAATATGGTCAACCATGAATGAATATTAAATAAAATACTATAAGGCAACCTTAAATGAATATTAAATGGTTGATTATAAGTAAACCTTTATAACCAATGTTTAAATGATTAACCATGTCCAAAGTTGGTCAACCCTATGTTTACCATATTTAAGAATAGTTAACCTTGACAACCATGGTCAACCTTTGTCAATCATTATGAACCATGGTCAACCATTGTGAACCTTTACACTAATGTGGTTTATATATAGTGTTTATATATAAATGATCAATGATGGTCATCCAAGGCAAACGATGGTTAGCCAAGGTCATCCGAGATCAACATGATTATAATGGTCAACCAAGGTCAGCCATGACCAACCAAGATTAATCTAGGTTGTAACATACCTCAGTCCCTTCATTTTTTTTGTTGTTGTTCCAAAATACCTCTTTCCTCCCTGAATTATGTATTTAATCAAGATAGGGAAATCTAACGTTGAAATACCTTACCACAAATTCCCTCACAATTTTTTTGTTTCTTGTTAATTAAAAGGTGCCACTCCAACTAAGAGGTATAATTCCAAGTCTATGGTTTTCTGACATCCCATCATTGTATTTCCTTACCTGTTCTGGTGACTAACCATGCTATTAGACTATGGTTGAGGGAAATATCCCCATTCAACCTACCAACAATCTTACAACCTAAACGTTAGAGAAAAAATACTTCCCTTGGGCATGACTACTTTGGGCGCATTACACAAATAATAAATCCTAGATTACTAACCTACCTCACCTCCCTAAGTTCTAACTAATACACAGAATGTGTTATACCCATGGTACCACACGATGTGCCTTACCTTAATATGACCCCATATGCACTGTGTCATTTCCCCTTGGAACTCTAGTCACCCTCTCATACACCTCCATGTTGGCTACTACCCTATGTAGATCACGTGACCATAGAAGCAATGGGATTGATGGCGGTGTGTGGATTGTGGAGATGACAGATGGGACATCAATGACTCATATCCATTCGTCTAACTCTAAATCATTGGTAACCTTATCTCCTTGCTCATTTCACTCATTTCGTTGTTGGCTCTTCCTCCTCACGGAAATAATGCACTCCTCTACTCCTTTACAACACCTGGCCATTGGTGCTAGCACATATGCCATGCTACTCTACAGCCATGGCCCTCCTCCAAGTATACTTATAAACTGTGATGGTTTTAGTGTTTGATGTTTTTTTTTCTACTTTTTTTGTGACACCTTTAACATCTTTAATCCTCGTCACTTGCTTGTTGCAAGTTCTTCTCAGACCACCGGTGGCATTTTTACTTCCTATCCAAGAGAAGATCATAGCTCCAGGGTCGATCTTTGTCATGATATTTCCGCGGTAGGGTAATTTTCTCTTGGCTTCAAACCCTTTTGCAGCCACTCTTTTAATTAATTGTTTCCATTCATGGGTTTATGCTTTTCTTTTGCTTAAGTGTGAATGCATTGGCATCTCCTGCAGGAACACCAGAACCACCAGGGTCGTCAACGTGGGTTTGTGGCTATTGGGTTACCTGCTTGTTGTTTGACTATGTCCCTCTATTCTATCAAGCATGTTGTTCATAACTTGAATGCTGGGCAAAAGAAGGGATTTTCTGTTGCGTTCATGGTCTGGTTAGCAATGACTTTGCGTTATGGTTTATTGAGAGTTCCATTCCTAATTATCCTTCATAGATAGTCTGCTTCTTCCCTTTACTATGTCTAGGGAGAAGGAGGATACCGGTGAATTTATTCTATTGACCCAATCCTTGCACCCTCACATGTTTATTTTTGGTAGAATAGAAATGTTCAAGTCAATTTCCCTCACTAGTTTATTTATGGTGGAATAGAAATGTTACAATCATTTCCCTCACTAATTTATCTATGGAAGAATAGGAATGTTACAATTGTTTGGTGAATTGGTTGGGGTTTTACTTGGTCAACTTTCCCCTTTCATGCCTCTTTGGTGTCGCTCCATTAAAAAAGGTTTCACTTTGCAAGTCAATATTTTTCCACCCCACAATTGTTTCTATTGTTCACATAATTATGTCGGGCTTCAATTCACCACTCCCCAACACAACTTGATTGAGGAATTCGAGTTGAAAGGGTAACCATCCTATAGCTTATGAAAACAAGGTTAACCTCCCTTCTCTGGTCGTTGGCCACAACAAGCTTAGAGCATCTTTCCCTTTATTATGTACCGGGAGTTCATGGGTTCTAGTGTGGTTTTTATTTTTCAAACCTCCCGCAATTAAGGTAATTTTCGTGGTAATAGCTTCTACAGTCATGTCCTACATTCTTTGTTATTATGGTTAAATGTTAGAGGGATTTTTCCCTACACACACACCCCTCATTCTTTCACACCTATTTTTCCATGGCTACACATAACATAGTTAATGATCAAACATGAACTATTATCTCAAAACGGGTACTGAAGCCCAAAAATCTCAAAAAACATGAAAAAAAAACCCAAAAATAAAAAGTGTAGATTTTACATCACCATTTTTTTTCAAAGTAAATTTTTAATATTTTTTAGAAATAACAGTTAAAAACAATAAAAGCCATTTTGTTTGGTGCAAAAAACACCTTGAAATCGAAAAGTGTTGATTGTTGAATAATGTCTTTTTTTAAGGGTACATTTTTCAACATTTTTTAATAACGACGTTAAAAATAAAATATCATGACTCTGCAAAACTTTAAATTTCCAATGATTTTCAAGCATAACATTAATGATAAAATATCACGTCTTTCAAAAGCCTTAAAATTCCAACAATTTTTAAGCATGACATTAAATTTAAAGTATCACTTCTTTGAAAAACCTTAAAATTCCAACAATTTTCAAGCATGGTGCTAAGAAAAAATATTTATAACTGTTTTCAACCATAACATTAAAGATAAAATAACAAAACTTAGAAAAACATTAAAATCTTGATAATTTTTCAACCATGGAATTAAAACCAAAGATTATGACTACAAATGAATCTTAAATTTTCAAAATATTTCAAGCATGACATTATAGAAAAATTTTATGACTAAAAAAACTTTAAAAATGAACACTTCAATGAAAGAGTTATTATACCAAGAGTAGTTTTTTTAAATGCTAAATGTATAGCAATTTTAAAACCTTAGCCTGAGACAACTTGATACATTGCAAAAAAAAAAAGAAGAAATCAACTATCAAATTGACACACAGTGTAGATGAGCTCAACCCATTGTAATGAAAACTTAAAGACCAACCATGAAATTAACACATTGTGGGGTAGACTTGATTCATTATAACGAAAAATTTGAAATCAGCGATTAAATTGCACATAATGGGACCGAGTTGCTAGACAAGCATCGACACAGACCCTAGAATATATATATATATATATATATATATATATATATATATATATATATATATATATATATATATATATATATTGTGTGGTATACTTTATTCATTATAACAAAACCAACCATGAAATTTGTTGAAAATAATACTGAGAGGGGGGGGGGGGGGTGAATTAGTATTATTAAGCCAAATTCTTTTTCAATTTATACAAAGATTTGTATACGCTACTTCAATTAATGAAAACGGCGTGTATACGCAACTCTGACTAATGAAACTCGCATATAACTTCCAGACTTATAATTTAATTTATTCTTCAGATGTTGATCATTAATCTGTGTGTCAAAACCATATAACAGTAAGCAGGAACAGAAAAAGTAGAGCAGACAGTCACACAAAGGAACACAAGATGTAAGGTGGAAACCCAATGTGGGCGAAAACCACCTTCTACAATATGTCTCTATCTTCTTTCAATTAGAAACTTCTTTTTACAATGTTTCTGTACTGGTGCAGTCTTATACCAGCACGCAGGCTTCAACCTGCAGAAGGCTACAACCTTCTCTTGTTCTCCAGCTTCTCCTAGAAGGGAGCTACAACCCCCTTAGCTCTTGTACTAGCTAAGGTACTAGTACGTAGGTGCTGACCTACAGAAGGCTTCAACCTTCTCTTTTCTTCCAGGGACCACATTTCATAAATTTTCAGACTGGATCCATGAATATCAATAAAACATCAAGTAGATCTGCAACAACCAATCTCCTTTGTACAAATACTGAATCAACCAATAACTTCTCAGAATGTTGTAACCAGAAAATAGTACCAGTAACCAGACACCAATTCTGAACCCAAAACACTGCAGTAATAAACAGAAGTAGCTAAAACATATTTCAAGAGACGTACGCTACTTCACCAATAGAAACCTGCGTACATACGCAGCTATGCCAAAGCCAACTAGCGTATACGCAGTCTTCACTTGCTTAACCTGCGTGTATATGCGCCTCCGCTGTGTCGAACCTGCGTACAGATCTATAAAAGATAATTTATCCTTTTACTTAATTAGACATTAGTTATACCTAGATTATCAGATTTACAGATCTAATCATGCACCAAATATAATAGATTAGAATCACACAATGATACTATATTCAAGCCTTGAGATCTCGACCCTTCAATAGATCTTAACCATCATGTAATGCTCAGGTTCCTCCTTGATTCAGATCCAGCTATAGCTCACCAACTAATCACCAGTATTCCAGATCTTGCTCCTCTCAAGATATTCAACACATAAGTCCATACCCTTGCCAAATGATCTCCTTCCCTTTTTATAGTCTTAGGCCTTACTCAAACCATGGTCCAAAACCATTGAGAACTAATACTAGGGACCCAATACTTGGTTTCAACACTTTAAATGCAATACCAAGGACCAAAACCATAGGTTCAAATATGTCGGACTAAATACCATGGACCAACTATAAGTTTTCCCACATGTACGCGCTTTTATTTTCATGAAAGTGCGTGCATACGTATACGCGCCTTCTGATCAGTACACCCGCGTGTATACCGACTTTGTTACGAAGAACCTGCGTATACCTCATTTTCATTATGAGAGCCTGAACTGTGATCTGCCATTTGAGTGAGTTGCCATCAAGGACAACACTTATGTCATAGAGCCAAACCTGTTCCAAACCTGTGTCATAATGCCAACAATCTCCCCCTTTGGACTTGATGGCAACCCAAAGTCACTCAAAGTCATTCTCCCCCTTTGACATCAAGGGCAAAGGGTTATGCTCCCCCTGAGTCCATGCTGAAATCTCTGCTCTGCTGTGCTGTCCAAGCTCCCCCTGACTTGTAGGCAAGGTCTGCAAGAAGATGTTCTATAAAAGAAACATGACTTTATACATCATAAATGACCTTCCTATCACCAAAGACTCATACATACATCCATCTCCCATCCAAATGGGAATATACCAGTATTGACTCATCCACCCAACCAAGTGGGGATACATGATAAAATAAGAACATTACATCATTCATCCTAGGCATAGTGGGGAAACCAAAATAGGCCGTTACATGACCTTGATAAAAGAAATATAAGACATAGAGACAAAATATCTACAGCAAGACTCTGACAGTTATCAACAACAAACATCAACAGCATTTGTCAATCATTATTCAGACCAACACCCATGTTCTCCTTCTACACCTGTTCCACCTGAAATCAAACCAACTGTGAATTTGAACCAAGATCTTCTAAGATAATGCCAACAATGCATTATTAGAAGAATATATGCTCCCCCTGAACCTATGCCAGATGGTCTCTGTCAGACCCATATCAGACTCTTTTCATCCTGAGCCTGGCCCCACTACTTTTCTTCAAACCAACATATACGCGATTGTACCTTAATAAACCGGCGTATGTATGTGGATCCTCCTCATTCAACTCGCGTACAACCATTTTTCTCTGAAAAAAACAAGATTCAACAGCAAGCTGATGCATCAACTACCCCCAGCTTCTGTCTGAGGTACTCAAATGTCTCCCTGGGCAGTGGTTTGGTGAGGATATCAACAACTTGTTCCTTAGAGGGAACATACTCCAATTTGACCTTTTGTTCAAGCACTTGTCCCGGGAGAAAATGATACTTGATCGGTATGTGCTTAGTCTTTGAATGCATGCCAGGATTCTTTGAAATACTAATTGCACTTGTATTATCACAAAAAATGGAGATAGGTGGAGTACAAGTGATTTGAAGGTCTTGCAATGTTTGCATCATCCAAAGGAGTTGTGTGCAGCAAGATGCAGCAGCTACATATTCTGCTTCAGTTGTAGATAATGCAATAGAACTTTGTTTCTTGCTTAACCAAGATACTAATCTAGGACCCATGAAGAATGCACCACCACTAGTGCTTTTTCTGTCATCCACACTTCCTGCCCAATCCGCATCTGTATATGCATGAAGTGTGAGATCTGTACCTCTAGGATACCATAAGCCATAGTTTTTGTAGAAATTTTGAATAATATAACACTTATTCACAGAGATTATCCTGATTATACACTATTGCGGAATGCATGCATAATACATAACCTCCTCTACATTGATCATCAATTTACAGTATTCAGAAACAATCGCATGCGCACATTGAAGCATCAATCACACATATCAACACAGTATATCACAGGGAAAGAATACAACTGAAAACCCCCAACTATATGTCTATTATATTTATTGAGAACATGTAACAATACATAGTACAATGCTCCTCGCAAGTACTCAGTACTATCTCCACCTGTTACACACAAACTAGCTCAAATCTGAATCAATCACAGGTTCAAATCTCCTCCGCTGCTTGCCTGCCTCCACTGCGCAATCCTGCATGAGAATGGCTGATCCAAACTCGTATTTCCCTTGGCTAAACCACGCAATCCTCATTGGAAATACTCAATCCATTGATTGTGCAAATCTCATGCACAACTATAGTCACAACTGACAGCTGTCTTGCCCTTTCACTCACCTCTAACACCTGTCTCCACTGAACTGTCCATGCACTGAGTTAGCTGATGTATTCTTTAGTTGCTTTATGAGTTAATGATTAGTGAATTAATTAATAATTAATTCACATCACTCATCACTAGTGTATTCTGCAGTTAGACTAAATACAACTAGTTCAACCAAGTCAAATTGAACACAACTCCATCAACTCCTCAATCAACTCCACCAAACTCAATCACTTGAGTTCTAACTGAAGTCCATCATGAAATAGCTCAACTGACCCATAAGAAAAGCGTATTTCCTTCTGACAGCTGCATGTGCCACATCCGTAGCTCGAACTGAAGTGCTCCAAGAGGATAAGATAATGTTTATAGTCCAAATATTATTAAGAGCTAATAATATTCGACTGTTCTATTTTTTAGCCTGGCAGTCTAAAAATAGACTCCGCCCACATGTCTAAAAATAGAAGTCCATCTATTTTTACCAACATGACCAATCATCCACAAGTAGCATCCTAAAACTCATAGACCATGATCCATATGTCTAAAAATAGACATAGTCTAAAAATAGACTTTGCGCCAAAAATAGCTTGCGGGCCAACTTAGTGAAGGTGACTCCTTTCCACTAAGCTCCATCATCTTGTTGCATTTTCAACACTCCCTCTCAACAAGATATGGATAATCTGCAACCCCTACCATGCAACTCTGGAATGTTCTGCATGCAACACATTTGCCCGGTCCATTTGCTCCAACAACACTTGGAACAAAAACACTCCCAACTGACCACTCTGTTGGGCTAGGAACATACTCTGATGCTGAAGCTCTACCTGCTGCTGACAAGTGCTCCCTCTCTAATATCTGCGCTACTGCAACATCTCCATACATCTCGCACCATTGCACACTTCTCTGTGCCACCTAGCACTGTGCAAAACACTTGTGCCTCTCGCATTGCTGCAGCTTGCTAGCTATGCGCTGTCCTGGGATTCCCTACACTGTAACTCTCTCTGCCACTCCATTCGCATCTGTCTCTACCCAATCATTCAGTTCCTACTACTCCACATCGGAGCTCCCGTAGCAAGGTCTCATCATATAGGTTGGGTACCTCAAGGATCCTGCCCCTCCTCCTTGGGACGATCACTCTATATCACCCCACCTCCAACCTGGAGGTATGGCTGCATGTGATCCCTCAGCCCACCTAGCTCGAAGCTTCCCCCTACTAGAGGTCTCTGCCTGAGTAGATGTCTCTACTTGATCTCCTCTCAGCTTCCCTTGTTGTGGCTGCTCCACAACCTCCTGAAGCTGCTGCACCAATCGTGGCTCCTCCACAATCATCTGAGACTTCTTCTCGCTCTGCATGTTGAGTGGTAATATACGCTCCCTCTCAACCGCCAAGTCTCCATCAGTTGCCTCGCTGCTTAAGGCTCTGCATGCATCTTGAACCTCAAGAGCATACGGGTTCTTGACCCGTGAACCAATCTGCTTCACCTGTCTAGTGATGATGTGTCTAAGGAAAACCTTTCCCTTACTGAAGACTACATCATAGCCTCCATCTTCCAGCATAGCGATCAACACCAAGTTTCTCTCCAATCCTGGTACATACTTGACATTGATCAAGGTAAGGCGAGCTCCATGCTCCCTTTGAAAAATAACCGTGCCTACACCTGAGACACTATACTTCTCATCATTACCCATCGCTATGAGTATCTGGAGATCTTTCTCCTCCAAAGTAGTGAACAAACTCTTGTCACCGATCATGTGGAAAGAAGCTCCACTGTCAAGAAACCAACCACTTCCCACCATGGATGAAACCATGCATGCAAAGAGTGTGAAATCCAACTCAAACTGTGAAGCAAGTGCCTCACCTTCAGATCCTTCCCCGGATCCCTTCTTGGATTTCTTCTTTGGGCAATTAGTAGCATAATGGCCCAACTCATGACAATGAAAGCATCTCACTTCGAATTGTCAAACTTCTTCCCATCATTGGAAGAACTGGATTCGGAAAAAGAACCCTTCTCCTTCCCCTTCTTCACCTTACTCGCTACGGCACAGTTCTCCTCATCATGCATGGATGAAGAACTGTCTCTGGTGCTCCATCTGATCTCCTCCTGCACAAGATCCAACCAAAGTCTCTCCCATCCTCGCAATTTCTCCCGACCATTGACAGAGTCCTGATAGGAATGCCAACTCTTCAGAAGACCAAGGACAGCTAAGCTCACCATGTCCTCATCATCGACAGTCACCCCCACACTTCCCAGATCATCCCGGCATTGGGTGAACTTTCTGAGATACCTGGGCATACTGTCTCCATTCTCACACTTAATGTTTCTGAGTTTATCCTTGAGCGCCAACTTCCTCTGGTTGCTCTTGCTTTGGAATAGATCTGTCAATGCTTTCCACATCAAGTATGGAGAAGCCTTTCCATGTAGGCTGGACACAATGTGATCCTTCATGCCCTCCAACAGAATCCTTCGACACTTTGTTGTCTTCTTTTGCCAAGCCACAGCTTCAGCAGCATCAGTAGGCTTTGGGACTTCAGCCTCTATGAAATCCTTCAACCCATTGTCATCTAACACCGCCTCCATCCTGTCTTTCCATGCAATATAATTCGAGCTGCCTTGAAGAGCATACTCCAATCGTAATCCGTTGAAAGACATTTCAACTTTGACACCAAGAAAACACTTTTGTAAATTCGAATTCCACCAGCTCAAAACTCAACCGCTTCTAATCTAAAATTCGTGAGAAAAAAGTATTTCTCGTACAGAGATTGACTGTATGGGCTTTTACTGGATATCTGACCTTCCAAAGGAAGGATGAATCCAGAGGCTACCTAGCCCGATTACAGGCTCTGCCTGAAGAAATAAAATGTAAACACTTTCTGAATAATAGATCTAATGATCAACTCTGCTCCGATACCATGTAGAAATTTTGAATAATATAACACTTATTCACAGAGATTATCCTGATTATACAATATTGCAGAATGCATTCATAATACATAACCTCCTCTACGTTGATAATCAATTTGCAGTATTTAGAAACAATCGCATGCACACACTGAAGCATCAATCACACATATCAACACAGTATATCACGGGGAAAGCATACAGCTAAAAACCCCCAACTATATGTATATTATATTGATTGATAACATGTAACAATACATAGTACAATACTCCTCGCAAGTACTCAGTACTATCTCCACCTGTTACACACAAACTAGCTCAGATCTGAATAAATCACAGGTTCAAATCTCCTCCACTACTTGCCTACCTCCACTACACAATCCTGCATGAGAATGGATGAGAATGGCTGATCCAAACTCGTATTTCCCTTGGCTGAACCATGCAATCTTCATTGGCAATACTCAATCCATTGATTGTGCAAATCTCATGCATAACTATAGCCACAACTGACCGCTGTCTTTCCCTTTCACTCACTTCTAACACCTGTCTCCACTGAACTTTCCATGCACTGAGTTAACTCATGTATTATTTAGTTGCTTTATGAGTTAATAATTAGTGAATTAATTAATAATTAATTCACATCACTCATCACTAGTGTATTCTGCATTTAGACTAAATACAACTAGTTCAACCAAGTCAAACTGAACACAACTCCATCAACTCCTCAATCAACTCCACCAAACTCAATCACTTGAGTTATAACTGAAGTCCATCATGTAATAGCTCAACTAACCCATAAGAAAAGCGTATTTCCTTCTGACAACTGTATGTGCCACATCCGTAGCTCGAACTGAAGTGCTCCAAGAGGATAAGATAATGTTTATAGTCCAAATATTATTAAGAGCTAATAATATTCGACTGTTCTATTTTTTAGCCTGGCAGTCTAAAAATAGACTCTGCCCATATGTCTAAAAATAGAAGTCCATCTATTTTTACCAACATTACCAATCATCCACAAATAGCATCCTGCAACTCATAGACCATGATCCATATGTCTAAAAATAGACATAGTCTAAAAATAGACTTTGCGCCAAAAATAGCCTGCGGACCCACTAAGTGAAGGCGACTCCTTTCCACTAAGCTCCATCATCTTATTGCATTTTCAACAATTTTTAGTTCCTTGAAGATACTTGAAAATTCTCTTAACTGCCTGAAGATGAGTTTCCTTTGGATTTGCCTGAAACCTTCCAACTATTCCCACTGCATGCATAATGTCTGGTCGGGTACCTGTTAGACAGAGCAGACTACCAATCATGGATCTATAGGTTGGTTGATGTACTGCTGCTGATTCATCATTTGCGCTGAGGCTGCATCCCATCACCATAGGGGTACATACTGGTTTCAAATCCTCCATCCCATATTTCTTCAAGATCTGCTTGAGATACTTGGTTTGTGATAGAAAAATGGCGTCTTTGTTTTGTTGGACTTGCAAACCCAGAAAATATGTGAGCTCACCAAGCATGGACATTTCAAACTCTTTCTACATCACCAAGGCAAAATTTTGGCTCATGTCTTCTTCATTGCTACTAAAGATGATATCATCAACATACACACCAAGTATTAGCAACTTATCATTGTCAAATTTTAAATATAGATTGCTACCATTTGATCCTTTTATAAAACCTTGTTGATGGAGGTACTTATCCAACCGATAATACCAAGCCCTTGGAGCCTGTTTAAGGCCATAGAGAGCCTTTTTGAGTCTGCATACAAGTTTTGGATCATTTTCAAGAATAAACCCATCTGGTTGTTCAATATATACTTCTTCATCCAAGTCTCCATTCAAGAAGGCAGACTTCACGTCCATTTGAAATACTTTGATCTTCTGAAAGCTAGAAAGAGCAAGGAACATTCTTATGGCCTCAAGTCTAGCAACTGGTGCAAAAGTTTCTTCAAATTCTATCCCTTCTTATTGAGCATACCATTTGCAAACAAGTCTAGCCTTGTTTGTAATCACATCTCCATTTTCATTCAGCTTATTTTTGAATATGCATTTTGTTCCTATGACATTCTTATCTTTTGGTCTAGGAACCAACTCCCAAGTGTTATTCTTTTCAATCTGCTCAAGTTCTTCCTCCATGGCCTTGACCCAGCATTCATCTTTGCATGCCTCTCTTACATTTTGTGGTTCAGTGGAGGAGAGCAATGCTAGATAGCTTGAAGCTTCTGAAATGGTTCTTCTTGTCTGTACACCTGCCTCTTTCTGCTCCAAAATTTGAGATTCTGGATGATTCTTCTGAACATACCTGGATCGAGTCTTTTCTTCTATCCTTATATGTTCTTCTGGTGCCTCATGGGTTTCTTCTTCATCATGAATATGATATGATGTTGATGGATAGTCCTCATTATCTTCGAAATCTTCAGATTTTACCTGCCTAGGAGTGTTTCCTTCTTCATCAACCAATACATCAATACTTTCAACAATTTTTCCAAGTCTTTTATTGTAACACTTGTATGCTTTGCTGTGGGGAGAGTAACCAAGGAGAATGCCTTCATCTACTCTAGGTTCAAACTTGCCAATATTTTCATCAGTCTTCTTGATGTAGCATTTGCTTCCAAAAATTTTGAAGTATTTTACCGTGGGAGTCTTACCATACCAAAGTTCATGAGCAGTTTGAGTGTTGTTTACCCGGATATTTGCCTTGTTGAGAATAGTAACTGTAGCAAATGTGGCTTGACCTCAGAAGGTTGCGGGAGTTCCAGACTCATCAAGCATAGCACGAGCCATTTGTTGAACCGTTCTGTTCATACTTTCCACTACTCCATTTTGCTGAGGAGTCCTTGCAGTAGAGAATTCCCTTCTTATTCCATTTTCTTCACAAAAATCAAAGAATTCATCTGAGGTAAATTCTCCTCCTCGATCAAATCTGAGGCATTTGATTCTGCGATCTGATTTGTTCTCCACCAAGACTTTGAATGATTTGAATTTTTCGAAAGCTTCATCTTTATGCTTCATAAGTCCTATCCAACACATCCTGGAAAAGTCGTCAATGAAAAATATAAATTATTCTTCCCCTCGAGGTGACCTTTTCGTAGATGGACCACATACATCAATATGGACAAGTTCAAGTGACCTACTAGCTGATCCTTCCTTCTCAGGGAAATTAGTTCCGGTTTGCTTACCAAATTGACATGATTTGCATATTGTATTGTCTGGAATTCTGATGCCAAGTAGATCACAAACCGCCTTATATTTGCATGCTTTCCTTATCTGTGAGAAGCTTAGATGCCCCAATCTTCTGTGCCATAGCCAATGTTCATCATTCTTGCTTAGATAGCATTGTTGTTGTCCTCCCTTGAGTATATATAAATTATTTGGAGTTATTTTGCCTTTAATCACTGTTTCTCCTACGTCAAGCTCACGAACAATGCATCCATTTGATCGAAATATTACTTCATTTCCTTGATCACACATTTGACTGACACTTAATAAATTATGCTTTAAGCCATCAACATACATAACATTTCCAGCCTTGACCTTTTCTTTCGGAAGAACAAAACCTTTACCTTCTATGAGTGTAGGGGTGTCATTTCCAAATGAGACTTTCTTTTCCTTTTCTAAGGCACTACATGACTGAAGTTTATCTTTATCACCTGTCATATGTTTTGAGCATCCACTATCGATGTACCACTGAATTTCCTATCCTTCTGCATATAAGGCTATCCCACATCTTTCTAGTTGCGATTCTTTCTTTTTCCATGTTTTGGGACTCAATGAAACTTTCTCCTTATGAGTTGTTTGCCGAAACCAGCTCCTGCATTCAGAATATTCATGACCGAAGTTGTTACAAATAGAACATTCTACTTCATTCTCAAGAGCATAAAAGTTGTTGTAGGTCCTTTTCATGATCCTAGTCATACTCCTTTGTTTTTGAGCTTCTCTAGTCATGATTATCTTGTAGGCAACACATTGAGCTACTTTGTGACCAAAGTTATGACAAGAGAAACATTGGCCATTGAAGAAGCTCATGCAATTATCAAATCTACCAACCAAATGATTGTAGTTTCTATTGACATCCATTCTTGAGGCAAATTGAGAATGATTTACCTGAGGTTGGTTGTACCTTCTGTTCATCCTTGAAGTAGATTGCCCTCGATTTACCTGGTAGTCTTTGTTCATTCTTGAGGTAAATTGTCCCTGACTTACGTGGTGATCTGCATTATGCTTTTGCTAGGGATTGTCAACCTTTTCACTTCTCCTTGCTGCATCAAGATAACTTTTTGAGGTGGATGGCTTTTGTGCTTGCTTCTGTGCTTGAGATGCTTCTTCAGTATATCCAAGACCTGTCTTGATTAGAGGAGAATGTTGTACTTTGATAATCTCATCTAAAGTTTCAGATCCTTTAGCAAATTTAAGATTAAGAGCTTTTGTTTTCTCAATATCTTTTCTAAGTCCCACAATTTCATATTCTAACTTTTCATCGTGTTTTTCTCTTTCAACAAGTTGGAATGTCAGAGTATCTATAATCATATTCTTTTCCTCTAAACAAATTTTTAGTTTAGAAATTTCTTCATAGAGACCTTTTTCATCTATAGTATCCAAGAAATCATCATCTTCAAAAGCCATTAAAAGTCTATAATAATTACGTTGTTCATCTTCATCACTAATTGAATATCCATCACTGTCTTCATGTGTATAATAGCTCTTCTTACTTACATTCTGTTTTCTGTTCCATCTAATTGGTTCCTTACCTTTGTCAAGCTTATCTTTATGAGGACATTTGGCAGCATAATGACTGACTCTCCCACAAGCAAAGCATTTGAAAGGTAGCTTACCTCTGAATCTTCCAGTTCCCCGTTGAAGGTTCTTGACAAAGTTAGATTCTTCCTATTCTTCTGACATATGTTATGTCTCACTGTAATCTCCTTTTCCTGAGGCTTTGAATGCAGCTTCTCTCCTGTCTGATGGTCCACCTTTTCTCATTTCGTAAGTAGTTAGGATTCCGTGCAACTGTGACATGGTAAGGCTCTGTAGATTCTGCTTTTATTCTATGGTAGAAACTTTTGAATCAAACTTAGGAGACAAAGATCTTAGAACCTCTTTCAACCAAAACAACTTCTTTTATTTCTTCACCCAAGTTTTTCATACAATTAACAATCTCATCTATATGAAGGAAATAGTTAGCCATGCTTTCATCATTGTGCATTCTAAGATTTTCATACTGAATTCTGAGAGTTTGAAGTTTTGCTCGTTTTATCTGATCATCTCCTTCATAGCTTAGAACCATCTTGTCCCATATTTCTTTTGCGGTTTTGAGCTACATAACCTTGACGAATTCTGATTGAGATAGACTTGCTAATAGGGTATTGACAGCCTTTGCATTTATTTCATATTGCTTCTTGCTAGCCATATCTGTAGGAGTTGTTGAAGAAAATGTGTATCCTGTTTCCACAATATCCCAAACTTCGATACCAAGAGATTGAAGATAGGCAGTGATTCTTACCTTCCAATAGACGAAGTTGCTCCCATCAAAAATTGGTGGCCTGATTGATGCTTCCCTTTTGTAGTTGCTCATGATGATAGATCTTCCTTCAAGCGATCAAGCTTCTCCTAAAGGACTTTCTCTGATTCCAATTGTTGAAAATAATATTGAGAGGGGGGGTGAATCAATATTATTAAGTCAAATTCTTTTTCAATTTATACAAAGATTTGTATACGCTACTTTAGTTATTGAAAACGGTGTGTATACGCAACTCTGACTAATGAAAATCGCATATAACTTCCAGACTTATAATTTAATTTATTCTTCAGATGTTGATCATTAATCTGTGTGTCAAAACCATATAACAGTAAGCAGGAACAGAAAAGGTAGAGCAGACAGTCACACAAAGGAACACAAGATGTAAGGTGGAAACCCAATGTGGGTGAAAACCACCTGCTGCAATATGTCTCTATCTTCTTTCAATTAGAAACTTCTTTTTACAATGATTCTGTACTGGTGCAGTCTTATACCAGCACGCTGGCTTCAACCTGCAGAAGGCTACAACCTTCTCTCGTTCTCCAAATTCTCCTAGAAGGGAGCTACAACCCCCTTAGCTTTTGTACTAGCTGAGGTACTAGTATGTAGGTGCTGACCTACAGAAGGTTTCAACCTTCTCTTTTCTTCCAGGGACCATGTTTCATAAATTTTTAGACTGGATCCATGAATATCAATCAAACATCAAGTAGATCTGCAACAAACAATCTCCTTTGTACAAATACTGAATCAACCAATAACTTCTCAGAATGCTGTAACCAGAAAATAGTACCAGTAACCAGACACCAATTCTGAACCCAGAACACTGCAGCAATAAACAGAAGCAGCTAAAACATATTTCAAGAGACGTACACTACTTCACCAATAGAAACCTGCGTACATACACAGCTATGCCAAAGCCAACCAGCGTATACGCAGTCTTCACTTGCTTAACCTACGTGTATACGTGCCTCCGCTGTGTCAAACCTACGTACATATCTATAAAAGATAATTTATCCTTTTACTTAATCAGACATCAGTTATACCCAGATTATCAAATTTATAGATCTAATCATGCGCCAAATATAATAGATCAAAATCACACAATGATACTACTATTCAAGCCTTGAGATCTCGACCCATCAATAGATCTTAACCATCGTGTAATGCTCAGGTTCCTCCTTGATTCAGATCCAGCTGTAGCTCACCAACCAATCACCAGTATTCCAGATCTTGCTCCTCTCAAGATATTCAACACATAAGTCCATACCCTTGCCAAATGATATCCTTCCCTTTTTATAGTCTTGGGCCTTACTCAAACCATGGTCCAAAACCATTGAGAACTAATACTAGGGACCCAATACTTGGGTTCAACACTTTAAATGCAATACCAAGGACCAAAACCATTGGTTCAAATATGTCGGACTAAATACCATGGACCAACCATAAGTTTTCCCACATGTACGCGCTTTTCTTTGTATGAAAGTGCATGCATACGTATACATGCCTTCTGATCAGTACACCCGCGTGTAAACGCGACTTTGTTATGAGGAACATGCGTATACCTCATTTTCATTCTGAGAGCCTGAACTGTGATCTGCCATTTGAGTGAGTTGCCATCAAGGACAACACTTATGTCATAGAGCCAAACCTGTTCCAAACCTGTGTCATAATGCCAACAAAATTAACACAATATGGGGTAGAGTTTATTCATTATAACGAATTTTTTTTTAATCAGCTATCAAATTGCACATAATGGGACCGGGTTGCTAGACAAGCATTGACACAGACCCTAGAATATATATATATATATATATATATATAAGAAAACAAAAATTCAAATATTGAAGAAAAAATTAAAAAATAATAACAAGTAATAAAACATAAAAAACATGACAAAAAAATCAAATATAAAACATATATAGTGATGACCCATAAAAACTAAAAAAAAAAAAATACCATGTAAAAAAAAAAAAAAATAGAAAAAATAAAGAGTTAAGAAAAAGGAGGAAAAAAATACAAAAATAAAATACATCATTAAAATATATATATATATATATATACCTTGGCCACCACGAGGCCCAACTGACCAGGGGGTGGCAAGGGGACGAAATAAACATAAAATTGTAAAAGAAAAAATCAGAATTAACTTGTAAAAAGGAAAATTTAAAATAAATAAATCAATCAATATAAAAAATAAAATAAAATAAAAAATATATATAATTTAAGAAAAATAAATAAAAAAAAATAAAATAATAATAATTAAAGTTAAAAATAAAAAATCATCTTTAAAAATAAAATAATTACCAAAAACACTAAAATAAATAATAAAAAAATAAAAAAATTATATTATAAATTTTAAATTATAAAAAAAATTAAAACTAAAATAAAAAATATTTATATTAAAAATTTAAGAAAATAACAATAAATAAATAAAATTATAAAAATCAAAAATCAAAATTTAAATAAAATAAAATAAAATAAAAAATAAAAGTTAAAATAAAAATAAAAATAATAAAAAAAATTCAAAACAAATTAAAAATTATATAAAAATTTTAAAAGTTTAAATTTAAAAATAAAATAAAAAAACATTAAAAAAACAATAAAGAATAAATAAAAAATAAAACAAACAATTGAAAACAAAACCTCCACTCCCCCTCCACCAGCCCCCCTCCTGCCCTCTCCCATCCCCTAAACCCCCCACCCTCGACCCTCCCGTCTCCGTCCCCTCCACCCTTACCCCAGCCCTCCACCTTCCCTCATCCCTTCCCCTCCCCACTAGGGCCCCCAGCTAGTGGCCAAGTGGTCATGACCTCTTCGCCGCTGTCTGCCCCCCCCCGCCCCCCTTTGCCAACCCACACACCCCCACCCGAAATCGGCTTGCGGCCCCTTCACCGCTGTCTACCGCCCCGAGCGATTCCCGAAATCGACCTGCGACCTCTTCGCCACTGTTTGCCCACCGCCCTCCGCCGACCCACACCACCCCACTCGGAATTGCCTTGCAGCCTCTTCGCCGCTATCTACCTCCCCCCTCTCCACCCCCCTCACCGAACCACACCCCCCACCCATCCCTCCACACCCTCGGTCCTCCCCTCTCTCCTCCCCCTCCCTCCATCCCCAGTAACCCCCACTTCTACCCTTTCCTCACCTCCCTAGCCAGCGACCAAGCGCGAATTGGCCTGTGAGCTCTTTGTGGCTGCCGCCCCCTCCCCACCCCCCGTCGACCCCCAACCTCCACCCCTTCCTCCCTACCCTTGGCCCTCCCCTCTCTCCTAAACTCCCCCATCCCTCGACCCCCGCCGCCACCCCTTCCTCACCCCTCACTCCTCCCCACCCGAGGCCCTGGCCAGTAGCAAAGCAGGAATCGGTCTGTGGCCTCTTGGCCGCTGACTGGGGGCCCTGGTGGGGCGGGGGTCAGGAAGGGAGAGGGAGAGGAGAGGGCCGAAGGCAGTGAGGGAGGGGTAGGGGGGTGGCGGGGGTCTGGGGAGGGGGAGGAAAGGGGTAGAGTAGGGTGGGGAGGAGAGGAGGGGGGTTGCGGTAGGTGGAGGGTTTTTTTCTAATTGTTATATATATATAATTTATTTTTTTTTTAATTTGTTTTGATTTTTTTAGTATGTTTTGAATTTTTATTTTTTTTTTAATTTTTTAATTTTAATTTTTTAATGGTTTAGAATTTTTATTTATTTTCTAATGTTTATTTATTGATTTTTTTATATATATATTTTTTTAATTTTTATTCTTTTATTTTGTTATTTTCTTTTAATTTTATTTTATGTTATTTCTTTATTTTTATATTTATAATTAAAAAAAATAATAATTCTTAAATTTTTATCTTATTTTATTTTTTATTTTTTATTTATTTAAATTATTTAATTCAAATATTTTTTATTCTTCTATTTTAATTGATTTATTTTTTATTTTTAATTTAATTTTCATAAGTTTTTTTTTGTAATTATTTTAAGTTTTTGTTCTTTTTATTTTTTATTTGTTTTTTTAACTTAAAAAGAAAATGCTTTTAGATTTTTTTTTGGTTTAATTTGTTTTTCTTTCTATATATATATAGATAAAAATCATTTATTTATTTAATTTTTTGATATTTTTTTTTTTTTTTTTTTTCTGTAATTTTTTTAATCAATTTTTTGATTTTTACAAGTTAATTTTGGTTTTTTTTTAACATTTTGATAGGGTTTTTTTTTTTTAACATGAAAATCACCAACATTTAAAAAAAATTATCCACACTTAATTCATTAGAAAATTTAAAGTATAAAAACTAAGCCCTTTGAACAAAAAGGGTTGATGTTTATCAGCACTTTTCAAAATCAAGATGAAAATCGCTAAAAAAAAAATATTCACATTTGATACATAAAAGAATTTAAAGTGTCAAAAATAAGCCCTCTAAAAAAATGTGTTGATGTTGCATCAACACTTTTCAAAATCAGTATGAAAATCACTAACATTTAAAATAATTGTTCATACTTGATATATAAAAAAATTTGAAGTGGCAAAAATATGCTCCAAAAAAAAGGTATATTCTGAATCACCATTTTTCAAAATCGAGTGACTTTTTGCTACCTCAAAAAAATAGGGACGAGGTTATTTTTTCGTTTGATCGGTAACTATGTTACATGTGACTTATTTGGCTCAAGTTCGTTTTCACTTGTCGCTTCTCTACTGAGAAAAATAATTCCACAGTCTTTTTCCCAAGGAATAACTAGGATCGGGTTCAGTGCTTTTATCAGAAACGAGGGTGTTGTTCCATTTTCTTCTTAGATTTTTGTTTCGATTACTCTGATCATGATCACAGGATCTCTCCAATTAATAATCATTTTAATTTTTTTAATGGTGTTGGCTGAACTGATTCTTTATTGGATATATGTGACAATTCAATATACTTTTATGTATAGTATAATTATTTTGGCTAAGGACCACTGGGTTATACCCTACCCCTGTGATTCAAGGAAAGATGTGTAATGGTATAAACATTATGTTTAACTCTGTCAATTTAACGAGTGCTTACATTTGGACATAACTGTTTGAGTCTATTGATAATCTATGGCACTTGGTTTTTTTTATGGTAATAGCACACAAAACACACAGTTCAAACCATGTATGCTATTCTAAATATTTGTTGCTTAATATATATTAAGTTTCCATTTTTGTTACTTAAGACATACTCTGTCTCAAAGCATTTGTGCCAAGCGTAATATTTATATGTCTATTTTCTCAAGTGCAATGAGCTCTCATACTGATACAATGATTATGATTTAATAGTGTTTGTGTTGTTACCAAATCAAAATGCATATTGTTTTTGGTACTTCTAAATCAGCTACTAAATGTTTTTATTTAAGAGTTGATGTATGCGATGTAGGCTCCAATTCCAATTTTGTCTCTTTCTTAAGGAATTTATAAATCATAAGTTTATTGATCTCGATGTAGTGATAGTAAACGTAGAAATTTTCTGTATGTATTTCTGTTTATTTTAATTCCAAAATTTTGATGCCTCACTTGTTTCTAGTTTCTCTTATTCGTAGTATTCTTGAAATCTCTTGGTAGTGTGAGACTTGTTTATGTATATGCATATGTACTGCATTAAATGTTTTTGTCCTTGTAAATATTTAAACGAAATTTAGCGTAAGCACTTGGATGTATTTCCCCACCTTCCAAACTTTGCGTACCCTTGCATATTCTACTATATGCATCGGTATTTATCCATAACATTATATTACGGAGGGAAACGTTGATCATCAAAACTTTCTTTAACCTATAATTGTTGTGCTGCTCATATAAATTTTCATGCCTAATTTAAGAAAGGCGTGTTTATCTATCAATTTGTACACAAATGATTTACGTAAAAGATTAAATCTATGTTATCACATCTATAATCATGTGTTTTTTTCTTCGATTATAGAAAAATAGGTTATTCTCTGCTTACTATAACATTTCTAACTAATAACTTTTAGCTAACAATGTAACAGTCCTCAATCAACTCTGAATATTCTATTATACACGTGTGTAGATTCACCAACTATTCCAGCTACATGAATGCGAGTAAAAGAACAAAAATTGCATTAAAATTTGTAGATCTAACCAGAAAATTGACGTCATGCTCACTGTAAAATTTGCACTGGAGAAGGACACTAAACACCCAACCTTAAACTGTCCTCTAGTTCCCCCTGAGCCAAGATTGCTTTTTCCAGAGAAATCTGTGACACGCTCCTCCCACATCTACCCAAGCAGCCAACTAGCTAGGGTAAACATGCGACAAGAGGCCAATATGATATGATTTGGCCTCCTAAGTCACATTAAGCAAGTGAATTCACAGAAACATACCATACATACATCCAACATCATTAGCAAAACCCTTAGAGGACAAGTCATCCACTCAGACAACCTATCCTTGGGCCCCACTATTGTTTTAGGTATCTTGGTCCATAGTCACTTTCATTCTATGCCCAAGGGAGTGACCAACAACCTATAGTTTCTCTCACAGGCCTACCTGCCAGTGACTGTGGACCAAAACTTCTAGTGTTGTGCTAGTGACCCTAAGATTTAAGCCACTTTTCTAGGCTCAGAGCCCAGGTCACTGTTGAGAATTGATCCATATCTTCAAATCAGTAAGACAACATGGAAATGAAAGTACTAGAGAAAATACTTTTTCAAGACCTTAACTGGACCCCTACTAGCCATGACAGGCATCTTGTCAAACATATTGCAAATGTGTAATCTACAGGTGAATTCACAGTTCTGAGCATAAGGGTCTCATACTTAGCTGAGAATCATTAAGAACCATTCATGCCTAAACACATAAACTACCATTCCATCCATTAGGTCATAGATACATTGACAATTCAATTATAATTAAAAACATGATGAGAGACACACATGGCTGTTGTCATAAAACACCTACATAACCAGCATAATAGCAACAAAAAATACTCATGAAAGTACAGTCATATAGAACACATATAATCCATCAAAATTATGATAGAAATACAAAGAGAAATAAACTTTCATTAATGATGCAAAATCCAAACCCGACATGGGACTTCCATGTTCCACCCAACCATAGAATGGTTGAGCCAAATATCTCTTCACCCATTCAACCCCGTGCCATATTCCAATGTGAGTGTGGGATATCATAGAACAGATCAATCAAAACTCAGCCAGGGGTTCCAGAGGCCATCCACCTCAACCCATCAAACAATGATTCCACCTCATGGTCGGACATCACAAAACTATCATCAGATTGGTCTCCATCCAAGCATTTAAGGGATTCCAGAGCATTTGTTCCAACCAAGGCTTCCAGGACTAGTAACTCAACCCATAGCTGCCATCGGGATTGGATAGCATTTGTCCAACCAAGGCTTCCAAGACTAGTAACTCAACCCAAGTTGTTACAGGGCTTCCATAGTGTTTTTCCAATCAGGGCTTCTAGGAATTAATAAGTCAACCCAAGCTAAGGAATCATGATAACCAAAAAAAATAAAAAATGAAAATAAACCCACAATTACCATGGCTATCTAGGAAATGGAAAGGCTAGGCAATCCACTATCAATCCAGGTAATCCTAGATGCCAGTGATAGATCACAACCAAGAAACCACGTGCATGTGCCATGCATGCCAAAAATAGTGAAGAAACCATACATGCAACTCGGTACCTGCAAGAAAATATGATGTAGCTGCTGATCTCGATGCCTCCTTGTACTTTCCTGCTTTTCCTTTGCTTCCTTGCTCCAAAAATCCAAGTATGCCACACCCTCCAAGGGTGCTCCAAGAAAACTCTAAGTGTCCAAGAGTATGTGAGAGAGAATAATGAGAGAGAGCTTCAACATTGAACTGACAAAAGGTTACCAACTGATCCTCATAAGCCTTTTTATGGGTGAGGCCTCTATTTTCTTCATTTTCCATTATTTTCCTTCATTTTCCTCCTCACATGCAACTTGTGACCTTTCACCTCCTTTTTCTCCTAATTTCCATTATTTTCATAAATAAATGTGCCAAAAATGACATTTTTCCTTTCGAAAGCCTTAGCCATTTCCTTTGCCAATTTCCTTAGCCATAAATAACCAAATGAACACTCCCTATGATGCCTTTCCCAACATTCAACTTGGAATAAGTGTCCCATTGACTGTGGTTATTGTTTTCAACTTTTATTACATGGAATTTTCACCAAGGTTGTTTCAAAACCCTCCCCCTTGGGGGACACCGTCCTCAGTTTTCAATCACACCTATACCTTAGAAACATACTGGAAGAAGACATACTACTCATTGAGCTTTATAACACAGCTAGATGCAGTGTTTACAATGAAATATTTGCTCAAGAGAAAAACAACATGACCACATGAAAACATACCACATAGTGGAGCTTTATAACACAACTCATTACTATAGTTACAATGATAATCATGTTGAGTGCCAACTCATATAAAATCATAAAATCATGATAACATAACCATATGATAGCATAATAACATGACACCCATACCGCATAATGGAGCTTTATAACATAGCTCGTTATAATATTTACATCCATACATGGGTGTACATATAACAACATCATCAAAATATAGATACCAAAACATATGCCAAATCATATACCAAAACATATATCAAACATATACTATTCATCATATCTAAGCACATATCAAAACATCATATAGCATATATCAAACCATTATAAATCATATATTGAACCACCATAAAGCATATACCAAACCATCATAAATCATATGCCAAACCACCATAAAGAAAATACCAAACCACCATAAGCAAATACCAAACCACCATAATAAAATACCAAACCACCATATCAAGCTACTTTGCCTCAACCACAAAACAAGGAATGATACATAGCCCACTCTGATCCACCATCTCCCATGTAGCTTCATTGGGCCCAAAGTGCTTCCATTGCACTTTAAATTTCTATATTTCTCGATTCTAGAGCTTGAGCACCTTTTTTTACAATATACACTAAGGCTCCGACTGGAATTCTCCATATGGTTCCACCTGCAATACAGACTAGTCAATTACATGATCAATATCTTTAACATACTTCTTAAGCAATGAGACATTCAAAACATCATGGAATTTCACTGTTGGAGGTAGTGCAAGCCAATAAGCTACCAGCCCACTCCTCTCAGTGATACTGAAGGGTCCACAAAACTGTGGTTCTGGCTTGGCACATGAGCCAATCCACAAGGAACTCTTCTTTAGTTTGAAGCAAATTACACCTATTCCCAACCTAAAACTCCCTGAACAACTTGTTTCTATCTGCATAACTCTTCTATCTATCATGTGCTACTTTTAGATTCTTCTTGATTACCTTCATTTCTTGTTCCATGAAATCAATTAAAGATAACCCAAATCACCTCTAGATGAAATGTGTCTACAAGGTCTTATGTTGATGTGGAAGCTATTATATCGGTGAAACTAAAAGGTCATTCAAAATTAGACTAAAAGAGAATGGTGCAGACATAAAAAATGGCAGAAATTGATCCTCAACACTAGCAGAGCATTCAACAAAAACCTGTCACCATATGTGCTTTGAAAACACTAAGGTCATCACTAATGAAAACAATAAATATAAAAGGAATGTGCATGAAGCCCTTGAAATTATTAAACATCCCCAAAATCTCAATAGGGATGGGGGCTTAGAAGTAAACAAAAACTAGATTCCCTTACTCTCTCAAAAACATACTCTGTCACCTTCCTCCCCCCATTAAACCCTCCCCTCTCTATATCCTCTCTTACCCTCATTTCCCTACCCTCCTGCCTCTTTCTCGTTCCTCCCTCTCCCTTCTTTTCCCTTAATTTCTCCTTACTCTATTTCTTCATCCATTTTTATCATACCCCCTTCCTCCATGCCTCTCATTTTCTTTGGTTTCCTTTCTGTTTCATTCCTTAATTCACACTATTATATCCTCAACATTTTATTAATCATAATTATTATAAAACGATAATTAACAATAATGGTAATATTAAATATTTTATTAATAGTAATAAGAATATTATTACTATTGACATTATAATTAATACTAATATATAATATTAGTAGTATTAACTTAGGTGTAATAGTTATTTTTTATAAAACAAGCCCTTAAGAATAATAAAATAGGCTCTTAATAATATACTTCTTTTTTTTTGTCAAGTAAGAGTAGGACCTTCTATTAATCTAGTCAATAATACATAATTTAAAAGTAGTTGCACTAGCTCCATGAGAGTTTAACAGGTGGCTGTATAGACAAAGTACCGAACCACGCATCCAAAACCATGCGAAGCCCTAATAACAAAAGGCAAGCAGTAGACCATCTGGTCATGCTGTCTAGCATCGAGAGAACCCAAGCTCTCAAAAAATGTTACAATTGGGGGTCCACAAGACTATTATAGAAGACCAACTAGAAACTCTAGTAAGCTTGTAGAGCCGCAAATTGTACTATCCAACCTGCCAGGATCCAATGAACACGCACAAATTACGGGCCCACATCAGACCCACACCTAAACCTTTCTTACGGACCCAACGTATACTTTATTCTAGCCCTCTACACTTTTTTCGTGTCCAAAACACCAAGCCAACGTGCATGATCAAACCTACATTATTGATCTCCCGACGAGGATCCCATGGTTTACAGAGATATCGGGTGGATAAGTTGCGCGAGGGATAACCACCCAATGAGAGCGGTATTCTCTCACCTCTCTCTGCTACGTGTCACTCGAAGAGTGGAATCAGAGCCTTCCTCAAAAAAACCACATACCACTTAGACCTCGTCCGATAAACCACTTGTGGTTTAAGAAACCATCGCCTTGCGGAATAACTAGCGTGCTCTTTCGCCAAGCGGTAGCCGTTGATCTCGTGCATCAGACAGTTCTTGTGTCGTCCTCCCAAAATCGCTGTCAAACCCAAAACACCATCAAAATTTCCACATAATGTTTTGTTCCATGGATGACCAAACCTGTGGTACTTCCATAGTCGGTCCTCTCGCCACACATTCGAAGGAATACTGAGCTATGGATTGCGGCCCATACCCAAAGAGGGTAGATAGTTTAGGATACCCTGTCCTCCCGCCTGTCTCCTGAACCTCCTCAATCCTTCCTATGAATCCATAGCTCTATATCTTTGTTCACCTGACAGAGACAGTACTCCAATAGTTTGCCTGGGGGTACCAGATCCCAATAATACTGGGAATCCCTATCCATATTGGTGACTCCTTCGTTCGCTAAGCGATCCGATAACATGTTAGCTTTCCTCTTCACATGGACAAAGCTGACAGTTTTTAAGGTTCGCAAGTGGGAGTGGATACAGTGAAAGACCTGCAAAAGCCTCCAATGCTTTGATACTTTATCTGGAGAAGTACCATTACATATTTTCTTGGCCACTCTAATAATAAGTTCACAGTCTGCTTCAATGATGACATTATGTGAATTTGAATCTAACAAAATTTCCAAGCATTGTTCTAGTGCCATGAGCTCCGCCATGTTGTTAGTGGCCTTACCCAAGTGGCCATGGAAGATCTTCTTTATTTGACCCTTTTCATCTCTTATAGCACCTCCAAAGCCAGCTAACCTTGGATTGCCTTTAGAAGCTCCATCTATATTAACCTTTAGAAAGCCATGAGAAGGAGGTTTCCAAATACTAATATTTGCATTTATTTGCCTTACTCCCTTGATTAAGCCCTGTGCATTTATAGACTGGAGATCCAAATGTAGAATAATGCTCGCCTATTGGGGCAGAGGAGGATCCTTAGGAAGATTCCTCAACAGGCTTCTTACTGTGTCTTTGAGCTGCCTCAAAATTTGGGCAATTATGTGTTGGGGCTCACTTGCTCTATTTTTGAAGATCTGGTTGTTGCGCTCTTTCCAAACATTCCAGATAACAAAGCCTAGAACCAAAATTTAGGCTTTATTAATAATTTCATTCCTTGAGAATTTTACCCACCAATTCTTCTAAGTATTGGAAATGCTGAGACTATCCCTATCTATTTTCCTAAAGATTGAGGTCACCTAGTCCCATACGTTTGATGTGAAAGGATAGAGGTTGAGAAGGTGATCCATCGTCTCCTCTTGAGAGCCACAGAGGTAACATTGGGAGGGGCCAATAAAGCCTTTTTTTTAGATTCTCCCAGGTTAAGATTTTCCTTTGATACACTAGCCAGATGAATAATTTTATTTTCATCCAATGTGGGCTTTGCCATAGTGTCTTCCCTACTTGATCAAGATTCGGATAGTTAAATCCTGTTACTTCCTGTTTAGCTTCTTTGAGGTTAAAGTTTCCTTCGGTGTTCTTTCCCCATCTTAATTGGTCAGGTAAGGAGGATACCAGAATCCTTCTATGCTCTAGCTCCTGGGTGAGGGCTCTTGCCAGGACCTTCAAAGGGCTCTCATAGGTTCCTGTTGCTAGTTATCCTCCCAAAATCTTGCTAGGTTCCCTGCTCGAATTTCCCAGAAGCTATGTTACTGAACAATACTTTTATTCTCCCAGGCAAGATTCCACATATGGGAGCTCCTGATTTTCACTGACATTCTAATGTGATCCTGATTTTCCCTGACATTCTAATGTGATCCCGGTTGCATTCCTTACCAAGGTTCGGTATGCTCACAAGGCTGAGTACAAGATCAGGTGCCAACTCCTTTTGTGGACTCCAATCATCCGTTGCAGCATGTGCTTCAGGACTTTGTTGATTGCTTCAACTTGTTCATTGGCTTGCGGGTAGTATCGAGTAGAGCTGTTGTGAGACAACCCTAATTTGGCAGCTAATTCGGCCATCATGTGATTGCGAAAATGTGATCCATGATCTCTGACTATAGCCTGCGGAACGCCGAATCTAGCGACTACATGATTGAAAAAGAAGAGGGCAGTTGTTTCACCAGTGTTATCTAATGTAGGCATCGCCTCGGCCCATTTGGTAAAATAGTCCACTGCAACTATGATATACCCATGCCCCTCGGTCGAGGTGGGGTTACATGTCATGAAATCAATGCCCCATTTGGCGAATGGCCCAACAACAACTATTGGTTGCAGAGGTGCGGGTGGTCTTCTGGTTTTGCTATCGAAAATTTGACAGGCATGGCAACTTCTGACTACGGTTATGCAATCTTTGAACATTGTTGGCCAGAAGTATCCTGCTCGTAAAAATTTTTGCACTATAGTGTAACTCGATTGATGCCCCCCACATGCGCCTGAATGGCAATCTTTCAGGACTTTTTCAGCCTCCTCATGGGTGAGGCACCTCCTCAGAACTGTATCGACACCACGATAGTAAAGTGTATCACCGACGATCATGTAGTCTTTTGATTGGTATCGAATACATTTTTGTTCGAAGCGGGAGGTGTTAAGCCTATATTTTTGGGTTTGGAGATAGAAGATTATATCTCCATACCACGGATTGCTTGATGATATCAGAAACAAAGATTCATCCACGATTGTTTCTTCGGATGTGTCATCGTTGGACGACAATGGGAGGTCGCATAATAATTCTGCGAAAACCAGCGCTTTCTTTGACTTGGATTTTACAAATTCCAGATCAAACTCTTGTAGAATTGCTATCCATTTTGAATATTTTCCCTCCAGCAACTATCGCGACAATATATAAGTCATGGGGTTGCAATCTGACAGAATGGTAGTTTTTTGAAAGAGGACATAGTGTCGAAATCTCTGTATTGCTTGAACAGCTGTGAGCGCTAGCTTTTCAAAATAAGAATATTTTCTTTCTGTATCATTTAAGTTCTTACTTAAATAATATATAGGATGTCCAATTCCATTGTTTTCTTGAACTAAAATCATTGCGATGGTTGTATCTGCTACAGCCAGATACAGGTTAAAGTCTTTTTGATAATCAAGAGCGTACATTAATGATGCTTTCATTAGGGATTCTTTTAAAGCATCGAAGGAAGCTTGCACGACCTGATCCCAGACGAAGGGCACTTCCTTTTTCAATAGACGTGTATAACCTTTAGCAAGTTCAGCGTAATTTGGAATGAACCTGTTATGAAACCAGCTCACACAAAGATAGAAAAGAGAGATCCACGCCTTAGAATTCAGCCTCTTCGAGGGGGCAACCTCCTTTACATTACATAAATGAACAATTCTTGGATGATACAAATGACAAAACCTCCTTTCTATATATAGGAGTCTAGGGAGTCACAATATAATCCAGCCGACCTAACAATAATAATATAAAGCCACAAAAATAACAATAGAGGGATTCTATGGGGCACAGAAATAACAATATGGGGGTAATAGGGGCACAACAATATAAATAAGGGGTATAACTACAATAGTAATGGGGTAATCACTAGTATTATAGGGACCCAACATGCCCCTCTCCTTCAAAAAAGTGTTGTCCTCAACGCTTGAGTAGTTCTGGATACTTCTGCATAAAATTCTCATCCTCCCATGTGGAATCTTCAGCGGATAAGTTCTTCCACTTGATAAGATACTCTGAAATTGATCGATTTCGTAGCTGTCGAGTTCTTGTTTCTGTGACTGCTTCCGGTTCCAATATAATTTTTCCTTCCTCGTCAAGTTCTGGCAATATTGTTTGAATTGGGAGCTTGTCACCTATAACCTTCTTTAAACATGAAACATGGAAAACTGGGTGCAATCGAGAAGCTGCAGGAAGCTCCAATTTGTATGCCATAGTACCAATCTTTTGCAACACCTTGTACGGACCATAATACTTTGGTGATAATTTATTATCCTTCTTAGCTTGCTTTAGGGACATTTGCTTATATGGTTGTAGCCGTAGGAATACCCAATCACCTACATCAAAACTTCTTTCACTGCGATGTTGATCTGCCTGTTGTTTCATTCTATTTTGTGCCAACACGAGGTTATCCTTTAAGAGTTGGAGGACTTGTTGTTGATGTTCGATGTGATGTTCCACTGCCTGAAACTTAGAATTTTCTCTTAAATATGATGTGATGGATGGTGGTTGATACCCATAAAGTGCCATAAATGGGGTCATTTTTGTTGCTGTATGGAAGGAAGTGTTATACCACCATTCAGCCAGAGGCAACCATTTGACCCATTGTGTCTGTTTATCAGATACAAAGCAACGAAGATATCCTTCCAAACATTTGTTTACTATCTCAGTTTGCCCATCAGATTGAGGATGATAAGATGAGCTATGAGCTAACTGAGTACCAAGACAAGAAAATAATTCTGTCCAAAAATTTCCAGTGAAAATGGGATCTCTGTCACTTACAATAATCTTTGGGTTTCCATGTAGCTTTTGAACTGTTTCCATAAATGCAGTAGAAACTGTACTGGCTTTAAATGGATGTGATAATGCACAAAAGTGTGCATACTTGGTAAGTCTGTCAACTACCACCATGATGACACTCTTTCCCTCAGACTTGGGTAAACCTGTGATAAAATCCATTGAAACCTCCTCCCAACGTTGGCTTGGAATGGATAAAGGTTGTAATAGACCCGGTGTCTTAATTGTTTCAACTTTATTTTGCTGGCAAACCAAACATTCTGCCACAAACTTTTGAATATCTGATTTAAGGCCATCCCAAAAAAATTCCTTCTTAACCCTGTGGTAAGTTTTTAAAAATCCTGAGTGCCCTCCTAAGGGAGAAGTGTGCAATTCCATAAGAATCTTTTGTTTTAGCTGGGAATTCTTACAGAGGTATAAGCGATCTTTGTACCATAACGAATCATTTTGCCAGCTAAATGTATCAGAAGTACTGGAATCTTGTTGTAACTTTCGAATAAGTGCCCACACTTCTTCGTCATTCTTCCATTCCTCCCTTGCTTCGTTTATCCAATCTGGTTGGATAATAGAAATGGCACACAACAATGCTTCCACATCCTCATCCTTTCTTGAGAGTGCATCTGCCACCACATTTTGCTTCCCTTTTTTGTAGATGATTTCAAAGTCATAACCCAACATCTTTGTGACCCACTTTTGTTGCTCTTCAGAGGATAATCTTTGTTCTAAAAAGTATTTAAGGCTATCATGATCCGTTTTTACCTTGAAGTGTCTTCCCATTAGGTAGGGTCGCCATTTCTTAAGTGCATGGAGTATTGCCAACATTTCCTTCTCATAAATAGCTTTGCTTAAAAACTTTCCCTTGATTGGACGACTTTCAAAAGCAATGGGTCTTTCATCTTGCATTAGAACAGCACCAATTCCATTTCCTGAAGCATCACATTCCACAATAAAGGTTTTTGTGAAGTCCGGTGTAGCTAAGACCGGTGCTTGGCACATTGCCTCTTTAAGATGTTCAAAGGCCTTTGTTGCTTCCGGAGTCCATGAAAATGAATCTTTCTTCAATAATGTTGTTAGAGGTGCTGCTATTCTCCCATAATTCTTAACAAACTTGCGATAATACCCTGTCAACCCAAGAAATCCTCGCAGATGCTTTATGGATGTGGGGATTTTCCATTCCTTAATGGCTTTAATTTTGCTAGGGTCTACCTTAACTCCTTCATGAGATACAATATGACCCAAATATTCCACCTCCTGGACTCCAAAGAAACATTTGGATCTTTTTGCATATAATTGTTTCTCCTCCAATAGTTGTAGCACCCTGTCAACATGTTCAACATGATCCTTCCAAGACTTGCTGTAGATTAGTATATCATCAAAAAATACTAACACAAATTTTCTAAGGAATGGTTTGAAAATTGAATTCATCAAACCTTGAAATGTTGAAGGTGCATTGGTAAGGCCAAAAGGCATGACCAAAAATTCATAATGACCCTCATGAGTTCTAAATGCCGTTTTCGGAATGTCTTCAATCTTCATTCTGATTTGATGATATCCTGAACGAAGATCCAACTTGGTGAAGTAAATTGATCCATGCAATTCATCCAGTAATTCATCAATAACAGGAATGGGGAACTTATCTTTAATAGTGAGCTTGTTGAGCTCCCTATAATCCGGACACATGCGCCATGATCCATCCTTCTTGTGCACCAATACTACTGGAGCTGAGAAAGAACTTTGACTCGGTTGAATTATACCAGCCTCTAGCATTTCTGCAACCATACGTTCAATTTCACTTTTTTGGACATAGGGATATCTGTACGGCCTGATGTTTGGAGGAACACTTCCTGGAATCAGATGAATAGCATGATCATGATCACGCATAGGTGGGAGACCTTTGGGAGTCTCAAATACCTTGGAATGATTGTCCAGGACTTTTTGGAGATCTGGAGAAATAGATGATTCCAATGTGGAAACATCTAGCGAACATAATTGTGCAATTACACCTCTTTGCTCCTTTTTTAGAAGCTTTGTCATGCCATTAGAGCTGATTATCTTTCCTGGTTTCCCTGCAATACCCCTTAATTCAACTTCCTTTCCTTCCACAAAAAATTTCATGAAAAGTTCTTGAAAATTAAAAGCTATTGTACCCAAGGATTGTAGCCATTGGACTCCTAGTACAACATCAACACCTCCCATTGGAATGGAAAGCATTGGGCTAGTCAATACATATTCTCCCATGGATAGCTTGATATTATGGCACTTTCCAGAACAATTTATTGTTCCTCCATTTGCAATCATCACTTGACACTCTGGTGCTGGATATAGGAAGCAATTCAATTCTTTTGCTACCCTACAATGAATAAAATTGTGGGTGCTTCCTGAATCAATCAACACTATTACCTTTTTCTTCTTGATTTGTCCTTCTATCTTGATGGTTTGAGGAGTGGTAATTCCTGCCAATGCATTACAAGATATGGTCGGATTTATTTGTTCTTCATCTAGGCTTTGTTCCTGGAATATATCCTCTTCTTTTGACCTTTCTTGCTCCTTTTCTTCTTCCTCTTCACAATCTATGTAGAATAATTTCTTCTCAGCACACTTATGACCTTTTGTGTATTTGCTATCACAATTGTAACAAAGCCCTTTTGCTCTTTTTTCTTCCAATTGTTGTGGTGTCAACCTTGTAGGTTGTGGAAGACTATGGGCAACAACACTTCCATCTTTATAGTTGTGAACGGTATGCTTCCTAGTTGCCATAATTTTGCTTTCCATTTTTCTTGCTAACCTGAATGCCTTCTCTAATGAATCAGGTTCCCAAAGGCACACATCATGTTGGATATTATCCTTTAAAGACCCTATGAACACATCAATCCTATGCTCCTCTGGAATATCTTTTACCCTTATGTTCAATTTTTGGAACTCCTCAATGTGCTCCATTATTGAACCCTTTTGTTTGAGACTTATCAATTGGCTAAAAAAAGTGTTGCTTTTTGTATCCTCATAATGTGCTATCAATTCTTCCGTAAAAATTGCCCAAGTGATAAATTGTTTACGAGAACAAAGCCATTGATACCATACAAACTGATTTGGTTCCAAATATAAAGTTGCCATACGTACCTTTTGTGTGTTTTGCACATTATTGAGATCGAAGAATTGCTCCATCTGTAATATCCATGTGGCGGGATCCTTGCCATCAAACTTCCTCATATCGATTTTTGGAACATGGTGAGTCTTCGATCCAACATTAGAGTCTATGGAATCATGATTAACATTTCTTTTATTCTCATCATGAGTTTCCTTTACTACCTTTTCACCATTAGTGACCCTTTCTTGTAGCAACTTCTTCAATTCATCCATCTTATCATCCATGCCATCAAATTTAGCGTCAATCTTAGCTTCCATGCCATCCATCTTATCTTCAACTCCCTTTATCTTAGATTCCACGCCATTTACCTTAGATTCCACGCCACTTATCTTAGCTTCTGTTAGCTTTTGTGAGCGTGACATTTGTTGCACTTGTTCTTGTAATTTTGATATATCATGTAGCATTTCTTCCTCTTCTTCATGAGTCATGCTAGAGCTTTCAAGTTCCTTACTAGGTGTTTGCATTTTCTTTCCTCGGGGCATCAGTTACCGATAATAAAGTTTTACTATGCCCTTTGAATTCCGTTAAACCAAGATTACACAAAAATTAAAAAAAAAACTACACACCTTTTTTCACTTTATAGAAGCCTGATATTGAATCTGATGTATCTCTGTAATTTCGGATCCTCCAATTCTGAAATTGCTACCTGTAGTAGCCTTCTGCGTCCTCTTTCCAATGCCACAAGTCTGAGCCAAATTGGATTCTCCAAGGAAGAGTTATGTGAAATCTCCCACAGTTACTTGCTTTTAGACTGGTTCAGTAGAGCGAACTTGTATGACGTGCCACGAGTCACTGTTTCAACCTTTGAATCTAAAACACACGCACAAGAAACTGCAGTCCGTCCTCTTTCTGTACCTTTTTATGAAATTTCAATCCGATCCTCAGAGAGAGAGTTATGACGATTTTCCCCAGGTCACCTGTTTTGAATGTAATTCAGGAGTCTGCAAAAAGACCAACTTCCTCAGATCATATCTCCGCAAATATCGCGAGAAAAGCTCTGAAATTCGGACCCAAGGTTCAGCACCAATTCTTCTCAAATGGGTTTTTTTTGTGACTTCTGAAACGTCACAGAAAAAACGTTATAGCGAAAATGCCACGATGACCTGTTTGGAGCAGCGAAACCCTAGAATCCAAAGCTCTGATACCAAATGTTATGAAACCAGCTCACACAAAGATAGAAAAGAGAGATCCACGCCTTAGAATTCAGCCTCTTCGAGGGGGCAACCTCCTTTACATTACATAAATGAACAATTCTTGGATGATACAAATGACAAAACCTCCTTTCTATATATAGGAGTCTAGGGAGTCACAATATAATCCAGCCGACCTAACAATAATAATATAAAGCCACAAAAATAACAATAGAGGGATTCTATGGGGCACAGAAATAACAATATGGGGGTAATAGGGGCACAACAATATAAATAAGGGGTATAACTACAATAGTAATGGGGTAATCACTAGTATTATAGGGACCCAACAGAACCTCCTCAGAAAGTTCGCTTTCCCTTGGAGTTTCTGAATCTGAAGAAAATTCGAAGGTGGAGGCAAATTTATGATTGCCTGAACCTTACATGGGTCGAGACGAATCCCATCCTTTGAGACTACAAAGCCAAGTAAACGACCAGAACTGACACAGAACACACATTTGTGTGGATTGAGTCATATCTTGTAGTGTCGGCAACGTAGAAATATGGCTCTTAAATGCCGCGGATGATCAGTCCGCTTCCGCGAATGAGCCAGAAGGACATCGAGATATGGTTGAACGATGTTTTTGATATCATGGAAGGCATAATTGATTTCCCTCTGAAATGTTGCCCCTGCGTTCTTTAAACTGAAGTGTAATTTGCGATATGTGAATGTGCCCCACGGACAAATAAATGCAGTCTTTGACTGGTCCTGTGGGCGGATATTTATTTGATTATACCTAGAGAATCCATCCATAAATGAAAAGATTTCACATCCGGCGCATTCATCAATTATCTGGTCAATAAAGGGTGTAGGGTAGTTGTCTTTTGGACAAGCTTGATTTACATCCCTATAATCGACGCACACTCTAATCGTTCCTTGTTTTTTCATAACAGGAACAATGTTCGATACCCAATCGGTTAGAGGAACCAGGTAAATGAAACCAGCATGGAGAATATTTTCAACTTCTGCTTTGATGGCAGCGACTTTCTTGGGGTGCACCTGCCGTAGCCATTGTCATACTGGTTTGACATCTGGATACATCTTAATTTCGTGTTCGACTATACTCGAGTCAATGCCTGGCATTTCATCATATGACCAAGCAAAGACATCTCTGAATTCACGAAAAAGAGCGTTATATATTTCCAGTTCTGAAGGAGAACAACATTTGCCAACATAAATATTCTCTACAACATCTGTTTTGGTCGAGATATTTATGGCGATAGTCTCTTCAATATTGGACAAGTTTCGCTCGGAATCCACCATATTTACAGTATTTGATAGGAAATCAAAAACTGAAGGATGATGTAGGTCATTAGGAGTATCTTCTTTACAATCTAGAAGATGGGAACGGTGGTGGTAATCTTCCCATGGCGCCCCTTCAATTACCATTGATTGAATAATTCCTTCGTCGGTGTAATGCACTTGCGACCAAGGATCTGAAGAGGTGCCATTTTCCTTAGACCTATCTATCCAAACGCTTGATGAGCGTTGATTTGGGTTTGCCTCCCATGCTAGAAACATTGATTGCTACAATATTTCTATTGGGCTTGGAGGTAATACCTGCATATGATCCATGTTTATATCGTTTTCTGAGATCTTTTCAATCGAAGATATCATATTGCAGGTTCCTACCGATGCTACTTCCGCCAGATTGATTGGAGGTGGAAGGGAAAAAGTTCCCATTAATATAGGGTCTTTTAGTAGGCCTACTCCGATATTTTGAAGCGAATGGGGGCTTCCATGGATCATCGAAACGCTTCCCGTAACTTGGGAACCATTGGGGAGGAAAGTTTGTTGATCGACGATTGTAATCCCTCCTTGAAAGGGAAATGCAATCTTTCTAAAGTAGGTTGGTACAACCATAGCCATAGCATATATCCATTGTCTTCCCAGTAGGATGTTGTAATCTAGGTTTTCGTTGATTACTTCGACATTTATTTCTACTGTTTTCCCTCCTAGTTCAACTTGCAAGTTACTTAGAATACCATATGGGGTATATGTTCATCCGTCAAATGCTTTTAACATTGTTGAAGACCTCGACAAGGTTGGAGATCCTAAAGTTTTCCAGCAACTCATCGACATAATACATGTAGATGCCCCCTCATCGATAATTGTTCGATGAACAGTTTTCTTGAGGGCTTTCACTTGAATGAGGAAAGCTAGTTGAGCTGGTAACTGAGGATCATATCCTTTATGGTTAAAGGACACAAGATTAGAATCCTTTGGGTCTATCCCACCGATAGCTGATAATAAAGCTTGCTTTTGGGATGGGCAATTTTGCAGTACCTCAAGTGTCGACATAGCGGATGGCGATTGGGCCAGATCTTCCACTATATTATAATGCTGTGTTGCTCTGGCACGAGGATTAAATGTCGACTTATGTACTACTCCCTTTGGCAGTTTTATTGTTAGCTTAGGAATGATGGGCGGCGCAACTTCTGTCGAAGTTGTTGTCGAACTACTAGGTTGATCTTTATCCTTGTTGTTCGACAGCTGTGGATTCCCGTAATCTTTGTTCCTTGTCGATATCAAAGCATCATTTTTCTGTTTGGAAACCGAAAACATCAGCACTTGAGACAGGGAAGCATTTCCACTGTCAACCAGATTTGTTCCTGGATTCGGAAATGGATCAGTTAATACTGTCGAGGTTTTTGAATTCTTGAAGAATTTTCTAAGCTCAGCTCTGTGCGGACAATCTGATGTCCAATGATCCTCATCGCATATAAAGCATGGATTCTTTGGTTTCCTATTTCCAGTAGGGTTTGCAGAAGATTTTTCAGGTGATGATTCCTCCTGTTTCTTCTTCTTCCCTTTGTTTTTCTTCTTACCTCCCAGTTGCTTGGTTTCTTTGCATTTATCAGTCGAGACGGAATTTACTTCCGAGGCAAGAAGTTCTTCTCTTTCATTTTGACTAGAAATCTTACGGGCCTTTTTAGATGTAGCCTTTGTCGATTTCGTGTCTGTCGCGCCAATCACGCCATCCCTAGTATGGTCGCAATTTTGTTACCGGGAATAGTGTCTATGCAGAACTGCTAATCCCACTAAGGCTGGTAGCTACCTTAGAAACAAACAAAGTAAAACTACTTTCGTTTTCCTTTATGAAAGATAGATGAGAGAAGAATAAAAGAGACCAACCTCTGTCTTGCTCTTGGTTCTTTGTTCGATTCCTCTCTCTTCTGATAGTCCTTTGCTACTTGCTTTCTTGTATACCCAGCTTCACAGAGTACCTGTAGAATCAAAGCGGCATAACACTATACGAGAACATAGATCTATTATCATAAACAATTTAGGATCAGACGTAAATTGACCATACAAATGCATAAAACATAAATCACACAAGAGTATGGAGGAAAACTTGAATAGCTTTATTAATAATCAAGAAAGAGCCAAGAGAGTTACAACCAATTGTTCTGACCCAACATCATCCTCTCAGCAAGTAAGCCCTTCTTCACCTCATGAAAAGCTTAGATCACCCAACACTATGATGTTGCCTCAAGAAACCAACAGCAATTCGTTACAAGATGCAAAATTCCAGCCTCTGGATCTCTGGGATGAGGGATCCATATATAGATGTCTGCAAGGCAGGTGAGTCAGCTTGTGATTTGATTAGTTTTTTCCCTCTGATAGTTCTTGATTCCACTTGGAGATTGATGATCTCTTACTCATCCCTGGTCGAATTCAGATAGGCAAGTGTCACTGGAGAAGTTTCTGGAAGATTCCATGCTTCTCTACCTTGCGGATTGACCCTGCCATTTGTCCCTTCTCGCCCATCACACCCCATAGAAGGGCTTTTTGAAATGAAACACACCTACTGTGTGTATTTAGGTGGGATGCAACACACTTTGCCTATGGAGCAGGTGAAATGGTCCAGTTTTGACCAGTTCTGAGTAGTTTTTCATGGAGAACTTCTGGGAGATGCTGTAATCAGTTGACCTTGTTCTTTTAGGGGTTTGAACAACACCTTTAGGGACTTATGAGCCCTTGGTTTATGGAAATTTTATGCTTGGGGTTGCAGTGCCAAAAAATGTCTATAATACCTCCCTAATCCGTTGTATCCTTGATTTGTGCCGCCAGAAAATTTCCTCTTGCAAGCATCGCTCTTCCCATTCTTCTTGCAAAGAGTCAGTAAGCTTTAGCCACTCCTCAGTGAAGCCATATATGATGTTTATCTGATTGATCTCTTGGATCTTTTTCTCAACTTCTCTTTTGGCTTTGAATATATCACCAAATTCCTTTTTGATCCATTCTTTAAGTTTAGATTTGATGTATTTGAGTCTCTGATTGAGCATGAACATTTTAGTGCCTTGAATGTTCAAATCCTCTCTCCACCATTTTTCAATATTACTGGTGAATTCAGGGTGAGATAGCCAAACATTTTCAAACCTGAAAGGTCTATTTCTTGGTGTGCCCATAAAGGTAGCTTCCAGCTATATAGGCCAATGATCCGATCCTCCAAAGGGCAGAATAGAAGTTGTCATGGCTAGGGCTGTGAGAAGGAGATCCTCTGAAATAATAAATCTATCAAGTTTGGAGGTAACTTGAGAAGCCCCTCCCCTCTTGTTGTTCTAGGTGAAGGTTCCATTTATTGTTTCAGTGTCCACTAGCCCCATGTTCATTATAAATTTTTGGAAGGCCAAGGAATCTCTTCCTAGCTGTCTAATACAACCTTTTTTTTCTAATAGGGATCTTATCATATTGAAATCTCCTGCAACAATCCAGGGCATATTAGGGTGTCTTGCTATGAGATCCTCAAGGGAGATGAGAAGCTTGAGTTTGTCTACTTGCTTTTGTGGTCCATAAACATTTTTGATCATGTATACTTCATTATCACCTATAGGTTGACAAACCACAGAAAGATAGTTTCTGGATGCTTCAGCATGCAGGATCCCAAATTTCTGTGGATCCCACAGCGTAAAAATCCCCCCCGCTGAGTTGCTTGATTTAACCTCTAGATACTCATATCTGATTAGCCACTTATTATGAATTTCTCTAATCTTCTCCATCGAACATTTTGTCTCCTGAATAAAAATCATATCTAGTTTTTCTTCTTTGATTCTATTACTGAGAGTCCTTTGTTTCCTTTTATTTCCTATGCCTCTGATATTCCAGGTTGTGAGCTTCATTAAGAAAGGTTAGTAAAGGAGTAACTGGTAAGATCTTTCATCTTACTTGAGTTAATCAGTAGTTTCCCACATTCGTTGAGCAGCTCATTCTATCTTTTCCTTCCTCTTTTCCTTCCTGAGTTCTTTGAAGATTGTGCCTGTACATTTTCCATCATTATGATCGCACCGTGCTCTTGAATTTCATGATTTCTTTTGACTCCAGCTCCCTTCACTTGTGATCTCCATAGAAAGAGCTATTGTACCCTATCATAGTCTTCTTTTGGCAGGGAGTCCACTCCTATGGTCATCCCTTGTTCCAGAAATTTTTCTAGATCCAGATTTTCCTTATCTAAAATCTCCTGTAGTTCATAATCCTCCATTCCCACTTCACTTGGAGTCATCTCCTAGTCCTTGCTTATCTCCATACATCTTGGTAGATCATCCTTTTGCTGGTTGTCTATCGTGATGCCCTCCATGTCAGCATCCTTTTCCTTTTCATTGATTATGTTTTCCCTATCCTGGACTGTTTCCTTGTTCCCCTCTTCTTCCTCTAAGATTTTGAACCAATTGTGTCTTGAATGTCTATCCTCATTCATCTTCTTTTGTGGACATTTACCATCTTTCCCTTTGCTCCCAACCTTGGTGAAACCCTCATGATTCTTATCCTTAGTAGCTTTTGCCTTCCCTTCCATATTGTTTGTTGGGCAGTCTCTGAATAAATGCCCATGTTCATGGAATTTGCAACACCTAAATGGGATGTGCTCATAGTCCATAGCCTGCACCCATTCTTCATCATACACCTCTAAAATTATCGCTTCTGGAAGGGCTCCAGATAAGTCCATTTCCACACGGATTCGGGTAAAGGAGGTATATTTTCCTTTCAGAGTTGCCTCTAATATCTTTAGAAAATGCCCCAGCTTGTTTCCTATTGTTTTCAGAGATTTTGGTAGCCAATAATCTAGAGGAAGGGAGTAAAGTCTAATCCATACCAGTACCGATGTGAAAGTTTCACGCTCCGGGACAAAGTTCATTTTCCATGGCCGCATGTAGAGTCCTGCTGCAACATAGAAATATGGACCTCCTTCGAACACTCTATCCTTATCCTCTAGGCTCGTGAACACCACTATGAAGAAGCCCTTAGAGCCCAGATGTATGTGTATTCCCCACTTTAGCTTCTAATGACTCCTTATCCAGACGTGTCGCGCCCTCTCCGTCGGCCATAACCCCATAAATTTGCATAAGATCACATGTTCCGTCATATGATCCCTATGTTCTTGAAGCGCAAGATCGCTCAATATGACCCAGGAAATGCTGCTTGAATTGGGTTTCCTGACCCCCGTTGTCCTTATGGAAGTATGTTTTCCATAGCTTCCTTCATTCTCCTTCTCCTTATTTGTTTCTGGCTGATCCCCTTCTTGTTCCTGAAGTCCGTTTCTTTCCAATGTTCCTTTTCCTCTTGCCTCTGCTACCTTCTCCAGAGGTTTTTTAAAATGTTGCTTTCCTGCTTCCTTATTTTTTCCTGTAACTGCCTGACTGTAGGAGGGAGCAGCACTCCCCCCTGCGCGTCCCGCCATGGTTCCCAAAGTCAAAACCCTAGCACTAACTTCAATCCTAGCTCCAGTTGCAGACCGCCAACATTCCTCCAAAAACTCAATAATATAATTTTAATTTTCTTAATATTAAAATAAAATTTATAAAATTGACATACTTAAATATATTAAATTAGCATAATTAAATATATTACATTAACATTTAAATAGAATGATTTATTACATTAAATACAAATATTGTAAATAAAAATATTAAAAGTGCACTAAGACTTTTATATTTTTCACCTTTTTTCATCTCATTTAGTTAGAATGTAGGTCGGATCCTTCTTTCATCTTTTACTCTTAGCAAACCCTATTTAGCTCCTCATTTTCCTTCTCTTCTTGGAAAGTTTTTCCTGATGATGAGTCATGGTATTGACTAGAAACTTCAAAAGAAAAATGAACATTATGGTTACTCCGAGATCTCATAATCAAAATCCTCACCACTCAACTCTCCAAACTCTCATTAACACCCAATATGGAAGGGAATGTTGGGCTGATATTCTTAATATTGAAAATATCAGGGTCAAAATTCTAAGGATAGAAGCAAACCTTTTCTTTCTGAAGCATTGTTGAAATGCTAAATTAGTTCCTCTCTTAGCGTTTGTGAAACATAGACTTCACAACCAACATGCCCAGAAAGCTTTCAACTGGCTCAACATGTCCATAATTCACCTAGAGATCTGTAGAACTAGATTTGCACTAAATTACCTGTCATCTTTAGCCTATAAAAATCATTTAAAGCTCATTGCAACCATTAGATAGGACCCGTGGGCTATTGTTGATGCCTCAACCACTCTTAAACGAGATAGGGAAGGGAGCCTAGCTCGTGAGAACCAAAATAAGAATATTATCAAATTAAAGTCTCAGTGGGTGGCTTTTGGAAATTCGATTGCTACAAACAAAAAAAGATAATGAATGTAGAGAATTATAGGCCTAGTCCATCACAAAAACTGACAACAATAGGAGGGTATCCATCACATATAACGCCACTGACATTAACGTAGGAAACGGTTTCAGAATTATAGGGGTGAACGCTTCCGAAAATACAATAGAGGATAAGCAAACCAGCATTAACGCAGACAACCTTTCTAGCATTAACGAAGATAACCTCTCCAGCATTAACGCAGACCATACCTACATTAACATAGTTGAGTGTAGCGTTAGAACGGTGGGCTCGAATGCAGAAAAAGTCATTATGGACTCTTCTGAGGCAACAGAAGACAACATTAGTACGATGAGCTCTATCATGGAAACATAACCATAAACTCTTCTGAAAATGCAGCAATGAGTGTAGTCGAGAACAACTCCGTTGACCCTTATCCTTCAAAGACCCAACACATTAATTTCAAAGCTTGGGACTACAAAACTTCCAATAACATAAACTCGAATTTATTGAATAATGATAGTTGCCATTCTCCCTCCCTTTTCATTAGCGTTAATAATAATAAACATGAAGAGCCCTCTCTTATTGTCCCATGCCCTAGTCTTTATAGTAAAAAATTCGTTAACATATCCAAGTATAAATTAAGAAAAGAGGAGTTGGAAGTCCTTAATAAAGGGCTTAATTTTTCCATTTCCCCCAAATGTATTCCCTTTGAAGAAATCATTTGTAATCTTGTAGATGGAATTCAAGACCTCATGGATGAGGATAAAGAGAAGGTGAGACAAGACTGTGCCATTATTTTAAGAAAAGCTAGACCTCTGAAAGGTAATTTAAACCATGAACAATTAATGGCCCTAAAGAGTTTAAGGAACAATGAAAACATTGTCATCCTTAGAGCAGACAAAGGAGGGGCTACAGTGGTTATGGATAGAGATGAATACACTACCAAAATCAAAGACCACCTTTATAATAGTGGTAGCTACAAGAAGCTCAAGGATAACCCTATTTTCAAAATAACCAGAAAGGTTAAGAAAGCCATCAAACACTCCAACCTCGATGAAAGAGTGAAGAAGCACTTGTCTCCTGATAGTGAAATCACCCCTCAAATTTATGGAGCCCCAAAATCCATAAAGTAGGTGCCCCCCCCCCCCGCCCCCCCCGGACCTATTTTAACACTATTGGGGCACCCACATATGAATTAGAAAAATATGTTGCCAGCCTCTTGGCCTCTCTTGTTGGAAATACTAGCTCATTCATAAAAGATTATAATCATTATGTGGAATTCATTAAGAAAGAAAAATTTCAGCTTGGTGATAAAATTGCAAGCTTTGATGTTGTCTAACTATTCACAAATCTCCCTTTAGATGAAGTTGTGCAAGTCGTAAAAGAGGTCATGGATCCCCAAACTGTAAAACTTGCCGAAATATGTCTTTGATCGACCTTCTTCACATTCCAAGGGGAATTATTTGAACAAACAATTGGAGTTGCTATGGTATCACCGCTATCTCCCATAGCAGCTAACCTCTTTATGGAGAAATTTTTAAAGAAATCCCTTGACACTTCCCCCCTGAAACCTAAATTTTGGATTAGATTCATCGATGAAACCAACATCAATTGGCCACATGGGGACAAGGAATTAAGTAATTTTCTAGATTGTGTCAACAACATATCTAATTACATGAAGTTCACAATGAAAGTTGAATAAAACAACAAGATACCATTTTTAGACATTCCCCTCATAATAAATGAAGATGGATCACTTGGACATAAGGTGTTTAGAAAGAAAGTGCACACTGAGAACTATCTACATGCCGACTCTCACCATCACCTGACTCAGAAGATGAGGGTACTCGGGACTCTTTTCATTAGGGCCCTCAGAATATCGTATAGCTCACATATGGAAGACGAGATCAAATACTTGGAGAAAGTCTTTGAAAACAATAGATATAAAAAGTGAGACATCATGAAGACCATTAGAAGAGCTAGATCCAAAAATAAAGACAAGCTACATATAACAAGCAACCAAGTTTCTAATAGAAGAGCATATCTACCGTATATTCGAGGAGTTCCAGACAAGATGGCCAAGGTTCTCAAAAAGAAGTTTATTGAAACCTCTTTCAAACCCCTGTTAACCATTAGACAAAGGATGAAATCAGTTAAAGATATCCCTAATCATGTTGAGATGAAAGGTGTCTACAAGGTCATATGTTCATGTGGAAGTGGTTATATTAGTGAAACTGGAAGGTCATTCAAAATTAGACTAAAAGAGCATGGCGCAAACATAAAAAATGGCAGAACTCGATCCTTAGCACAAGCAGAGTATTTAGAAAAAACTTGTCGCTATATATGCCTAGAAAACACTAAGGTCATGGCTAATGAAAACCATAAATATAAAAGGAAAGCACGTGAATCCCTTGAAACTATTAAACATCCCCAAAATCTCAATAGGGATGGGGACTTAGAAGTAAACAGAAGCTGCATTCTGTTACTCTCTCAGAATCATACCCTGTCACATTCCTCCCCCCATTAAACCCTCCCCTCTCTATCTCCTCTCTTACCCTCCTTTCCCTACCCTTATGCCTCTTTCCCGTTCCTCCCTCTCCCTTCTTTCCCTTTAATTTCTCATTATTCTATTTCTTCATCCATTTTTTTCATACCCCCTCCCTCCATGCCTCTCATTTTCCTTGGTTTCGTTTCCGTTTCATTCCTTAATTCACGCTATTATAACCTCCTTAACATTTTATTAATCATAATTATTATAAAACCATAATTAACAATAATGGTAGTATTAATTATTTTATTGTTAGTAATAAGAATATTATTACCATTGACATTATACTTAATATTAATATATAATATTAGTATTATTAACTTAGGTGTAATACTTATTTTTAATAAAACAAGCCCTTAAGAATAACAAAATAGGCCCTTAATAACATAGTTTGGATTTTCTTAATATTAAAATAAAATTTATAAAATTAACATAATTGATTATATTAAATTAACATTTAAATATAATGATTTATTACATTAAATATAAATATTGTAAATAAAAATACTAAAACTGAACTAAGAATTTTATATTTTTCACCTTTTTTCATCTCATTTACTTAGGTTGACGGTCATCTCCTTTCTCCATCTTTTACTCTTTCCAAACCCTATTTAGGTCCTCTTTTTCCTTCTCTTCTTGAGAGGTTTTTCCTGATGATGAATCATGCCATTGATTCGAAACACCAAAACAAAAATGAACATTGTGGTTACTCCGAGATCTCATAATCAAAATCCTCACCACAAAAATCTACAAACTCTTATTAACACCCTATACAGAAGGGAATGTTGGACTGAGATTCATATTCTTGAAAAGATCAGGGTAAAAATTCGAAGGAGAGAAGCAAACTTTTTCTTTCTGAAGCATTGTCGCAATGTTAACTTAGTTCCTCCCTTCGCCTATATGAAACATAGACTCTGCTACCAGCATACCCATAAAGCTTTCAACCGGCTCAACATGTCCCTAATTCGCTTGGAGATCCATAGAACCAGAGTTTCACTAAATTACTTATCATTTTTAGCCTTTAAAAATAATTTAAAGCTCGTTGCAACCATTAGACAAGACGTGTGGGCTATCGTTGATGCCTCAACTGCTCATAAACAAAACAGGGAAGGGATCCTATCTCGTGAGAAACAAAATAGGAAGATTATCAAGTTAAAGTCTTGGTGGGTGGGTTGTGGAAATTCGATTGCTGCAAAAACAAAAGATAATGAACGTAGAGAATTTTAGGCCTGCTCCATCACAAAAGTTGAAAAGAGTAGGAGGGTCTCCATTGCAGATAATGCCACTGACATTAACGTAGAAACAATTTTCGCATTATAAGGGTGAACGCTTCTAAAATTAAAGCAAAGGATAACCATACCAGCATCAACCCATATAACCTTTCCAACATTAACGCAGACCATACCAACATTAACGCAGAAAATGTCATTATGGACTCTTTTGAGAGTGCAACAGAAGGCAACATTATTACGATGAGCTCTATCATAGAAAATGTTACTAGAAACTCTTTTGAAAATGCAACAATGAGTATAGTCGACAAAAACTCCATTGACCCTTGTCCTTCAACTACCCAATGCATTAACTTCGAAGTTCGGGAGTACGCAAATTCCAATAACATAAACCCGAAATTATTAAATAACAATAATTGTTATTCTCCCTCCCTTTGCATTAGCGTTAATAATAATAAACATGAAAATTCCTCTCCTATTATCACATGCCCTAGCCTTTATAGTAAAGAACTCGTTAACATATCCAAGTATAAATTAAGAAAAGAGGAGTTCGAAGTCCTTAATAAAGGTCTTCATTTTTCCATCGCCCCAAAATGCATCCCTTTTGAAGAAATAATTTGTAATCTTGAAGATGGAATTCAAGCCCTCAAGGATGAGGATAAAGAGCAAGTGATATGGGACTATACCATTATTCTACGAAAAGCTAGGCCTCCGAAAAGTAATTTAAACCATAGACAATTAATGGCCCTAAAGAGTTTAAGGAACAATGAAAACATTGTCACCCTTAGAGCACACAAAGGAGGGGCTACAATGGTTATGGATAGAGATGAATACACCACCAAAATGAAATACCACCTTTATAACAGTGGCAGCTACAAGAACCTCATGGAAAACCCTATTTCCAAAATTACCAGAAAGGTTATGAAAGTCGTCAAAGACTCCAACCTAGATGAAAGAGTGAAGAAGCGCTTGTCTCTTGATAATAAAATAACCCCTCAAATTTAAGGAGCCCCAAAAATCCATAAAGCAGGTGCCCCCCTCCGACCTATTGTTAACACTATTGTGGCACCCACATATGAATTAACAAAATATGTTGTTAGCATCTTGGCCCCTCTTGTTGGAAATACTAGCTCAATCATAAAATATTCTAATCATTATGTGGAATTCATTAAGAAAGAAAAATTGGAGCTTTGTGATAAAATTGCAAGCTTTGATGTTGTCCAACTATTCACATAGAACACTTTAGAGGAATTTGTGCAAGTCGTAAAAGAAGTCAGGGATCCCCAAACTTCAAAACTTGTCAAAATATGTCTTCGATTGACACTCTTCACATTCCAAGGGGAATTCTTTGAACAAACAACTGGGGTAGCGATGGGATCTCCGCTATCTCCCATAGTAGCTAATCTCTTTCTGGAGAAATTTTAAAAGAAAGCTCTTGACACTTTACCCTTGAAACCTAAATTTTGGATTAGATTCGTTGATGACACGAGTGTCAATTGGTCGCATGGGGACAAGGAATTAAGTAATTCATGTTCACAATGGAGGTTGAAGAAAACAACAAGATGCCATTTTTTGACATTCTCCTCATAAGAAATGAAGATGGATCACTTGGACATAAGGTGTTCAGAAATAAAGCACACATTGATAACTATCTACATGCCAACTCTCACCATCACTCGACTCAGAAGATTGGGGTACTCAGGACTCTTTTCACTAGGGCCTTCAGAATATCAGATAGCTCACATATGGAAGACGAGGTCAAATACTTGGAGAAAGTCTTTGAAAACATCGGATATAAAAATTGGGACATCATCAAGACTATTAGAAGAGTTAGATCCAGAAATAAAGACAAGCTACCTATAAAAAGCACCCAAGTTGCTAAAAAATGAGAAAATCTACCGAAGATCCAGGGAGTCACAGACAAGGTGGCCAAGGTTCTCAAAAAGAAGGATATTGACACCTCTTTCAAACCCCTGTTAACCATTAGACAAAGCATGGAATTGGTTAAAGATAGCCATGATCACCTCCAGATGAAAGTTGTCTACAAGGTCATATGTTCATGTGGAAGTTGTTGTATTGGTGAAACTAGAATGTCATTCAAAATTAGACTAAAAGAGCATGGCGCAGACATAAAAAATGGTAGAACTCAATCCTCAACACTAACAGAGCATTCAACAAAATCCTGTCACCATGTCTTCCTTGAAAAAACTAAGGTCGTCGCTAATGAAAACCATCAATATAAAAGGAAAGTGTGTGAATCCCTTGAAATAATTAAACATCCCCAAAATCTCAATAGGGATAGAGGCTTAGAAGTAAACAGAAACAAAAATGAACACTGTGGTTACTCTGAGATCTCATAATCAAAACCCTCACCATAGAAATATCCAAACTCTTAGGAATTAGCCTTGCTGGGGATCTTTCAGTGCCAAACGTAACTACTCTATCTATCAATCCATGTTTTTTTTACAAGTCTCCTTTCGCTTTGAATTATTGAATTATGGTTTAATTGGACTTTGGATTTGCATTTCCCTCATCGGTTTTATGGCTTGGCTTGGCCTCTGGTACCATGTTCCACTCACTTGAATTCCTGTCCTTATTAGCCTTCACCCTTCTCGTCCTTGAGTGCTCTCATCTTACGGGGAATACAGTTCCTTTCTCTCTCTACCTCGTTCTCCTCTCTTTAGCTCCCTTCCTCTAGCTCACCATGTTGCATCGTTATATTTCGATTCTTGTTCACCTCCTTTGTATCTCTTAATGTCCATATTTTGTCTCCCTTTGTCGTCTATTCTTCATCCTGGCTCCTTGTGTTGCCAAGTTGCATGAACAATTTTCTTTTGGAAGAAGGGGAAGTAGGCAAGGGCATTCCTCTATCTCTCGGAAAAGGAATAGCCACATCACTTCCACCTCTCAAGTCTATGCTCAAGCTTAAGTTTAGGAGTTGATGGCTTGTTACCAAGAACTCATCGATGTCTTAGTTTGACAAGAGATTAAATGTGTGGAGCCAGAGGTGTGCCAGAAAAGGTGTTGCGCCCTTGATTATCATGTTAATGCAACCACTTGAGAATGGAACCCTGTCTCTGAAACCTTAACTAGACCGTGTTTCTTTGGGTACATGCAAGTTGTCAATGTTTATTGGAATACCAAAATTGTTATGGCCCAAGTTCTCATGGACAACTCCAACAATCAACAAGTGAACCCCATCATGCTAGGAGAGTTGAACTCCATCATGTTAGGAGAGTTAGAGGAGAAAATTGATGGGATAGATCATAAGATCACTACTCCCATCAAGGATTCAACCAACTACTCCTTCTCCTTGGATGAGAACGATCAACGAACATAGTTGCCTAGAGACTGAGTTGAATAATTAACTACTATACTTTACTAGTTTTTTTTAGTTTCAATAACTTATTATGTTTAATTTTGCCAATGCATGTCATAACTTAGATATTTAGCCTATTTACATGTATTTTCACACATATTATGTTTAATTTTGCAAATGCATGTCATAACTTAGGTATTTAGCCTATTGGTATGTATTTTTGCACATATAAAACTTCAGTTACGACTTCTTTTCGTTTGGTTTCATGTTTTGACTCTAATTATTTTTTAAAATAATACAAAATTTCTAACTTGCAGAAAGAAATAAATAACATAAAATAAAAAATTCATTCATTTTATAGTTAAAAGAACATAAATTTTAAATTATTTGTATAATTTAAATTTATATAACATAAAAATTCTGTTCACCCAAATTATCGCCTCCTGCCCATCAAATATAATTATGGAGTAAATTTTGAAACGGTGCTATCAGGAGACTTACAAAGATAACGAAGAGAATACGTAACGTGGCCAGAATCTGATGGGCATCCCAACTTGATTTTCCAATACCCACATGTGCGCACACCAGGACACGTATCAAAATGCCTATAATGATCAGGAGACTTACAACGATAACGAAGACAATACGTAACGTGGACAGAATTTGACGGGCATCCCAAGTTGATTTTCCAATACCCACATGTGTGCACACCAGGACACGTATCAAAATGCCTATAATGCTCGACTTATGTTCAACTTGTCTGGTGAAGAGCCACAGTCATGAGGGTACGTGTATCTTGACGGTGAAGGCGAGAGCCACGAGCATAATTTGGCCCTCCACTAGCCCCAGTCTAGGATCACGTTAATCGAGTTGAGAATGGCTTGCGTGCTGTAACATATCTATTCACTAACAGCGCGTTTCGACCTTTCTCAACTCGTAAAATTTTGTTTGTATGTTGGACGCTGGGTTCCACCTTTCGCCGTCAACAATGTCATTTGCAACTTCGGGCAACCTCACCCCAGATGTTCTTTTGTCTTTATAATCAGCGTTCCTCGCCATTTCATTCACTCCATGCATTCCATTTTTGTTCTTCTCATTCCTTGGTTTCCCAACAGCTTCAGTTATAAGGCTGCGCCACTTGCTGAACATAACAACAACTTCAAATGTAATTCACATACTCATCACATTTTGTTACTGTACACACTTGTTGGTTGTTTAAAATGTGTCGGTCAAAAAGTGGTATCATGTCATTTTGGCCGAAAATTTTTGTTTAATACATATGTAATATTATGAATATATTTACGCGGTAAGGCGTTTCTTTTTGAAATGAACTTTCCTAAAATTTACTTGTCATCCCTGTGTGCCGTTAGATTATGTGTTAGACGATTAAATGATTGTTAATCGTGGGATCCAGGCAAGGTAGTTAAGTGATTGCAACGGTTCACAATTTTGATTTCCCTCGGTACCCTTTTCCTCTTCTGCGCTCTGGCTTCCCGTGCTACCGTGACAGACCTCTGAAACGGGCTCCATCGTGCTACCGTGACAGACCTCTGAAACGGGCTCCATCGAACAAGGGTTTTTCAAACAACATCAGTTAACTTTACGGGATAGAGCAGCATTGACAGCTATTATATCCAGGAAGGGCTTGTTGCTTTCCAGTCAGTCAAGACAGAAGCATACAAACGGAGAGATTATCAACTAAATGAGTGTAGATGTTCAGAATGTTACATGTTTTTGTTACTATATGCATAGTATTTGGATTTTCCCTCTTCAATTTGTTCAGGCCTTCATTATTCTATATCAGACGTTGGGCTTGGCAGCATTTGGCAGCCTCATTTGTAGTTATGTTGTCAAATTTCCCACTTGCAAAATTGCAAGAAAAATTTCAGGAGAGAATAATGGAAGAAAAAGACAAAAGGATGAAGGCCATATCGGATATTAAAAATTACGAGGATCTTAAAATTGCAGGCTTGGGAGACAAGATTTCTTCGGAAACTAGAAATTTTGAGGCAGGCAGAATATAGTTGGCTACAAAAATATGTTTACGCATCAGCTATCACAACATCTGTTTCCTCTGTTGGACCAATATTTATCATTGTTGCAACTTTTGGTACGTGTATGCTTATAGGAGTGCCTTTGACAGCAGGGAGAATTCTTTCTGCACTCGCAACCTATGGGACACTTCAGGGAGCTATGGGCATCCTTCCTGGCTTAATCCCTCAGATTGCTCAAACTAAAGTGTCAATAGATCGCATTGTGGCCTTTCTGCAAGAGGAAGAGCTGCAACACGATGGGGGTAGAAAAGGTATCAAAGGAGTCAACAGATTTCGCGATTCAAATCCAAGGAGGGATATTTTCTTGGAATCCCGATTCCTCTAGTCCAACTATAAGAGGTTTAGATGTCCAACTAGAGAGAGGCATGAGGGTTGCAGTATGTGGAACTGTTGGTTCAGGAAAATCAAGCCTTTTATCCTGCATATTAGGTGAAATACCAAAAATATCAGGCTCTGTTAGGTTAAGTGGTACCAAAGCATATGTCCCTCAGTCTCCTTGGATACAAAGTGGGAAAATTAAAGACGCTATTCTCTTTGGAAAGCAGATGGATGCTATTAGATACAATAGTGTACTTGATGCTTGTGCATTGAAGAAAGATCTTGAACTTTTTCCTTATGGGGACGAGACAGACATTGGAGAAAGAGGGTTAAATTTGAGTGGTGGACAAAAACAGAGAATACAGATTTCCCGTGCTTTATATAAGATGTAGACATTTATATTTTTGATGACCCTTTTAGTGCTGTGGATGCACATACCGGAAAACATATTTTCCAAGTATGTTTCTCTTATCCTTTACAAACTGTAGGTTTGCTGAATTAATTAGTTTTAATGTTTTGATGGAATGATGAAGCTCTACAGTAGCACTCTGCAATTCATTGTTCAGTCTGGATAATATACATTGCTGGTTGTGCCGCTGCAAATTCATGTCCATAAACATCTAAGAAATTGGACTTGCTTGTTATAGGAATGCATACTTGGTATTCTGGGTTCAAAGACTGTAGTCTATGTAACTCATCAAGTGGAGTTTTTACCCTCTGCTGACATCATTCTGGTAGGTTTGAATTTCTTTCATCCTGTTTTAGTGATATTAAAATTTTCAATGTAATTGGTAAAGGGACAGTGGGTTTATTGGTCATTTATTGAGAGGACGAGATAAGTGATCCATATTTTGTTGATGTAAATGATATTCTTCACAGGTAATGCGAGATGGTGAAATTACTCAGGTTGGCAGATATGATGACATCTTACAATCAGGCACAGATTTTGTGGAATTAGTTGGTGCACATCAGAAAGCTTTGAAAACTATTTCTGCTATGGAGAAATCTGAAGTGTACACATCAGAGAGATTTGTTGAAAGCTCATGTCCTGGCAATACAGCTGCAGTGAAAAATGTTACTGCCAGTGACACACTGGAGCAGTGCGGTGTTCAGAACTCAATAGATGTAGAGGAAGAGGTTGAACCAGAAAACCACAAAGAAAAATTGGATAAAGAGAATAAAAATTCACAGCTTGTACAAGAAGAAGAAAGAGAGAGAGGCAGGGTAAGCATGTCGGTATACTGGTCTTACATTACTGCTGCATACAATGGTACTTTGATACCTATAATACTACTGGCCCAAATAATAAGTCAGCTACTTCAAATATGTAGTAACCTCTGGATGACATCGGAAGCCTCTACAAAAGAAAATGAGAGTTCCCCTATGAGAAAGTCCCTTTTCATTCTGGTTTATGTTGCTTTGACATTAAGCAGCTCCCTGTGCGTTCTTGTGAGGTCTATGCTTCTTTCATTGGTTGGACTTAAAACTGCTAATCAGCTTTTCAGCACTCTGCACAGGTGTATATTTCGTGCACCAATGTCCTTCTTTGATGCAACTCCATCTGGGCGAATACTGAATCGGGTCAGTTGACATTTATTGTTTTAATAGGCTAATACCTTTCCTGAGAGAGAAGGAAATATAGGCTTATAAATCTTAATGAATTAATATAGAGGCTTCCTTTTATGTGATATTTACTCTGGGGACCTTCACTAGGAAAGATGTTATTTGCAGTGGGTGTTAGTTGTGTTGTATCTCTTCTATGAGATCCATTTTAGTAAAACTGATCTGGTTTATTTTCTTTCTTGGTTGCATGTATGCAGACTATTGAGAGTGATTTGTTACTAAGTTCTTCTTTATGTTTTTCTTGAATGGGTAGTATGTACACACTACAGAATCTCAAGGCCTATACCTTGCCACTGTTTTCTTCTTAGTATCGTACAATCATCTCAGTCTGTTGTCATAATTTATTCGTGTATACCTTTGAATTAGAATTTAGGACCACGAGTTGGGCATGTAATTAAGGGATTTGTAGGTCAAGGATATTATTTTCTATTAGATAGACTAAGATTTTATCACTGCATGCTTGAATTAGTTCTTACCTTTAATTGACGTTTAGAATCCCTCTTTATCTCACCCATTTTAATTCTCCTCTAAGGAGGAGAGTTGAAATGCATTTTAAATTTATCCTGAATTTTGTTATATGCGTTTTATTGTTTGGATACCTAGTATCCTTTCTTTAACAACACAAAATAATTAAGTTTAGGGCATTATGCTCTATTATATGTTTTTCACAGGTATCTATGAAACAAAATGAAGAGGAAATATTAGAGGAAATATTAGATTTGGGAAGAGAGTATGAATCTATGGGAGGTCAACGTATGAAACATGAAAATTGTTAAATAAAGCAATTGAATAACATGTTAACCATAGATTTTAAATCTTTTGTTGAGTTGTCTATTTTGCAAATAAATGGAAATGGTATTCATGACAGGGTTGATTTTTTTAGTAGTCTCTGTGGAAGTTGAATCATCTCAATGTTATCAAGTTGAAGGAGGCTATTAAGGAGAATAATGAACTCTTTTTAATATTTGAATACATGGTATCCTCAACATTCCTCGAAGTCTCAAATTATTTTTTATATCGTGATGAGTATTAATACATTTGTGTGCCTTGCTCAATTTTTCTATTTTATCTAGCTTATCATGTAAAGTGAAAATGCATTCCTGGAATTGCTACTACAAGTCAGTGATTAGTGCTCTAGTTTCCATACATTTCTTCTTTATTTTCAAGTGTTATGAAATCGTTAAGTTGGTATTCTAAGCATCAATACACTTTTTTTTGGTTAACTAAAATTGTTGTCATTTTCATTAAAAGGAGGTTGTAGTCACACTGTAAGGTGAATTAATATAAAGAAAAATTTCTGTTTGATATTAGGGGTTTCAAAATAATCCGAAATTTCAAAATGAATGCCTACCATCTCAAAAGTTATTACATTTATGGCAACGTAAATAAAAAGCTTTATACGGTAAATCCTGATAAACTGAGTTGGTAACAACTTCCTTACAATGTGTAGTAAGACCTGGATTTAGAAGAAAACATGCTCACTAAGGGCATAGTCTACCTAAAAGTTGAATGCTAGGGCTACATTATCATTTGCAATATCTCTTTTCACTTGCTGGACTATTTCTTTATCTTTAACAGAATCGATAGAATCTTTGGAAGAGAAGTCAGAGGATGTGAGCTCCTAGCAAGACCCAAAACTAATTCATCAATCATATTGAATTATACTTGTTTTCTCTATTTTCTTGTCTTGATAAGCCACGGATTTTGATAAGTTAGTGTTCTTGTATCGCTGAAATTCAATAGGGCTTGTCATCTTGCTACTGTAGTGAGAAAATGCCACTTTTATATCCTCAATATGGCGTGTGCTCCTCTGATCTTGAAGCAAGTCTAGAATTTCATAATAGATAGTGCCTATGACCTCCATTGTTTTTATAACCTTCATGTTGAACCAATTCCCAATGCCAATGAAAGTACTCGGTGACTTCTAGGCATACCATTGATGGATCAAATGAGGTCATATCACTGAGGTGGAATCCAATATTGGAGGCCCAGTTCACTTGGAAAGATGGGTTAAATCCAAACCACTGGACCTTACCAGACTACTGACCTGAGGAAAGTAATATTAAATCTAAAAATCAAACTGAGTTGTCATTCCTTTAGTGCCTACAGATATCAAACATAAGTAAATAGAAAATCCCACCTTCATTGCTCAGAGCCATCATTTCATTTAATTATTCGTTCCTCCCCCACACACGTAGGAATGAAAGATAAGGTCTGGCTAAATTTACTGCCCATCTGATGAACTCAAAAGTGACACACCATTTTTCCATAATCTCATTAGCATTCATATCCTATGGTTTGTAGAACTTAATATCATGGGAGGTAAGAGTTTGATAGGAACCCCCACCATTTATACTCAGCATTCCAACACTTATTTTCACAATCTCCTTTTCTATGTATTATTCAGGCTATCACAGGCCCTCAAAACCTGGTATTATTCTATAAACATAAAACTGTTTGAGATCCCTTAACCTTCTGTTAACAATCTGGATTAACTTGGGTTTCACATCTCTTCCTAATTATGATTGAGGAGTCTCCAATTACAATTAATTTCTGATTCCCCTTGATTAGATATTTTCTAGACCTTGATAATATATTAAAATGTCATCACTTCTGCTTGGTTGTTTGTGGATTCTCCTAACTCCCAAGAAAACCTTACTTGGAAATTTTGTTCGAGGACAAATACTAACAAAGAGTTGTGATATTCAGGTATTAGAAGTTGGAAAAAAGACCAGGATACATCTATGGGTTGTCCCAGAAACAAGGGGGTCTCGTAATCAATTTTAGAAGATCCAGAGAGTATACAACTTGATAGGGGTAATGACATATGTAAAAAAAATCTATGCAAAACAAATGCCATGGAGATTAGAAAATATTAACTCAATAGTTTGGATTTTGTTAATATAAAGATGCCAGTACAAAATGAGTGGCTTATCAGCGTTACAAATTATCAGTCCCTCCACAAACTGATATATTATCAAACATATGTTCACCTTTAGAACAGCGTAATTTAACAGCAGTTTACATTTTCCAATTAGAAATTTCTTCACCATGGTCAGCCCACCCTCCAGCAAAGTGTAAAAAAATCCAGCTAAAGATGAAAATTATGAAAACCCTGTTCAGAAAACAAAAATTCCTGATGGCTTGGGTTCCACATCATATACAAGTGTGTTCCATTTGGGTTTTGGTCCTGATGGCCTGTCTATATTTGTGGTATTCGTTTCACTTTCCACTACCACATTACTTTTATCTAGTGGGATTTTACATTTCTTTGGTTGTTTTTGAAAATGAATTCTTCCTTATCGAAACATCTGGTTCTTCTCGTTGCATATATTCAAGATCTTCCGAGCAATGCCCAATAAGCTTTTCTAGGTAATCTAAGGACTTCAAATGTTGTATGAGGAGTGATCTCATAACACTGTGTTCTTACTCCCATCAATTTACCTATGGTCTTGCAAATAATGTGATTGGCCACCCTTATAGGGATCTTATCATCTTTCTTGGTTTTAGAGGTGGTTTTCTGAATACCTCTTCCCAACAAAGATTAGAGATGATGCTCATCTCTGCTTGTGTCTGCTACTGCATCAAAATTTCTCTTGCCCATTGTTAATGTAGGTACCTGTAAGCCTTTATGAAAGAATGTATTGTTTTTGCATATATTTGTTCTATTGTGAATTTATGATCACCATGTTCATCTTCATTGGCATTTAGTAGGGGTTCAAGGAATCCATATACCATTTTCACGGAATGCTTGTCTTGAGCAAGACTTGGCCCCTTTACTTTTAACTTTTCTGTCCCTTGAGTTTCTATCACTTAGGTCAAGGCTTGTATCTTTTTGAGGCCTCTTCCTTGCCAGTGAATTGGAACCCCACATAGGTATATGCTGTAGCGATCTCGATTCTCTACTTCATCCCCTGTAGATATGAAATGGAAGTAAGATTGTTTTTAGAAGTACTGAAAATCATAACCTTAGTCTTGTTAATGTTTACAATGATAAGTCTATGTTTGGTATTGAAGATCATAACCTTAGTCTTGTTAGGGTTCACTGTCATAATCTATTTTTGGTATTGAAGATTGTAACCTTAGTCTTGTTAAGGTTCAGTGTGTACAAAATGAGTGGCTTATCAGCGTTACAAATTATCAGTCACTCCACAAACTGATATATTATCAAACAGATGTTCACCTTCAGAACAGCGTAACTTAACAGCAGTTTACATTTTCCTATTAGAAATTTCTTCACTGTGGTTAGCCCACCCTCCAGCAAAGTGTAAAAAAATCCAGCTAAAGATGAAAATTATGAAAACCCTGTTCAGAAAACAAAAATTCCTGATGGCCTGGGTTCCACATCATATACAAGTGTGTTCCATTTGGGTTTTGGTCCTGATGGCCTGTCTATATTTGTGGTATCTGTTTCACTTTCCACTACCACATTACTTTTATCTAGTGGGATTTTACATTTCTTTGGCTGTTTTTGAAAATGAAGTCTTCCTTATCGAAACCTCTGGTTCTTCTCGTTGCACATATTCAAGATCTTCCAAGCAATGCCCAACAAGCTTTTCTAGGTAATCTAAGGACTTCAAATGTTTTGTGAGGAGTGATCTCATAACACTGTGTTCTTACTCCCATCAATTTACCTATGGTCTTGCAAATAATGTGATTGGCCACCCTTATAGGGATCTTATCATCTTTCTTGGTTTTAGAGGTGGTTTTCTGAATACCTCTTCCCAACAGAGATTAGAGATGATGCTCATCTCTGCTTGTGTCTACTACTGCATCAAAATTTCTCTTGCCCATTGTTAATGTAGGTACCTGTAAGCCTTTATGAAAGAATGTATTGTTTTTGCATATATTTGTTTTATTGTGAATTTATGATCACCATGTTCATCTTCATTGGCCGTCCAAAAAATTATAGACAACTCCATTAAAATCAAAACATAACATATTTAATTTAAAAATAATTTATTTTACTACATTAAGCGCTTAATTGAGTTGATTAGTTGACTTTTGAATCAGGTGATTCGAACGCTTCTTCTGCCGGAGCGGCTCTCGCTAACCGATTGAGAAAGAATAATTTAATGGCAGTACTGGTTTGGTGACCATTTTTTTAACTCTGATTTAACTCGGGATCCGTACCAGGGCTTGGCTTCAGGTTCAGGAACATGCATATAATTATCAATCAAATGAACAGTCGGAAATGCTCATGGCATCTTATATTTCGACAGGTCCTACAATTTCAAAATGTTCAAGTTGTCACGTCAAAATTGGATGATGATTATTTGCTTTTAATACTTATCATTTTAAGCATTATGTAGAGTCATAAGTGTTACATTTTTTCACATATCAGTGATTAAGCCAAAGAATTCCATTTTATTCGGGAATTATTATAATTTTTTTTTTTTAAATTGAGTCTGGCAATAAATTAATAAGTGTTTGTTGAAAATAAGGTATATAATAAGACTTAAAGATAGTTGGGATTTGTGAATGGAAGTTTTGATTGATAAATAGAAAATTTATATTGAAAGATTTATGTGAAAGTTAAGATTTGTGAATGGAAATTTTGATGGCTCAATAGAAAATTTATGTGATTGATAATTTTATTTGAGAAATTTAAATTTAAAACAAATTATATTATTTTAAATTCAAATAAATTAACAATATAACATATATCAACTATATTTATTGATATAATTATACTACTTTATAAATTCCCTGCCTATTATGTATACTTATTATATATTCCAAAAAACAATATATGACAACAATACCATATATCCTAAAAGTAAATAAGACCCTCACAAGTTATTACTGACTATCTATTACAAACAACATGTGAATCCCCACTTCAACCCCTGAGCTTCAGTAGATTGCAGATTCCTTGAATATTCGGGAATCGGACAGACACCATGTCTATCCAATTCCTGAATATTCTCGGAATCTGTGATCGACTTAAAAATGCCCCACTTCAACGGCGTCAGTTGATAACAATACCACATTTATCCAAAAAAAACTACATGAAGTTGAGATGTTTACTGCATTTCCTATCGTATAAACTATGGCAAAATGTTCTGTACATTCTTTCAGACTTTCACATATTTTTCTCTTTGCACATAACATGGTGTTAGCTAAATCGGGTCAGTAACAAGCTCTCTGTTTCTTGGCAGGCATCAACTGATCAGAGTGCAGTGGACACATTGATTCCTTCTCAACTAGGAGAATTGGCTTTTGCATTTATACAACTTTTGGGGATCATTGCAGTCATGTCTCATATTGCTTGGTAGGTCTTCATTGTGTTTATACCAGTGGGTGCAAGTTGTATATGGTATCAGGTATTCTCTGTATTTCTCAATAATAATAAATACGAACTTGCAAATTTTAATTTTCTGGGATCATTGCAATCATGTCTCATATTGCTTGGCAGGTTTTCATTGTGTTTATACCAGTGGGTGCAAGTTGTATATGGTATAAGGTATTCTCTGTATTTCTCAATAATAATAAATACGAACTTGCAAATTTTAATTTTCTCAGAGGAACATAAATTGGCGATAAGAGAGTTTGATTTCTACTTCAAGGTTTGCTGTAGGTAGATCCAATAATCTGATTGAAAAGGATGTTATCAAATAGATTAAGTTGCATCAGGATTCTATCATGACAACAGTTTATCTGTATTTCTTTGTTTCCATTCTTTTGGGTTTTTATAGTAATAAGAGAATTCTTGTAACTCCTCTGACCTTCCTTGCATGCAACAATACTACATAACATCAGCTAGGGAACTGGCTCGGCTGGCATCAGTTTGTAGAGCTCCAATCGTACAACATTTTGGAGAATCAATCTCTGGAGCAGCCACCATTAGAAGTTTTGACCAGGAATTTCCATTCATGGAAAGAAATCTCGAGTTGATTGATATATATATATATATATATATATATATGAGACCTAGTCTCCACAATGTTGGAGCCAATGAGTGGCTTGGCATTCGGATGGATTTTCTATCAAATCTTGTGTTTGCATTCTTTTTGGTGTTCCTCATTCGCTTGCCTCAAGATGTAATTAGCCCAAGTAGGTACAGAAGCACTATCTTGGCTTACAATTATTTTTCCTAAACTGATCTCAGTAGACTAGACATATTGTTTATAATGAAATATGAAAGTAAATGAAATGGCACCTTAACAGGCACTGCAGGGTTGGCAGTAACATATAGTCTAAGTCTGAACATGGTACAAGCCTGGGTAATATGGTGCCTTTGTTATGTGGAGACCAACATGATCTCAACGGAGAGAATAATGCAGTATTCACGAATTCCCAGTGAGTCACGAGTGATTATAGAGAATTGTAGACCAAACTCCAACTGGCCATCTAGAGGAATGATAGATCTAACTCATTTGCAGGTCAGAACTCAATACAAATAGACTCTTTTTCACGCATTCAATGCTAGTAATTTGCATGTCAGTTCATCTATAAATTTGATCCATACAATCAGGTGCGTTATGGACCACATCTTTCGCTTGTCTTGAAAGGCCTTACATGCACTTTCCCTGGAGGCACGAAGGTGGGAGTTGTGGGGCGGATAGGAAGTGGCAAATCTACTCTTATTCAATCCATTTTTCGCATTGTGGAACTAACAACGGGCATAATTGTCATTGATGGAGTTGACATCTCATCCATAGGCCTCCATGACCTAAGATCCAAATTAAGCATTACTCCCCAAGAACCAACAATGTTTGAAGGCACTATAAGAAATAATTTGGATCCTCTAGAAGATTGCTTGGATGATGAGATTTGGGAGGTTAGTTCTGCTTCATATTCTATAAGCATTAGTATCAATTTTAGCGCCAATTATTCTTGCCTTGAAGAATATAGATATTTCCCTGAGGATCTTGCTGTAAGTTTATTGTTTATGAATCTACTTCGATTTTGCTTGTGCTTTCAGGCTTTGGACAAGTGCCAACTTGGTGAGATTGTACGAGCAAAAGAAAAGAAACTTGATTCCTTAGGTTTGTGTGTCTTTATCACATTCAATAGAAGTCCTTAAGGAGAAAAATAAAACCTTTTACAGTAGCTATTTCTGCTATTTGCTTTCCATCTTAGTGCTCATGTTTTGTTTATTTTTTGGTGTCCTTGAGACCTACCTGGTCTCTAGGACCCCTTTTTTTTAAATGAAAATTGAGAATTGAATTAATGGAATGATCTCTTGTACAGTGTCTGAGAATGGAGGAAACTGGAGTGTGGGTCAATGCCAGCTTGTCTGTTTGGGACGGGCACTACTAAAACAAAGTCGGATACTGGTCCTTGATGAGGCAACTGCCTCAGTTGACACTGCAACTGATGGGTTTATTCAGCAAATAATTCGCCACCGATTTTCTACCTGCACAGTCATTACTATAGCACATCGGATTCCATCTGTTATTGAGAGTGATATGGTTCTCCTATTAAAGGATGGTATAACATTTATATGTTGTTTATTTTCTAGTATTTTGTTACAGTTACTATTTTTTTGGACACACTTCATTTTTTACTTACTTTGTATTTGTTTTGAATCAGGACAAATTGCTGAGTATGACACTCCATCCAAACTACTCAGCAACAAATTTTCTGCATTTGCAAAACTTGTTTGGGAGTACTCCATCCAATAGATATCTTAACTAGAGCTTTGGACATTGGTCATATTGGGTTTACAATAGAATGGAGAAAAATCTTCATTTCCCTAAAACTCAAGCGGGATAAATGTACAATATAGAGATACAATATAGTAGACTATGAGCTACCATGTAAGCGCATTATTTTCTGATAATATTCTATATTTAGGTCCTTAAGAAGAGTTCAATAACTCTTATTAGTGACTTTAACTGACTTTGACAGTTATGATTTTTCACTTGTTATATACAAATGGAGTTTACCCTTTTTCCTGTGTAACTTTTGTCACTTCAACAAGGTAATCAAGGTAATATTGGAGAACTCCAAACAACTTGGATTTGTACAGGCAGTGCAGTTGGATGTAAGGTGCCTCTAACTAATTTGTCTTTTTTTCTTTGCTTTGATTCTATTATTTTGAGTTTCACATCTGCATTTTTTTGTTTCTATTTTAGTTCTGACCTCTATATGTAGTAATACTATGCCAATTCACATCAACATTTTATTCTCATTTCTACCAAACAAGCTATGTTATACTTGTCAAGGTTCATAGGTCTTGTTATTTATAGGTCTTAATAATAAGTGATGGCTAATTGTTAATGTGTTTTTTTCCTTCATGCAATGAACCAACTCAATTTTATTCATAATATTTTGCAGTTATAAACTTTTAAAGTTACCTAATATTTCAATGAGTAAGAATTTGAGAATTCTACTATCTAACCATCAAATATGCCCAAAAGAGGGAAAAAAATATAAGAAAAAATGAGAGATGTACAAAATAGACATAGGCTTTTTGTTCTTTAAAAGCAATTTATTTTTTATTTAATTATTTTTTCCAATTTTTTTTTTTGGTGTAATTTTTCCTTTTGAATAATGATGAAAATATTGGTTTGAGTGGTTGTTATAACTAATATTCAGTTTAACAAGTTTTGTTTTTTTTTGTTTGTTTTTTTTTTTTTTTTAAATTAAAATTTTCAATATAAAAAAAATATTCTACATCAACTTCAAAAAATCTTCTAATTCACCTAGTTGAGGTAAATTTTCATTTTTATCAGAGTTAAAACTTCACTTTAGCTATTGGAGGAACTTGCACACATTTTTTTTGGCACAAAAATTAAATATGTTCTTTTAAAAAGTTTCATACTCCATTAAATGTTTTAAAGTCACTATGATAAAAGTTCTCCACATTCACTATGACAAAAGTTCAACACTCATTGACAAAAGTATAAAGTGTCTTTTTTAAATGAAAAGTATAAATTGTCTTGTTTAAATGAAAAGTTGTGTCTTGTTTAAATGAAAAGTTTAGAATGCATGTGATTGATTATAAGAGTGGCTCTCAAATTAAAATTGAAACTTTGAAAACAATAAAGTGTCTTCTTTAAATGAAAAGTATAAATTGTCTTGTTTAAATGAAAAGTATAAATTGTCTTATTTAAATGAAAAGTTGTGTCTTGTTTAAATGAAAAGTTTAGAATGCACGTGATTGATTATAAGAGTGGCTCTCAAATTAAAATTGAAACTTTGAAAACAATTCCATGAAAGTACAAGGAGTTATCTCCTTTGTATGAAAGTATAGGGAGTTATCTCCTTAGTTTAATGTTCTTTCCATCCCAATTAAAATGTAATGAGGGATCATTCCAAACTTTCTATAGAATTCATACTATGCTTTCTCCCCCATTTAAAACTTTCTCATCATTACTAAGGGTTCAGGTTTTAGTGGAGTGAAATTTGGAACTTAAGACCATTGAAAGATCAAAAGTGTTAAAATCGGTAACTAGGGCCAAATTCCACCTTCGAACAATTCATTTGATGGAGATGATGATTGCATTAAATTTCACTTTATGAGAGAGAAGATAATTGTTGGGAATACTTTCTATAACCTAATTGTTGGCCATACTTTCTGTAAAATAATCTAATAAAAATAATAAATAATTTTCACAAAACCGCTATTCTTGATCGTTTTTGTTGCAAATTCAATTGCTTGCCAGTGTTAAATACTTACAAAATGGAAAAAAATATAGGTATAATGAAAATGATGAGCACATTTTTATCACATAATTTGCGACCTAAAACCAGAGAACCATGTTTAACATTTAAAAGTGATAGATTGTAAATGAAATAAATAAAACATAATCCCGATTATAACAAATTAGCTGTAAATTTTTGTCCGTGGAAGATTTATTTGCATAATGAAAAAGGCAATATGGGAGATTCCAATCACGTTCCAAGGCATTTTTTAAAATGTGGATGTGACAAAAGGTTGTTGTGGAAGGTGCTGTTTGTATATGGGAAATTTCTTGATCATTGTGCATAATCCTAATGTTGATAGATATGTCTACTAAGTAGTTCCAGTTAACGGGGCATTGATTTGAGCGTTCAATATATTTTTATTCTTTATCAAAGTATTCTTTTGTTGTAATTGTGTTCTTCAATTTATGCCTTACGGCGTTTCCTTTGCAACATCTGGTGCAAATGCTAGTTATTACGAATTCATTTTAGATATGATAATATTCTCTTTCTATTCATAATCGTCTTCACATACTCGTCTTCTATTTCTTTATGTGGATTAAATATTATGTTGTATTAACTTCATAATCGCCTTCTTCGATTTCAATAACACTTTTCTAATATTTTCTTTTCTTTTCGTTTTTCAAGATTTTACCTTTGGAGGCATTTATAACAGCCGTCGAGCATTGTAAGTTTATGAAAGTTATCACTAATTTTGTATGATGATTTCGACCATTTATCCTATTTAAACTCAGAGTTTGGTGTCCATTAAATTCACCGCCATTTCATTGGAGCTGTAGTTTAGTCTTTGTCAAAAGTCTCTAACAATTGTATGCTTGCTTTGGGCAATCAGATTTCTCATGGACTTTCAACCCAACAGCAACAGCACCACCGTTTTCTTGAGAAATGAAGATCATATTATTGTTATTGTTATTGTGAAGATCATATTATTAGTCAAAAAATTAGAGAATATTTATATTACTAATTTTTTATGTAATAATTTAAAATTAATTTTATTCTTATTAGTTAATATATTTGAAATTATTTATTTATTTATTTATGTTATTATTATTATTATTACTTATTCTATTATATATTTTTAACAATTTTAAATTAATATATTTGAAATTAATTTATTTTATGATTTATTTATGATATTATATTAATTTATTCTATATTTTCTAATTAAATAAATAAATAAATAAATATACCTTATCAAACTAGCCCTTATCATGGTCAAACTAGCCGTCATAACTAACTAATATTTTTTAATTAATATATTTGAAATTATTTATTTATTTTTAATAATTTACTTATTATAATATATTAATTTTACTTATTATAGTATACATTTCTAACAATTTTAAATTAATTTAGGTTTATTAATATATTTAATTTTTTATTTTTTTTTGTAATTAATTCATTTTATGATTTACTTATTATATATTAATTTATTCTATATTAATAACTGAAATTTCCTTTATATAAATAAAATAAATAAATAATATAAATTAATATAATACCCCGTATCATGGTCAAGCTAGCCGTTATCAGGCCTAATCGAGCTGTTGTCTTTTTAGCTGTTACCTTATTGAGAAATCTGAGTCATTGGATATTCTGCCCTGTCTATTTAAAGTGCATAGCCAAATCTGCTCATTCAACTTGTCCTGGCGATGAACCACACTGGTTGGTTCAAAACGCGTCGACAAAAATTTCTCCATGTGATTTTCGCCAAAGAATTCTTCAAAAATTTAATAACTTTGGATTAATACAATATTAAATTTGTTCTATTATAACATATACTAATATATCATGATATATATTAACTCTGGATATATGTGGGAGGGAAGAACAAAGACATAGAGTGATAGAGGTGGAGAGATACGGGGAGTGACAAGGGAGAAATGGAGATAAACTTAAGGATAGGGGAGAGGAGCAATGAAGAGAGAGAGAGAGGGAGATGAGTGTGAGAGGTAGATAAGGGTAAGAGAGAGAGAAGGAGACACAAAGATGGAGGGGGGAGAGAGAGAAGGAGAGATGGAGGGAGATAGTGAGAGGATTGGAGGAGAGAGAAGGAGAGAGGGGGGATATAGTAACATAGTTGGAGAGAGAGAGAGAGAGAGAGAGAGAGAGAGAGAGATAGGGGAAGAGAGGGATTGGAGGGAAGAGAGAGAGAGAGAGAGAGAGAGAGGATTCGAGGGAAAAGAGAGAAAGAGAGAGAGAGAGAGAGAGGATTGGAGGGAAAAGAGAGAGAGAGAAAGAACGAGAGACAAGATTTGAAAGAGAGGAGGAGAGTAATGGGGGGAGAGAGAATATTGGAGGGAAAAGAGAGAGGGGGGGGGGAAGAGAGAGGGAGGTAGGAGAGAAAGGGAGAGAGAGGAAGTACGAGAGAGAAGACTTGAGAGAGAGGAGGAGAGAGGGAGGGAGAGAGGAGGAGAGAGGGAGGGAAGAAGAAATACATAGAGAGTGAGAAGTGGAGAGAGAGAGGGAGTGACAAGGGAGAGATGGAGAGAGAGTGTGTATGTTTGGGGGTGAGATAAAGAGACAAAGAAGGAGAGATGGAGAGAATGGGGGAGAGAAGGAGAGAGATGAGAAGCAAGGATAGAGTAACAAAGTCGGAAAGTGAAGAGAGAGAGAGAGAGATGGAGGATGTGAGACAATGGAGAGAGGGAGGTAAAGAGAGATGGAGTTGGAGGGGAGAGAGGGAGGTAAGAAGAAAGAATTAGAGAGATAAAGGTGAAGAGAGAGAGAGGGAGTGATAAGGAAGATGGAGAGAGAGGGAGAGAGGAAAACAAGAGGGAAGAGATATAGAAGCGAGGGAGAGGGAGAGAAGGGGAAGAGATAGAGAGCGAGAGAGGGAGAGGAAGAGGGAGAGATAGATAGATATATTGAAGAAAGAGAGTGTATGTTTTGGGGGTGATATATAGAGAGAAAGGGAGATAGAGATATAGATGGAAAGTGAAGAGAGAGAAGAAGAGATAGATGGAGAGAGAGAGGGAGGGATAGAGAGATTGATAGATATGGAGTGAGAGAGTGTGTGTGTTTGGGGGGTTGAGATAGAGAGAAAAATAAGGAGAGATGGAGGGAGATATAGATATACATCGAGGGGGGGGGGAGAGGGAAGAAGATTTATTGCACTAGATGCAATAATTTCAATTTAGATGGTAATTTCTAATCCTATTTCATCACTTGCACTAGATGCATTGATTTTACTGTAGATATTGATATCTAATGATATTTGATTTCCTCCACTAGATGCATTGATTTCAATGTAGATGATTTCTAATCCCATTTGATTTCTTTCACTAAATGCATTGATTTCAGTGTAGATGGTGATTTCTAATCCTATTTGATTTCTTGCACTAAATACATTCAATGTAAATATTGTTTCTAATAATATTTGATTTCTTGCACTAGATGCATTCATTTCAATGCAGATGATTTCTAATCCTATTTTATTCCTTGCACTAAATGCATTGATTTCACTGTAGATGGTGATTTATAATCCAATTTGATTGCTTGCACTAGATGCATTGATTTCAATTTAGATATTGGTTTATAATCCTATTTGCTTATTTGCACTAGATGCATTGATTTAAGTGTAGATGTTGGTTTATAAACCTATTTTCTTACTTGCACTAGATGCATTTATTTGAGTGTAAATGTTGATTTCTAATCATGTTTGATTGCTTTCATTAGATGCATTGATCTCAATGTAAATGTTGTTTTCTAATCTTATTTGATTTCTTGCGTTAGGTGCATTGATTTTAGTGTAGATGTTGATTTTTGATTTGATGTAATTGGATGTACGATGGCGCATTAATTTTGAAGTGATTTGATTAATATTGTGCATTGATTTCAGTGTAAACATAAAAAATAATTGAGAATGTACATTAATTTTTGTGTTATAGTAATTCAACCTATTAATATTGGAGAGAAAGAGAGACAAGGTATGATGTTTACTACAATATCTCGAGCTAAAGATTTAAATGGTTTACGGTTTAACCTGTCATTTTCATATAATCGATATGAAAAGACAAGAAAAGTAACAAGGGTGGCAATAAGAATAGTAGAAGAAAATAGTTTGAGATTAATCACAATGAAGACTATTTTTAATTTACGATATTCTTATTATTCACATTTTCTATCATTCAACACTATTACATTGTCACTTTACATTCAAAATTTTTATTTCATCATTTTTCATAATTAAAGTTATTCACAATATTTATCACTCAACAAACTGAGGTAACTAAGAAAATTTAAAATTAAAATGACCAGATTAATCTGAGACATATTTAGCATATTTAAAATGATTATATTAATATCAGATGATTTTACATATTTTTGATAAAATTAATCATATGTTCGTTAGATTTTCTTTGGCCGCACACGACTAAAACCAACCTAGATCCATCTTAACTCTGGATCTATCAAGCACCGAGAGGGATCAAATCTCTTAAGGTGCAAACCTTTCCTCAAGTTTTGCACTCAAAAAAGAGATTTGCACCTCGAGAGATTTGATCTCTCTCGACGCTTGATAGATCCAGAGTTAAGATGGATCTAGGCTGGTTTTAAGCATGAGACCCCTTGTTTGTGAGACAAGGGACTTACCTTCATGTAACTATTTGAATATATAACCTCTTAAGAAGAAATGCATACACCTAACCATTAAACCACTTCAAATTGTATAATTATATATACTTATATTAATTATATTATTATTTTAGTTTAAAAATTAGTAACCACTCTGTCTTAGAATATAATGTCTTCCTTCATTTATGAAATATTGGACGGTTTATAATTTGGTATTTTTTTGTAAACTTGCTTTTGTCATTGTCATTTATGGTTATTTTTTTGTTTTATGTGATTGTTCATACGAAAATTTATACTTCCGGAAGATCGAATAAATGAAATGATTTATATGTATTTTCAAAATGTGTATAAATGAGATTTAATTTAGATTTATAAAATAAAAATATAATATAAATAGGAAAATAATAATTACAGTTAAATTGTTATGAGATAAATTATATTATTAATTTTTTAAATTTAAACTAATGAAACTTTATAAAAAAAAATTAGTTTATTTTATGAGTTAATAATTTGTGGATTTAACTTATATTATAAATGTTTTAAAAGTTATATCTAATATTTATAAATGAGTATAAATTCATTTTACTCATTAGTATAGAGACCTTGAGCTATAGTCACTCTCAAATATTGGAAACCTTAAATATTAAAGACCTCACAAGTTATGAAAGGGAATCAGAACAACAATCTAACTCCATAAGAAGCAGAGGCTAAACAAGCCCATAAAACCAAAACAAGACTTAAAACAAAAGTAAATCTAATGAAAACAACTTCAATACATTCATATTCTGATTCAAATATCATGCCAATGAAACTAGATAGGATTGAAATGCTGAAGAAAGGATCAAAAAGAAAAGTCCAAACATTTCTTGCACAAAAATATGCAGAAAAGCATACCATATATTAGATCATGAAGGCCCCAAAATAGCTGACAACACCATTGGCAATGATACTGTAATGAACTGCATCAGGAAGAGCTATGCATCCTCTTTTGGAAAGGAGATCAGCCACCGAGTTCTATTCTTGGTAAATATGTGGGAGGGAGATATGATTGGAAGATGCCAACATGGAGAGGATAAGATGCATCCAGTGGGAGAGGAGAGGCAGCCTGAAGGAAGAGTAGCCTTGGGCCCATTTAATGACTGAATTGGAATCCCCAATAATGTTTATCTCTTTAATGGCTAGCCAGAGGCACATCTCAGAAGTCCTTACAAAGCCACCAATTTTGCCTTGCTGCTCGTACTAGCTCCCACATATCATTAAAAGTGATAAGATAAATCTAGTTGAAGCATAGTGAGGGAAATAAAACCACAAGCCCCAGCCAATGAGGCGCCGTTGAAAAATCCCACTAGTGAAGAGAAAACAATTTCCCTAAAAGCACAATTTATTTTGCTAGAATTCGGCAGCCATGGCCCAATTTCCTGAAAGTAAGTATGGATCTTGAAGCAAGTAATCCTAGGGTGACGACTGTTAAAAATTGTAATTACTCCCACATGCTAAAGTTGGCTAAATTTAGGAGATTCAATTAACTGAGTCTAGTCGAGTGAGTTCTAGTTAACTTATAGTTTGGGAAAAGTCAAATTTAGAGTGTGTGTGCATTTTAAGTTACTTTGGGTTCATTTTAATAATCAAGTTTTGTGTGATCAATATAAGAACTACAATTCATGTGTTTTATTTGTGAAATTTTTGTTTTGGCGCCTCTGCCTTTCCAACAAATTGTTGGAAGATATAAGCATTTTTGCGATGCCAGATGCCCCAGAAAATATATGGTGGGAGAATTGTAAATTCCTTTTGCTGCACCATCCAATTATAAAGGAAATCTTTGATAAAAGATCAGTCCACAGTCACATTAAGATTGAAGAAATTTTAACACCATATTCCAATTCTCCTCAGCAAAGGGGAAATGTAGAGAAAGGTGGCTCATGTCTTTGCTAGTCATAGCACACATTGGACAAATGCCCAAACCCTGAATGCCCCTTCTATATAAGTTATCCCTGGTGAGAATACGATTATGAAAAACAAGGCATAAAAAACATTTCAATTTGAGTGGAGCGTCCCATTCCCATAATTTGGAAAGCCAAGGGACACGAAGCCCACGAATGATACCTTGTGATATGTAGGAGTAATTCTCCTTCACTGAAATGTTTCCATCATCATCCACTTAACCACCCCAAGCAAGTCAATCTAGCTTCTCTCACAACATCTATGTTACCATAAACCAGAAATGAAACACAACCACATCAGAAACAAAGTTTAGAAATTTTGCATTCAAGAAACGATGAGAGAGAAAAAAGAAATAAAAACATGAAAAACAAAGTTGAAGTTTTTCAAATAAAATAACTCAACTTTATATAAAAGTAGAAATTAAAAAAACTCTTTGTAAATAAAATCTAAAACATAACTAAAATACACAATCCTACTGGAACATTAAATGCTTATTAAATATTAAATAGAATTTAGAAATACATAATTTCAACATAATATTAACTACATTTAACATGATCCAAATAATAAACTATATGAAAATATTCCATTGTTCTGGCAAGAACATTCTCAATAGTTCTCAATGTCCAAATAATAAGCCATTTGAAAATATTTGATATGTCTCACAATGCTTTGGCAAGAGAAGAAGCTTCTCTAATAGAACTTTGTGATGTTGCTCAGGAAGTCACTTGAAACAAAAAACGATGGGTGCTTTCACACCTCCGAAATAATGATGGTGAGTTGAAGAATTAGATAAAAGGTCTAGTTGAATAATTACATAAAAGGCTTAGTTGTATAAACTCCATTTATCAACCACACCAGCTATGTGAAAGATCCTTCCAATCCGTACGACCCGTGAAAATGAGGACTTGAACTACTTCCACACTGCATTAATACCTATTTAGACATCTTATAGATCGAGTTATAGCTTATGTATTACAAAGATGTCAACATTAATTATAAATAACACTTTCTAATTTAATTTATGAGAGGTTGTTAGTGCATTTTTTTTCATGACATTTGTTTATGATGCATTGTAAGTTAGAAAAAACACTGGCAACATAAACTTGCAAATACATCAAACACCACGCAAATTTTGAATAGTATTTTGAAAAAATCAATAAATAATCAATATAATAATAGATTTTTTTACGCCCTTAGGCAACCCCTAACCCTTTTGCTAATTATGACTATTGCGCGCAGCATGTGATAATTTTTTTAAATAATGTATAAATTTGGTATAAGCTTCTCAGCAAGACACAAATTAAACCTCATGATTGGAATTGAAAACGGACCACTTCAGAACTAAATAAATATTTTCACTAACGTGGCCGCATATTCATAGGTTAACATACAATAATGTCATGTTTAAAGGTTAAAGACAACAGTACTCAATATCTTGAAAACCTTGTATAAGGCCTCAACTTCACTCATAATTAATGTTGTTTCTGCAGGAAGAAGAACAACGTCTTTGTATCCAGGTGGTTGCTTAATAATTTTAGTGTCGGACCCAACACAGCCCATAACAAAATCTGTTGCATAATTCAACAATGCAACTGCCACAAACTTTCCTCTTACTTCAGAATTTCTCAATCACTATGTCTATGCAATAGATCAATCCTCCGCAACACAATAGATAAATCCATAAGTCGTGCCATTAGATTATTGATATATGCCTACCGCATTTATTAATGTGGTTATGCTAATTAATTAAGGTTATGCTAATTAATTATAATAAATGTTTTATTTTACAATATAATATTAAATTTTAATTAATATAATAATTTAATCTTTCATTAAAATTTAATTAAAATTTAATGTTTATATTACTACAATAATACTAAGTTTAAGTTTATAATAAAATTTATATTAAATTTTAAAATAATATTAGATTTATTAATATTATTATTATTAAATAAGAATAATAAAATTTACTTTCTAATAATTAACAATATAATTATCAATAAAAAAAATGAAAATTACATTTACTCTAACAATATGATTAATGGTATTAATAATATTAACATTAATATTGTTAATATAAATAATATTAAGATTAATATTAATAAATAACATTTATAATATGTACATTCCGATCAACCTTGGTCAACCATCATCATCCTTTTCACCCTAGAAAACCCCTTGGTCTACTCTTTCCTAATGCCCAATTAGGGTCTACCAAGGATAGAATGGATGAACATGGTCAACCAATGTCTCTATGGTTAAAGCTAGCCAACAGTTGTCAAAAGGGACAACCATAATCTATCATACAAAAGTATGGTCAACCATGGCCAAATATGTGAAACCATAACCAACCATGTCAACCATAGGAAATATATGTCAACCATGGCAAATCATGGCCCTATTTGGTCAACCATATTCACCATAATTAACCTTTTAAAACCATGGTCAACCCATGCTCAAGATGGCCAACAATGGTTATCATGGTCAAACATGGTCAACTTAGGTCACCATGATAAAACAAGCTCAACCATAGCCATTCATTATCAATATATACAACCATAATATATCATAGAAAACTATGGCAAACAATGGTCAAATTAGTCAAATCATGTTTACAAATGGTGAACTTGGTCAAACCATGTTCACCCATGGTATGACTATGCTCACCAAGAGTTGGTGTTTATCATATTTAACAATAGTCAACATTTTTCACTCATAGCAATCTTCAGTCAACATAACTCAATCACATTCAATTATAGTCAACCATGGTCTATCAAAGTCAAACATTGTCAACATTAGTTAGCTAAGGTTATCCTTAGTTGGTACAATCAAGATTAAAAAATGTTTGATAAGAATAATAATAATAATAATATGACATAGGAATGGTACAGAAATCAAACCAATGTCGCAATGTGACAAGCATTGTCGCAATGTCACAAACATTGTCACAATGTTACATTACATTTCAAGTTATCCAACACTACAATGTGATTTTACCAAATTAGTCAACAACAATTACTAATATGATTTACGAGGTTCGACTATGTTTAACTATATTTGACAATCAACACTCTTCAACTATGGTCAAACATAATTGTCTTTTAATATTATTGATTAATATTAATAATGAAACATAGTTAATCCCTGGATGCGGGTGGTAGATGAGCATTTAAGTCAGGCATGCCGCCGACCTGCAGGTGGCGGAACCACATGGTGACCTGCGCTTTCCCTTGTGGGAACTCAATGTAGACCACTCTCTCTTGCCCGACCCCATCATTGCATTGGAAGGATCGAGACATCCCCTGCCATAATAGAACCATGGAGCCATACCCTCTACAATTTCCCCTTCGACCTCTGAGCTACGCTTGCCACCCTGCAGCTGCAGAGCCTAGCCTTCGCACCACTACGGGTAGACGTTGTAGACTCCTCTGCTGCATCGACCTGGGCAATGGACTGCACTTCTCTAAGTCCCTCCGTTATGCCCTGCAAATTGAGGTCTCAGCCCCTGTCTCTAGCTTGGAATTGAATTCATTTGTTCAACTCAATTTTCCTCCCACTGCTCTTACACCACTCCCTACTCCTCTGGCTCATTCCTCGTTGTGGCTTCAAACCCAGAGAATCATGACACAACGCCATCACATGCCAAGTAGGCGAGGTGGCAGTCGTGGTAATGTCATTCCGCCCCCTTCTTCGCCTCCATCTACTACTACTTCCCCTTCAGCCTGCCCGATTGCCAGCCCTTCCTCTTCCCACTTCTACGAGAGATATCCGGATACTCTCAGCGGCCGAGTTTGTGTTGGTTCCTGTTATCACCCCAAGAAACTCACCTAGGTTGTAAATCGGTGATGCTCAGGAACATTAAAAATTCAACAGTTTTGTTGGATAAAATGATGGACAAATGAAGGATGTGCAACACCTTTAAGCCAGATAACCACTTCTACTATAATTTACCCCAGACATGGGTGAAGACCCCCAAACTACAAGGCTTTCAACCACCAACTACTCACGGTTTAAGGTAAAAGTGATGATGGAGAAGACTGATTGCACCAGCAGATGCACAAAGCTCTGTGATGGCCAGCTGCAATCAGTTAAAGGATCTGCAAGACTATTATTCAATAGACAATGAGGATGACAGCTCTCTGCTATCTGAACAACAACAACCTGCAAACAATTTCAATGAGCCACTAAATTATAATACAGAGGTGGGATGACAGCCCCTCTGATATCAAACATTCACAGCACATCAAATAAATGCAAGCAGGCACAGCCTGGAACAAGAAGAAGAAGTAGAAAGTGAGCAGGTGACAGCAAAAGAAGCTTGTATTAATGGAAATCAAGACCAAAAGCTGCAGGTCTCATAGTATTAACAGTCTCCAGAAGTTAAAAGGCTACAATAAGCTCTCATTCATCAAACACTCATCAATCCATTACATCTCTGTTCTGAGTATATATACTGCTACAATACAAAATATCTCTACTGAACAATACGTGGAGGAGCCCATAAATGGCCACCAACCATATTTACATTCAAGAATGGGCCTCTGGTACAAATCTGGCCGTGCTTTGAATAAATTTGTCCCTCTCTGGTGCTCTGCGATCCTTCTAGGGCAGGTGAGATGAGGTATGGGCGAGTCCCATAACCACTGAATGCTATGACTGGATCTGTGGCATCCTATCTCCTCCTCGGCCATACTGCTGATTAAATGCTGCCGTTGAATCATTGAATGGCTCCAATATGACTGCCTGGCTTGGCAACAATGAAACAATGCTACACTGTTCATTCCCGCCCACAATGCTTCATCTGGACTTGAAAGTTTCAACCATGGGTCAATCATGACTGATAAATGTTGATCTATCTGAGGCACGTCTTGCTTCCTGTTAGGCCATACTGTCAATTGAAGGCAGCTGCCTACTGCGCTGTACTGTTGTATGCTTGCATTAATGATTTCCGCGCCACTGCAAAACTGCCGCAAAACATGAAAAATTGGCCTTGGTGGACTTGAAATATATATATTTGGCCTTTTAGAACCCTATCGGGCCCGAACCCTGTCAGCGATCGGCGCTTGCCATAAGCTTCTTTTTGTATTTTCTTTATATAAAGAAAATACACAAAATATATTTAAAACACTATGGGGGCAGACTTTACAGAACTTAAAATGGAGTGTTGTGGTCATCGGGTTCGGTCCATCGGGTCGGAACACAGCCTACGTGAAGACCTTGTCCACTTTGACAGTCCCGACGGCGAAATGCCGATGCGATATGAGTGAAAGCTGCGGACCCGAAACACTATAGCACACAACGTTGTATGGCCGTCGGGTCCGACCCATCGGCGGTCATTTGTATAAGCAAAGGCCATGCTCCTATGAAAGCGCCGATGCGATATCAGCGACCACCGCGGACCCGATATAATATAAAATGCAGCGCTGTATGGCTGTCGGATCCGGCCCATCGGCGATTGCACCTACCCCTTTGTAAATCCTCCATTGCGATACGCCGATGCGATATCAGCGATCGCTCATCGGCGAAGTCTCATGTCGCTGCCACTGCCCGCCTCCTCCAATTTCGACCCGCCGATGCGATCTGGACCGTTGATCGGCCAGATCAAACGGCTGTCGCTCATTTGAACTGCTAGGCCTGCGATTTTGAATTTTGCTTGTTTTGGAGTGCTTTAGGCCTCCCGATAGATCATTTTCGCCTTCCCAAGGGCTTTCCTCTCGCAAAATTTTATTGGTGGAAGACCTTTTAGCCCAACATGAGTGTTTTGACAGCATGAATGGATCTTGAGCATGACTATACGTATATTCGCTGCCTTTGAGAGCATTTTGAATCCAATTTTGAATTTTTGTTCAGCAAAGCTAACACTGGCTCCTTCTGGGGATGAGATCCTCCCTGTGAGGTCTCAAGAACTTGCAGATCAATGCCTTTCCAACAACAAACAAATTAGCCAAAATTCCTAGTGTTCCATTGGGCATGGAGTCTACTTATGGCCATACTGAAAACTGATAAAAGCGGACTATTTACAGCTTTTAAGGCTAGAAGACCTCAAATCACATAGTTCTTTAGAAACCGCCCATTAACTGGGCCATCAAAAACTGGTTCCCCTCCCATACTTTTCAGTATGAAAGTGTTGTTTCCTTGAATCTGTGCAATGCTGAAAGGGCCTGTCCATAAAGCATCAAACTTGCCATGATTGCCTTTCTTTTCTTTAAAAGCATCCCATTTCATGACCAAATCCCCAACCTGGAAATTATTTCTTTTTGTTTTCTTGTCAAAGGCTTCTTTGACCTTTTGTTGATGTGCTGTAGCTTTTTCAATCAACTGTTCTCTTAGGCTCGGAGCGCCGGGGGAACCACCCAGCACACAGATTTCTCTACTACATCCCAATAGGCTCAATTCAGGTTCCTCTGCTCCTTAGACTGGCCAATAATCATCGCCATGGTCACGGTGAACTTCCGGGAAGTCCTTGGCTCATGCATAGTTCTCGAACACAGCCAAGAGACGAACCAAGCCTCTCCTTCGATTGTCAATATCCAGGGGGAGCCAAGCTCCAGCCACCCGCCGATAGAAATGGACAATCCGTCCAGTAGCAGACAGAAGACTCCAGGAGGCAATGCCACCCGCAAAGACAAAGGAATACAGGTGGATGAACAGGAGCCTCAGGACACTGCAGGTGGCAGATAGGCAGCGGAAACGAACTCTAAATATTATGGTTGGTGTCTGATCGTGGAAGAAAAGCTGTCATCCTAAGACACCTTGTAGTTGCATGCTACAGGTCATGTGTCCTGTTCGGGATCTGAGTTTTGTTTTTTCAGTTTTACAATGGTTAATACTGGCCAGTGTTTTTGAATTCTATAGTGGTCAATTTTGGCAGTCCTTTTTGAATTTTATTTTTTTTGTCAGTAAATTTTGAGTTTTGGAATTGTTGCCCCTGCATGGGCAGAATGAATCGAATTCTATCTCATTCTTGGACTGGTTTCCCCATCTGGGGCAGTCTAGTCTTCAAGACATTCTGTTTAAAATGGTCATATGATTGACCTAGTCTCATAGAGGTCGGCACCTCACTGTACATTATGTTTTTATCAATAGATTACTTTTACTTTGAAAAAAAAATAAATCAAACATAGTTAATGGAATTTTCAATCATAGATAAACATAGTAAAACATGGTCAATGATTATCAATAATGGTCAACAAAGGTCAACCATGAGAAACCATTGTCAATGAAGGTCATCCAAGATGAACGATTGTCAACTAATAATAATCATAATAATAATAATAATAATAATAATGCTAAATTAATACACTATTATATTGACAATATTACATTAATGATAAGATAAATATATTGTTAGTATAATAATATTTTATAGAACAATTATTTTTTATATTAATATTGATGCTATTAATAACATTATTAGTAACATTTAATATGTTTTGTTTTTAAAATCATAATATAATATGTAATATAATATAATATATAATATGAGGGTTGATGATAATATAACCAATGTTACGTTATATTGCAATTTATCTAACGTCGCAATGTGACATTACAAAATTAGTCAAATACATTTACTAATATGGCTAAATATATTTGATTATGTTTGATATGTTTGACAATCAACAATTTTCAACTTCGGTTAAACATAATCACCTATTAATATTATTAATTATTATTAATAATTAGACATAGTGAACCACATTAGTGAGACATAGTCAAACATAGTTGGTCATGGTTGACGATATTCAACCATGCTTGAATATGGTCAACCGTGAATGAATATTAAATGAAATACTATAAGTCATCCTTAAATTAATATTAAATGGTTGACTATAAGTCAACCTTGATAACCAATGTTTAAAAAACTAACCATGTTCAAAGTTGGTCAACGCTATGTTTAGCATATTTAATAATAGTCAACCTTGATAACCATGGTCAACCATTATCAACCTTTACAATAACTTGGTTTATATATAGTGTTTATATATAAATGATCAACGATGGTCAAGCAAGGCTAGCAATGGTTAGCCAAGGTCATCCAAGATCAACATGATTATAATGGTCGGCCATGGTAGACCATTATTAACCGAGGCTAACCATGGTCAACCAGTGAAAACCATGTTGAACCATAATGGTTAACCATCATTATCCACTATGTTCATAAATACGTCAATAATGGTCAACCAATATGGTCAACAATGATTAGCCAAGGTCATCCATGGTCAACATGATTAGGATTGTCAACCAATATCTACCAAGGTCAACCATGGTCAACGATGATCAATCTAGGTTAACCATGGTCAACCATTGACAACCATGTTTAACTATAATGGTTAACCATGGTCAGCCATTATGTTCATAAATGGGTTAATGATGGTCAACCAATATCAAAATGGTTAGAATGGTTACAATGGTCACCCATGGCTAACCATGGTCAACTAAGGTCAAGCATAATGGTCATCGTTAATGATCAACCAATATAGTCACCCATAATGGTTATTGATAACGGTCAACCATGGCCAACCATGGTCAACCATAGCCAACCATTGTCAACCATTATAAACTGTTGTGAACTATGGTCAACCATGCACAAACCTGGTTGAATATGCTCAACGACTGTCAACCATTATCGTCATAATATAGAGCTTGTAATATAGGCTTTATAATATTAGGTTTGATATATTAATCCTAGGGTTTAATATTAATCCTAATCTTTAATATTAATCCCTTGGGTTTGTAATATTAATAAACGCTTGGGTTTATTAATACGAAGGATTTATACTATTAATCCCTTAGGTTGATTCATCACTTGGGTTTATAAAATAGAAATTTGAATGTGGTAAACCATAGTTGAACATGGTCAACCATGATAAACCATGGTTGAATATCATCAATCATGATAAACCATGCTCAATTATTATCAAGGTCTCTATGGTCAACCATGATCAACCACGATTAACCAATGTAATATCTGCTAAACCATGTTCAACCTAGAACATTCCATGCTCTACTCACTCCTAATGGCCAACCATGGTTAGAATGGTCAACTATGGTCAACTAAGGTATCTATAGTTGAATATGGTCAACCATAGTGGTTAATCAATATCTCTATGGTTGAATAGGGTCAATAATGGTCAACCCTCGCCAACTATGTTCAACTCCATCAGCCATCTCAACCATTAATGTAACTATCTATGTAATATTAATCCAACATTAATATAAGATTGAACAAGGTCAATCTCGTCAACCTCATTAACACTCATCAAGCATGGTCATGCATGATCAATGACTGCACCCCACACACGTGAGTTGTAACTAGCACAACCATATTCTCTAATGTGGTTCATATACACTAATTGGAGGCATTTTCCACATTTTCTATGCCATTCAACATATAAAGGATGATAATATAAAGTTATAAGATGTTAGAGTTTATAATATTCAATTTAATATCGTGATGTTGGAATGCTACAAAAATGTGTTGAGCATTGCTTTCTCACAAACATTGTCTCAATATGATAATCAATTTGGCAATGATTATCACAATGCGACATTACAAAATTAGGGTTTAATATTAGGGTTTTTAATATTAGGGTTTCTAATATTTGGTTTATAATATTGGGGTTTATAATATTAGAGTTTTTAATATTGTGTTTTTAATATTGTATTTACTATTAGGGTTTGAAATGTTGGGTTTATAATATCGGGGTTTGTAATATTGGGCTTAATATTAGGGTTTAATATTTGGTTTTATAATCTTAGGGTTTATAATATTAATGCAAGAGTTTATAATATTAATCTTAGCATTTATAATATTAATCTTATGGTTTATAATATTTATTGTGAGGTTTATAATATTAATATTAGGGATTATAATATTAATGTTAAATTATATAATGTTGTATTTATAATGTTAGGGTTTATAATGAGACAACCTAAAATTTCACTTCCCATCTCTTCGAATGAAAATTCAAAGGTTGTGTGATTATAATCACTAATACCACACAGAGATATGTTTAATAAATGCTTTACTTTTCACTATAATATTAAACTCTAATTAATATAATCATTTAATATTGCAGCTACAATTAAAATTAAAATTACGTCTAATGTTTATATTATTACAATAATACTAGGTTTAAGTTTATCATAAAGCTTATAATAGATTTAAAAATAAAATTAGATTTACTAATAATGCTAGTTTTATTATTTATTATTATAAATATTATTATTAATATTAACAATATTAATTATTATATAACTTTAATATTAATTATTAAATACATTAATATTAACCAATAATAAGAAAAACGTTGAAATTAATATTAAAATCAATATTATTAATAATATCATTAAATACAATAATAAAAATGTTTAAAAATAACGTTAGTAATATTAATAAATTTAATAGCTTTTTAATTTTCTTAACATTTAATACTATCAAGATAATAACATTTACATTATAATATGAATATTAATAACATTTTATTAATAATATTAATATTATTAATCAGCCCCAAGAGTTAGCTCAATCGGTCAAATCAGTGCCTCGCCAATCAAGAGGTCACAGGGTCAATCATCGAAAGCTCTTGGGGTCAGGTCAGTAAATAAGCCAAGGGGTGTGACCCCCTTCGGGTTGGGTCCACCCTAGTGTTGATTCGTGGATGTAGCAGCTACCCAGTGACCACGGGTATCCATGAACCACAAGTGAAAAAAAAATATTAATATTCTTAATCACACTAAGATTGTGAATAAAATTCGTATTAACATTAATATTGATAAATAAGAATAATAATATTTACTTTTTAATAATTAACAATATAATTATTAATAAATAAAAAATAAAAATTATATTCACTCTGTTGTCACTAATTGCAAAATTGTTCGAATGGTGCTAAATGATGTCAAAAGAGTGCAAAAGAGTCAAAATGAGAACAAATCTCAAAAGCCGAAAGTCTGAAGAGGAGACTACAAGCCAAAAAACCTAAGTTTCAAAGCCAAGGAGGAAGATAAACATATAAAATTAAGGCATATATATATATATATATCTGTTTGACATTTTACAATCCAATATGAAGGATGGAAAATGAGACTAATAAGAATGTAGATAATTAAAAATTGTTTATAGTTTCAAGAAGCAAAACTTTCAATTAAGTGAACATTTTATTTGAGATGAAAATTCAGGTATTTTATTTATGTTTGAATCACTATAACATATAAATCAATGCATTTCTTCAATAATTTTTTTGTGCTTACACCGAAATCAATGCAAAACATTAATCTAATTACCTTCAAATTAATGTACACTATACATCTAGTTACATTGAATCAGAAATCAATATCTTCACTTAAATAAATGCATTTAATGCAAGCAATAGAATAGGATGAGAAATCAACATCTGCACTGAAATCAATGCATCTAATGAAAGAAATCAAATAAGATTAGAAATCAACATCTACAGTGAAATCAATGCATCTAGTGCTAGCAATAAAATAAGATTAGGAATTAACATCTACATTGAAATCAATGCATCTAATGCAAACAATAAAACATGATTAAAAATCAACATCTAAGTGTTATGAAACTAGCTCACGAAAACATAGAAAAGAAAAATCAACACCTTAGAAATCAGCCTCTTCGAGGGGGCAACCTCCTTTACATTACACAAATGAATAATTATTGGATGATACAGATGACAAGACCTCCTTTCTATATATAGGATTCTAAGGGGTCATAATGTAATTAGAGCCAACATAACAATAATAATGTATGGGCACCACCATAACAATAGTGGGCTTCTATGGGGAACAATAATAACAATATGGGGACAATAGTGGGCTTCTATGGGGCAAAATAATAACAATATGGGGACAAGATGGGCACAACAATATAATAAGGGGGTTGCACTAATAACAATAATGGGTTACAGTAGTAGCATAGGAACCTAACATGCCCCTCTCCTTCAAAAAGTGTTGTCCTCAATGCTTGAGTAGTTCTAGATGCTTCTCTATAAAAGTTTCATCCTCCCATGTGGAATCTTCAACCGGTAAGTTCTTCCACTTCATGAGATAATTTGAAATTGATCGATTTCGTAGCTATCAGTTCTTGTTTCCATGACTGCTTCAGGTTCCAATATGATTTTTCCTTCCTTGTCAAGTTCCAACAATATTGTTTAAACTGGGATCTTGTCACTTATAAACCTCTTTAAGCATGAAACATGGAAAAATGGGGGCACTCGGGAAGATGCAAGAAGCTCCAATTTGTATGCCATAGTACCAATATTTTGTAACACCTTGTATGGACCATAATACTTTGCTGATGATTTATTATCCTTCTTAGCTTACTTGAGGGAAATTTGTTTATATGGTTGTAGCCATAGAAATACCCAGTCAACTACATCAAAGCTTCTTTCGCTGCGATATTGATCAGCCTGTTGTTTCATTTGATTATGCGCCAAAGTGAGGTTATCCTTTAAAAGTTGGAGAAATTTTTGTTGATGTTCGATGTGATATTTCATTGCTTTAACCTTTTTCTTCTTGATATGTCCTTCTATATTGAGAGTTTGAGGAATAGTAATCTTTGCCAATGCATTACAAGATATGGTCATATTCATTTCTTCTTTCTTTGGGGTTGGTTCCTAGTGAGTATCCTTTTCTTTTGATGCTTCTTCATCCTTTTCTTCCTAATATTTCACTGCTTCAACCTTCTTCTTCTTGATATTTCCTTCTATCTTGAGAGTTTGAGGAGTGGTAATTCCTGCTAATGCAGTACAAGATATGTCAGATTCATTTCTTCTTTCTCTAGGGTTGGTTCCCGGTGTATATCCTCTTCTTTTGAAGTTTCTTGATCCTTTTCTTCCTCCTCTTCATAATCAATGTAAAATAATTTCTTCTCAGTACACTTATGACCTTTAGTGAATTTTCTATCACAATTGTAACAAAGCCCATTTTCTCCTTTCTCTTCCAATTGTTGTGGTGTTAACCTTGTAGGTTGTGGAAGGCTAGGAGCAACAACACTTCCATATTTATAATTGTGAGCAGTAGGATTTTTTGTTGTCATAATTTTGCTTTCAATTTTTCTTTCTAGCCTGAATGCCTTCTACAATGAATCAGGTTCCCAAAGATGAAACTCATATTGAATGTTATCCTTCAAAATCCCAATGAAGACATCAATTCTCCGCTTCTCTGGAATATAATTTACCCTTATATTCAATTTTTGAAAGTCCTCAATGTGCTCTACCATTGAACCCTTTTTTTTGAGATTTATCAATTGGCTAAACAAGGTGTTGCTTTTTGTATTCTCATAATGTACTATCATTTCCTCTGTGAAAATTGACCAGGTGACAAGTGGTTTAGGAGAAAAAAGCCATTTATACCACAAAAATTGATTCAATTCCAACTATAAATATGCAATACACACCTTTTGTAATAGTTGCACCTCATGTAGATCAAAATATTGCTCCATCTGTAGTATCCTATTTACCGGATCCTTGCCATCAAATTTCCTCATATCACTTTTTCTTGATTTTAGGGGCCCTATCTTGAAACCACTGTAACTCTATAATTTTGAATATTTAAGTTCTAAAATTGTGAACTATGGTATCCCTTTGAGTCCTCTTTCCAATGCCACCAGTCTAATCGAAATTGGATTCTCCAAGAAAGAGTTATGTCCAATCTCTCAAGATGACTTTATTATATAGTTTTTCAGTAGAGCACACATGTACGACATACCACATGTCACTATTTTGACCTTCGGATCTGAGAATGATACACAAAAAACTAAAATCCATTTTCTTTCTGTAACTTATGAAATTTCAATTTGATGCTCGTAGAGAAATTTATGACAATTTTCCCAAGGTCACCTATTTGGGAAGTAATTCGAGAGCTTGTAGGAACCCTAAATGTCTCAGACAGTATCTCGATCTGGGATGGGTGACCTCCCGGGAAGTCTTGGCTACTGGGTGTAAGCCCCAAAAGTGATGATTGACGCTATGTGATTCATTTCACTAGTTTCAATCCCACTTCTTCGCCCCTGTGAGCATCACTCGATGCAATGAGTGCTAAGTGGACTAATCGGAAATCATGAGAAATTAGTCAGTTACGACTATCTCTCATGGAGATGGTCATAGATGAATGACTTACTTAACAAAATTGAATCCCAAAATGATATCTAATATAATGCATTGCAAAAACCCCAATACTTAATTCAAAAGAGTAAAGGGAACTCTTCTTGAATGGTTCATCAGGCACAATACTTGCTAAGGTTTTGGAAATGGGGTAGCAAGCTAAGGGGGCTTGATTGGGGAAAAAATCCACAGTTAAGTGTGCTTGAGCCAGAGGTGATCTGGGATGGGTGACGTCTTGGGAAATCTTGGTTACTGGGTGCAAGCACCGGAAGTGATGATTGATGCTATGTGATTCATTTCACTAGTTTCAATCCCACTTCTTCACCCCTGTGAGCATCACCCGATACCATGAGTGCCAAGTGGACTATTAAAAAATCATGAGAAATTAGTCAGTTACGACTACCTCTCATGGAGATGGTCATAGATGAATGACTTACTTAACACAGTTGAATCCCAAAATGATATTTAATATAATGCACTACGAAAACCCCAATACTTAATTGAAAAGAGTGAAGGGAACTCTACTTGAATGGTTCATGAGGCAAAATACTTGCTAAGGTTTTGCAAATGGGGTAGCAAGCTAAGTGGGCTTGATTTGGGGAAAACTCCACAGTGAAGCATGCTTGAGCCATAGGCGATCCGAGATGGCTGACCTCCTGGGAAGTCCTAGTTACCAGGTGCAAGCCCAAGAAGTGATGATTGACGCTATGGGCCATTTCACTAGTTTCAATCCCACTTCTTCACGCTTGTGAAATTCACCCGATGCAATGATTGCCAAGTGGACTATTCAAAAATCATGATAAATTAGTCATTTATGACTACCTCTCATGGAAATGGTCATAGATAAATGACTTACTTAACGCAGTTGAATACCAAAATGATATCTAATATAATGCACTGTGAAAACCCCAATACTTAAGAACAATATTATTATTAATAATTTTGAATAATAATAATAATAATAATAATAATAATAATATTCATATTATGACATTGTAATGGTACAAAAATCAAACCAACGTCGCAATGTGACAAGCATTGTCGCAATGTCACAAACATTGTCGCAGTGTTACGTTACATTTCAAGTTATCCAACACTGCAATGTGATTTTACCAAATTAGTCAACAACAATTACTGATGTGGTTTACCATGTTTGACTATGTTTAACTATATTTAAAATCAACACTCTTGAACTATGGTCAAAGATAATTGTCTTTTAATATTATTGATTAATATTAATAATCAAACATAGTTAATGAAATTTTCAATCATAGATAAACATAGTCAAACATGATCAACCATGATCAACAATGGTCAACTAAGGTCAACCATTAGAAACCACGGTCAATGAATGTCATTCAAGATGAACGATTGTCAACTAATAATATTATTATTAGCAATAATAATAATAATAATAATGACGATGATGATAATAATGCTAAATTAATACACTATTATATTGAAAATATTACATTAGCTATAAGATAAATATATTGTTAGTATAATAATACTTTATGGAACAATTCCTTTTTATATTAATGTTGATGCTATTAATAACATTTAATATGTTGTGTTGCTAAAATCATAATATAGTATGTAATATAATATAATATATAATACAAGGGTTGATGATAATATAACCAATATTACATTGTATTAAAATTTATCTCACGTCGTAATGTGACATTGCAAAATTAGTCAACTACATTTACTAATGTGGTTGACTATGTTCGACTATGTTTGATATGTTTGACAATCAACAATTTTCAACTTCGGTTAAACATGATCAACTATTAATATTATAAATTATTATTAATAATCAAACATAGTGAACTACATTAGTGAGACATAGTCAAACATAGTTGGTCATGGTTGACGTATTTGACCATGCTTGAATATGGTCAACCGTGAATGAATATTAAATAAAATACTATAAGTCAACATTTATAATCAATGTTTAAAAAACTAACCATGTTCAAACTTGGTTAACCCTATGTTTACCATATTTAAGAATAGTCAACCTTGACAACCATGGTCAACCATTGTCAATCTTTACAGTAACATGTTTTATAGATAATGTTTATATATAGATGATCAACAATGGTCAGCCAAGGCCAACAATGGTTAGCCAAGGTCAATCAAGATCAACATGATTATAATGGTCAACCATGGTTGACCATGATTAACCTAGGCTAACCATGGTCAATTATTGAAAACCATGTTGAACCATAATTGCTAACTATCGTTAACCACTCTGTTCATAAATGGGTCAATATTGGTCAATCAATATGGTCAACAACAGTTAGCCAAGGTCATCCAAGGTCAACATGATGAGGATTTTCAACCAATATCTATGAAGGTCAACCATGGTCAACATGATCAACCTAGGTTAACCATGGTCAACCATTGACAACCATGTTTAACTATAATGGATAAGCATGGTCAACCATTATGTTCATAAATGGGTCAATGATGGTCAACCAATATCAAAATGGTTAGAATGGTTACAATAGTCACCCATGGATAACCATGGTCAACTAAGGTAAACCTTAATGGTCAACCAATATAGTCACCCATAATGGTTATTGATAATGGTCAACCAATATAGTCACCTATAATGGTTATTGATAATGGTCAACCATGGTCAATCGTTATAAACCATTGTGAACTATGGTCAACCATGAACACACCTGGTTGAATATGCTCAACGATTGTCAACCATTATGGTCATAATATAGAGTTTATAATATTGGGTTTATAATATTATGTTTGATATATTAATCCTAGGGTTTAATATTAATGCTAATCTTTAATATTAATCCCTTGGGTTTATAATATTAAAAAATGCTTGGGTTTATTAATACCAAGGGTTTATACTATTAATCCCTTGGGTTAATTAATCACTTGGGTTTATAAAATAGAAAGTTGAATGTGGTCAACCATGGTTGAATATGGTCAACCATGATAAACCATGATTAACCAACCTAATATTTGTTGAACCATATTCAACCTAGAACATTCCATGCTCTACTCACTCCTAATGGCTAACCATGGTCAACCATGGTTAGAATGGTCAACTATGGTCAACTAAGGTATCTATAGATGAATATGGTCAACCATAGTGGTCAATCAATATATCTATGGTTGAATAGGGTCAATAATGGTCAATCCTCTTCAACTATGTTCAACTCCATTAACCCTCTCAACCATTAATGTAACTATATATGTAATATTAATGTAACATTAATATAAGATTGAACAAGGTCAATCTTGTCAACCTCATAAACCCTCGTCAAGCATGGTCATGCATGATCAATGACTTCACCCCAAACACGTCAATTGTAACTAGCACAACCATATTCTCTAATGTGGTTCATATACACTAATTGGAGGCATTTTCCACCTTTTCTATGCCATTCAACATATAAAGGATTATAATATCAAGTTTTACGATGTTAGAGTCTATAATATTCAGTTTAATAGCATGATGTTGGAATGCTACAAAAATGTGTCAAGCATTGCATTCTCACAAACATTGTCTCAATGCGACAATCAAATTGGCAATGATTATCACAATGAGACATTACAAAATTAGGGTTTAATATTAGGGTTTCTAATATTAGGTTTATAATATTGGGGTTTATAATATTAGAGTTTTTAATATGTTTTTAATATTGTATTTACTATTAGGGTTTGAAATGTTGGGTTTATAATAGTGGGGTTTATAATATTGGGCTTAATATTAGGGTTTAATATTTGGTTTTATAATCTTAGGATTTATAATATTAATGCAAGAGTTTATAATATTAATCTTGGCATTTATAATATTAATCCTTCGATTTATAATATTTATCGTGGGGTTTATAATATTAATCTTAGGGATTATAATATTAACGTTAAGGTATATAATGTTGGATTTTATAATGTTAAGGTTTATAATGATCAAACAACCTCAAATTTCACTTCCCATCTCCTCGAATGAAAATTCAAAGGTTGTGTGATTATAATTACTAATTCCACATAGAGATATGTTTAATAAATGCTTTACTTTACACTATAATATTAAACTCTAATTAATATAATCATTTAATATTTCAACTACCATTACAATAATACTAGGTTTAGGTTTATCATGAAGTTTATAATAGATTTAAAAATAATATTAAATAATATTAGATTTAATAATAATACTAGTTTTATTATTTCTTATTATGACTGTTATTATTAATATTGGAATATTAATTATTATATAACATCAATATTAATTATTAAATACATTAATATTAATAACTAATAACAATAATAAGAAAACATTGAAACTAATATAAAAATCAATATTATTAATAATATCATTAAATACAATATTAAAAATGTTTAAAAATAATGTTAGTAATATTAATAAATTCAATAACCTTTTAAAATTTTAACATTTAATACGATTAAGATAATAACATTTACATTATAATACCAATATTAATAACATTTCATTAATAGTATTAACATTATTAATCACACACTAAGATTGTGAAGAAAAATAGTATTTGATAAATAAGAATACTAATTTTTACTTTTTAATAATTAACAATATCATTATTAATAAAAAAAATAAAAATTATATTTACTCTGTTGTCATTTATTTCAAAATTGTTCGAATGGTACCAAATGATTTCAAAAGAGTGCAAAAGGAGAACAAATCTCAGAGGCTAAAAGTCTGAAGAGGAGGCCACAAGCCAAAAGGCCTAAGTTTCAAAACCGAGGAAGATAAACATATCATATATATATATATATATATATGTTTGACATTTTACAATCCAATATGAAGCATGAAAAATGAGAATAATAAGAATGTAGATAATTAAAAACAGTTTATAGTTTCAAGGAGCAAACATTTCAATTAAGTGAACATTTTATTTGAAATGAAAATTCAAGTATTTTATTTATGGTTGAATTACTATAACATATAAATCAATGCATGTCGTCAATAACTTTTTTGTGCTTACACTGAAATCAATGCATAATGTTAATCTAATTACCTTGAAATTAATGTACACCATACATCTAGTTACATCGAATTAGAAATTAACATCTTCACTTAAATCAATGCATCTAATGCAAGCAATAGAATAGGATGAGAAATCAACATCTACACTGAAATAAATGCATCTAATGAAATAAATAAAGTAAGATTAGAAATCAACATCTATAGCGAAATCAATGCCTTTAGTGCTAGAAATAAAATAGGATTAGGAATTAACATCTACACTGAAATCAATGCATCTAATGCAAACAATCAAACATGATTAAAAGTTAACATCTAAGTTAATGAAATCAATGCATCTAATGCAAGCAATAAAAATTAAAAATCAACATCTACACAAAAGTCAATGCATCTAATGCAAGAAATCAAATAGGATTAGAAATCAGCGTCTACACTAAAATCACTGCATCGAATGCAAACAGTTCTCTTCCCTTTCTTCCCCTCCTCCATCTATATCTATATCTCCCTCTATCTCTCCTTTTATATCTATCTATCTCACGCCCCAAATTACACACACGCTCTCTCTCTTATATCTATCTAACTCTCCCTCCCTCCCTCTCTCTATCTCTCTCTTCTTCGCTCTTCCCCCTTTCCATCTATATCTCTATATCTCCCTTTCTCTCTCCTAAGTCCGTCTCTCTATTTCAGCCTGCAAACATACACATTGTTTCTCCATATGTGTCTATATCTCCCTCCCTCTCCCTCCCCCCCACACTCTCTCTCCTCCCCTTCTCTCTCTCTGTCTCCCCTCTTATCTCTCTTCCCTCCTACTTTCCTCTCTCCTTCTCACTCCATATCCCTTGTCAGTCCCTCTCTCTCTTGCTCCACCTTTCTCTCTCTATGTATTTGTTCTTACCTCCCTCTCTCCCCCATTCCAACTCCATCTCTCTCTCTACCTCCCTCTCAAGTAATCTCTCTCTTCATTCATCTCTTTCCCTTTCTCTCCCACCTCCCTCTATCTCTCCCATTCATCACACACACACTCTCTCTCCCTATCTCTCTTCATCCTCCAACTATGTCAATATCTCCCTCCCTCTCTCATTCTCTCTCCCACTTCTCTCCATATTTCCTTGTTTGTATTTCTTTCTCACCCCCAAACATACACACTCTCTCTCCATCTCTCCCTTGTCACTCACATTCTTTCTCTCCACCTTTATCTCTATATATGCCTTTCTTCTTCCCTCCCTATCTTTTCCTCCAACTTCATCTCTCTCCCCCTCTCTTTCTCCTCTACCCTCTCCTACTCTCCCTTAATCATATTTATGTCCCCATCTCTCTCTCTTACCCTTCTCTCCCTCTTTCACTCCTCTCCTCTCTATCTTCACTCCTCTTCTCTCTCCCTCACTCTATGTCTCCACCTTTATCAATTTAGGTCTTTGTTCTTCCCTCCCAGATATATTTGGAGCTAATATACATCCTAATATATTAATATATATTATAATATAACAAATTTATTATATCAAATTTAATATTATATTAATCCAAGATTAATATATTTAATAATATTAAAATTAAATTCTTAATATTAATATCAAGTTTCATAATTTAATATTAATAGTAACAATATTTTTTTTAATATTAATATTAGATTTAATAAGGTTTCTTCATGACACGGTAACATGAATTATAATAAAATTTGGAATTTTAATGTGGTCAAAACTTTTGTGGAAGGTAAATTTATGATCTATTCAAATTCAAGGTATATGATAAGGTATATTTTGAGCATGGATAGACATAATTACACCTTCCCCCCATACTGGGTTGTATAATGCGCCTCCAAGTGCAATAATATAAAAAAATTCTAATGTTGTTCATAACCTAGATCTAGTTGAATTCTCATTTTTAGTAAAATAATATCAAGTGTCAACTTGGTTAAATTATTAATGGATTAAATTTTAGATCTTTATTGGTTCTAAAATCTAGATTATGGGATTACGGGATTCGCATAAGGTTTTTTTTTTTTTAATAGAGGCTCGATTGAGCTGAATCACTCAATCAAGCTCCATAGCCCAATTGGGCCCTTCGTTAACCATGTAAATGGGTTGATTGGCGGTTTAGGAAATTGTAGCTATTTGAATTTCATATTCAAGTGCTCGATCGAGCATTTTAAGCACTCGATTGAGCTTCTCAGGTCCTAAAAACCACAATTTTAGCACCACTTATGCAAATTTTTATGCATCACCATTATGTACCCTAGCAGACAGAGAAAAAATTATCCTTAGGTGGCAGAGTTGATCATGTTCGAATCATGACGGAATCCTCTATCCAATGGCATATGAGTTTGAAATTTCTTAATTCATATGATATTTTTCATCTAATTTTTTTAAAACATAATGCTTGAAATTTTTTTGGACAATTTTAAAGAGGCTGAATCAAAAATCAGTAACATAAAATATACACAATGAAATTTTTTCAAAAAATACCACTATCTTCATTTACAAGTCATCTTCAAAAGGGTACTCTTGGTTTTTAAATTTATTTAAACAGTTGAAAAATAACTTATGTGAACACATGTGTCAGCAAAATTCTATTGAAATATTACTTCACTAACTTTGAAAAATAATAAAAAAATATAATTTTGCATAAAAAAATTAATAGGAAATTTTTTTTTTTCTCTAGTTAAATCATGCTCATATAAATTACACATTTTAGATGAAGTTATGCTACATGAACGCACACATACCTCTTAAGATGTGTGAAAATTTGCAAGGACAAGTATTGTATTTAATGGAAAATTGAGAGATTATATGATGCTAAATTTTTTTGCAAAAAATATCATTAGGACACCAACATAATTCTCCACATATTTTCTTTTTACTCCGAATAAAAATTCACAATACTTATATGAAATTTGAGGGCTTCAATTCAATAGAAGATGAAAATTTTGAAATTTCATCACCACATTTGGCTTAAAAGTGTAACCCATATACGTGCATTCACCCAATGGTAAATTTTCATGGTCAGGTTCATGAAATCACTCTATTCTTCCATGGGTAAGCTGGGAAATAATAATAACTTCTAAATCTTTTGTAGGTTTGGGTTTGAATGACTTACATTTGTTTTCAAAGGCTTTAGTAGCTAAAGCTGGTTGGAGATTACTAAAAACTCGCTCTTTTTGGATGGAAGTGGTGTATATGAAATATATAAACCCTATGCAGTTAGAGGACTATATTTTTTTAACCAATAAGTTGAAAACTAATGTTTCTGTCATTTGGAAAAAAAATTCTCCTCTTTCTCTTTGATTGATTTGGGGCTAGCTTGGAAAACTGGAAATGGTTCACATTTAAAAATTAGAATCAATTCTTAGACTCAATGGCATATTGATTACAAACTTTTGAAACAATTTATTTAATTCTTACACGAAAATGGCCTCATTTACTTGAGAAAAATTGCAGATCCAATACAAACTAATCTATCAAGTCAAGGTTCAGTTTTGGAAAATCATTTAGGCATACCCCTGCATTTTCATCATTTATGGACTAGATATATTAATTGTTTATGTGCATCACATATCAGATTAGTTAAGGAGAAGGAGGATTTGGTTTAGTCTCATTATATTTTATGTATATAGGTCAAAAATAACATTGAAACATATGAAATGATAGATCAACGACTAGATAATAGGTCACTTTGAGGGGGCAAAATCCCTTTACATCACATAAATGAATAATTATTAAATTATTCAAATGAAAAAACCTCCTTGGTATATGTAGGAGTAAAAGGGTCAAAATATAATTAGGGCATACATAACAATAATAATGTAAGGGCATAATAATAACAATATGGGGGCTAAACTAATATTATAAGGACCTAATATACTTCTCTCCTTCAAAAAAGTGTTGTCCTTAATGCTTGAGTAGTTCTAGATACCTCTGTATAAAATATGCATCCTCCTGTGTGGAATATTCACTAGGTAATTTCATCCACTTAATGAGATATTCTAAAATTGATCAATTTCATAGCTATCAAATTCCTGTTTACGTGATTATTTCTAGCTCCAATATGATTTTTCGTTCATCTTCAAGTTCTATAAATATAGCTTGAACTAGGATCTTGTCACTGATAACCTTCTTTAAGCCTTCTTTAAGCATGAAACATGGAAAACTGGGTGTACTGGTGAAGAAGTATGCAACTTCAACTTGTATGCCATAGTACCAATCTTTTACAACACCTTGTCAGGGCCATAGTATTTGGGTGATAATTTATTATCTTTCTTAAGGGACATTTGTTTTTATGGTTGTATCTGTAAAAGACCCAATCACCCACATCAAAAAAAATTCACTGCAATGTTGATAATTCGTGGAAAATTTTAGGGGCTAATATTCGCAAGTGGGCTAATTTTCCATGGTTTTTCCAAAAAAAAAAAAAGATTCGTCAATTTCTATTTTTTCTAAAGATGATTCGCCAAAATTTTATAGTATAAAGATATTTTACCTTAAATATTGCCCCAATTATATAAATAATATATATAAAACTATTAGAAATTTACATGTTTTTACAAATATATCAACAAATATTTTATAATTTGCAATTTGCGGACTGGTAAGATTCACCAAAGTTTCTAAACTTTAAGACAAATTTTCATTGTTAAAAATTTCCTTAGTTGATATGCATGTTGCTTCATTGAATTTTGTGCAGTCAGGTTATCCTTTAAGATTTGGAGAACTTGTTGTTGATGCTCGATGTGATATTCCATTTCTTGAACCTTATAATTCTCTCTTAGATACGATGTGATGGATGGTAGATGATATCCATAAATCACCATAAATGGGGTCATTTTTGCTGCAATCTAGAAGGAAGTGTTATACCAACATTCTACCAGAGCTAACCATTTGACCCATTATGTTTGTTTATTAGACAGAAAGTAACAAAGATATCCTTCCAAACATTTGTTCACTATCTCAGTTTGCCCATGAGATTGAGGATGATAATATGAGCTATGAGCTAATTCAGTACCAAGGCAAGAAAATAATTTTGTCCAAAAAATTCCAGTGAAAATGGGATCTTTGTCACTTACAATAATGTTTGGGAACTTCCATGTAGCTTTTGAATTATTTCCACAAATGCAGTAGTAATTGTACTAGCTTTGAAAGGATGAGATAGTGCACAAAATTGTGCATACTTGGAAAGTCTATCAACTACCACCATAATGATATTTTCCTTTGGACTTGGATAGACCTATGATAAAATCCATCGGTTCCTCCTTTCAACATTAAGTTGGAATGGTTAATGGTTATTAAAGGCCTTCGGTCTTAATTGTCTCAATTTTATTTTGTTGTAAAACCAAACAGTTTTCCACAAACTTTTGAATATCCAACTTAAGGCCATCCCAAAAATTATCCTTCTTGAACCTGTGGTAAGTCTTAAAAATCCCGAGTGCCCTCCTATAGGAGAGGTGTGCAATTCCAAAAGAACCTTTTGTTTGAGTTGGGGGTTCTTACATAGATATAAGTGATCTTTAAACCATATATAGACATGATATATGAAGGAGACGTAGTTTACAAATTTCAGTTTTTCAACATCTTGCGAAGAAGTAAATTGATTCAATTTTAGAAGGTGAAGAGATTGATAACACAAGGAACGATTTGTTTCAGTTGGAATGCGAAGATTTTTGGGCTCTCGAGATTTTTATTTTCACTCTCAAGGCTTTGGATTTTAGCTACTGCATGATTGGGGAGACCTTCTCCTACTGCACGATTAGGAACAAATTCTTTGGCTATTGCATGGTATTCCCATGCCACCTCTTGTAAATTTCAAGCATTCTAAAGGCACTCTTCTGAAATGTGAATTCTTATTTGTAACAACACATTATGAATGAATAAACACATTTAATTCTATTTTGAGTTATTGTGGGTAGGATTATATTTACTATGTGTTTATGCTCTGTTATTTAATCCTTGAATTAGTTTAATACAATATCCAAAGTGAAATGACTAGGGTTGTGCGCTATGTAACAATGATTCTAGGTTGTAGTTTGTTACGAAAGCTACAGAAGCTTGAATTGCATCATGATGGCATAATTGTCAGTTATGGCGAGAGAAGCAAATTTATTAGAGAGAATCCACAACATTAGCCACAAGTGGAAACCATGGAGTGGTGGGAGCATTACTTGCATAGGAAAAATGGTAGATTGAATATGGGGAAGGGCACAGTTTAGACCATGACATATTGTCTTTAATGAGCTTGTGTGAAATTCGTGGACTGCTTGTGGTTTCTTTTGGACTATTTGAGCCTGGAACAAAGTGGGGTGGAATATTATTTGTAAATGGGAGTGGAATAGATGAAAGGGTTACTAGGGAAAATAAAATATAAAATAACACGGTAGTCATAGAATCTACATAGCTAGTAGGGTGGAGTATGCATTATGTCATGTGCAAATCTAATCATTTGATAGGTCAAAAAGAGGTATAAAAACCTTTTCCTTCTTATACTTCAGATCTAATGTTTTTTTATATCACTTGGGTAAGTTACATTATTTTATATTAAGTGATCAAGAGGTCAAGCCTCTCTTTCTAATTTTCAAGTGATTTGATTGAAATGTACATCTCACCTAAGCTATAAAGTGACATAAATTGTAAATTGCATGTCATTTAATTTTTAAAATCATCTCTTATTTACAAAGTGCTTAAAGTGAAAATTTTATGTTATTTAATTTATAAAATGACTTTTAAAATATAATTTGTGCAAATTATATGGCATTGAAGTTATAAAGTGACTTGAGATGCAAATTTTTTGTTACTTGATTATAAAGTGGACTCTATTTATTATATGTTCAATTGTTTGAGGGAAAATTTCTTTTTGAAAATGGACAATATGTTGTATACCTAATCACAACAAATGAATTATCTTTGTAATAAGGTGATATGTGCACAAAAGCATATTTTACATAATAAGGGCCTCTAGACATGACTTAAGATAAGGGTTAAAATTTTTATCATATTATTGTTATAGTTAGCGGTTTCCCCTATCTTACGCATGCCATTTTTTATTATCTTTTTTTTGCTTAAGCAAGAGTATTTCCTTCTATTTCATTACCTCGAGAATAAATTTACAGAATATACAAAAACCCTAAACTCCAAGAGGTGACAGGGATACCAAGGGCATGATGCCAACGTAACGCATCACCCCCTTACAACAGACAACAAAATTTTCATTCCAAACTTTAGGATGAACCATACAAAACAAAAGCGAGATCTACGGCAAACAAACATCCACGTCACTCATGTGATAGGCCCGTCAAGACTCGTGGCCCCACCAAAAAGTACCAACAGATGTGACGGTTAATACAACCCCATGAAATCGGACGGCACCCCGAAATATTGCACCACCTAACATGTGCGAAAAATAACTCACGATGGAGGGTGGTATCATTGCCCCGCTCTGGCCACGTGGTGGTAGTCTAATGGTATCACTCCCAAAAAAACTAAACCACTTACCATCCCAAATCAGCACGATCACCCGTAAACCGCTTTATCCTGGTTTTCCGACTGGGAAGAGGAATGAAGGGGAATCGTCATCGCCGGGAAATAGAACAAGCCACAAAGACCTCCATTGACTGTGGATAGAACCTGTTGAGCAATCTGAAGAGGAAGGGGCCTGGTCCCTTTCCACTAGGGAGAAACAAGACAACTTCGAACCTGTCCATCTACCCAAAGCCTCCCCGATAACTGAGATCGAACTTGATTAGACATCATCATACCTGTGCTTTCCTTCGGGCCCAATGTTTGAAAAGTTCTCTATCCTCAGCTGCTTGTTCCTCACAAAGAGATTTTACTCTTCCGAGAGACATTTCCTTCCATTTCATCTCAAATATGTGTTCTGTATTAAACACTCCTTGCATGTACATCTCACCTAAGCTATAAAGTGACATAAATTGTAAATTGCATATCATTTAATTTATAAAATCATCTCTTATTTACAAAGTGCTTAAAGTGAAAATTTTATGTTATTTAATTTATAAAATGACTTTTAAAATATAATGTGCAGATTATATGGCATTGAAGTTATAAAGTGACTTGAGATGCAAAATGTTTGTTACTTGATTATGAAGTGGACTCTATTTATTATATGTTCAATTGTTTGAGGGAAAATTTCTTTTTGAAAATGGACAGTATGTTGTATACCTAATCACAACAAATGCATTATCTTTTTAATAAGGTGATATGTGCACAAAAGTGTCTTTTACATAATAAGGGCCTCTAGACATGACTTAAGATAAGGGTTAAAATTTTTATCATATTATTGTTATACTTAGGGGTTTCCCCTATCTTACGCATGCCATTTTTTATTATCTTTTTTTTTGCTTAAGCAAGAGTAGTTCCTTCTATTTCATTACCTCGAGAATAAATTTACAGAATATACAAAAACCCTGAACTCCAAGAGGCGACAGGGAAACCAAGGGCATGATGCCAACGTAAAGCATCACCCCGCTACAACAGACAACAAAATTTTTCATTCCAAACTTTAGGATGAACCATACAAAACAAAAGCTTGATCTACGACAAACAAACATCCACGTCACTCATGTGATAAGCCCATCAAGACTCGTGGCCCCACCAAAAAGCACCAACAGATCTGACGGTTAATACAACCCCATGAAATCGGACGGCACCCCGAAATATCGCACCACCTAACATGTGCGAAACTTAACTCACGATGGAGGGTGGTATCATCACCCCACTCTAGCCACGTGGTGGTAGTCTAATGGTATCGCTCCCAAAAAAACTAAACCACTTACCATCCCAAATCAGTGCGATCACCCGTAAACCGCTTTATCCTAGTTTTCCAACTGGGAAGAGGAATGAAGGGGAATCGTCATCACCGAGAAATAGAACAAGCCACAGAGACCTCCATTGACTGTGGATAGAACCTGTTGAGCAATTTGAAGAGGAAGGGGCCTAGTCCCTTTCCACTAGGGAGAAACAAGACAACTTTGAACCTGTCCTTCTACCCAAAGCCTCCCCGATAATTGAGATCGAACTTGATTAGACATCATCATACATGTGCTTTCCTTCGGGCCCAATGTTTGAAAAGTTCTCTATCCTCAGCTGCTTGTTCCTCACAAAGAGATTTTACTCTTCCCAGAGACATTTCCTTCCATTTCATCTCAAATCTGTTTTCTGTATTAAACACTCCTTGATTGGCAAGAGTATTCGCTAGTTTGTTGGCTTCTCATCTAACTTGTCTGAAACTAACATTTCTTAGACTTAGGAGATGTTTTTGTATTCTTTGATACACTTGTATTAGTCTCCAATGCTTTGAGACCTTCTCCGGCGCTGCTCCACAACTGATTCTTCTCACAGCTTTTATAGAGATTTCTGAGTCTTCCTCTATGATGACATTTGAGTTATGATTTCGATTTAGAAGTTCCAGGTATTGTTCCAAGGCCATTAATTCAGCCATGTTATTTGTGGCTTTACCTAAGTGGCTGTGGAAAATGAAGCTTATGATTCCATCTTCATCTCTTAACACTCCACCATAACTAGTCATTCCAGGGTTGCCTTTCGAAGCCCCGTCTATATTGCATTTCAGGTAGCCTTTCGGCGAAGGCTGCCAGAAATCCTTTTCCTTTCCCAAATTTCCTTCTTTTCTTCTGAGTCCATTGATAGTGGTCTCTTGCATTCCCAGTTGCCTGAGGGTTCTCATCTCATTTATAGTGGGTGAGTTTTTGGGAAAATTGCGAACATTTGTACCAACTATCTCTCTAATCTGCTTCAAGATCAGATCCAATAGGCAAAGAGGACTAGATTTTTCATCCTTGAAAATTATTTTATTCCTTTCTTTCCAAACATTCCAGATGATGAAGGCCCATGCCAGATTGAGAATCTCATTTTCCGAAAAGTTCCTTCTCCACTTGATCAAGGTATTTGTGATGCTTCCTTTATCTTGATCTGTCTATTGAAAAATGGTTGCAAAAGAGTCCCATACCCAGGTGGTAAAGGTGCAACTGTTAAGAATATGCTCCATTGTTTCCTCTTGAGCTTCACATAGCTGACATCTAGAGGGCCCAATAATCCCTTTTTTCCTAATGTTGTCCCAAGTTAAGATTTTCTTATGGTGCACTAACCACATGAATAGCTTGATCTTCATCCACCCTTGTTGGCTCCAGAGTTGTTTCCAAGAATTCATTGCAGTGCTGGAATCCAGGTTCAGGAGAATCTTCTTAGCTTCCTTAAGATTAAAGGAGCCTTCTTTATTGAGGCCCCATCTTAACTGATCTTTCCCCTCTGTTACCAAGATTTTCCTTTGTTTTAGTGTGCTCATAATTTCCTCGGCTTTTATGTTTTGGGGACTATCATCACTACAGTGTATGCTTCTCCAATTTCTCCATTTTTCCGAGCTGTAAGGAGGATTCCAGAAATCTTTAACTCTGGTTAGTCCCTGGGAATCTGTTTCCTGCTTGAGGTCTTTATAGTCGTCTTTTAGCAGCATTGGTTCTTGTTGCCATTTGTCCTCCCAAAAGAGAGCAAGATCCCCTGCTCTGATTTCCCAGAAACTGTGGCCTTGTACTAGGCATCTGTTTTCCCAGGCTTTATTCTAGATGTAAGAGCCCTTTATGTTTCCAGACATTCTAATAAGATCATTAGTTTGCCAAGAGCTTGCATATTTTTCTTTCCAGGTTTTAGCCCATTGAGCTTCTGGTTCTTTGACCCATCTCCACTAGAGTTTGGCTCCTAGTACATTACTTAAGATTTCCTGATCATCTAAACCTAGTCCCCCATGACTCTTCGATTTGCAGATTTTGTCCCACGAAACAAGTGCCCATTTCTTCCTTGACTTTTCATTGCCCCAGAGGAAGTCTCTTTGGATATTCCCGAACTGCTGTAAGACCCCTTTGGCAGTTGGGAGAGATGATAAAAAGAACACTGGGATTGACTGTAGGATAGCCTTTGTCAGAATCAGCCTGCGAGCCAGGTTCAAAGATCTGATGGTCCATTTTTTAGCTTTGTCTTGCATTTTATTGAGTACCGGTTCCCAAATGCTCTTGTGTAGGGGTTTTTCTGTAAGGGGAATTTCCAAATACTTTGAAGGAAGGGAATCCCTTTGGAAGCCCAAAATTCTTGAGATATTTCTCTAAATTTCAATGTTAGTATTTAAGAAAAAAAATTTGATTTGGAGAGATTTACTTCCATACCTGTCGCCAAGGAAAAATTACTCAGAATTTGTTTATACTCTGAAGCTTCTTTGACAATAGGAATTCCATGCAGCATTGTGTCATCCACAAATTGTTGATGAGTCATTGTCTGGCCATTCTCGATTAATTGAAGTCCTTTAATTTTTCCCAAGTTTTTAGCCTGCTTAATGGCTCTTCCCAATCCTTCCATCATGAGGATAAAAAGAAAGGGAGAGAGTGCGTCGCCCTGCCTCAGACCTCTAGAAGGAGTGAAGATAGATGAGGGAGATCCATTCACTAGAATAGAAAAGTTGGAAGAAGTTATGAGAGCCATAACCCATCTAATCCAATTATGATCAAACCCAAAAGCATCAAGGATCCTCTTGATATAGCTCCAGTTGTCTTCGTCATAATCTTTGGCAATATCTAGTTGCATGATCATACCGGCCTGCTTTTTACTGGTTAGCGTGTGGACTGTCTTGTGTGCTAGAATGATATTATTAAGAATTTTTCTGCCTTCCACATAACTAGATTGTTCACCTGAGATTAAAGAAGGAAGAAGAGGTTTGAGTCTGCTAGCCAATACCTTGGATATAATCTTGTAAACCACATTACATAAGGCAATGGGTCTAAACTTATCAGCAGTTAGGGCTGAATCCTGTTTGGGGATCAGAGAGATGAAGGAGGTGTTGAGGGCTTTCAGAATAGTCTTGTTTCTTCTAGAATCCTCCACAACATTCAGGATGTCTTGCTTGACAATGTTCCAACAGGCCTTAAAAAAATCCACATTGAAATCATTTGGACCTGAAGCTTTGCCATTCTACATGTCCTTGATAACCTCACTAATTTCCTCTTCAGTGACTGGTTTGTTCAGGTTGAAATTGTCCTCTCTAGTCACCAGCTTAGGGATGTTCTTTGCAATTTCTCTGATGCATTGCTCCGTGTCTGGATTATTTTCCTTAGTGATACTTCTGAAATGTTGAACCAACACTTCTTCGATATTCTTGTGAGAGGTCTGGAGCTGCCCTTTGTCATTCAAAATCGCAGAGATTCTGTTGTGAGCCCTATTGGCTATGGTGGATCTATGAAAATTTTTTGTATTACGATCCCCTTCTTTGAGCCATTGAATATGAGACTTTTGTCTCCAAAATATTTCCTCTTGTTTGCATAAATTCTCCCATTCTTGATGGTGTTTATCAGCTTGCTAACTTGTGTCTTTATCAAAACCCACTGTGATCAATGCTTGATTGAGTTCCTATAGTTTGGCTTCCACTACCTTTTTCTCCACAAAAATGTTGCCAAAAACCTCCTTGTTCCATTCTTTGAGTCTGAATTTAATGTGCTGAAGTCTTTTGTGTAGGATGAACATATTCGTGCCCTGGATCTGTAGGTCTTCTGCCCACCAATTTTCAATGTTGTTAATGAAATCTAGGTGGGAGAGCCAGATATTCTCAAACCTGAAGGGCCTGTTCTTGGGAGAATCAAACCCCTCGAGTTCTATTTGTATCGACCAGTGATCAGAACCTCCAAAGGGAAGAACCTTAGCTGTTATCTCTCTATTTGCTAGCATAAGCTCCTCTGAGATCAAAAATCTGTCTAACTTGGAGGCGACCTGAGCCTCACCTCCTCTTTTATTGTTCCAAGTATAAAGGCCATTATGTGTTGCCGAGTCAACCAGATTCATGTCATCAGTAAAGGTTTGGAACAGTTCTGAGTCCTTATTTAGCAATCTGGTGCCTCCTTTTTTTTTTTTCCGAAAGTGATTTAATCATATTAAAATCTCCTCCCAAGACCCAAGGTATTCCTTCATGTCTACTCTTGAGCTGTGCCAAGGAGTTTAATAGTTTTAGTTTTTCATCTATTCTTTGTGGCCCATAGACATTTGTGGCGAGGAAAGTGTCCACAACTCCCACTGGTTGAATAATTACAGATAGATAATTTCTTGATGCCTCTGCATCCAAAATACTAACTCTTTGGGGGTTCCATAGAGTGAGGATGCCTCCCACTGTGTTTTCCGCTTTCACTTCAAGAAACTCAAAACTGTTCATCCATTTGCTATGGATCTGCTTTAACTTTTGAATGGAACATTTTGTTTCCTGAATAAAGATGATATCTGGTGTTGCTAGCTTCATTCTGTGACTTAACATTCTTTGTTTTCTTTTACTGCCTAGAACTCTAATATTCCAAGAAATGATCTTCATAACTAAATATTGGTGAAAGAGTAACTGGTTAGGTCTTTCATCTTACCCGAATCTATCATTAGCTTTCCACACTCCATTGAGAGTTCATTTTGCTTTCTCCTGCCCCTCTTCTTTTCTGGATTTCTAGTTGCTAATCCTAGAGTTGATCTCATAGTTTTCACCACTCTGTGTTCCTGCTTGTGAATACTTTTACCTTTATCCAATCCTTTTTCCTGGGTTTTCCATAGAAATAATTGTTGTATTTTAGAGCATTCTTCTGGAGGTATTGATTCTATTCCTTCCTTGGATCCCTGCCTCAAGAACCCTTCCAGATACAAGTTTTCCTTGTCTAAAATTTCTTGTAATTCATGATCTTCCAGATCTAGTTCACTTTGGGTCATTTCCTGGTCCATCTCCATTTTTGTCTCACTCATAACAGTCTCATTTTGAAGAACCATATCTTGAGATTGTTTTCTGTTTTCTTCTGTCTCTTTTTCATTGGGATCTTTCTCCTGAGATTGATCATCCTTCGTGTTATCCTCATTCTCATCCAGCACTTGAAACCTGTTCTGACTGACCTTCTGCCTTTCGTTCTGTTGTTGCTTCATTCCCCTTTTTCCCCCTTTACTTCTGCCTGCCACTTTCTGAAAGCTTTCTGTATCCTTCGAGGTATTGAGGTATTCTTTGTTGTCTGCTTTACCGAGAGGGCAATCTTTGAACAGATGTCCATATTCATGGCATCTACAGCATCTGAATGGGATATGCTCGTAGTCCACAATCTGTACCCATTGCTCGTCATAAATTTCCAGAATAACTTCATCCGGAAGAGCTTCTGATAGATCCATTTCCACACATATTCTTGCAAAGGAAGTATATTTCCTTCTTTTTGTGGCTTCAGAAACTTTGACAAAACGTCCTAGTTTATTACCAATGGCTACTAGTGATTCCATTTGCTAATAATCAAGAGGTAGAGAATATAGCCTTACCCATACTGGAATCGAGGTGAAGGTCTCCTGCTCTGGGATGAAGTTGATCCTCCACGGCCTCATATAGAGACCAGCCGTTGCATAGAAGTAGGGTCCTCCTTCGAATATTCTGTCTTTGTCTTCGATGTTTGAGAACACCACTGTGAAGAATCTCTTTGACCCAAGATGTAGGTCAATGCTTCCTTTGGGCTTCCAGTGATACTTGATCCACGTTTGCAAAGCTTTTTCAGTGGGCCACATTCCCATGAATTTAAAAATAATTCCATATTTCCCCATGTGTTCTTTGTCCACTTGCAGTGCAGGGTAATTTAATATTACTCTGGGAGTGATTATCGCTTTAGGCTTGCAAGGTCCCTTTTGCCTGTGTTCTCGAGAACCAAGATTTTTGTCTTCTTCCTCCTTATCCTTTATGTTGTTATTTTCCTTGGCCTTAGTCCCCTCTATCCCCTTAGCATTATCTCTGTTTTTTCCCCAGCCACACCTTTGTTGTTACCTTCCATTGTTTTTCCTTTGTTGGAAACTGCATCCTTGTAGGAGGGAGTCGAGCTCCCTCCCTTGCCGCCCTCCATCAGCAACCGTCTCTACTATCCTCTGAACCGTCACCGCTTACTCCCACCTTTTTTTCTTCAACCCATGACTATTTCAGCCTGAGAAGGCCTAATATTTAGAACTTGAGAAGCCTCCTAATTTTGAACTAAAAAGGTGCCATTTTTTATTATCAATATGTCAACTAACTTCATAATGTTATTTATGAAGATTTATTTTTCCATTTATTTGGATTAATAGCGATTATCCAACTCTTCATTGTGCGTGCCCCACTATTATTGTTTATGCAATGTTATTTTTAGTTTATTCAATTTTTGTTCCATCTAATGGTCAGGGACACAACAAGTCAACCTTTCTTTCCCATTGTTGTATATTTTTTCCAAAGCAAGCATCAAAAGTTTATTGGACCATGCTTCAGAAAAAATTGAAGTATGTTGTGCATGAATGTTGTTCTTAGATTTCTTTCTTTAATTTTTTTACTTTAAGCGGAAAGTATATTTATAAGTCCTTTTCTCTAATCCCTTCAATGTACCATTCTATTGGAAGAAATGCCAATTCATCATCATGTATTCATTGCCCTTTATTTTCCTTTTAGGAAGGTATTGCTCAATATATCCTCAAAGGACTCCTTAGAATAACCAACACAATATGCAATTTCAAAAAGTATTGGTTATTGAAAATACTATTAAAAAATATTATAAAACATATGATGGAAAAGTGCATCTTGTTAGCCACTTCTTGATGATCCACCTTCATATGTTTGTAACATTTTCTTGAAAGTGAATTACTCATTTTCTTTTTTTGCTGAAGCAAGAGCCGAACCTTCTATTTCATTAATTCAAAAGAAAAGTTACATAGTATACAAAAACCTATCAAATTATACAAACGTAGGAGAATAGGTAATCATACCAAAGACTAAGACTCATCATATAACACCCGAAAACCCAAAACCCAAGGGAAAAACTATGAAGGGATACAAGAACCCTAACCAAAATGATGAACCAGAAAAAACACACCCCCGGAGCCGACCAACGACAGCGGTCACCCCTAACCACCCAAAGTACACAAAGGATGGAAATGGACAAGACGCGCCATCAGGATATGGGGAAATGACCTGCCTGGCCCCACTAAACAGTGCAAACGATCCCACCCATCCAGCCAAGCTACCGGATCCAACGGCCAGGAGCCATATCGCGTCGTCATACATGACCGAACCTTAACGAGCGATAAAGGGCAGTTTCCGAATCAACCACCATGCAACGTGTTGTGATCCCAATGGGATCACTCCCGAAACTGCAAAACCACTTACCACTTTACAGACGTGCGGTCGCTGGAAAATCGACGATGGCTAGGATTTCTAGCCTGAAAGTGGAAAGAGGAAGAAAGACACCTGCTGTACACTATTAACGCCCGTTCTGCCTATTCATACAGCGAAACCAGAACCCGTTCCAGAGTTTGTCTGGGAACTGATTCTGCCGTGTGCCAACCAGCAACCTGGGGATCCTGGCCGAATTGCTCTGGGGTAAAGTGAGACCGAAATTGACTATCCAACCTTCTTGGTTCATCCTGCTGGGCTGAGGGTACACAAACCGACAACGTCAATTCGTGTTATTCAACCTAGCCCGAAATAAAAAATATTCCCTGTCCTCAGTAGCTTGATCATCACAGATAGCCTTTAGATGACTTTTAGGAATCTCTTGCAACTTTTTAGCCATCCCACAGTCTGCACTGCACACACCTTGATTGGCCAGTGAGTCCGCAAGCTTATTGGCATTACGATGAACATGGTTGAAACTTACGGTTCAAAGACCCTGGAGATGAAATTAGCTTCTTTGATAAACCTGGATAAGTTTCCAATGATTCGAGACTCTCTCCGACTGAGAACCACCACTAATTCTTTTCACAACGTTAATCGTTATCTTAGAGTCCACTTCAACAATGATGTTTGAGCGCTGGTTCTTAATCAGAAACTCTAGACACTACTCCAAAGCCATCACTTCTGCCATGTTATTGGCAGCTCTTCCTAAATGATAGTGGAAGATAAAGATAATATTGCCCTCTTCATCCCTTAAAACTCCTCCATAACCTTCAGTTCCTAGGTTGCCTTTTGAGCCACCATCAATGTTATATTTCAGAAAGCCTTTTGGTGGAGGTTGCCAGAAGTCCTTCTCTATAACCATAGTTGTATCTCTCCTGTTTATACCTTGAGGAATTATCCCTTGCAATCCAATTTGCCTGAGAGTTCTCTACTCATTATTCGAGGGGGGATTCTTTGGGATGTTGCGAACAGTGGAGCTGACTCTCTTTGAGCTGTTTCAAGATAAGATCAAATAGACGATGTGGTGAAGACTTTTCATTCTTGAAAATTCTTTTATTTCTTTCTTTCCAAACATTTCAGATAATGAAGCAAGGTGTGAAGGCCCAGGCCAAATCAAGGAATTCATTCTCTATATAATTTCTTCTCCATTGGTTTAGGGTATTTGTGATACTTCCTCTGTCCCTATCAGACTGGTGAAAAATTGAAGAGAACGAATCCCACAACCAGGTGGTGTAAGAGCATCTGTTGAGAATATGTTCCATTGTATCCTCCTGCTCTTCACAGAGCTGGAATCTGGAAGGCCCCATAACTCCTCTTCTCCTAATGTTGTCCCAAGTCAAGATTTTCTTATGATGAACCAACCACATAAAAAGCTTGATCTTCATCCAGCCTTGGTGCCTCCAGAGATGCTGCCAGGTCTTGTCTGGAACACTAGAACCAAGCCCAAGGAGAAAACCTTTTGCTTCCTTAAGATTAAAGGTTCCTTTATTGTTATTACCCCATCTCAATTGATCCTGCCCCTCTGTTACTAAGATCATTCTTTGCTTTAGCAAGCCCCCAAGAGCCTCTGCTTTGATTTTTAAGGGGTTGTCCTCTCTGCAGTCAATGTTTCTCTAGCTTCTCCACTTTCCAGAGATATGAGTAAGATCCCAAAAATCCTTTACTTTGTTTGACCCTTAGGCATCTGTTTCCTGCTTGAGGCTTAAAAAATTCTCTATTAACAACATTGGTCCTTGTTGCCATTTGTCCTCCCAAAAGAGAGCAAGATATCCTCCTCTAATTTCCCAGAAACTGTTCTTTTGAACCAGGCTTCTGTTTTCCTAGGCTCTATTCCATATGTAGGAGCATTTTATTATTCCAGACATTCTTATGAGATTATTAGTGTGCCAACAGCTGGCATATTTCTCTTTCCAGATCCTAGCCCAATGGGCTTTTGGCTCCTGAACCCATCTCCACCATAGCTTGGCTCCTAGAACTTTACTAAGAATCTCCTGATTGTCCAAGCCTAGACCCCCATGACTCTTGGGTTTACATATTTTTTCCCTAGAAACCAGGGCCCATTTCTTCCTTGTTTCCTCCTTGCCCCAAAGGCAATCTCTTTGTAAATTCTTGAATTGCTCTAAGACACCTTTGGGAGCTAGGAGGGCTAATAACATGAGAACCGGGATAGATTGCAGAACTGCCTTTGTTAGAACTAACCTGCCTGTCAGGTTCAAGGCACAGAAGGTCCATTTTTTGACTTTGTCCTACAACTTATTAAGAACCAGTTCCAATATATTCTTGTGCATGGGTCTGGCAGTAAGAGGAACTCCTAAACATTTTGAGGGGAGGGAATCTCTTTGGAAACCAAGAATTTTTGAGATATTTCTTTGGATAGTAATGTTAGTATTTAAGAAGAATATTTTTGACTTAGAGAGATTGACTTCCATACCTATAGCCATGGCAAAATACTTAAGGATTTGATTGTAGGCCGAAGCCTCTTTGACTGCGGGGATTCCTTGCAGTAAGGTATCATCAACAAATTGTTGGTGAGTCAGAGCAGAACCATTCTCAGAAACTTGAAGACCCCTGATTTTGCCCATTGCCTTGGCTTGCTTAATGGATCGCCCAAGTCCTTCCATCATGAGAATGAAGAGAAAGGGAGAGAGTGGGTCTCCCTACCTGAGGCCTCTAGAAGGATTGAAGATCTCTGAGGGAGAGCCGTTTACCACTATAGAAAAGCTAGAAGAAGTCACCAACACCGTGACCCATCTGACCCAGTTGTGGTCGAACCCAAAGGCAGAGAGAACCTTCTTGATGTAAATCCAATTCACCTTGTCATACGCTTTGGCTATATCCAATTGCATGATCATCCTTGCTTGTATTTTGCTAGTTAGCGTGTGAACCACCTCATGTGCTTGAATAATGTTGTTTAAAATCTATCTTCCCTCCACATAGCTTGATTGTTCCTTAGACACTAGCGAGGGAAGGAGAAGTTTGAGTCTATTAGCCACTAATTTGGATATTATCTTGTAAACCACATTACATAAGGTAATACGTATGTACTTATCTGCAGTTTGAGCTGAGTCTTGTTTGGGAATCAGGGTGATGAAGGAGGTGTTGAGATCTTTTAGGATAGGTTTGCTGCTCCTGGAATCCTCTACCACATTCAAGACGTCCTCTTTGACAATATGCCAACAAGCTTTAAGAAAATCCACATTAAAACCATCCGGGCCTGGTGCTTTTCCATTCTGCATGTCTTTGAGAACCTCACTGACCTCCTCTTCAGTAACTGATCTATTGAGTTTAAAATTGTCCTCTCTGGACACCAGCTTAGGGATATGCCTTGTAATTCCCCTGATGGATTGATCCCTGTCCAGAATGTTTTCCCGAGTGATGTTCCAGAAATGTTGAACAAGCACAGCTTCAATATCTTTATGGGTGTTCTAAATCTCCCCTCCTCATCCTTATTCATTGAGATTCTATTGTGAGCTCTGTTAGCCATAGTGGATTTGTGGAAAAATCTTATGTTCCGCTCTCCTTCCTTGAGCCATTGAACTCTGGATTTTTGTCTCCAAAATATTTCCTCTTGTTTGCATAACTTTTCCCAATCTAGATGGTATTTATCAGCCTGATCACTTTTGGCTTTGTCAAATCCATCTTTTATTAGAGCCTGGTTGAGTTCTAGAATCTTGATTTCCACTGATTTTTTTGCCTCAAAAATGTTACTGAAATCCTTCTGGTTCCATTCCTTAAGTCTGAACTTAATGTGCTTTAGTATTTTATGAAGGAGGTACATCTTAGATCCTTGGATTTGCAAGTCTTCAGACCACCATTTTTCAATGTTACTAATGAAATCCGGGTGGGAGAGCCAGATATTTTCGAATCTGAAGGGTCTATTCCTGGGAGAATCTATACCCTTGATTTCCAATTGAATTGGCTAGTGATCTGAACCTCCAAATGGAAGAAATCTAGCTATTATTTCTTTATTTATAAGCATCAACTCCTCTGATATCATAAACCTGTCTAACTTAGAAGCTACCAGTGCCTCACCTCCTCTTTTGTTGTTCCATGTAAAAAGGCCATTGCCCGATTCTGAATCAACCAAATTCATATTATCTATAAATGATTGGAATGCTAAGGAGTCTTTGTTAAGCGCTCTGGTACCTCCTTTTTTTTCCGAGAGAGATTTGATCATGTTGAAATCCCCTCCCATGATCCAAGGAATTCCAGCCTGTCTGTTCCTGAGGTCAATAAGGGCTTCTAGCAATTTGAGTTTATCCTCTATTCTTTGAAGACCATAAACATTTGTGACAAGGAATGTTTCTGAAACCCCTACTGGTTGAACAACCACTGATAGGTAATTTCTTGATGCCTCTGCATCCATTATGCTGACCCTTTGGGGATTCCAAAGAGTGAGAATACCCCTCACCGTGTTCTCAACTTTAACCTCTAGAAACTCAAATCTATTGAGCCATTTTTTGTGTATAAGTCTTATTTTCTGAATGGAACATTTCGTTTCCTGGATGAAGATCATATCCAACATATCTTGTTTTATTCTATAACTAAGCAGTCTTTGTTTTCTTTTACTTCCTAGACCTCTGATATTCCAAGATGTGAACTTCATATTTAAAGAGTTGTAAAGGAGTAACTGGTTAGGTCTTTCATCTTACCTGAATCTATCATTAGCTTTCCACACTCCATCAAAAGCTCCTTCTTCTTTTTCCGGCCTCTCTTCTTGCCTGCATTTCTAGTAGCTAATCCTGGGGTTGGTTTCATTGTTTTCACTCCTTAGTTTTCCTACTTTTCAATGGTTTTTCCTATTCCTAACTCACTTTCCTGTGTCTTCCATAAAAACAACTATTGTATTTTGTTGTAATCCTCTTGAGGTAATGGCCCACGGGGCTTTGGATTGACGGTGAATGGGTGCGTTGTTAAGGCACTCCTTGCGATAGGTCACCGGTTCAAATCCCCCATGGGTACTTAGATTAGTCTTAACTAGAAAAAAAAAAAAATCCTCTTGAGGTAATGAATCTATCCCTTCTGTGGTTCCCTTCATCAAGAACCCTTCCAGGTCTAGGTGTCCCTTTTCTAGAATTTCTTGAAGTTCATGGTCCTCCAGATCTGTTTCACTTTGGGTCATTTCTAGATCCATTTCTAGTTCAGTCTCACTCATCATTGTCTCTTTCTTATTACAAATCTCTTGTGTTTGGTTGTAGTTCTCTTCCTTCTCCTTTTTAATAGGGCCTTCCTCCATTGATTAATCTTCATTTGTCATTTCTTCATTTTCTTCCAGTGCTTGAAACTTGTTCTGGTTGGTCTTTTGCCCATCATTGCACTATTGCTTTGATCCCTTTCTGCCTCCTTTTCCTTTACTTGCCACTTTCTAAAAGTTTTCAGTATCCTTCACTGTATTAGGTTTGCCCTTGTTGTCTGCTTTACTAAGAGGACAGTCTCTAATCAAGTGACCATGTTCGTGGAATTTATGACATCTGAACGGGATATGCTCATAATCCACAGTTTGCACCCATTCCTCATCAAAAACTTCCAGGATAATTTCATCTAGAAGAGCACCTGATAGATCCATTTCTACACAAATCCTAGCATAGGAAGTATATTTACCCCATCTTGTGGCTTCCGAAGCTTTAACAAAACGACCTAGTTTATTGCCTATGGCAGCAAGCGATTCATTTTGCCAGTAATCGAGAGGTAGGGAATAGAGCCTTACCCAAACAGGTACCGAGGTGAATGTCTCCCTCTCTGGAATGAAGTTCATCATCCACGGCCACATATAGAGGCCTACTGCTACATAAAAGTAGGGTCCTCCTTCGAATATTTTGTCTTTATCTTCAATGTTAGTCAATACCACGGTAAAAAAACCTTTGACCCAAGATGGAGATCAATACTGCCTTTGGGTTTCCTGTGGTATTTGATCCATGTCTGTAATGCCTTTTCAGAGGGCAATATTCCCATGAGTTTATAGATTATGGCATAAGTCCCCATATGTTCCCTGTGAGCTTGCAGAGCAGGATCATTTAACACTACTCTAGGAGTAATCTCTGTTTTGGGTTTGCACGGTCCCTTTTGATTTTTTTCCCTTGTTCCCTGGCTTTTGTCTTCTTCCTCCTTGTCCTTAGTGCTACTATTTCCTTGGACCTGGACCCATCTGACTCCTTTTCATTATTTTTTCCCCTCTTCATCAGATCCTCTGACATTACCCAGTGGTGACTTGCCTCTGCTGGCAACAACTTCTTTGTAGGAGGGAGTGGAGCTCCCTCTCCTGCGCTCCATTGTGAGAAAACTCAGAGCCTCGTTGTAACCCTAGCTGCGCGTCCCCAAGTCCACAGTGCCCGTGTAGTGAATAAAAACTTTGTAAGTGAATTACTCATTTTCACTTAGGTTGTAAAAAAATAAATTGAAGTATTTTTGTCTTTTGCCCTTGCACCATACATGCTAACCAATTCATATCACGTAATTAAATCCATATTTGTTTTAAACTACATTAATTATCTATATAAATTTCTACCTTCATAAACTCCTTTTTGCTTTTGTTAATGTTTTTGAGGTTCTATCTATGGAAAATGTGATTCTCTATGGTTAATTATTTTCCCTTTTCTTTTTATAATCCTCTTGCAAAATAAGAACTACAAATACTCATTATCAAATATGTTAATGCCAAAGTATTCTTAATTTGACACATACAAAAAAATTGCATCACTCAAAATGCATACATGCATGCACGCACGCATGTGTGTGTGCACACACACCACATAAACACCTTAAATTAATTCAGTAATGCCACTCTATAGAAAGGGTGCACCACACAAACACATAAAATAACACATGCCTTTTTTAAAAATTGCATCATGGTGCACCACACAAACACATAAAATAACTCATACTTTTTTTAAAAATTGCATTGTGGTGCACCACACCAATTGCAACAAAATAACATACAAAACGTGTGGGATCTGCACTATAGAATATAAGAAAAAAAAACATTAGAAACACTATAACACCTACGGATAAAAAGTGTAAATAAATTCCAAGGTATGTAGAAATAATAGAGTTGTACACACCCAAAAATATTTTCATATAAAGAACCCACCATATTGAAAAAAAAAATCCAAAAATAAATTAGATCAAGAAACACAATAAATCCCCTAAATGTCCAAAAACAAAAATAGAAAAACATGCAATCACTACTGCTTATAAGATTAAATTACAACAACATAGTCCAACAGTATGGCCCTCACTGTTGCAAAGGTCAAGAAAAATGTAATTTTAAAAGTTTTGGTTCCCATGTTCACTACAATTACAATAGAATATTTGTCATGAGTGGTAATTAGGACGTATGATTTCAAATGCATCAGAATTGAGATGACATAATCGGTTCATCGCATGTTAGACAAAATATGTTTAGAGTTGCACTTGTGACAAACTACATCTGTGGTCGCATTTTCGATGATAAATAGTTTTTGGCACGTCGAAGTGAATGAAGAGCTAATGGGTGGAAATTATGTTCTCATTATATGCTTCTCAAAACATAGGAATAATGGGTTTGGTCTTATCGATCACCAGTAAGACATCTCAATAAATCAACATGTTGACAGTGCTAGAAATCCATCAACCAAGGGGGTCTCACCAATGTTAAGTCCCAGCTAGACCTCACACCATTTGGAGTAGGAGCCCCAAACTGAAACATGATCGATTTCCATTGTCCTTAGGGATTTTCATTGCCTACAATTATTAACATAAGAGGTTTGACACCATTTTTTTTAACAAACAAGTAAGTTGACACTATGAGGCACACAATTGCAATGTATACAAAGTACTTTCATGGCATGGGGAGAGAGAGTGAGGCTCTATAAGAAAAGTAATAGTGATATCCTAAAAGAGACACACAAGAGAATGAGAGGATTGAAAGTTATTCTGCAAATTATTTCACAAGACGAATATTATCATAAAACCAAATAAAACACACCTTCAACAGGATAAGTACCAAAGCCACTGAAATAGTTCAATTTCCTTAGTACATGTGAGAAAAACATATACCAAAAACATATAAAGAATAGTATTTTTGTCCTTGTTCACTGGATGCTCTTGGATCTTGTTACAAATTTTGAATGAGTGTCCAAAATTCTTTTTCATTCTCCCATTCCTCCCTTACATTGGTTATCTAATCAGGTTGGATAATAGAAATGGAACAAAGCAATGCTTCCACACGCTCATCCATACATGAGAGTGCATCTGCAACAACAATTTTCTTTCCTTTTCTGTAAATGATTTCAAGGTCATAACCTAACATCTTTGTGACCCATTTTGGTTTCTCTTCTAAAGATAATCTTTGTTCCAAGAATTATTTAATACTATCATGATTTATTTTTACCTTGAAATGTCTTCCCATTAGGTAAGGGAGCCATTGATTCAGGACACGCAGTATTTCTAGCATTTCCCTCTCATAAATAGGTTAGTTTAAATACTTTCCTTTGATTGGACAACTTTCAAAAGAAACGAGTCTTCTTTCTTGCATTAAGACAACACCAATTCCATTTCCCAAGGTATCACATTCCACAATAAAGTTTTTTGTGAAGTCTAGTGTAACTAGGAATGGAGATTGGCACATTTACTCTTTAATATGCTCAAATGCCTTATTCTCTTCTGGAGTCCAAAAAAATGCATCTTTCTTCAATAATTTTGTTAGAGGTGTTGTTTTTTTCCCATAATTCTTAACAAGCTTGTAGTAATAGTCATTCAACCCAACAAATCCTCAAATATGCCTTAATATTAGTAGGATTTTCCATTCCTTTATGGATTTAAGTCTGTTAGGGTCTACCTTAGCACCCTCATGAGATACAATATGACCCAAATGTTCCACTTCCTATACCCCAAAGAAAAATTTGGATGGTTTTGCATAAAATTGTTTCTCCTCCAATAGCTTGAGCACCCTGTCAACATGTTGAACATGATATTTCCAAGCCTGGTTGAAGATTAGTATATCATCAAAAAATACTAACACAAATTTTATAATGAAGGGTTTGAAAGTGGAATTGAAATGTGGAAGGTTCATTTGTAAGGCCAAAAGGCATGACCAATAATTCATAATGGCATTCATGAGTTCTTAATGTTATTTTTGGAATTTATTTTGTCTTGATTCTAATTTGATAATATCCTAAATGAATATCCAACTTGATGAAGTAAATTTCTCCATGTAGTTCATCCAACAATTCATTAATGGAATGAATGTGAAATTTACCTCTAATAGTGAACTTGTTGAGCTCTCTATAATTTGGACACATACAACATGATCCATCCTTCTTGTGCACCAATACTACTGGAGAAGAGAAAGAACTTTGGCTAGGTTAAATTACACCTGCCTATAGAATTTCTATAACCATGCTTTCAATTTCACTCTTTAGGGCATATGGATATCTATAAGGTTTGATGTTTGGAGGAACACTTCCTAGAGTCAAGTAAATAGCATTATCATGATCATGAATAGGTAGGAGACCTTTGGGAGTCTCAAATACTTTGGAAGATTTTCAAGGACTCTTTGGAGATCTTGAGAAATGGATGGCTCAAATATTTGAACATCTAGTGAACGTAATTATGCAATTACCCCTCGTTGTTCCTTCTTGAAAATGTTTGTCATGCCATTAGAGCTAATTATCTTCCCCAGTTTCCTTGTGATACCATTAATTTAGTTTCCTTTCCTCCCAAAAAAATGTTCAAGAAATGTTCTTGAAAATTAAAAGTTAGCATACCCAAAGATTGCAACAATTGGACTCCTAATAGAACATAAACACCACCCATTGGAATGGAAAACATTAGACTAGTCAATATATATTCCCCCATAGTTAGATTTATATCATGGAACTGCATTGATCAGCCTATAGTTTGTCTATTTGTGACCATCACTTAACACTCTAGTGCTAGATATAGAATTAAATTCAAATCCTTGGTTATCTTACAGTGAATAAAATTATGGGTGCTACCTAAATCAATCAACACCATTACTCTTTTCTTATATATCCTTCTATATTAAAATTTGAGGAGCGGTCATTCTCGCCAGTGCATTACAAGATATGGTCGAATTCATTTCTTTTTTTTTAACCTCGATGGTTGGCTCCTAATGTATATCTTCTTCTTTTGATGTTTCCTGTTCCTTTTCTTCCTCCTCTTCACAATGTATGTAAAATAATTTCTTCTCAACACACATATGACCTTTAGTGTATTTGCTATCACAATTGTAACAAAGCCATTTTTATCCTTTTTCCTTCAGATGTTGTGGTTTCAACCTTATAGGTTATGGGACGCTAGGAGTCGCAATACTTTCATTTTTATAGTTATGAGTGGGAGACCATCTTGTTGCCATAATTTTTATTTCAACTTTTCTTGCCACCCTAAATGAATTCTCCAATGATTTAGTTTCACAAAGGTGAACCTCATGTTGGATGTTATATTTTAAAGTCTCTATGAAGACATCAATTATATACTCCTCTGGAATATCAGTTACCTTTATAATAAATCTTTGGAATCCTCAATGTGCTCCCCAACTGAACCCTTTTGTTTGAGATTTATCAATAGGCTAAATAAGGCTTGCTCTTGGCATCCTCATAATGTGCTATCAATTCCTCCATAAAAATTATCCAAGTGAAAAATTATTTATGAGAAAAAATACCTCGAACCACACAAAGTGATTGGGTTCTAAATATAAATATGTAATGTGTACCTTTTGTGAGTGATGCACATCCTGTAGATCAAATTACTGCTTCATTTGTAGTATCCATTTTACCATATCCTTGCCATCAAACTTCCTCATAACAATATTTGAAATATAGTTGGTCTTCCACCCAAACTTAGAGTCTCTACAATCATGATTCAAATTCCTTTTTTTCTCATCATGAATTTAAGGGAATACCTTATCACCATTAGGAAGCATTTCTTGTAGCAACTTTGTCAAACCTTCCTTTAAACCTTCCACTTACGCTTTTAAATCATCCTTCAAACCTATTATTTATTCCTTTATTTTTTCTTCTAAACCATCCATCTTAACATTCATCACTCCCAATTCATTTTTGTTCTCTTTGTGAGCGCAGAAATTGTTGCACGTGGTCCCGTAATTTAGATATATCACGTTGCATTTTTTCTTCTTCTTCATGCTTCATATTAGAACTTTATGAGTACTTGATAAGTGTGTTATTTTTTTTTACAAGCATTTTAGAATCAATTAATGATATATATTCTTCATTATGCCCTTTGAATCACTTCAAACTGATTTTTCAAATAAAATCTATGCAAATTTAAAAATACACACCTTTATAAAGCTTGATTTTTAGCTTGTTGATAAGGCTGGCATTGAGACTATTGTATCTCTATGATTTTAGCCTCCCAAGGATTGAAACAAATTTTTGTGGTAGCCCTCTATGTCTTCTTTTCAACCCCACTAGCTAGACCAAGATTGGATTCTTCAAGATGAATTAATGTCAAAACTCTGATGAAGACCTAACTCTAGACTAGTTGAGTAGAGCGAACTTGTATGATATTTCACATGTCACTATTTTAACCTTTGACACTAAGACTGACACAAAAAAACTATATTCCATCCACTTTTAGTTTTTTTTTACGAAAATCAAATAAGATGTGTGATGAAAAGGTTATGGTGATTGTCCCTGAAACACTTATTTGAGACAAAATTCTAGAGCATGAAGAAACCCTAACTTCCTTGGATTATATCTCCAAAGATATAGAGAAAGAGGTCTAAAATTTTAACCTGTTGTTCATCAAGATTTTTCCTTCACGTGGTATCAATTTAACTATTTGAAGCTTCACGGAGAAAAAATATAGGGAAAATTTCATGATGACCCGTTTGAACCAGAAAAACCCTAGGATCCAAAGCTCTGATACCAAACGTTATGTATCTAGATCAAAAATAGCATAGAAAAATGAGAAAATATATATCAATGGCTAGATAATAAGCCACTTTAAGGGGAAATATCTCCTTATGTCACATAAATGAACAATTCTTGGATTATTCAAATGACAAAACCTCCTCAATGTATATAGGAGTTGAATGGGTCAAAATATAACTAGGGCCTACATAACAATAATAATGTAAGGGCATAACAATAAGAATAGTAGGATTCTGTGGGGCACAACAATAAAAATATGGGGGATAAACTAGGATAATAGGAACCTAAAATGATCCCCACAGGGTTTATACGCCAAAAGTTGGATACACTTATATTTGATAGATTCGAGGACATTCATGAGGACTGGTGGAAACTTTTATGGAAGATCAAAGGTCCATAAAAATCAAGATTTTTTATGTGGTGTGCACTAGCTAACAAAATCCCATCTTGGTATAGTTTAATAAGGAGATGTTTTCAAGGTTCAAACAAATGTTCCTTATGCATAGCTAATGACGAATCTACCAATCCTTTATTCCTGCCATGTCCTTATTTTAAAGGTGTTTGGAAATATGTTATGAAAAAACTTAGATTTAAAAGTATTTAGTTAGGTGAAGATTTAATGGAGGCATGATTTCAGTGGCTTTCATTAAGGGAAAACAAATGATATCAAGTATTTCCTGTTTTAATAATTTGGAGATTTGGCTTACAAGAAATGGAGCTACCTTTGAAGATCACCACATTCCTGTTGAGGTTTCTGCGACACAAATCTTAGTTTTTTTTTATATTCTCTTGAAGGACAAAAGGGATAATAATAATATAATGCTCAATATGGTAGTCGTTGATAGAATACATTCTTGGGCATTATTTGATGGGGATTCTCAATGAGACCCCCTTAGTTGTGGTGGAGAAGTTGTACTTCATCTTTCATGGACTCATTTCTTCTCTCTAAAAATGAGCTTCGGAGCACGCTCCAACTATACAAAGCTATTATCCTTAAAACTATTACTTATGTTTGCAATTGAGAAAGGAGCAGATCATTTATAGGTTTTTAGAGACTCTATATTGTTTATAAAGAGGGTCAAAGGATCTTCCAAATGTCATAACATGAGATTATTTCCTTTGTTGGAAGAAAATTTTAAGACTAAAAGATACTTTCATTAATTTTCAGTGCTTCATGTTTACAAGGACTCAATATTCAAGTGGATGGTCTTTGTAAGGCCTAAAATTTAATTTTGGGACTTGGTTGATCAAATAAAAACAAAATGATCAACTCTATGAGTTTTATCATATGCCCTTCATTGCAAAATCTTAATAGATTTGACAATTTTCTTTTGGCTCACATGCTTCATCAAATTTTTGTGATATGTTTTTTTATATCTCTGTGCATTCATACTTATATAATATGGTGATTAAATGTACATAGGAACTTTTGATGTTTCTACTCATTATTGTTGTAGTTATTTTGGAGGAAAATATAGGTAATAATTTTTTGTATGCCTATATGGCCTCTCTTTTGGACATATCTTTTTGGATCCTCACACTTGAATACATACTTTTCATGTATGTGTAGGATAAAATTTTATCTATTAAATAAAATTATGCTTCTTTTTTTTTAATTTTTTCTCACAAAAAAATTTAAAAAATAAATTGATTTGGGGGTTTTCATCATTTCCTTGAGTTTTTATTGGCATTGCATCAAAATTTGAAGATGTGTGTAAGATTTAGATATTTTTGGAAGGATTTTGTACTTTTGACACACATGAATCCTCTCTTGGTTGTAGATCCTATCCTTGGAATCTACACTCTTTCTATCTATGCAAATTTCTCAAAGCAATGTAACTTAGAACAACAATCATTGCAATATTGACAACACCACTCCAAAATAGAGCTGCTTTTCTTATTGCTACATCTTCTAGGAGGTGATACTTCGTAAGGTTGGAAAATTAATATGGTAGCCACTTGCAGGCCTTAATGGAAAGATGTCCATCATGTAATCTCTTTTTCAAGTGGTAAAATATTCATCCAACATACTATCTAGATAATCATGACCCAAACAAAAAAGGCTTGAAAAACTATATATACAAATGATTGGACTAAGTGCAAGTGATGATAAATTGTTATAAGTGGCCATTTATGCCTTGTTACAATTATGATAGTTTATCTTCCTAGGGTTTCCTTAGGTTTCTTCCAAGTTTGGGGTGATATCCTAAACTAGGATATGCCTCCTCAGAAAGTTAGGACTCAATCGTGCACAGTAGACCCCTCTACCACCTTCTTAGAAGCACCTTATCCATGAGAATTTTTGGTTTAAGTTGATTCTCCCTATTTTTTGAGCTTAAGTTGTTAAAATAATGGCTAGAATTGATGGTTTATTAGAGTTATTGAGCACTCTAATGTTGTATATTGTTGGCAACATAGTCAAAATTGGTAAAATCACTCTCGCTAATATTAAAATTTGTTTAGAAGATGCACATGAGAATATTGAGTTTCTTCTACTTGAGCCACAACTCTAGCAATATGAACTATAACGAAGGAATCGATATTTTGAATTGGCTCTTGTTCAGAATAATTATCTTTTTGAGTTTGAGGTTGATTTTCACTAGTATCCAACACTTCATTTGAACTTCCCAAACCCATCATAAAATCTTGGGAAGAATTCATCATCAACAACCACTGGACCTATCATAGATATGAAAAGGATGTGACTTTGCACATTTTGAACTACTCTAAACCAATAATGTTTCATAGTGTTCGGTTTCTTTAGGACGATTCATCTTCAGTTGCTTTTCTTCCATATCCACTTTAGATTTTCAAAAGGCAACATTGTGATTAGGCTAACCATGTGAAAAATTATTTTTTTGATCTTCACCCATTTGAGCATTGAAAAAAACATGTTGATCATTCAGAAAAATGTTCCTCACACAAGACTCTTGTAAGAAAAAAGATTCAACTTTGATGGATCACTTCTTGGCAATGGTATTCAACATCCAAAAATATATATTGGTCATACCGTAGAGTTCATTCATGAGTATTGGCATATTTTGCAGTGGAGAGATTCTCATCTTCTCACCTTGTATCTAACAAAGTGGGAATTGATGGCCAACAACTAGTTTTGATGTTACATGCCTAACCACAACTGGAACCAGAGCTTTCTGTCAAAGCTTAGAGCTAGAGTCAAAGTCAAAAATTGTATCTAGAGACAAAGTCATGTTCCCTGAACATGATTTGGTTGGTGTCCTACCTTAAACCACAATTGATAGAAGACTTCTACTTATACTACATAGTTCATTATTTTGTCGTCATATTTAAACCATCATTAGGGAGGACTTCCACTTCATAGAATACTTTAACTTTTAACAAGATTCAGAATTTTTCTGGGAACTGCTTCGAGAAAAGTTCCATAGTTGGTGGTTAGCCTTAAACTACCACCAATAGAACACTTCAACTTCTCCTACTTCATTTGGTTTTTGGCCTTCCTTAAACCACATCTTAGAAAGAACGTCCAGTCATTAGGTGCTATACACCTTTATATTCTAGCTTTCTTATTGGACTCATATACACCCGTTCACATTACAGGGTGGGGGAAGGGGGGGCGGGCAGGGGGTGCGCGGTTGGAAGTATAATCCTTGGGGTTGTGTAAATTTGGCACATTCACTTCAGTGAAAGGCAAAAAACCTCAAGTGAAGGCCAACGATCATGAAAAGTCCAAAAAACCTATTGGAATATGAAACCAAAGGTTCGAACAATGGGTATTAATATATATGCTTTACTAATATTATACATCTCACGTCTATCCTAAATATTTATTTTCTAATTTCATAAATTTCTAGATATCTATCTATATATAGATATATATATATATATAGATATATATATATATATATATATATATATATATATATATATATATATATATATATATATAGATATATATATATAATATCAAAATATTTCTAATCCAATCGAGTTATTAGGAATATGGAAACATGTATAATATCTTATAACAATATCTGTTTTCCACAATACACAAGGAATATAAGTCATATATGTATATAGAAGTTTAACAATATTCATCTATTACTCGAAGATCTTGTTTCCTCAAAACATGTTCGTAAAGTCATGCGCACTTGTGAACTTTTTGTGTAATATTTGTCCTGTGATTTCTATTAATAGTAAAAATAGAGCAGAATTACATTTGATGTCCCTTGTGACATAGTGGTTGACTTTCGAACTCAAAAAATCTGAAGGTTACTACTAGTCAACACTTAACACACTGAAAATAGGAGTCTGACAAAGAGAACAATGACAAAACATATACATAAAACATAGGTAACTAGACACGATATAGATGAGAGACCATACATTAAAAGAATAGACAAAAATAGTAATTAGTTAATAGCGGAGATTACAGGTTATTATTTACAAATGTTTGATGAACTATTTATTTATTTAATTTTTTCTATAAAATATATTATAGATATTATATGATTTATTATTATTATAAATATTACATGATTTATTATTATTATTTAAGGAAAATCACATTATTTAAGTACTATCTTTTAAAGAACAAATTTCCACTAGTGTCAAATGTTTTGAAGTCACATAAGAAGTTGTTGAAACTAAAATTAAAAAAAAAAAAAAACTTGTAAAGCATAGTAGTTAATTATTCCACTGAGTCTCTAGGCAACTATGTTCACTGAACATCGTTCTTATCCAAGGAGAAGGAGTGGTTGGTTGAATGCTTGATGGGAGTAGTGATATTATGATCGATACCATCAATTTTCTCCTCCAACTCTCCTAGCATGATGGGGTCCACTTGTTGATTGTTAGAACTATCCATGAGAACTTGGCCCATAAGAATTTTGGTATTCCAATAAACATTAACAACTTGCATTTACCCAAAGAAATGCAATCTAGTTCAGGTTTCAATGTCAGGTCTCCATTCTCAAGTGGTTGCATTAACATTATAATGGGTGCAACACCTTTCTTGGCACAACTCTGGCTCCACACATTTAATCTCTTGTCAAACTAACACATCGATGTGTTCTTCGTAACAAGCCATCAACTCCTAAACTTAAGCTTGAGCACAGAGTTGAGAGGTGGAAGTGATGTGGCTATCCCTTTGCCGAGAGATAGAGGAATGCCCTTACCTACCTCCCCTTCTTCCAAGAGAAAATTGTTCATGCAATGTGGCAACACAAGGAGCTAGGAGGAAGAATAGACGACAAAGGGAAACAAAATATGGACATTAAGAGATACAAAGGAGGTGAAGAAGAATCAGAATATAAGGGTGCAATGTGGTGAGCTAGAGGAATGGAGCTAAAGGGCAAGGAGAACGAGGCAAGTCATAGAGGGAAAGGAACTAGGCTACCCCTAAGATGAGAGCACTCAAGGAGGAGAAGGGTGAAAGCAAATAATGATAGGAATTCAAGTGAGTGGAACATGGTACCAGAAGCCAAGCCAAACCAGAAAACCTAGTAGGGAAATGCAAATCCAAAGTCCAAATAAACCATAAATCAATACTTCTAAGTGACAAAAGACTTGCAAAAAACATAGATTGATAGATAGAGTAGTTACCCTTGGCATTGAAAGATCTCGTGCAAGTCTATTTCCTATAATGCTAATAGAAGTCAGAGTAAAGCCACTGATATATATAGGAGTGCAACTCCAACGAATCTTAGCATGATCAGGTTGAGATGTTGTGCATGTGTTGGGATACAAAAAGTTTCCAAGGTTGAGGAGTGGGGTGGCCCCAGGCCAATAAAACTGCCAACCCAATTGAACTATGCTTAATTTTGACTGTAATGAGGAATGGTCATAATGCAAGTTGTTGTGTAACTAGGAAGACTGAGATGCCATTGTTTCTGTCTGTAGTGAAAAATACACATAAGAATCAGGAGCGGCTACCAAATACATCATAACTTGAACAGGTTGGAGAGCCACTGCACTGAGCCATGAGGATGGCCTATATAATGAAAACTTGACTACACTTGGGGGGGGGGGGGGAATCAGTTTGGTACCTTCATTGACATTAATTTGTTTTTCTTTAAACTCATTAAATGAGAATATTTACATATAATGACTAGCAGATTTAATATGCAAACAACAAGTAATATGTAAACCAAAAACATCACATCAACACATAATAACTACACACACGGACACCATATATAAGTGGAAACCCATAAAGAGAGAGGACCATAATTTTGTTATTGTTGTAATGCAAAGGCAAGCTCCTACTCCCTTATTACATTTAATATTCTGTAGGCTCCAACCTACAGTCTGCTTCTACCTCAAATTTTCTACAAGCTACAACATGCAAGGAAGCTCCAACTCCCATATGTTTTCCATAGGGTACAACCCACAGGAGGCTCCTACCTCATCCATCTCCAATTGGATATTTATCAAGCCACAACTTGAAAGGAGACCGCAATCCCCTCATACAAAAAGAAAATAATATGTTGGTTTACCTGGTCATCAATTATGCATACCTCCATCTTTATCTCTACCTCTTCCCCCCTTCAAATCGGGTTCACATCAGCTTCATGTGTGTCAGGTAATTCACAAAAAATCAACCCTCACATTCTCTCTAACTCTCTAACCAATTTGCCCTCCAAAATCACATATTTTATAAAGATATTTTGATGGTTGTTTGTATTCCACATAAGAATATGAAGTGAAGAGGCTCGACTCTTTGCCTTTCACTCATTCGTTTCGAAGCTCTTTATATTTTGAATATTATACATAAATAAGTGTTCCACCAAATATTATTTTAGCCATATATAATGATTAGGTACACCAATATCAACATAATGCCAAAAACAACATTATAACATCATGACACATGCACATAGTGCAAGAAATCTCCAATGTAAACAATATGTATGTAAGCCATATGTATGCAACATTCATTCCCGAAAGCCATCTATATGATCAAATCCATCTTGTATTCATGTCATTTCCTCAACAACCTTGAATATTGTCATGTTTTTGTTGTCATGAAGTTTTTACTTTTTTGTCATGGAGTCTTGCCTTTGATTTGCATCACAACACTTCAACATTACAACAAATTCTTCAAGATAGAAATCTCTGCAACATCTGTCCTGCATATATTTTCCTTCGACATAGCCTTGCTTCACAACAATTCTCAATCTCTTCTCCTTTTCTTAACTGTCAACAAGAAACATATCTTTGTCAACATCACATTCTCACATACATATGGTGATACACTACTTGCTACTCCTTTTCTCCTTTTCCAATAGTCATTGCAACATTCTGTCATCAACTCAACACCATACTTACTCACCTCACTAGTAGCAACATCATAACTACCATAGTACTCATAATAGTTCAACATACACATATGAAAGTAGTCTCATCTTCGCTACAATCTTCTCTGCATTATTGCAACATAAAAAGAATAAAAACATGCGAACATAATCCCTCAAGATCACAAGCTCAATCATAGTACAGCAAGCTTCAACACATGCAACAAAACATAAGAACAATAATTGTAACAAGCATAGAGTAAAGTATGATTTTGCCTTCTTTGTCTTGTTGTTGTTTCTTTCCATCTCCTTTATTATTCCTCTGCCCATGTTGCTCCTACGTTGTTGCTCCTATAGTTAATTTTCCATCAATGACAACAGTGCCATCAATCTCCCCCTTTGGAATTGATCGTAACACATTGATTGTTATGAAACCAGCTCGCAAAAAGATAGAAAAGATAGATCGACGCCTTAGAAATCAGCCTCTTCAAGGGGGAAACCTCCTTTACATTACACAAATGAACAATTCTTGGATGATACAAATGACTAAACCTCCTTTATATATAGGAGTCTAAGGGGTCACAATATAATCAAAGCCGACATAACAATAATAATATAAGGGCACAATAACAATAATAGTGGGATTCTATGGGGCACACTAATAACGATATGGGGACAATAGGGGCACAATAATAACAATAAGGGCTACAATGATAATAGTAATGGGGGAAACACTAGTATTATAGGGACCTAACATGCCCCTCTCCTTGAAAATAGTGTTGTCCCCAATGCTTGAGTAGTTCTAGATGCTTCTGTATAAAATTCTCATCCTCCCATGTGGAATCTTCAGCGAGTAAGCTCTTCCACTTGACGAGATACTCTGAATTAATAGATTTTGTAGCTGTTGAGTTCTTGTTTATGTGACTGCTTCAAGTTCCAATATGATTTTTCCTTCCTCATCAAGTTCTACCAATATTGTTTGAACTGGTAGCTTGTCACCTATAACCTTATTTAAACTTGAAACGTGGAAAACTGGGTGCACTTAGGAAGCTGCAGGAAGCTCGAATTTGTATGCGATATTACCAATATTTTGCAACACCTTGTATGGACCATAATACTTTTGTGATAATTTATTATCCTTCTTAGCTTGCTTGAAGGACATTTTTTTATATGGTAGTAGCCATAGGAATACCCAGTCACCTACATCAAAACTTCTTTCACTGCGATGTTGATCTGCCTATTGTTTCATTCTATTCTTCACCAAAGTGAGGTTATCCTTTAAGAGTTGGAGAACTTATTTTTGATGCTCAATGTGATCTTCCACTGCTTGAACCTTATAATTTTCTCTTAAATATGATGTGGTGGATGATATCCATAAATTACCATAAATGGGGTCATTTTTGTTGAAGTATGGAAGGAAGTGTTATACCACCATTTAGCGAGAGGCAACCATTTTACCCATTGTGTTTGTTTATCAAATACAAAGCAACGAAGATATACTTCCAAACATTTGTTTACTATCTCAGTTTCCCCATCAGATTGAGGATGATAAGATGAGCTATGAGCTAACTGAGTATCAAGACAAGAAAATAATTTGGTCCAAAAATTCCCAATGAAAATCGGATCTTTTTCGTTTACAATAATCTTTTGGTTTCCATGTAGCTTTTGAATTGTTTCCATAAATGTAGTAGAAACTATATTGGCTTTAAATGGATGAGATAATTCACAAAAGTGTGCATACTTGGTAAGTCTGTCAACTACCACCATGATGACACTCTTTCCTCCGGAGTTGGGTAAACCTGAGATAAAATCCATTGAAACCTCCTCCCAACGTTGGCTTGGAATGTATAAAGGTTGTAATAGACCTGGGGTCTTAATTGTTTCAACCTTATTTTGTTGGCAAAGCAAACATTTAGCCACAAACTTTTGAATATCCAATTTAAGGCCAATCAAAAAGCTCATTTTGATTATTTTTGGTGATAATTGACCGTTAAATTCTGACCCCTTACATTATACTCATCGTTATTGTTATGTATTCTGATCGCACAGTTTCAAAATTATATTCCACAATTATATTTGATGGGCAGGAGGCGAGGTACCTTCAGATCATTTGCGTGAATATATAAGGTGGAAAAAATAAATAAATAAATTGGTGAACATAAATAAAGTGAAAAGCTCGATTATTATTATTATTATTATTATATATATTAAAATGTTAAAATTATATATTTAAATATTTTTTTTAATTAGGTTTTTTTGTATTATTTTAAAAAATAATTACAACTTTTAAAATTTGAAACCAAATTAAAAATATAGATTCATAATTTTCAAGTTCCGGAAATCTTGCTTAACCAAAGCATTATATATGTGAAAATACATGTAAATAGACTAAATATCCAAGTTGTGACATGAATTGGCAAAATTAAACATAATAAGTTATTAAAAAAAAAAACACTAGTAAAGCATAGTAGTTAATTATTCGACTGAGTCTCTAGGCAACTATGTTCACTAAACATCGTTCTTATCCAAGGAGAAGGAGTGGTTCATTGAATGCTTGATGGGAATAGTGATCTTATGATCTATCCCATAGATTTTCTCCTCCACCTCTCCTAGCATGATGGAGTTCAGCTCTCCTAGCATGATGGGGTTCACTTGTTGATTGTTGGAACTATCCATGAGAACTTGGCCCATAAGAATTTTTGTATTCCAATAAACATTAACAACTTGCATTTACGCAAAGAAACACAATCTAGTTCAGGTTTCAATGCCAGGTCTCCATTCTCAAGTGGTTGCATTAACATTATAATCAAGGGTGCAACACCTTTCTTGGCACAGCTCTGGCTCCACACATTTAATCTCTTATCAAACTAACACATCGATGAGTTCTTGGTAACAAGCCATCAACTCCTATACTTAAGCTTGAGCATAGAGTTGAGAGGTGGAAGTGATGTGGCTATCCCTTTGCCGAGAGATAGAGGAATGCCCTTACCTACCTCCCCTTCTTCCAGAAGAAAATTGTTCATGCAACGTGGCAACACAAGGAGCTAGGAGGAAGAATAGATGACAAAGGGAGACAAAATATGGACTTTAAGAGATACAAAGGAGGTGAAGAAGAATTAGAATATAAGGGTGCAATGTGGTGAGCTCGAGGAATGGAGGTAAAGAGCAAGGAGAACAAGGCAAGTCAGAGAGGGAAAGGAACTAGGCTACCCCTAAGATGAGAGCACTCAAGGAGGAGAAGGGTGAAAGCAAATAATGATAGGAATTCAAGTGAGTGGAACATGGTACTAGAATCCAAGCCAAACCGGAATACCTAGTAGGGAAATGCAAATCCAAAGTCCAAATAAACCATAAATCAATACTTCTAAGTGACAAAAGACTTGCAAAAAACATAGATTTATAGATAGAGTAGTTACCCTTGGCATTGAAAGATCTTGTGCAAGTCTATTTCCTATAATGTTAATAGAAGTCAGAGTAAAGCCACTAATATATATAGGAGTGCAACTCCAACGAATCTTAGCATGATCAGGTTGAGATGTTGTGCATGTGTTGGGATACAAAAGGTTTCCAAGGTTGAGGAGTGGGGTGGCCCCAGGCCAATAAAACTGCCAACCCAATTGAACTATGCTTAATTTCGACTGTAATGAGGAATGGTCATAATGAAAGTTGTTGTGTAACTAGGAAGACTGAGATGCCATTGTTTCTGTCTGTAGTGAAAAATACACATAAGAATCAGGAGCGGCTACCAAATACATCATAACTTGAACAGGTTGGAGAGCCACTGCACTGAGCCATGAGGATGGCCTATATAATGAAAACTTGACTACACTGGGGGGGGGAATCAGTTTGGTACCTTCATTGACATTAATTTGTTTTTCTTTAAACTCATTAAATGAGAATATTTACATATAATGACTAGCAGATTTAATATGCAAACAACAAGTAATATGTAAACCAAAAATATCACATCAACACATAATAGCTACACACACAGACACCATATATAAGTGGAAACCCATAAAGGGAGAAAACCATGAGTTTTTTATTGTTGTGATGCAAAGGCAAGCTCCTACACCCTTACTACATTTGATTTTCTTTAGGCTCCAACCTATAGGAGACTTCTACCTCAACTTTTCTGCAAGCTACAACATGCATGGAATATCCAACTCCCATATGTTTTCCGTAGGGTACAACCCATAGGAGGCTCCTACCTCAACCATCTCCAACTGGATATTTATCAAGCCACAACTTGAAAGGAGACCACAATCCCCTCATACAAAATGAAAACAATATGTTGGTTTACTTAGTCATCAATTATGCATACCTCCATCTTTATCTCTGCCTATTCCCCCCTTCAAATTGGGTTCACATCAGCTTCATGTGTATCAGGTAATTCACAAAAAATCAACCCTCACATTCTCTCTAACTCCCTAACCAATCTGCCCTCCAAAATCACACATTTTATAAAGATAGTTTGATGGTTGTTTGTATTCCACATAAGAATATGAAGTGAAGAGGCTTGACTCTTTGCCTTTCACTCATTCGTTTCAAAGCTCTTTATATTTTGAATATTATAAATAAATAAGTGTTCCACCAAATATTATTTTAGCCATATATAATGATTAGGTACACCAATATCAACATAATGCCAAAAACAACATTATAACATCATGACACATGCACATAGTGCAAGAACTATCCAATGTAAACAATATGCATGTAGCTATATGTATGCAACATTCATTCCCCAATGCCATCTATATGATCAAATCCATCTTGTATTCATGTCATTTCCTCAACAACCTTGAATATTGTCATGTTTTTGTTGTCATGAAGTTTTTCCTTTTTTGTCATATTGTCTTGCCTTTGATTTGCATCACAAAACTTTAGCATTACAACAAATTCTTCAAGATATAAATCTCTGCAACATCTATCCTGCATATATTTTCCTTCAACATAGCCTTACTTCACAACAATGCTCAATCTCTTCTCCTTTTCTTAACTATCAACAAGAAACATATCTTTGTCAACATCACCTTCTCATATACATATGGTGACTACACTACTTGCTACTCCTTTTATCCTTTTCCAATAGTCTTTGCAACATTCTGTCATCAACTCAACAACATACTTACTCACCTCACTAGTAGCAACATCATAACTACCATAGTACTCATAATAGTTCAACATACACATATGAAAGCAGTCTCATCTTCTCTACAATCTTCTCTGCATTATTGCAACATAACAAGAATAAAAACATGCGAACATAATACCTCAAGATCACAAGCTCAATCATAGTACAACAAGCTTCAACACATGAAACAAAACATAAGAACAATAATTGTAACAAGCATAGAGTAAAGTATGATTTTTCCTTCTTTGTCTTGTTGTTGTTGCTTTCCAACTCCTTTATTATTCCTCTACCCATGTTGCTCCTGCCTTGTTGCTGCTATAGTTAATTTTCCATCAATGACAATAGTGCCATCAATCTCCCCCTTTGGAATTGATCATAACACAATGATTTTTATGAAACCAGCTCACAAAAAGATAGAAAAGATAGGCACGATGCCTTAGAAATCATCCTCTTCAAGGGGGAAACCTCCTTTACATTACACAAATGAACAATTCTTGGATGATACAAATGACTAAACCTCCTTTATATATATAGGAGTCTAAGGGGTCACAATATAATCAAAGCCGACATAACAATAATAATATAAGGGCACAACAACAACAATAGTGGGATTCTATGGGGCACACTAATAACAATATGGGGACAATAGGGGCAAAATAATAACAATAAGGGCTACAATGACAATAGTAATGGGGGAAACACTAGTATTATAGGGACCTAACATGCCCCTCTCCTTGAAAATGTGTTGTCCTCAATGCTTGAGTAGTTCTAGATGGTTCTGTATAAGATTCTCATCCTCCCATCTAGAATCTTCAGCGAGTAAGTTCTTCCACTTGATTAGATACTCTGAATCAATCGATTTCGTAGCTGTCGAGTTCTTGTTTATGTGACTGCTTCAGGTTCCAATATGATTTTTCATTCCTCATCAAGTTCTACCAATATTGTTTGAACTGGGAGCTTGTCACCTATAACCTTATTTAAACTTGAAACGTGGAAAACTGAGTGCACGCAGGAAGCTATAGGAAGCTCCAACTTGTATGCCATAGTACCAATATTTTGCAACACCTTGTATGGACCATAATACTTTGGTGGTAATTTATTATCCTTCTTAGCTTGCTTGAGGGACATTTTTTATATGGTAGTAGCCATAGGAATACCCAGTCACCTACATCAAAACTTCTTTCGCTGCAATGTTGATTTGCCTGTTGTTTCATTCTATTCTGTGCCAAAGTGAGTTTATCCTTTAAGAGTTGGAGAACTTGTTGTTGATGCTCGATGTGATCTTCCATTGCTAGAACCTTAGAATTTTCTATTAAATATGATGTGATGGATGGTGGATGATATCCATAAATTTCCATAAATGGGGTCATTTTTGCTGAAGTATGGAAGGAAGTGTTATACCACCATTTAGCGAGAGGCAACCATTTGACCCATTGTGTCTGTTTATCAAATACAAAACAATGAAGATATACTTCCAAACATTTGTTTACTATCTCAGTTTCCCCATTAGATTGAAGATGATAAGATGAGCTATGAGCTAACTGAGTATCAAGACAAGAAAATAATTTTGTCCAAAAATTTCCAATGAAAATGGGATATTTGTCACTTACAATAATCTTTTTGTTTCCATGTAGCTTTTGAATTGTTTCCATAAATGTAGTAGAAACTGTATTGGCTTTAAATGGATGAGATAATTCACAAGAGTGTGCATACTTGGTAAGTCTGTCAACTACCACCATGATGACACTCTTTCCTTCGGACTTGCGTAAACCTGTGATAAAATCCATTGAAACCTCCTCCCAACATTGGGTTGGAATGTATAAAAGTTGTAATAGACCTGGGATCTTAATTGTTTCAACCTTATTTTGTTGGCAAACCAAACATTCTGCCAAAAACTTTTGAATATCCAATTTAAGGCCAACCAAAAAAAATTCTTTCTTAACCTCGTGGTAAGTTTTTAAAAATCTTGAGTGCCCTCCTAAGGGTGAAGTGTGCAATTCCATAAGAATATTTTATTTGAGTTGGGAATTCTTACATAGGTATAAGCGATCTTTGTACCATAAAGAATCATTTTTCCAGCTAAATGTATTAGATGTACTGGGATCTTGTTGTAACTTTTAAATGAGTGCCCACACTTCTTCGTCATTCGTCCATTCATCCCTTGCTTTGTTTATCTAATCTAGTTGGATAATAGAAATGACACAAAGCAATGCTTCCACTTCCTCATCCTTTCTTGAGAGTGCATTGCCACAATATTTTGCTTCCCCTTTTTGTAGATGATTTCAAAGTCATAACCCAACATCTTTGTGACCCATTTTTGCTTCTCTCCTGAGGATATTTTTTTTTTCTAAAAAGTATTTAAGACTATCATGATCCATTTTTACCTTGAAGTGTCTTCCCATTAGGTACGGTCGCCATTTCTTAAGTGCATGCAGTATTTCCAACATTTCCTTCTCATAAATAGCTTTGTGTAAATACTTTCCCTTGATTGGACAACTTTTGAAAGAAATGGGTCTTTATTCTTGCATTAAAACAACACCAATTCCATTTCCTGAGGCATCACATTCCACAGTAAAGGTTTTAGTGAAGTCAGGTGTAGCTAAGACTAGTGCTTGGCACATTGCCTCTTTAAGATGTTCAAAGGCCTTTGTTGCTGCTCGAGTCCATGAAAATGCATCTTTATTCAATAATGTTGTTAGAGTTGCTACTATTCTCCCATAATTCTTAACAAACCTGTGATAATACCCTGTCAACCCGAGAAATCCTCACAGATTCTTTATGGATGTGGGGATTTTACATTCCTTAATGGATTTAATTTTGCTAGGGTCTACCTTAACACCTTCATGAAATACAATATGACCAAGATATTCCACCTCTTTTTCTCCAAAGAAACATTTGGAGTATTTTGCATATAGTTGTTTCTCCTCCAATAGCCTGAGCACCTTGTCAACATGTTGAACATGATCCTTCCAGGACTTGTTGTAGATTAGTATATCATAAAAAATACTAACACAAATTTTCTAAGGAAGGGTTTGAAAGTGGAATTTATTAAACCTTGAAATGTAGAAGGTGCATGGGTAAGGCCAAAAGGCATGACCAAAAATTCATAATGACCCTCATGAGTTCTAAGTGTTGTTTTTAGAATGTCTTCAATCTTCATTCTGATTTGATGATATCGTGAACGAAGATCCAACTTGGTGATGTAAATTGATCCATGCAATTCATCCAATAATTCATCAATGACATGAATCATAAATTTATCTTTAATAGTGAGCTTGTTGAGCTCCCTATAATTCAAACAAATGCGCCATGATCCATCCTTCTTGTGCACCAATACTACTGGAGCATTTTTGGAACCTGTACATTCAATTTTACTCTTTTGGGCATGGTGATATCTATAAGGCCTGATGTTTGGAGGAACACTTCTTGTAATCAAATGAATAGCATGAACATGACCATGAATAGGTGGTAGGCCTTTGAGAGTCTCAAATACCTTGGAATGATTAACCAAGACATTTTGTAGATATGGAGAAATAGATGATTTCGATGTGGAAACCTCTAGTGAACATAATTGTGCAATTATGCCTCATTATTATTTCTTTAGAAGCTTTTCCATTCCATTAGAGCTGATTATCTTTCCCAATTTCCATACAATACCCCTTAATTCAACTTCCTTTCCTTACGAACAAAATTTTATGAAAATTTCTTGAAAATTAAAAGCTATTGTACCCAAGGATTATAGTCGTTGGACTCTTAGTACAACATCAACACCACCCATTGGAATGGAAAGCATTGGGCTATTCAATACATATTCTCTCATGGATAGTGTTATATTATGGCACTTTCAAGAGAAATTTATGGTTCCTCCACTTCCAACCATCACTTGACACTCTAGTGATGGACATAGGAAGCAATTCAATTCCCTGGCTATCTTACAATGAATAAAATTATGGGTACAACCCAAATCAATCAACACTATTACCTTTTTCTTCTTGATATGTCCTTCTATCTTGATAGTTTGAGGAGTGGTAATTCCAGCCAATGCATTACAAGATATGGTCAGATTCATTTATTCTTTCTCTAGGGTTTGTTTCTGGTGTATATCCTCTTCTTTTGACGTTTCTTTTTCCTTTTCTTCCTCCTCTTCATAATCTATGTAAAATAATTTATTCTCAACACACTTATGACCTTTAGTGTATTTGCTATCACAACTGTAACAAAGAGCTTTTGCTCTTTTTTCTTCCATTTTTTGTGGTGTCAACCTTGTAGGTTGTGGAAGGCTAGGGACAACAACACTTCCATATTTATAGTTGTGAGTGGTACGCTTCCTAGTTGCCATAATGTTTCTTTCCATTTTTCTTGCCAACCTGAATGCCTTCTCTAATGAGTCGGGTTCCCAAAGGCAAACCTCATGTTGGATGTTATCCTTTAAAGTCCCTATGAACACGTCAATCCTATTCTCCTTTGGAATATCTTTTACCCTTATATTCAATTTTTGGAAGTCGTCTATGTGCTCCATCATTGAACCCTTTTGTTTGAGATTTACCAATTGGCTAAAAAAAATGTTTCTTTTTGTATCCCCATAATGTGCTATCATTTCTTCTGTAAAAATTGCCCAAGTGACAATTTGTTTACGAGAGAAAAGCCATTGATACTATACAAATTGATTGGGTTCTAAATATAAAGTTGCAATGTGCACCTTTTGTGTGTTTTGTACATTATGGAGATCAAAATATTGCTTCATTTGTTGTATCCATGTTAGGTATCCTTGCCATCAAACTTCCTCATATCGATCTTTGGAACATGGTGGGTCTTCAATCCAACATTAGATTCTATGAAATCATGATTAACATTTCTTTTGTTCTCATATTGAGTTTCATTTACTACATTTTCACCATTAGTAAACATTTCTCGTAGCAACTTTGTCAAATTTGTCTTCAATTCTTCCATTTTTCCTTCCATCTTAGCTTCCACATCATTCATCTTAGCTTCCATGCATTTCTTTAAACCATCCATCTTATCTTCCATGCCATCCATCTTAGCTTCCATGCCTTTCTTTAAACCATCTATATTAGCTTCTGTTACTTTTTGTGAGAGTGAATTTTGTTGCACTTGGTATTGTAATTTTGATATATCATGTTGCATTTCTTCCTCTGCTTCATGAGTCATCCTAGAGCTTTCAGATTTCTTACTAGGTGTTTCCATTTTCTTTCTTCAGGGCATCAATTAATGATAATTATGTTTCACTATGCCCTTTGAATTCCTTCAAACTATTTTTTCGCACCAAACTTAAGCAAAATTAAAAAAAAAATACTACACACCTTTTTTCACTTTGTAGGAGCTTGATATTGAATCTGATTCATCTTTGAAATTTATGATCTCCAAGGCCTGACATTGTGAACAGTGGTATCCCTCTAAGTCTTCTTTCCAAAGCCACCAATCTAATCGAAATTGGATTCTCCAAGAAAGAGTTATGCCCAATCTCCCAAGATGACCTAATTATACACTTTTTCAGTGGAGCGAACTTGTATGAATTTCCATGTGTTACTATTTCAACCTTCATATTTGAAAACTGTGCAAAGAAAACTATAGTCCATCCTATTTCTGTAACTTCTTATGAAATTTCAATCTCATACTTAGAGAGAAAGTTATGACGATTTTCCCAAGGTCACCTGTTTGGGATTTAATTCGGGAGCTTGCAAAAACCCTAACTTCCTTAGATCGTATCTCCAAACATATAGCGATATAATATCTAAAATTCAGACTCAAGGATCATCGAGATTTCGACTCAAATGGATGTGTTTTTTAGCTTCTGAAATGACGCAGACAAAAAATTATGGTGAAAATTCCACGATGGCTTGTTTGGAGCAGCGAAACCCTAGAATCCAAAACTCTGATACCAAATGTTATGAAACCAGCTCAAAAAAATATAGAAAAGATAGATCAACACCTTATAAATCAACCTCTTCGAGGTGGAAACCTCCTTTACATTACACAAATGAACAATTCTTGGTTGATACAAATGACTAAACCTCCTTTCTATATATAGGAGTCTAAGGGGTCACAATATAATCAAAGCCGACGTAACAACAATAATATAAGGGCACAACAACAACAATAGTGGGCTTCTATGGGGCACACTAATAACAATATGGGGACAATAGGGTCACAATAATAACAATAAGGGCTACAATGACAATATTAATAGGGGAATCACTAGTATTAGATGGACCTAACAATGATCCTCCTCTTTGAACATATAACCTCTACTGACCTCCCCCTTTGACATCAATGGAAAGGGGTCATGATTCTCAATGAAAAATAACAAAAATATATTCAGTAATTGCACAAATTCTTTTGATGCTTTAATGGTTCAAGATTAAGTTTCAGATTTGTTAGAAGAGGAATGCAACAATTTTTCTTATAGTCTTATGATGCCTCATGATAATGCTTCATATCCTTAAAATTTGATGTTGCATTGTGTGAAGGGAAATATCTGGGTTCTTTCAAATTTACACCACCTTTGTTAGAAGCTTGGAAACTGAAGCCAATTTGGAATTAGTTGGTTGATATTAAAAATTGGTGTATAAGCCATAGGTTGTTCCTTTAGTATAACAATTGATGTTGTTCTATCACAATGATCAACACTCGAGCTCCACAAGGCTGCATTGATGCTGAGTAGGGCTCCTTAGCCATTGTGCTTCTTTCTTTATGAAGCTTTACTCGTCATTTTTCCACATGAAGAATTCATAGGTACAGTTGTTGAGGTTATTGCCTTTCTGTTTTGTGGTACCACATAGTTACACAAAAAATCACGTTCTACCTTCATGCTCCCATAAATCTATCAAATCCTTTCACTTTGGCTCATGACATATCAAATAATAATGAAAATGGCGATCACTTCCTAACCCTCCAAGACCGATACCATGCAACTGATATTTTCATGCAAAATGACCAGGGACACCACATTCCTAACTCTTCAAATCATTAACAACATCATATGGAATAGGTGCGACTATCTCCAAAACAACACCCTCAATAGTAGATCATGGCTGCCTCTTGGCGCTAAGAGAAGGATCACCACGTGCTTTAGTTAATTAATACATACTCTACATGCCTAGATGGTTGCACATGCTTACCTTTTACACACATTCTTTTCTTGATAATCTTGTTACGAACCGAGTTGTTCATTTCAACATTGATGATAGGGAGTTTGTTGTACCTCTCTTCACTTGGCGATGTTCTAGACAATCCTTTTGTGGCCATGGTAGAACGTGTGTACCATCTTTGCATAACTATGCATTGGAAGCCATAACTACATGTTGTGAAGGCTTTCCTAGTTGATGTGATGTAGATGGTAAAAATAATTTTCACTCATCACAAGAGCAAGTTCTCATCAATTACAGGATTCTATTTGTAGGTTAGCGCCCACTCTACTTTGAACTCCACATTGCTTCCAATCCATAGATCTTCACTTGGGTTAGAGAAAAAACGAGATCAAAGTTTGACTGAGACATATATACATATTATGCTAACATGCGATTAACCAAACAAAATACCACCTGTTAAGAATAGTGCCAGGCATCTAGTTGGACAATAACGCACTGTCTATGAGATTATTGTTAACACTTTTGCAACTTGGAATAATGTACCAAATTCTCTCCACCTTCAGCAAAGCATTTTTAATCCAATTGATCAACCCTGTGTCCTTTGATACCCTCTACTCTTATATTATTCCCTAACAAGGGGCTATGATACGTTGTGAAAAATGTCATATCAAACTCTGCAAATTGCCTCTATTATTGTTTGGGTTATGTAATGCTCATGACTACTAGCAAGAGAAATGAAAAGGCATTCTAATAGTAATAATAAATTTACGAATATTATGCTTCTATGATAGTTTTGCAAAACCCTGAACACCAGGATGTATTTTTATCAAGTTGGTAATCTTATAAAAAAACTTATTAGTCCCTTCATTAAGGGAGTCTAATGCTTCTGCTCTCACTGTGCCACATTCGAGCATGCTAGTGTTACTCTTTTCTTTTGTTCTGAGCTTAACGAGTTTTTAATTCATAATGTTTCCATATTGAACAATTTCAAAACAATTTTCCTCACACCACCAACGCATTGAGCCACCATATATTTAATACATCATACCAAAACATTAATGCAATCAATATCAATGTATAACACAATGCGTGATAATAAATTGATTACGTCCTTTGTCATATTTTAGTCACTGTTGTAAATTTCCTCTGTATACAAGCCTACATTTTGGAGGAATCAATTCGCTTGATACTTTCATATATTTGTCAAAATCATCAAACATGTGCACAAAAAATACGTGGGATTTGCCCAACTTATATCCATTTAGGACCAATTTTGTGGTCGATGTGAATTACTAAATTTAAAGGAAGATCCCTTTTTTTTTGGATCTTGAAACCAACTCTCATGGATGTGGTTCAACCTTTAGGTGGGGTGGTTTTTTCCCCACAAGTCTTGTGGTCCAATCTACAAATAAACCAATATACACACCAAAAAGTACTTTTTCACATACTCTTCATTCACAAATATGATACAAATATATAGTTGGATTGAGATCCAACAGAAGATAAACATACACAAGGAGGTTGACATATTCTCTAAAAAAAAAACCAAAACCAACTCTAAATTTACCATGTAAGCATTATCTCCAAGTGCCTCCCTTAATGCTTACATGTCAAAATCAAACACAAATTACAATATAGAAAATACATATTACAACAAAAAATTGTTCTTTGTCTAGTCTTCATCAGCACTCATATCCACTTTGGAATCTCACAAGCAGTTCTCTTTCTTCACCACCTCATCTTTGAGCTATGACTTCAACTCCATTGAAAACATAAATTCCTCTGATCATCTTTAATGAACGTTGTATAATTGACGCTTCTGAATCTCCCAAAGGACAATCTCGATACTGGACTGTATCCAACTGTCAATTATGCAACTCACCTTTCTACAAACATGGATCTCATAACATAACCTATAACTAATGCTCTTGAAACCCAAAACACAACAATACCCATAAACGTATAACAAATTCACATAATCAAATTAGCGATATGTTCTCTCAGCACCAAATAACATAGAGAACCATTAATTTACACTATGTTTCTTTACTCAATATTTGGTTCTTTCATAATAAAAATTTTGCAAACTCAAATACAACAATAATGCATAATTTAAAATAAATACTCAATAAATGTCACACATGTATATGTTAATGATCTCCTCCTGTGCACAATTGAGATATCTCATACATAGAAATAACTAAGAGTCTAACATGGAATGCTTGAGATTGTGCAGAGTCTCTCGTGAATTAAATCTCCTTGTTTCCATCATGAAGATACCATAGCTTGACTATTAGCTACAGGGATATCTGAGCTCCTCCTCCCTCTCAAAAAGAATTGGGCTAAACTATAGATGAAATATGTCCACCAGCTTTAGGGCCAAACTTCAATGAGCTATACAAACAGCCCCAGGTAATAGTGTTTTGGATAACAACTCCTCTCACTCCGTGTAACTCTCCTTTCAATGAATTATGTAAGAAATGGTATTTATTCCCATATGAATACCCTTCTCAACATCCATGGAGGCTTGATGTTCTTCAAACAACATGGAATTTCTTCCCATACCAATACCCTAATCAGCATCCACGGAAGCTTGACGTTCTTTAAGCAATTACCGCAACAAGAGGACACCATGTTGGACCGTTACCTCACTGGTCCTGTACACATATTTACATATCTTGTAGTTTCCATGGCAAACATTGGAAACATTATCAATGGTTGAGCACCCCATCTCTCTATGGTTACCACTTAAAACATTAAATGTTACACTGATCGCGACCAAAATGTTGACTCGAAAGATAATGTGTTGAATGGTCCACCAAGGAAAAGAAGTCAATATAGAGTCTGGAAATCTTTCAAATGTAAAAGATATCAAAGAAATCATCATCCAATTTTCCCATTATATGAAAGAATTGTGACAATGGTCGTTGTTTTCTGTGAAAAATCTAAGAGTAGCAAATCCGAGAGCCTCTATCTTCACCCTAAGTACTCTCGTTTTCACCCAAACCTTGTTGATTTCAATGAAAAACAAAGAGGATATAACATTAGAATACTTCAGTGTAAATTGACATATGCGACAACCTTACTTGGACCCTTACCGCATCATCTTAAAGTTTTCTTCATCGGATTTTCCGTCACGCTCCAACCACTGGCTCTCCTCAGCATATTGATCCTTCGATATCTCGCACACAAACTATCAAAGAATCAATTTCATACAACTATTCTACATTACCCATGATATATATATATATATATATATATATATATATATATATATATATATATATATATATATATATATATATATAGTGACCTATATTTACACAAATATCAAATATGTTAATGTGTAAATTTTTTTCCAAATTTTGCACTCTATAAGAGGTTTGCACCTCTAGAGATTTGATCCCTCTCAACACATGGTAGATCAACGATTAAGATGGATCAATACTGGTAATCCATATAGTTACATATATTTTTTTTCATGTTTTATAATTTTTATAATTTTTTCTCTTTATGATAAATATTAATTTTTTGTGTGTCTATTTATTGAATTTATATATCAAGTATTATGGTGAAGGATATGAATCATCATATTTTACATTATATTGTAAAATGAATCTATTTGTGTGTGTGTGTGTGTTTATTAATTAAAGTATTGTATGACTATGCTTTATGTAAAATCTCAACCTTTGATTGGGATTTGTTTTGCAAATACTAGGGTTTTTAGGGTTTTTTCTGCATACTTGTATATGATTTCCTCTACAAGAAGGGGCTTTGCCCCCTCCTTTAGCTAGATTGTTTTAGGAATTGATAATGAATTTATATCTATTGGTATTCGTCATCAATCTCATCATCTTTGACATCCTTTTCATGATCAGCTAAATGTAGTCGGGTTTTTGTTTCGGTAGCAAACCCTCTATGGGTGCATCATAACAAGCTAAAAATCTATGGTATTGTCTACCAAAATAAGTTCAAGATCCAAAATATGAGGTTGAATCTAGTAATGTCAAAGAATATATACAATATATGTAGGGTCACTCTTTGATATGTAAATGTATTAGATTATGGCCTTCTGAAAAGGATTTGATTGGGTTGATCTAAAATAAATGGAACCCCTAGAGTCAAATAGATTTGGAGTTAGGGGCAAAGGGTTTTTTTTACTGTTATTTTGTTGGAGGAAAGATTGAGTGTTTTTGAAGGAGGTTCAGATCTTTTTAGCAATGAAGGTCTCTTAATGTGATTATGGAAGGAGTAGTATAACCTAGAGAAATAGGATTTCCTTATAGCCTTTGTTTGGGTTCATCGCTTTTCTCTTCCCAAGGAATATTAGGAAGAGGAAACCCTTGAAGGCATAAAAAATCCATTGGTAACTTTTTCAAAGTATCAAAGACAACCAAGAGAGGGAGGTATACTTCATATGCACATATCAATGTTTACATGAACATCTCCCAACCTTTTCCAACCTCCATAGATATATATTATCAAGATAGTGTTTGGAAGTAGTCTAGGATTATCAAAAAGTTCCCTTCATAAGCAAATGTTTTCATGAATATATTAGGGACTGTCTAATGAATACTAAGGAATCATTTGAAGAAAGAACTTCTCAGAAAGGCACATTTGATTCTGGAAAAGTTCACAAAGAATAAGAAAATTGAGTTCCCAAGGTACCTCAAATCCTAACCACATCCCTAGATATGAAAATATGTTCGATTCTCTCTCCTCTCTGAAGGAGTCTCCAAAGAAAGTCAAGATTCAATCAAACATGCAATCAACAAAAGGTAAATTCCATAACCTTGTAGCAAACATGTAAAAGTCCCTTGAAGAGCACCAATAAAATCCATTACCATAGGAAATGAATAGCCCCCCTTTGGAAGAAGTTAAAACATAATCCCTACCAAAGGATATGGATTTCAATGACCCATGATTTATTTCCATTTTGGAAGAATGACATGGAAGAGATGTGAATGGCACGCCAACTCATGAGGTTAGGATTCTTGTATACGGATTATCTTTGAAGAAATAAATTAGGTTCGAGTTCCTAAGTATCCATTCTTGGGGTTCTGAAGATGAATTTCAAGGTGGTGTCCTATAAAGAAGCCAAAAAACAAGGCCATAAGAGCAATAAGGCACAAATCCAAGAAGATGGTGAAGAATTAGTCAACTTGGGAAAAGTTATGAAAATACTAGAGTCATTCCCCCCTTGAAATCTTAATTCTCAAGGAGTTTTATCTAATGTTATGATTATCGTAGTCGTTTCCTGAATGTCTTTTATTGGTAGTTAGCATATTACTCTCAAGAATCTCCTAGATCTTCAATCACTTTTTTAAAAGTCAAGCTATCTGTAACTTTTTCTGATCAATGAAGGGATCCATTTACCCAAAAAAAAGAGAGTATAGTATGGTTATATATATATACATATATATATATATATATATATATATATATATAATATATATATATATATATATATATATATATATATAGATATAGATATAGATATATACACACACACAAAAATCATCATTATTTAAATTTAATTTAATGTAATATGTATATTAAAAGTTTTTACCTAAATTGTAATTTTATCAACAAAATTAAAATTAAAACATAACAAATTGAATTGAATTAACTTATTATTTTTCTTATTACTTTTGTTACATTTTATTTCTTATTATTATTTAATTTTTTATTACTTTTTTAATTGAGCTAAGATTGTGTTTTATTATTATTATTGTTTGATCTAATTCTTGAATACAACATCTCATCTAAATTCATTACAATATATCTGTAGTGCCTCCCCGTGCTGTGTTTCAGGGAACCTCTCAACCTAACAAAAGAATTCACATACTTTACACGCAAGTGGACTAGTGCAAAAAAATATGACCAAAGAATTATATCTTGCACATGTAGAAGGAATAATAATACATGGTAATAATTAGCAGTGGGATTTGGGGAATGGGTATCCTTAGGATAAATGAGTGTAGAAATAAAATATAGATTGTCTATGAGTTAGGTCATGGATGAGATGAGAGGCAAACAAAATGTGATAATGCTTTAGTATAATAAACCATTAAAAAAATACAAACTACTTGAGAGAATGATGAAAGAATGACTCTTTTTACGTGACATGATGGACTGTTTAGACTAATCCTTTAAAGGGGAAGTAACAACATGGGTAATAACATGCAATGAGGTTCTAAGCCAAGAGAATCCATGAAGGGATAGTACTACTACTTGGTAAGATCTTATGCAATATAGGTGGAAGGGCTATAGTGTTTAAATTTTAGTTTGAAGAAGTATATGTAAAGGTTTGAAAAAAATCCTTTGTTGAAATTTGTGTGAGAAATGGATCTTGTACAAAATACATACACACATGAAACTAATTTATGGCATAACATTGCCAATGAGAATGAATTTGATGGTGAGATTGATTAAAAAACTAAGGTTTTTAAGTGCTTCTACAAGTGAAATGAAAATGGTTAAAAAAATGGTTCTGAGGTGAAGTACTTGTACACAAAAAATAAATCCCATGACATGGAAGATATTGGAAAAAAAAATTATGGTGCAAATATTTCAAAAAATGGGGTTTAAAAATGCTTGTACTAGTGAAATGGAAATGGTGAGAAAAATGGCTCTTAGGTGAAACACCTATACATAATAAAAAAAGACCATAATGTGGAAGAAAATGAAGAAAATGAATTCAGGGGTGTAATTGGCATAAGAAATAAATATCCTAAGCTCTTATTATGGCAAAAATAACTTTAGAGATAACCATGTTTTCAATTTGGTGAATTGATTTGTGGCATAAGTCTTCCAAAGTTTACTACACAAATTTGGAGTAATGGAAATAGATTTTGTGACCACCAAATAATAGGTTTATGTGGAAGATTTTTTAGATGTTTCACTAGATTGCATGAGAATTGAGGGAACCATTTGGCAAGATGCACAACATTTCCCTCAGTCATTATACAATGCACAACAATAGAGGTCATGCTGAAACAAAAATATTTTGCATGACTATTCATCAAATAGTTATGCAAAGTGTGTGGTAATTTCCTTTACAATCGCGAAATATTTAGTCACATATATTTTAGTGGTGTGAATAACTTTGCATAGTTCTATATTGAATAACCATGTAAAGAGTGCAATTGTTTAACAAATAATTGTGTTATTACATATGAAGACTTTAGAGTTCAGTCATCATGATTAGATTAGGTGCCTCAATATACAACAACAATAGAAAATTTCTTGTATGTTTATTAATAAGTAATTCAAAGGTTAAAAGAGATAATATAAGCCACATGAGGCCAATACAGAAAAAAATATGTGTTTGATAAGCATGTAGAGATTCATAATAGCTAAAGGGAGAGAGAGAATAATTATTAGTACCTCCATATAATGATGTCTGGAAACCATAAAATATAGAGACAATTGGTATACATTAGGTAATTTTTATTTTTAAAATGGTTCTCCTAAAGAAAATAATAAAATAAGAATTTTGAATTTTAAAGGAAAAGAAATATTTTTTTTAATTGTATTTTCAATTTATCTCCTTACAGGTTTACTCAAATGTCAAGTGTATGCACTCATTGGATATTGAACTAAATTTGGCATCTTGTGAGTACCCATTCTACATACTTTTAAGTAAATCCATACAGATAAATTTGAAAATACATAGATAAAGTGTTTCTTGATAGAGTTACAAATGGATGATGAAGTCTATACCAAAAGGGTAATTTTACTTATAGGATAAGTTGTGCTATAAACTCGTTATTAAAACCATATAATAAAGGAATGGAAGGTGATGCAAAACAGGAAGATGCACTTTTATATGCATTTTTCTTATTTAAATCTGAATAATCCCTAGATGAATGGTGTACTTCTTATCATTAGCAGAGTGGGCCAAGCCCCAACCACACCCCAATTTTATTGTATATGATAGTTAATTGGTGTAAGAAGGAAATAATAGTTAGAGTATTGCTATTTATGGATATTGGATAGGTGCTAAGAATTCATGATAGTTATTAACTTTCTCATCAATTGATTCAGGCATTAGAATATCTGGAAAGACATGAGATTAATTGGTTGAGGAAACCAACATGGAATGAATGTTCTAACTTTGGGACACACACCCAAAGACTCAAATTTTAACTAGAGAAGGAGCTAAATTAAAAGGATTCAAGGTTGATATTATCTTACTTCTAAATAAAGGAAGAGTTCCATAGTGAGACCAATTTGATGTCTCCAAAAATGGATCATCTATCATGTGATGTAGCTTCTCTATTTAGCTTTAGAGGAGGAGTCTTCTAAATTCTAGAAGGAGAAGCATTACTCTTCACAAAATCTCGCCCCTTAAAATTTCTAACCACCACTTCGCATGCCAATGTATTACCTTCTTTTCCAACACATTGTATCTCTTCTTTTACCCTACCTTCCACTATTGACCTAGATATCCCCTCCTTACCACTTCCAACTTCATCAATAGAAAAAATTGCCAACGATTTCTTCTCCCATAGCCTCATGGTGAATGGTAGAGGAATCTTTGTAACTAAATTCCCATACTTAAAATCATTTTTACATACAAAAGGAATACTAACATAATCTAAAGATTAGGTGAATGAAAGAGTCTCCTTTTATAAAACCATTTTCTTATCCAATCCTTCTCTCAAGTCCAACCTTACTAAGGTGCGAGAAATCGCCATCGACTATAGCTTTTTAATGACATATCCAAATCCATGGATTGAGGTAGATCCGTATTAGTATATTAAATGTTTAGGTCCTTGTGATACATTTTTAGGTCCTTACTATTTTGGTCTTTCCTAACTAGTATTCCCTATAAAGTCTTTTTATTTGGGTTTACTAGAGGTTTGATTGCCCTTAGTGTGTTGTGGATCCTTCATCATCTCATTTCACTTCTTCTCTCATTGATATAACTTGAGTGAGCTTAAAATAAGTAAGGTCCTGCCATACCCCAATAAAAATTTAAAGTTTCCGTCATTCATTAATACCAAGTACATAAGTGATCATACTCCAAGTTAGCTCCCTAGTTCTACCCATTTTTTCCCTCATCTCTCCCACCCATATGTGTGTTTCAAAGGATCATTTTATCTATCCATTATAGTGGTTCATTTGGGGCACTGACTACTCAAACGATCTTAGACTACTCCCATCCCCCTTCTTTATACATGTTTTATTAAAATATCTAAAGGAATTAATGAGATATACAAGAAATAAAGGAACTATAATCACTTCTCAAAGTCCACCTATTTATGGATGGGATATTCTAATGAGGAAAATCATGGATGAGATGATATTGTGCTTGACATGCAAAAAAGCATAGGGTAGATTAAAATAAAAGACCTTATGTTATTGAACTTCATATAACATCATGGTAGAGATAAACAAAAATAATTTCTTCTTCATATAGCTTCAACACAAACCTTTAAGCTATCTTGAAATGAGGTTTTCCATAGATTTAGAATAAATACCTTTCCAAACCAATTGGTAAACTAATATACAAATGACTAAAGGTTAAAATAAAAAAAGAGAAATTCAACTACAAATGATAGTGCACTTGTACCTAATCCTTCGAATTGATGTCTACCCTCCATGAATTAACATATGTCAATGAACTAGAAATGTTCAAGAGACCATATTTTCTGTGGCTTTAGATGGAATAAATCTACCTTTCCTATCTCTATTTTCATAAAAAAAATCATCAAAGAGAGGACAACTTAACTTTGGAGAAACCCCACCAAAGTGGATGCACAGGTTCATACCTCTCGTATTACTGTCTTCTCTTTTCCCTTAAGTCGTCCTCAATATTACTCGCAATCCATCAAACAAATCTATCATCGTTTACAGCTCCTCGGTAATGGCGCCAAAAATGTTGGGGAAATTATATAAGTATATATCTATCTATATATCTATCTATATATCTATCTATATATATATATATATATATATATATATATATATATATATATATATATATATATATATATATATATATATATATATATATATCTATATATATATATATATATATATATATATATATATATATATATATATATATATATATATATATATATATATATATATCTATATATATATATATATATATATATATATATATATATATATATATATATATATATATATATAGGTATAAGTGTTTACCTCAATACTTAATTATTGACCAAGGAATTGTAATTAGTAGAGTTGATGCACTATATGTGCCGACAATAGATAAGTTATGTTGTCTGTTGCGTATAGTCTAGATAGTGAGTACTTCAAATTAACACTTCATTCTACAAACTTTAATTCATTTCATCACACAATTAATGAAAATCCACACAATTCTCAAACACTATAAATTGAATATTTTAAATCAGGTAACGAGTTCCTCCATTTATAGGATCACGCAATAACAAGACGGACTTAACTATGTTTCCTGCAACTATTAATCTTAACCAAATCAATTTAATGCCTTCAACTATTAAACAAGGTAATTAAAACCAGTACAAGAAATATTTGATAACAATCTTCACTATTGGCACATGTATGTGAATGGTGAGATCTCAAGTCTTATCCTTCCTGTGCTTCAAACAATCAATCATTAAATCTATAACTCAAATAAAATTTAAACTAAGAAATTATCACTCATAAAGAAAAACTGGAAACACTAAACTATTTAATAATTTAAAAAAGGAAAACTTGCCTTGATGGCTTTGGTGGGCCCTTGTCGAGCTACCAAGGTAAGCTTGAAAACTTACAGAGCTAAGAAGTAAGTTAACACACTGATCTTAACAACTGCTGCTCATATTATTAATCAAAAAGAAGGATTACAACTTAATAGTTCATCAACATTTCAAATCTGAGAGTGTTAGTTATTTGTTTCTAACTCTTCGATTCTCCAACCTAATCTCTCTGTGAAGACTAAAATATTAAAATGCTAAGAGATTAAAAGATAAACTTAATCATTCGACATACATTTCTTTTATAAAGAAGAGGGTAATTACAATCAAAATTACATGAGATAATCATCAAATCTGGGTAGTTAATCTGGGATTACATTTCCAACTTTGTCCTCATGACAAGAAGTGCATGAGCAGGAAGTGAATATAAACTGAATAACTAAGGGATATGTCTCCAAGAAATTTCTTGGTTCCATCATAGACTGTTTGTTGAAGTACTATGTCTGGGGATGAATTTTGGTACCAAAACCAGATAGTAGAATGTTCATATTGAAATAGAACAAAGGAACAACTGAAACTCAAATCAAACAAAGGAAAACTGGTACTAGAACAAAACAATATAATATTGGTACCAGATTTAAATGGTTGAAAAGATGGTACCAGAATCAAACAGTGGAGCAACTGGTATTGGAATTGAGTAGTGGAACGTCTGGTACTGGAATTGAACAATATGATGATCGCAATAGCCAAGAGCTCGGGCCACTGTTAAAGTGTCGAATGGTTGCATGTGTGTGGTGAGCGTGGTCTCTGAGAACACAGCTATTGGCTGAGTACAGGATGGGTGCACATGTATTTGACAAAGACCCGAGTTCTAGATTGCTAAAGAGGCTTGACAAATAAGAATATAGGTACCGGATCGCTGAACTGATTGAGTACTAGAATACTGGACTACTGGAGCACCAAAATGATGAACTAGTACTAGATGAATAGGAGTGGAAATCTAAAGATCTATGTGAACCAATCAGATAAATTAGAGAGTAAAAGATCAAATAATGTTATTCTTACTACATGAAAACATAAAAATTTCATTTTGAAATATAGACTACCTCATATAGACATCAGAAGGCTAAAAGGGCATATACTTGAAGAAAATAGGCAAATAGTAGATAGATTTGAGGTAAAATAGGTAAAAAAGAGAGGTCATATAGGGCATTTTAAGTATCAAAAGGGAGACCCAACACATGCGCTGAATATGTGGAGACATAATATTCTTGGCAGGAGGTTAGTCTTGATGAGTGATCATAGTCAGTTGAGGTACTTGTTTGACCAACCTAATCTGAATGTCAGTGAAGATAGATGGTACATCAAGGGAAAGGAGAACAGGGTTGTAGATGCTCTCAGCTAGAGAGTGTAGGCGAATCATATTTTAGTTGTGAACTCTTATGGGATAGATTTACAAGAGCAGATTTTGCAAGCAAGGAAACATGATAACAAGAACCAACACCTAAAGTAGAGACTGCAATAGTAGGGTGAAGGTGATAGAGATGAGGTGTATGACCTCATTGAAGATGGCTTGGTCAGATTTAGGAACATGATTTACGTGCTAAATAGCAGTGATCTCAATATTGTCTCAAGGGACTTTCATGTCAAGTCGTATTCAGGTCACTAGGGGTATCATAATACTTTGAAAGTAGTTAAGAAATTCAACCATTAACTAAACTTTAAGATATATGTGGTTTGGTTTGTTGATAGATTTTCAGAATGTCTGTAGGTGAAAGAAGAGTGTAAGCATCTAGATTGTTTATTATAGTCTATTCCAATTACAGAATGGAAATGGAAGGTCATTTCCATGGAATTCATCACAATTTTTCCAAGGATATCGAAGTAGCATGATTCCATGATGGTTTTGGTTCACAGGTTGAGTAAGGTATCTCACTTCATTGTCATGAATTCTACTAATTCAACTAGCGAGGTAGCTCATATCTTCATCAAGGAGCTAGTAAGGTTTCTTGATGTTGCCAAGAATATATATCATACATAGATGAAATGTCCACTTCCAGTTTTTGGAAAGAATTGTTTTTAGGCTTGGGGGCAGAGTTGGAGTTTAGTATAGCTTATCATCTGTAGACAGATGGAGAGAAAGATAGGGTCAACAATATTCTTGAGGATATTTTGAGGATGTATGTCATGCATCAACAGACGAGGTGGGAAGAGTATCTTCCACTACAAGAGTTTGCATATAATAATGGGTATCAAGAATGCTTGAAGATGATTCCATTTGAGGCTCCTTATAGCCAGAGCTATAATACTCCTATCACTTGGAGTGATCCAGTGAACAGGGTGGTGATTGGACTAGATATGTTGGTTGAGATGGAATAGGGGATGCAGGTTATCAAGAGGAATTTAAAGGAAACTTAGGATAGATAGAGGATTTATGCAGATACACACAGGGCATTCAAGGAGTTTTGGGTTGGGGAGCATGTGTATTGGTGAATCAAGCCCAAGAGAATCTCCTTGAGGATTAGGTCATGTGCCAAGCTAAAATCTCAGTATTTGAGGTCTTTTGAGATCCTTGAGAGGATTGGACATGTAGCCTATATACTTGCACTGCGACCAATAGTGAAATTCCATGATGTTTTCCATGTTTCATTGCTAAGGAGATAGGTCGAGGATGCTAATCATGTGTTTGATTGGTTTGTATTGCAAGTGGAACCAAAAGGAGAATTCCATATAGAACCTTATATTATTGTGCAATGGAAACATCTCATGCTCCAAAACCGAGCAATTAAGCAGGTTAAAGTGCAGTGGAAGCACTTTAGGCGCGATGAATCTACATGGGAGATGGTTGATCAGATGCCAGCTATGTATCCTTATTTATTTGTTGGTTGAGAAGATTTGTTTGGTTTATATTTATATTTGCATATGTGTATCATAGATGCTACAATGAGTTGCGTTATAAAGATACAATAAGAAGTTTGTTGTACATACTACATCAATTTGTGTTATAAAGCTCTAATCAACAGTATGGTGTTCATGGTTTCAACAGTTGATACGTTGTAAATGTTGCATTGAGTTGGGTTATAGAGCTCCATGGGAAACATGTGTATGTTGGCTATAAGCATCATTGAACACCGAATAAGATGTTCCCCAAAGGGGGATGTTATGAAACCAACTCACAAAAAGATAGAAAAGATAGATCAATGCCTTAGAAATAAGCCTCTTTGAGGGGAACACCTCCTTTAAATTACACAAATGAAAAATTCTTAGATGATTCAAATGACAAAACCTCCTTTATATATAGGAGTCTAAGGGGTCACAATATAACCAAGCCGACCTAACAATAATAATATAAAGGCACAAAAATAACAATAGATGGATTCTATGGGGCACAATAATAACAATATGGGAACAATAGGGGCACAACAATAATAATAATGGATACAACGACAATAGTAATGGGGGAATCACTAGTATTACAGGGACCTAACATTCCCCTATCCTTCAAAAAAGTGTTGTCCACAACGCTTGTGTAGTTATGGATACTTCTGTATAAAATTTTCATCCTCCCATGTGGAATCTTCAGCGAATAAGTTCTTCTAGTTAATGAGATACTCCAAAATTGATCGATTTCATAGCTATCGAGTTCTCGTTTCTGTGACTGCTTCTGGTTCCAATATAATTTTTCCTTCCTCGTCAAGTTCTGGCAATATTGTTTGAACTAGGAGCTTGTCTCCTATAACCTTCCTTAAACATGAAACACGGAAAACTGGGTGCACTCGAGAAGATGCAGGAAGCTCCAATTTGTATGCCATAGTACCAATCTTTTACAACACCTTGTACAGACCATAATACTTTGGTGATAATTTAGTATCCTTCTTAGCTTGCTTTAGGGACATTTTTTATATGGTTGTAGTTGTAGGAATACCCAATCACCTACATCAAAACTTCTTTCACTGCAATGTTGATCTGCCTGTTGTTTAATTCTATTCTGCGCCAACGTGAGGTTATCCTTTAAGAGTTGGAGAACTAGTTGTTGATGCTCGATGTGATGTTCCACTGCTTGAACCTTAGAAATTTCTCATAAATATGATGTGATGGATGGTGGATGATATCCTTACAAGTGCCATAAATGGGGTCATTTTTGCTGCAGTATGGAAGGAAGTGTTATACCACCATTCAGCCAGAGGCATCCATTTGACCCATTGTGTCTATTTATCAAATACAAAGAAACGAAGATATCCTTCCAAACATTTGTTTACTATCTCAGTTTTCCCATCATATTGAGGATGATAAGATGAGCTATGAGCTAACTGAGTATCGAGACAAGAAAATAATTATGTCCAAAAATTTCCAATGAGAACTGGATCTCTGTCACTTACAATAATCTTTGGGTTTCCATGTAGCTTTTGAATTGTTTCCATAAATGCAGTAGAAACTATATTGGCTTTAAATGGATGTGATAATTCACAAAAGTGTGCATACTTGATAAGTCTATCAACTACCACAATGATGACACTCTTTCCTTCGAACTTGGGTAAACCTGTGATAAATTCCATTGAAACCTCCTCCCAACAATGGCTTGGAATGGATAAAGGTTGTAATAGACCTTGGATTTTAATTGTTTCAACTTTATTTTTTTGGAAAACCAAACATTTTGCCACAAAATTTTGAATATCTTGTTTAAGGCCATCCCAAAAAAATTCCTTCTTAACCCTGTGGTAAGGTTTTAAAAATCTTGAGTGCCCTCCTAAGGGAGAAGTGTGCAATTCCATAAGAATCTTTGGTTTGAGTTGGGAATTCTTACATAGGTATAAGTGATATTTGTACCATAACGAATCATTTTTTCCAGCTAAATGTATCAGATGTACTAGAATCTTGTTGTAACTTTCGAATGAGTGCCCACACTTCTTCGTCATTCTTCCATTCCTCCCTTGCTTCATTTATCCAATCTGGTTGGATAATAGAAATGGTGCACAACAATGCTTCTACATCCTCATCCTTTCTTGAGAGTGCATCTGCCACAACATTTTTCTTCCCTTTTTTGTAGATGATTTCAAAGTCATAACCCAACATCTTTGAGACCCATTTTTGTTGCTCTTTAGAGGATAATCTTTGTTCTAAAAATTATTTAAGACTATCATGATCCATTTTTACCTTGAAGTGTCTTCCCATTAGGTAGGGTCACCATTTCTTAGGTGCATGTAGTATTGCTAACATTTCATTCTCATAAATAGCTTTCTGTAAATACTTTCCCTTGATTGGACGACTTTCAAAAGCAATGGGTCCTTCATCTTGCATTAAAACATCACCAATTCCATTTCCTGAAGCATCACATTCCACAATAAAGATTTTTGTGAAGTCTGACATAGCTAATACCGGTGCTTGGCACATTGCCTCTTTAAGATGTTTGAAGGCCTTTGTTGCTTCTGGAGTCCATAAAAATGCATCTTTCTTCAATAATGTTGTTAGAGGTGCTGCTATTCTCCCATAACTCTTAACAAACTTGTGATAATACCTTTTCAACCTGAGAAATCCTCACAGATGCTTTACGGATGTGGGGATTTTCCATTCCTTAATGGCTTTAATTTTTCTAGGGTCTACCTTAACACCTTCATGAGATACAATATGACCCAGATATTCCACCTCTTGTACTCCAAAGAAACATTTGGAGCTTTTTGCATATAATTGTCTCTCCTCCAATAGTTTGAGCACCCTATCAACATGTTCAACATGATCCTTCCAAGACTTTCTGTAGATTAGTATATCATCAAAAAATACTAACAGAAATTTTCTAAGGAAGGGTTTGAAAATGGAATTCATCAAACCTTGAAATGTAGAAGGTACATTAGTAATGCCAAAAGGCATGACCAAAAATTCATAATGACCCTCATGAGTTCTAAATGCTATTTTCGTAATGTCTTCAGTCTTCATTTTTATTTGATGATATCCTGAACGAAGATCCAACTTGGTGAAGTAAATTGATCCATGCAATTCATCCAATAATTCATCAATGACAAGAATGGGAAATTTATCTTTAATGGTGAGCTTGTTGAGCTCCCTATAATCTAGACACATGTGCCATGATCCATCCTTCTTGTGCACCAATACTACTAGAGCAGAGAAAGAACTTTGACTAGGTTGAATTATACCAGCCTCTAGCATTTCTGCAATCATACGTTCAATTGCACTCTTTTGGGCATAGGGATATCTGTACAGCCTGATGTTTGGAGGAACGCTTCTTGGAATCAAATGAATAGCATGATCATGATCACGAATAGGTGGGAGACCTTTGGGAATCTCAAATACCTTGGAATTATTGTCCAAGACTTTTTGGAGATCTGGAGAAATAGATGATTTCAATGTGGGAACCTCTAGCGAACGTAATTGTGCAATTACACCTCATTTTTCCTTATTTAGAAGATTTGTCATACCGTTAGAGCTGATTATCTTTCTCGGTTTCCCTACAATACCCCTTAATTCAACTTCCTTTCCTTCTACATAAAATTTCATGAAAAGTTCTTGAAAATTAAAAGCTATTGTACCCAAGGATTGTAGCCATTGGACTCCTAGTACAACATCAGCACCAACCATTGAAATGGAAAACATTGGGCTATTCAATACATATTCTCCCATGGATAGCTTGATATTATGGCACTTTCCAGAGCAATATATGGTTCCTCCACTTGCAACCATCACTTGACACTCTGGTGCTGGATATAGGAAGCAATTTAATTCCTTTGCTATCTTACAATGAATAAAATTATGGGTACTTCTTGAATCAATCAACACTATTACCTTTTTCTTCTTGATATGTCCTTCTATCTTGATAGTTTGAGGAGTGGTAATTCTAGCCAATGCATTACAAGATATGGTCAGATTCATTTCTTCTTTATCTAGGGTTTTTTCCTGGAGTATATCCTCTTCTTTTGACATTTCTTGTTCCTTTTCTTCCTCCTCTTCACAATCTATGTAGAATAATTTATTCTCAACATTCTTATGACCTTTAGTATATTTGCTATCACAACTGTAACAAAGTCCTTTTGCTCTTTTTTCTTCCAATTGTTGTGGTGTCAACCTTGTAGGTTGTGGAAGGCTAGGTGCAACAACACTTCCATCTTTATAGTTGTGAGTGGTAGGCTTCCTAGTTGCCAGAATTTTTCTTTCCATCTTTCTTGCTAACCTAAATACCTTCTCCAATGAATCAAGTTCCCAAAGGTGAACCTCATATTGGATATTATCCTTTAAAGTCCGTATGAACACATCAATCCTATGCTCCTCTAGAATATATTTTACCCTTATCTTCAATTTTTGGAAATCCTGAATGTGCTCCATCATTGAACCCTTTTGTTTGAGATTTATCAATTGGCTAAAAAAGGTGTTGCTTTTTGTATCCTTATAATGTGCTATCATTTCTTCCGTAAAAATTGCCCAGGTGACAATTTGTTTACGAGAGCAAAGCCATTGATACTATACAAACTGATTTGGTTCCAAATATAAATTTACAATACGTACCTTTTGTGTGTTTTTCACATTATGGAGATTGAAAAATTGCTCCAACTGTAGTATCCATGTTCCAGGATCCTTGCCATCAAACTTCCTGATATCGATTTTTGGAACATGGTGGGCCTTCAATCCAACATTAGAGTCTATGAAATCATGATTAACATTTCTTTTGTTCTCATCATGAGTTTCCTTTACTACCTTTTCACCATTAGTGACCATTTCTTGTAGCAACTTATTCAAATTTATCTTAAATTCTTCCATCTTATCGTCCATGCCATTCATCTTAGTGTCCATGCCATTCATCTTAGCTTCCATGCCATCCATCTTAGCTTCCACTCCATCCATCTTAACTTTCATGCCATTCATATTAGCTTCCACGCTATTCATCTTGGCTTCATTTACCTTTAATGAGAATGAAATTTGTTGTACTTGGTCCTGTAATTTTGATATATCATGTTGCATTTATTCCTCTTCTTCATAAGTCATGCTAGAGATTTCAAGTTTCTTACTAGGTGTTTCCATTTTTTTTCTTTGGGGCATTAATTAATGCTAATAGTTCTTCATTATTCCCTTTGAATTCCTTCAAACTAATTTTTCAAACCAATCTTATGGCAAAAAAAAAAAAACATACACACCTTTTCTTTTCACTTTGTAAGAGCTCGATATTGAATCTATTGTATCTCTATAACTGCAGATCTCAAATATCTAAAATATTGTCCTGTGGTAGCCCTTTGAATCCTCCTTCTAACCCCACAATTCTGACCAAGATTGGATTCTCCAAGAAAGAGTTATGACAAATCTCCCACGGTGACCTGATTATAGACTAGTTCAATAGAGTGAACTTATATGACATGCCACGTGTCCTTGTTTTGACCTTATTACCTTAAATGGATACATAGAAAACTACAGGCCGTTCTCTTTCTGAAACTTCTTATGACATTTCAATCTTACACTCAAAACAAAAGTTATGTCGATTTTCCCCAGGTCACCTATTTGGAATGTAATTTAGGAGTCTACAAAAACCCTAACTTCCTTATATCATATCTCTGCCAATATAGCGAGACAAACTCTAAAATGCGGACTTGAAATTTAGAATGATTTTGGCTCAAATGGGTTTTTTGTAGCTCCTAAAATGTTGCAAAAAAAAAATTATAACGAAAAATTCCACAATGACCTGTTTGGAGCAGCGAAACCCTAGAATCCAAAGCTCTGATACCAAATGTTATGGAACCACCTCACAAAAAGATAGAAAAGATAGATCAATGCCTTAGAAATAAGCCTCTTAGAGGGTGAAACCTCCTTTACATTACACAAATGAACAATTCTTAGATGATTCAAATGGCAAAACCTCCTTTCTATATATAGGAGTCTAAGGGGTCACAATATAACCAGGCCGACCTAACAATAATAATATAAAGGCACAAAAATAGCAATAGAGGGATCCTATGGGGCACAATAATAACAATATGGGAACAATATGGGTGCAACAATAATAATAATGGATACAATGACAATAGTAATGGGGGAATCACTAGTATTATAGGGACCTAAAAGGGGATGGGTTTGTAACAACTCCCGGTTGATTTTCCATCTAAATAAAATAAGATCAAGGTCATGGGACACATATTCCAAGCTTAATATTGGGAAAACATTATAGTGGCCATCACTTGTGATTAATAATGGTTATGGAAATTGGCAAAGGCATTGGACAAGACAAAGAGGCAATCATTGGCATTTTAATTATGAAAATAAGGGAAAATAGGAGACAAGAGAGGTGAAGAGACACAAATTTACATGCAAGTGAAATTAGAGGAAAAATGAAGAAAAAATGAGGCATCAATAATAAAAATTCATCAAATAAACAATTGATATATATATATATATATATATATATATATATATATATATATATATATATATATATATATCTATATATATATATATATATATATATATATATATATATATTTCAGTTTTAGCATTGTTGTCTCAGACTTTTGCATACATAGAGCATTCTTGGAGCACTCTAGCATTCACTTGGATTAGAGAAAGAAAGCAAAGGAAAGTAAGGGGGCACAAGGGAACAGTTGGATCAAAAACTACAACAGGGATACTTTGCAAGTAATAGGTTGCATATGTGGTTTCCTTGTTGATTTTGGGATGCATGGTATATGTCTATGGTTCCTTGGTTACGTTATGTCATTGGCATGGATATTTTCTTGGATTGGCAGTGGTTTCGACCTTGCCTTCCCATTTCTTGGATAGCCATGGTGTTGTGGGTTTTACACTTTTCTATTATTATTAGTGCTTAGGTTCCCTATGGTTGTGGGTTGGACAAAACATTCTGGAAGCCATGAAGCAACTGGGTTGAGTTACTAGTTCCTAAGCCGTAGGTTGGGACAAATGCTTTGGAGCCTTGTTGGTTGAGATACTAGTCCCTGGAGTGGTGGTTGGAACAAATGCTCTAGAGACCTGAGTTAGTTTTGGGTTGAGCTAATAGTTCCTGAAGCCTTGGACAACTTGGGTAGAGACTGATCCGATTGATGTTAGTGATTTATGGATCATATAGGTGAGATCACTATGGTTGAGGTTGAGGTGGTTTCACCTCTAGAAACCCTAGTTGGTTTTGTTTTGGTTTAATCCATGAGATCCCACATTCATGTTTGGAATATGGCGCAGGGGTGATTGGATGAAAGAGAGAATTGGTTCAACCCAATCTATGGTCGGGAGTTGCATTAAAGTCCCTTACTTGGTTGGAATTTTCACATGTTAATATGATATATTTCCTATGGCGATCTATGAGCATTTGTAGTGATTATGCTAGTGATTTTATGGATGATTTGTCATGGTTTCCATTATGTTTAAATGTCGATTGTATGATGTATTCTATCTGTCTCTTGACATGTTTTTATAGTTTATTGAATGGTTGATGAATGCATGGTCTAACAAGTTTTGTTGCAGCTATCTAGAGAGGGCTTGGAGCCTTCTTGGTGATTCTTAGATGAAATTCAGAAGTTTATGATCAGATATGCATTCATGACCTGTATCTCACACATTTACCATATGGTTGATGAAATGTATATCATGGATTAGGCATATCTAGGTCAAGTTCGTGCTTGAGTTCTCAATGGTTAGCATTGTTAGCATCTTGTTTATGCTTCTATAAAGTTACAAGGAGTTTTGAACAGTGGTTTGGAGGCTAGCCTAGAAAAATGGCTCAAGTCTTGGAGTTGTTGACACATAACTAGGGTTTTTAGGTCATAACCGCATGGAGGCAGGCCTATACATGTGGTTGGGACCTCATAACTGTGTTGATGTTGTGTTATACATGCGGTTGGGGAGTTTCCCTTGTGAAAAGAACTCTAGCTCAGGTTCTGATCACCTGGGGTGGTTTGCCGGCTCCAGAGTGATCTGTAGTCCTTGAGGGATGTCTGTAAGTTTTCAAAGTGTCGACCCCACTTCCATAACAGGAACATGGAGGTTAGGTCATATCATAGTGACACTCATCTCATGTTTACGCTGGTGATCTTGTCAATTTGGGTAAATGTGGGAGGATGCGTTACGTCAACCATATAGACCTTGATAATTGTTGATCATGGTTTAACATGATTGATGGTATTCAACCATGGTATATCATGGTTAACCACATTCAAAATTCAATATTATAAACCCTTGGGATTAATAAACCCAAGGGACTAAGATTATAATCCAAAAGATAAATATTAAAAGCCCTTGGGATTAACATTATAAACCCAAGGTATTAATAAATCCAAGCATTTATTAATATTATAAAACCAAGGGATTAATACACAAAATGTATTAATATTAAACATTAGGATTAATATTAAACCATAGGATTAATATATCAAACCTAATATTATAACCCAACATTATAAACTCTACATTATGGCCAAAATAGTTTACCATAAGGGTGGATCATGTTTGAGCATATTCAACCAAGTTTATCCGTGGTTGACCATGGTTCACAATGGTTGATAACATTTGTCCATGGTTGATAATGGTTAACCATTATCGTTAACCATGATGAGTGACCATATAGGTTGACCATTAAGGACGACCATTATGGTTGACCTTGGTGGACCATGGCTAACCGTGGGTGACTACCATAACCATTTTATGAAGTTGATTTGGTTGACAATCATTGACCCTTTTATGAACATAAGGATTGACCATGGTTAACCATTATAGTTCAACATGGTTGTCAATGGTTGACAATGGTTAACCTAGGTTTATCATAGTCAAACATGGTTGACCTTGGTAGACATTGGTTGACAATTCTAGTCATTTTGGTTTTGGATTACCTTGCCTGACCATCATTGACCATCATGGTTGACCATTGTTGAGCCATTTATGAATAGGATGGTTGACCATAATTAACCATTGTGGTTCAACATGGTTGTCAATCTTTGACCATGGTTAGCCTAGGTTGATCATGGTCAGCCATAGCTAACCTTAGTTGACATTGGTTTACCATTCTAATCATGTCTATCTTGGATGAACTTGGCTAACCATCATTGATCTTAGCTGACCATCGTTGATCATTTATATATAAATCCTATATATAAACCACATTAGTGTAAAGGTTGACAATGGTTGACCATGGTTTTCAAGGTTGACTATTCTTAAATATGGTAAACATAGAGTTGACCAAGTTTGAACATGGTCAATTATTTAAATAATTGATTATAAAGATTGACTTATAATCAACCATTTAATATCCATTTAAGGTTGACTTACAGTCAATTATTTAATATTCATTCAAGGTTGACCATATTCAACCATGGTGGAATATCATCAACCATGACCAACTATGTTTGGCTAATGTGGTTCACTATGTCTGATTATTATTAATAATTAATAATATTAATAGGCAATTATGTTTGACCAAAGTTGAAAACCGTTGATTGTCAAACGTATCAAGCATAGTCGAACATAGTCAACCACGTTAGTAAATGTAGTTGACTAATTTTGTAATGTCACATTGCGACATTGGATAAATTGTAATACAATGTAACATTGGTTGTATTATCATCAACCCTCATATTATATATTATATTATATTATGTTTTTAATGACACAACATATTAAATTTAAGTATTAGGGGGTTTACACAATGCATTATATTAGATATCATTTTAGGATTCAACTGTGTTAAGTAAGTCATTCACATATGACCATTTCCATGAGACGTAGTCGTAACTAACGAATTTCTCATGATTTTTGAATAGTTCACTTAGCAGTCATTGCCTCGGGTGATGCTCACAAGGGTGAAGAAGTGGGATTGAAACTAGTGAAATGAATCACATAGCGTTAATCATCACTTCTGGGGCTTGCACTCAGTAACCAGGACTTCCCAGGAGGTCACCCATCCCAGATCGCCTCTGGCTCAATCATGCTTAATTGTGGAGTTTTCCCCATAATCAAGCCCACTTAGCTTGCTACCCCATTTGCAAGACCTTAGTAAGTATTGTGCCTCATGAACCATTCAAGTAGAGATCCCTTCACTTTTTTTGAATTTAAGTATTAGGGGGTTTACACAGTGCATTATATTAGATATCATTTTGGGATTCAACTACGTTAAGTCAGTCATTCACGTATGACCATTTCCATGAGACGTAGTCGTAACTAACCAATTTCTCATGACTTTTGAATAGTTCACTTAGCACTCATTGCATCAGGTGATGCCCACAAGGGTGAAGAAGTGGGATTGAAACTAGTGAAATGAATCACATAGCATCAATCATCACTTCCATAGCTTGCACCCAGTAACCAGAACTTCTCGGGAGGTCACCCATCCCAGAACGCCTCTAGCTCAAGCACGCTTAACTGTGGAGCTTTCCCCATAATCAAGCCCACTTAGCTTGCTACCCCATTTGCAAAACCTTAGCAAGTATTATACCTCATGAACCATTCAAGTAGAGATCCCTTCACTCTTTTTGAATTTAAGTATTAGGGGGTTTATGCAGTGCATTATATTAGATATCATTTTGGGATTCAACTGTGTTAAGTAAGTCATTCAGGTATGACCATTTCCATGAGATGTAGTCATAACTGACGAATTTTCCATGATTTTTGAATAGTTCACTTAGCACTCATTGCATCAGGTGATGCTCACAGGGGTGAAGAAGTGGGATTGAAACTACTGAAATGAATCACATAGCGTCAATCATCACTTCCAGGGCTTGCACCCAGTAACCAAGACTTCCCAGGAGGTCACCCATCCCAGATCGCCTCTAGCTCAAGCACGCTTAACTGTGGAGTTTTCCCCACAATCAAGCCCACTTAACTTGTTACCTCATTTGCAAAACCTTAGCAAGTATTGTGCTAAGTGGACTATTCGAAAATCATGAGAAATTGGTCAGTTATGACTACGTCTCATGAAAATGGTCATACGTGAATGACTTACTTAACATAGTTGAATCCCAAAATGATATCTAATATAATGCACTGTGTAAACCCCCTAATACTTAAATTCAAAAAGAGTGAAGGGATCTCTACTTGAATGGTTCATGAGGCACAATACTTACTAAGGTTTTACAAATGGGGTAGCAAGCTAAGTGCGCTTTATTGTGGGGAAAACTCCACAGTTAAGCACACTTGAACCAGAGGCGATCTAGGACGGGTGACCTCTGAGGAAGTCCTGGTTACCGGGTGCAAGCCCGGAAGTGATGATTGACGCTATGTGATTCATTTCACTAGTTTCCATAAAGTATTATTACATTCACAATATATTTATGTTATAACTAATGTAATATTGTCAATATAATAGTATATTAATGTAGCAATATTATCACTATTATTATTATTATTATTGGTAATTATAAAATTATTAGTTCACAATCATTCATCTTGGATGACCTTCATTGACTGTGGTTTCTCATGGTTGAAAATAGTTGAAGAGTGTTGACTGCCAAATATAGTCAAACATGGTCAATCACATTAGTAAATGTTTTTGACTAATCTAGTAATATTTCATTACGATGTTGGATAAATTGAAATGTAATGCAACACTACGACAATGTTTGTGACATTGTGACAATACTTGTCACATTGCCACATTTGTTTCATTTCTATACCATTTCGTCGTCACAATAAAACAACAACAACCACAACAACAACAATAATAATAATAATAACAACTATTATTATTATTATTATTATTATCATCATCAAATAATTTTTAATCTTGATTGTGACCTACCAAGGATGACCTTACCTAACTAAGGTTGACAATGTTTTACTTTGGTAGACCATGGTTGACTATAATTGAATATGATTGAGTTATGTTAACTGAGGATGGCTATGAGCGAACAAAGTTGACTATTGTAAAATATGGTAAACATGGGATTGACTTTTTTTAAGTATGGTAAACATTGAATATAGTCATACCATGGGTTAGCATGGTTTGACCAAGTTCACCATGGGTGAACTTGGTTTGAGAAATTTCATCATGGTTGGCCATAGTTTTCTATGATAGATTATGGTTGTCAACATTGATAATGGATGACTATGGTTCACCATGTTTGACCATGGTGACATGGGTTGATCATGTTTGACCATAATAACCATTGTTGGTCATGTTGAACATGGGTTGACCAAGGTTCTCAAAGGTTAATTATGGTGAATATGGTTGACCAAAGAGTACCATGATTGGCCATGGTTGATATAGGTTTCCCATATTTGGCCATGTTTGACTATACTTTTGTATGATAGATTATGGTTGCCCATTTTGACAATTGTTGGCCACTTTTAACCATAGAGACATTGGTTGACCATTTTCTTTGATTCTATCCTTGGTAGACCCTAGTTGGGCATTAGGAATGAGTAGACCAAGGGGTTTTCTAGGGTGAGAGGGATGACGATGGTTTACCAAGGTTGACCGTGGTTGACCAAGGTTAGAAATGGTTGAATATGGCTAAGTACAATTGTGTATCATTGAGCATCAGTACAATGAGTGACAATGATTAACCCTATTGGCAATGTTTGACCACATTTGACTAAAATTATTAAAGTGTAAATATTATAAATGTTATTTATTAATATTAAACTTAATACTCTTTATATTAACAATATTAATATTAATATCATTAATAATATTAATCATATTGTTAGAGTGAATAGAATTTTTATTTTTATTTTATTAATAATTATATTGTTAACTATTGGAAAATACATATTATTATTCTTATTTATCAATATTAATGTTAATAGTATTTTTCTTAACAATCTTAATGTGGTTAATAATATTAATAATATTAATTAAATTTTATTAATGTTAATATTATAATGTAAATGATATTATCTTAATAATGTTAAATGTTAAAAATATTAAAAATTAATTAAAATTATTAATATTACTAACATTATTTTCAAACATTTTTAATATTGTATTTAATGATATTACTAATAATATTGCTTTTAATATTAATTCCAATGTTATTCTTATTATTGTTATCATTTATTAATATTAATGTATTTAATAAGTAATACTAATGTTATATAATAATTAATATTGTTAATAATAATCATAATAATAAATAATAAAGCTAATATTATTATTAAATCTAGTATAATTTTAATATTATTTTTTAAATCTAATATAAACTTTATTATAAAGCTAAACATAGTAGTATTATAATAACATAAACATTAAACCTAATTTGAATTTTAATGGTAGCTACAAGATTAAATTATTATATTAATTAGAGTTTAATACCATAGTGTAAAATTAAGAATTTATTAAACATAGCCATGTGTGGTATTAGTAATTATAATCAATTAAATTTACACAATTTTCAAATTTTCATCTGAGGATATGGGAAGTGAAATTCAAGCATGTTCGATCATTATAAAATGTAACATTATAAACCCTAACATTAATATTATAATCCCAATGATTAATATTATAAACCCCACAATAAATATTATAGCCGTAGGATTAATATTATAAATTCCAAGATTAATATTATAAACCTTAATATTATAAAACCAAATATTAAACACCAATATTAAGCCCAATATTATAAACCTCAATATTAAAAACCCAACATTTCAAACCTTGATAGTAAATACAATATTAAAAACCATCATATTATAAACCAAATCTTATAAACCCAATATTGTAAATCCAACATTAAAAATCCTAGTATTAAACTCTGATTTTGTAATGCCACATTGTGGCATTGCAAAAATTGCAATGTAATGTAACATTACAACAATCTTTGTCATATTCACTGTCACATTGAGACAATGTTTGTCGGAATGCAATGATGGACACATTTATGTACCATTCTAGCATCACGATATTAAGCCCTAATATTAAACTGAATATTATAAATTCCAACATCATAAAACCCAATATTATAAACCTGTATATGTTGATTGATGTATAAAAGGTGGAAAATACCAGCAATCAACGTATATCAACCACATTGGAAAATATGATTGTGCTTGTTCTAACTAACGTGTGTGGGGTGCATTCATTGACCATGGATGACCATGCATGACCATGTTTGACGAGGGTTGATAAGGTTGACGAGGTTGATCTTGGTCAAGCTTATATTAATGTTAATGCTAATGGGCGAAACGTTTTCTTCGGAGTGTCGCATTGTTTCATTTTTGCGGCCAACGAAAAATATAAACACATTTTTGGCCGAACATTTAAAATTTTTTTGGGTGAATTACTTTTTCGTTTATTTTAATGGGCATTGATGACAAACACAAGTCCGGCCGAATGTGTTTTTAGTTTGGTCGAACTACTTTAACTTGCAAATCTACAACAACTCAGCTCTGATCACCTTTATCCAACATCAGAATGGTTAAACTCCATCAAATTTGGTGAATTTACTTCCGGAACCAATACCATCCTTTGCAGAATTGAATCTACTTTCAGTAGATATAATTTTTATGGATTTCCATAGATATTTTCTAATTTAATTAATTTTTTAATAAAATGTCAGCAAAAAAATTCTGAAGGTCATTATGATTCAATGAAATCAAAATTATGTATCTTCCAAAATAAACTATACAAAAATATGAAAAATTTATTGTTCATTACATTGGTCCATCTTCTGTAATGGGTAGTTTTTAGATTTTTAGTTTTTAACTAATATGTTGAGAAACTTGACACTATGCTAAACATCTTCAAAATATGTGGTTTTTTCATATTGGTTCAATTCAAAAAATTCTAGTAATTATGATGTGCATCACTTGGTTTTGTAAATATAACGATATCAAAGTAGAGCCTATCTAGATTGTTGCAACACATTTTTTTTCAAAAACCCTAGGTTAACAAAGAATAACACTAGTGCCAAATATCATGACTTTTTATGAAGCCCTTGATTTTTAAAGAACACATAGTCATACACTTACTAATTTTCCATATCAAATGTGAATAAAATAAATTACAAAAAAATAGTAATAGAAAACTAACAAAATTTCTAACAAGTTTTCTTTTTATTGCAAAATGAAATTCTAAACAAAAAAAAAAAAACTTTGGCTTGCCGAAAGTTGAAGAACTTCTAAAAATGATATTTTTTCCCCAAAAGGGAAAAAAATGTAACTCAACTTCACATTTTCACCTTATTAATGTTACATTAATATTAAATAAATGGTTGAGATGGTTGATTAGGTTGACCACAATTGAAGAGAGTTGACCATTATTGACCCTATTCAACCATAGAGATTTCGATTGACCACTATAGTTGACCATATTCAACCATAGATATCTTGGTTGACCATGGTTGACCATGGTTGTCCATTAGGAATCAAAAGAGTATGGAATGTTCTAGGTTGAATGTGGTTGACTAAATATGACCTTGGTTGATCATGGTTGACCACATTCAACATTCAATATTATAAACCCAAGCGATTAATCAACTAAAGGGATTAATATTATGAACCATTGGTATTAATAAACCCAAGGGATTAATAAACCTAAGCAATTAATCAGCCCAAGGGATTATTAATATTATAAATCCAAGGGATTAATATTATAAACTTAAAGGATTAATAATATTATATACCTAAGGGATTATGATTATAACCCAAAATATTAATACTATAAACCATTGGGATTAACATTATAAATCCAAGGGATTAATAAACCCAAGCGATTATTAATATTATAAACCCAAGTGATTAATAAATCCAAGGAATTAATGTTAAACATTGAGATTAATATTTAACCCTAAGATTAATATATCAAACCTAATATTACAAACCCAATATTATAAACTCTATATCATGACCATAATAGTTGACCATGGTTGAGCACATTCAACTAGGTTTTTTGATGGTTGACCATTGTTCACAATGGTTGATAATGGTTGACCATCGTTGGCCATGGTTGACCATGGATAATAATGGTTGACCATTATCGTTAACTAATATGGGTGACCATATTGGTTGACCAATAAGGATGACAGTTAATTTTGACCTTGGTTGAACATGGCTATCCATGGGTGCCCATTCTAACCATGTTGATATTGGTTTGCCATAATGCTTAACCATCATTGACCATGGTTAACCATTATAGTTCAACATGGTTGTCAAAGGTTGACCATGGTTAGCCTAGTTGATCATGGTCGACCATGGTTAACCATTATGGTTCAACACGGTTGTCAATGCTTGACAATGGTTGACCATGGTTAGCATAGGTAGATCATGGTCGACCATGGTTGACATTGATTGACTATTCTAGTCATGTTGATCTTGGATGACCTTGGCTAACCATCATTGACCTTGGTTGACCATCGTTGATCATTTATATATAAACCACATTAATGTAAAGGTTGACAACGGCTGGCCATGGTTATCAAGGTTGATTATTGTTAAATATCGTAAACATAGGGATGACCAAGTTTATACATGGTCAATTATTTAAATATTGATTATAAAGGTTGAATTAAATCAACCATTTAATATTCATTCATGGTTGATCATATTCAACCATGGTCAACCATGATCAACCATGGTTGAATATTGTCAACCGTGACTAATTGTGTTTGACTATGTCTGACTAATGTGGTTCACTATGTCTGATTACCAATAATAATTAATATTATTAATAGGCGATTATCATGTGTCCAAAGATAAAATTTGTTGACTGTTAAACATATCAAACATAGTCAACCACATTAGTAAATGTAGTTGACTATTTTTGTAATGTTAGATTGTGACATTGGATAAATTGCAATACAATGTAACATTGGTTATATTATCATCAACCCTAATATTTTATATTATATTGTGTTACATATTATATTATGTTTTTAATAACACAACATATTAAATGTTATTAATAATGTTATTAATAACATCAATATTAATGTAAAAAGGAATTGTTCCATAAAGTATTATGATACTAACAATAAATTTAAGTTATAGTTAATGTAATATTGTCAATATAATAGTGTATTAATGCATTATTATTATTATTGATAATAAAATATTATTAGCTCACAATCATTCAACTTGGCTTACCTTCATTGACCACTGTTGCTCATGGTTGGCCTTAGTTGACCAATGTTGATCATGGTTGGCAATGTTTGACTAATGTCATTGACTATGTGTTATTATTAATATTAATCAATAGTATTAAAATATAATTATGTTTGACCATAGTTGAATAGTGTTGACTATCAAATATAGTTAAACATAGTCAAACATGGTCAGCCACATTAGTAAATGTTACGGACGAATGTGGTAATATCACATTGCGACGTTGGATAAATTGAAATGTAATGTAACATTGTAACCATGTTTGTGACATTGTGACAATGCTTGTCACATTGCAACATTGGTTTGATTTCTGTACCATTCTGATGTTACAATAAAAATATATTATTATTATTATTATTATTATGATTCATCTTTGTTAGTGATAATATTTTTATTATAAAACAATTTTTAATTTTGATTTTGAGTGACCAAGGATGACTTTAGCTAACTAAGGTTGACAATGTTTGACTTTGGTAAACAATGGTTGACTATATGTAATAGCCCCGAATTACAAGTTCATGTAATAAAGTTAATAAAGGAAAAGTAAGACCAATGTCATGGGATGCATATTCTAAGTTGGATGTTGGGAAGACCATCCTAATGGGTGTCACTTCAGTTTATTAATGGCTAAGGAAATTGACAAACACAATGACAAAAACTTTGGAAAGGAAAGTGACATTAATTGGAATTTTATGTATGAAAATAATGGAAAATAGGAGAAAAGGAAGGTGAAAGGTCACAAGGTGCATGTGAGGATGAAAAGGAATGAAAAATAATGGAAATTGAACAAAATACGGACCTCAAAGATAAAAATGCTTCTGAGGATTAGTTCATGGCCTTTTGATAGGTTTTGGGTGGAGCTCTCATTCTATTATCTCTATGATTATCTTACACACTTAGAGAATTCTTGGAGCACTCTAGCATTCACTTGGAATTGGAGAAAGAAGGAAAAGGAATGTGGGAAAGTGCAGCGGAACAATTGGATCAACGGTGATAGATGGATTACTTTGCAGGTTTCAAGTTTCTTGCATAGTTTTCTTGCTAGTTTTGACATGCATGGTACATGCATGTGGTTTGTTGGTTATGACTATCATCTGCATGGATGATTCCCTGGGTTGAAAATGGGCTTTCCTAGCCTTGCCATTTCCTGGATAGCCATAGCGTTGTGGGTTTTACCTTATTTTTTTCTGGTTGGTGGTCATGCTCCTTATCGTTGTGGGTTGAGTTATTAGTCCCCAGAGCCTTTGTTGGGCAAATGCATTGGAAGTCTTGTAGCAACTTGGGTTGAGTTACTAGTCCCGGAAACTTTGGTTGGACAAATTCTCTGGAAACCTTGGTGGGTTGAGTTACTAGACCTGGAAGCCTTGGTTGGAAAAACACTCTAGAGCTCGACAATAATTGTGGGTTGAGTTACTAGTCCTAGAAGTCGGGTTGGAGCAAACACTTTGGACCCCTTGACTGCTTAGATAGAGACTGATCTCATGATGGTTAGTGGTTTTCGACCATGAGATGGAATCACTAGTTGAGTGTTCAGGCAGTTTGGCCTCTGGAAGCCCTAGTTTGGTGTTTTTGGTTTATTCCATGAGATCCCACATTCATGCTTGGAATATGGCATGGGGGATGATTAATTGAAATAAAGATTTGGTTCAGCCCAATCTATGGTCTGGTGGTACATGGAAGTCCTTGACTTGGTTGGAATTTTCATATGTTAATAAGAGGTATTTTATATTGTAATCTATGACAATATGTATTGATTATGGTGGTGATATTATGGCTAAGTTTCCATAGTTTATTTGTTGGTTATTTATTGGTTTATATGTTGGTTATATGTTGATTATATGATGTATATTGTTTATGAATCTTGATATGTTTTGATTGGTAAATGAATGGCTATTAAATGAATGACCTATTAGATGGTATTGCACCTATTATGAGAGGGAATTATTCCTTCTTGATGATTCTCAGATAAGTATGAGATCCTTATGTTCAGATATGTAATTATTACCTGTAGATTACATGTTCATGACGTGTTTGACAAATTGTCAGCCATGGTTATGATTGGATATATCAAGTACTTGATCAAGTTTTGTGTTAGAAGCTTTTTATTTGTGTCATTTATCATTATTGGAAAGTTTCATCAAGTCTAGGCAGTGTCTTGGAGTCTAGCCTTGCAAAGGTGGCACATATTTCATGGTTTTGAGAATAGAACTAACTAAAAAATACTGCAATTGCACCATTACAATGGTTATGCATGCGACTGGGAATCCAAATCGGTGTAAAGGAAAGTTAACTCATGGTTAATGTTGTACCTCAGGAGACAGTTCCTGGTTGTGGGGGAACCAATTCCCGAGACATTTCGAGATTAACTAAAAATAATTAAATTCAATGGATAGAAGTACAAGCCATGAGGACTTGCAAGCAAAGCTTCCAGTTATGAAACCCTAGCTTTCCAAATAAAAATGACTAGAGAGGTTATGAGAGTTTTAGGGTAGAGGTGTAAAGCAGGAAATGAAAGAGACAAAGTTTTGGCATAGGCAATTAAGAATCTGTGCTTTAACTTTGTAGAAAGAATGATGTAAGACTAAGGAAAAGTGAATGAGGTTCCTAGATGTGGAGCACCCATTAAGGGCTTCAAGATTAATTTTAATGAGTACAATTAAGTAAATTCATCAAAAACTAAAGCAAAGCACTAGCTACATCTTATAACTCCCATGAGAGGAAAATACATAAATTTGAATGTTGAAACTCAAGAGGAAAACAATCACTGCAACTTTCCAATGCTAGAATAAAACTACAATTTCATCTTCAAATTTCAAAGAGAATTTTTTGTTTACATTGCGAGTCATGGATGATTGTGGCCTTCTAAACCCCTTCAAAATCTAATTCATGGGATTTTATTTCTGCCTCCCAACCTAACTGTACTAACTGATTCTTGAAACAGTTTCAGGAACTGTTTCTCTCTTTTTATAATTTTTTTTTAAATAATTTAAATTACAAAATGGTATTTTTAACATTATATATATATATATATATATATATATATATATATATATATATATATATATATATATATATTATATATAGCTAGCATTAAACAAAAAAAATTAAAAATAAAAACCTCGCCTCCTTTACAAGTCAAAGGAGAAATACCAATACATTTCGGGTCCCAACAAACTGTTAATGAAGCATTCATAAACCTAGGCTTGGTCAAAAGTCACATAATGTCTAGTTGTATATGGAGAGCTAAATCGCAGTTCACACTTCCTTACCTATGTATACATTGAAAAAACTAGATACAACCTTCGAAAATCCAATACTGCCCACTAGACCACTCATAGTGGTTTATGAAAGTCAAGGAGGGTGCTCATGTAGTTAATATGGTCCATTGATCATTCGATGAGTAGTTTTACTGATTCCTCTTATGGGAGCATGCTTCGGGATAAACTCCGTGCATATTTTGATGTGGGGGTTTCATTGATCTCAAGCATGAATGTTCTGGGTCATCAATCTGTTTCACGCTCACAAGATTTCCTACAGGTTGTCTACCTTTGTAGATATTATTGTTGACAAGTTATAAATTTAAGTTCTTCCTTTGCGTTAAATATATGGATGTCTTATAAAGATTTGAAATCACTACTCTAACCTATTTATTCGATATGAGATTGACCCAAGTCACTTGATCAACAAGAGCTCCACTTGCTAACTCGATTTTTTTAAAAAACTTGCCAATCTCATTTGGCAGGTCGTGTTCAATACTCTTCAAGTTCCCTCTTGTGAAATTCATTCCAACTAAAGGAATTTTCTTATAAATGGCCCCTTTACTAACTAGCAATGTTACAAGGCCAATTTTTCTACATAAATACTGCAATTTCTCTCGAATCAGAGACTTAACCCAATTCTTAACAGTGATGGAACTACTATTGACAACTTCAAAATGTTCTCTTCAAGCCCCTTAAAACTCATTTTTACCCAATCACGTGAAAATAAAAATGTCTCTATGGATGTTTCTTCATTGAATTGTTTTACCATGGCCTTTAAGGTCTTCTTTTGAAGTAAACCATTTTGCAGAAGTTCAAATATCCATCCTACAACCAACTGTCGAATTGACTTGAAATTTGAATAGTTCCTATAAATATTTTCACCTATGATATTGTATAAACTCTTGGAAGATAGTACTTTTGCAATCAAGTAAACACGATGATTATACCCATCACAAAATACAACATCACCTAGTGCGTGAGCCACATTCACCGAAGTAGTTGATTTCTTGAATTATCTATCAATGGGTTTTGCATGGCCCTGTTGTATATAGAATAGCTTTGTTGGAAGACCTTCAAGTTGTGATTCATCATCACTGTTAGATTTCTTGTCTAGAGGAGAAAAACCAGCTTCTTTTGGTATGATGCAAGGCTTAAAATATGATAGGAACTTATATGTTTCATGTCCTTGACTATCTCTATGCTGCGCTGCATGTCCTCCAAGAGTTGCATCCAATTCAACAATCTTGATGGTTGCTACACCAACTTCATCCTGAGTTGTTTCTTTACTAAGACAATAATGGATATCATAGCAAGAAACACAACTTTTTAAAGACGTTGTCTTAGGAATGATATAGGAATCACCATTATGAAACTTTCCATAAGAAGTTTTTGGAATTGGCATGGTTTAAAATTCCCACTTCTCCATATCTCAAGCCTGAACTTCTGGCCTACTCCCTGAAAAGTTGAGTCTACTTCTCTCATAGATACAACCATATTAGACCCTGCTTTCTTGACAAAATTATTACTCCACTCTTGTTTGGAAGGTGCTGAGGTGATCACCTTAAGTTGTAAAGGTCCCGCGAAGAGTCGATCCTCATTGAAATTTGAGCTACGAGGAGCGGATTAAACACTTGAGATTCATGAATCTTGAAAGAATCCAATCCCAAGAACTACTAGAGACGAATAAACAAAAGTAGGAGCAACTTCGAGAATAAGGAAAAGCTAAAGGTTAAGACAAAGGGGAAAAGAGTGGGTCTCCATGATTATTTGTTTGCTAGCCCAGGCCTTAACTGTAATTGACTATAATGGACTGTAATCTCATTACTAAAATGGAAAAATTATCGCTATAACCCTTTTGCATCTACATGTATATATGTATGTCATGTGAAGAGTAGAGATATAGAATTTGTACATGATCTTTCATTCCTCTTTTCACATTTTCTTTTATGGGTTTTTGCTTTCTATGAATTCCAGGTCAGCCACCGACCATGGGAAATTCAGTGGACCAACCACTATGACAAAATATCTATCGACGACAAATTTTATTTTCCACTATTACACCACGTCGCATTGATTTATAAAATTTCAAAATTATTCCATGCCTATACAATATTTTCTCAATCAAAAATTTATACGCAACTCCTCCTTACAATGATTTGCATGGATTTATGATATTGCAAAGTTATTTCATGCCCATGTTGAAGATCAAATTTCCTCCATTATATGCAATTATATTCTTCAAGATGATCTAGAAGTTTTTAAAGTAATATGGAATTTTAGACAATTATGACCATTTGAATTGGCAAAGTTCACATCTAAGGATTGTTAGGTATTTGAAAGAGGATGTTAGCATCAACCAGCTGGATATCAAATGTCTTCAAGGAAAACTATGATAGGCTTATCGTTGAACCATAAACCAACCACATGAGGTTCTACTCTCATAGTGATCAAGTATTTTACAAATCACCTCCCACCTTAAGAAATGGTTCTTCTTTGTGTGTCATGTAAAGGTAGGCTCTTGTAGGCTCATATTCACAATGCCTTGGATTGTCTTTCTCACGGACATTAAATAGCTCCCATAAATATGTCCCCTTTTCCAAACATTTGGAATGAAACCATGAGGTGTTTCATCATCCTTATCATTTTTCATCAAAGAAAGAATGTCTTCCCTTTGTAGAGTTATGAGAAAATGTTATCAGGTGCCATCAAAATTTTCAATTGTAATCTTGCACTAGAAATTTTTTGAAGATATTTAATATTTTAACTGTGCCAAATTGGGCTACAACATCTAGCTCCAACTAGGAACAACACTTTGCATGAAAAGTGCTGAGAACTATAGATCAGTGGCATTTTTTGGGGATGGAATCAAAAACTATAAAAACCCTGAAATATGAAAAACTGAAACCTGACAATCTTGAAATTTGAAACCTCTACAAACCTTGAGCTGAAAATTGAATTTAAGAGCTTTAACTAAAAATAAAATGCTCACAGGTTGAGCTTATTTATGTACAGTTTCTGATTATAAACAAGGTTGGATTATCTCAAGTAAAATCCACCTTCCAATGGTACCAGGCTAATATTTGAGTGTTGGACCTAATGCTTTCGTGCTGCTGAAATTCAAAAATAAAAAGAGGTTCACACCATGAAAAATACTCAAATAGAAAACTTGATACACACCCTAGAAATAACATCTGATGCTGACCAAACAATGTTGTCATGTAGTCAGCCATTGGATCATAAAACTGATGGGAAAAGATTCCAGCTACCTCCATTTCTTGAATAATCTACTGACATATATCTCCCTAGATAGGGAAACAAAAAACATTGTTAAGCTAGTCACCTCCGATCTCTTCTTGAAAAGGTTGTTGCATGAAATTTTCTTGCCATTTTATAGTAAAGCCAATCTTCTTTAAAATCTATAACAGAGTCTTCATGTTCTAAACTTTAGGTGTCATAAAATAGAGAATCAATTGAGGAATCAAAACCCTCATCTGAAGAATAAATATCATATAGAGGACAATTGGAGAGTTTCATCCTGCCATGGTTTAGTTCTCTCTACCAAAACTTGCTCTTCCTTCCTCAGCTCCTCAATCTTCTTCTGGAGGGAACTTCCCTCATTAATCTTTGCGAAATTTTAAGTGATTGGTAATGTCTTCACAATTACCTGAATATCTTCCCTCTACTGCTGCTTTTGTTGATTGACTTCCTACAGTTTCTGCACATTGGATCTTCCTTCAGAAAAGTCCAAATCTGTAAACTCTCATCGAAATGTCTCCCACAATCTACCACTATTGTAGAGATGCTAGCCATTGCATCCTTCAAGTCAGTCTCCCTCTTCTCCCACAATTAGTGTGGTGTGGTTGGCTACAACTTCATTTGCAGCTCACCGATCTGCATCTAATATTTAAATTGTACTGCGACGGACTTTTCCTTATATCCTTTTACTGCAAGGCCTAGCTTCACGACCTTGCCCTCCACTGGTTGTTCTTCTTGGACATCAAGGTCTAGAATATCTATGCATGTTGCTTCAACCACCTCCTTGATCTTTTTCTATTGTTGAACTGTCTCATCCCTTTCCTGGATCACCTTGTTGAGATTTTACTGTAGCGAAGCCCACTCTCTTTCTACCTGAATGTTTAGCTACGAGGTGTTTTGTTCGTTTAACTTCAACTCATCTATGATTTCCAAGTGCAACTTGTGTAATATCTACAATGGTACTACTATGATGTTCATGTTGACATTCCTCCATTCTTGAGCCTACTGCTTAACCTTGACAGAGTCAAACTATAGGGCTCTAACAAGTATCGTTGTTATTTGCACTGCAAGAGTATTCTCTATTTTCCTTTCTTCTCCAATCTTCTCCACTACTTGCGGTTATTATCTAATTGTCTTTGTCGGTATTTCAATTTCTGTGATGCACTCTTACACACCTGTTAGAAGTGCATCATAGCGATCTTCTAACTTATTCCTTGATTATGTTGTCACCTCATCAATCCTATCCCCAATCTGGTCCAAGTCCCCATCAGTAAGGACCATTGGCATGATATCCTTTGTCTTGTCTTCCTTTTGTTTCTTTTTGCCTTTCGTGGCAGCTTCACCCCGTGACTTCCTCTTTTTTGTGACAGTTTTTTCTGTTTATGTCTTTTTAGACTCTTTATTTTATTCATCACCTTCAGGAGGATCCTAGTGACCCTCATCATGTTGCTCCTCTTCTTCTGACTCATGCTCATCCTTGTCTTTGTCCTTTCCACTTGCTTCCCCATGCTATGATATGTCGTTCTATGTCACATTATCTTCTGCCTGTGTCTCTAGTGTAGTCATCCATTCTACTGGCCACTGTTGTACCTATGCTAAGAGGTCATCTTCTGTTACCAAATATGGCAGGGGATTCCACTTCTTCTTTGTGTCCCTGCAAGCCTATATATACACTTTGTGGAAATCGACCTTAAACTTTGCAACAGAGCTATACTTCTCATATAAGCTCGATGAAAGGCAAGGATGTTGGTTCACTAACATATTTAAGTCCATATGATATAATACAAAGAACATCTTATTCTCCTTTGCTCGCAATGATTTAGTGGTATACCCCAGCGAGGCATACCGCGTGGCCTCACAAACATCTGAAGCCACTGGAGGGAAATGCAAATCCTCTGACTCTATCCATGCTAGCATCACAATTATTAAAATCAACCATGCATAATGAAATCTAGTACCTTTCTCCTGAACCTCGCGGCAATCATCCAAAAACTCTTGGCACAAATAGGCATTCCAGTTGTACTGAATCCCATTAGTGCACTACACAGCTAATGAAACCACTGATGCAGGGACTTCATTAACCCATAATTTCCTCATGATCTTCCCAACCAGTATGTGTGTTGTGAAGAGAACTCCCTAGTCACTAATAGAGTTTATGGCATACCCTCTCTTCCCTTTTCCCATTTCGAACTTCTTCCTCATGCTTTCGGCTATGGTGTGATCCTAATCTTTTCCAACAAACTCTTCTATGGGTTCTCCCCTTGATACAATAGCCTTGTGATTCTCCATATGATAATTTTGTCTATAGGGATCCTCTTCCCCATCCACAAGCATCCATAATGCACCAGCTTGAGAAGTTGTCTCACACAGGTTGTGCTCCCTGGACTTTTACCGAAGTGTGTTACATTCAACATGTTCAATAACCCCAACTATACCAACCCAACCACCCACTGCTGCAACTCTAATCTCGTCACACTAATTTTAGGGTAGTGCACTTTCTTTAAGTATCTATCTGGTGTGAACTATGGATATTTATTCCTATCATTGAAATTGTAGTCTTCGAATTTCAGTTGATGAATTTTCCCATGGATTTCTCTAGTAAATGGTATTGACTCTGGCAATAGCGGTGTGAAGGTGCCATACTTTGCATTTTTCAATTCTTTGATTGTTTTTGCATCCGGTTTTCTTAGTGGAATATATGGTGGTAGAGGTGATGGAAATGTTGCGCAATCCATTTCCATTTCCACTTGCTCAGCTTCTTCCTTGTCATATCTAACTTGATTCGTTTCTTGTTGAGGCTTGACATGTTTCTTATCTTGTTTCTTCTTCGTTCTCTCCTCTTTGGTTGGTTTCTTTAGGTGGAGATATCTATTGTGTGGGTAATGATGTTGTTGTGGGTTATGTTGTTGCGGGCATCTTAGATGATGCTTCAATGATTCCATGTAAGCCCTTCTTGTGAAATATATGAACAATTTCTTCCCAGTAATTCTCAGACAACATACGACAACGAAAATTTCTGAAACTTCTCTGCAATAGCAACACTCAAATTCTCAATTCAGCAAAGTTCCAAATCTAGGTGGGAGGTGACTTTTTATAATAATTTTGAGTTTCTAACCCCATCATTAGCTCAATTTTTTTTCAGATTGTGCTCATTAATTTCATATCTATCCTTAGATCTTGTCAATTTGTCCTCATAAATGCAACTTTCTACGTGTTTTAACATTGACTTCCCCTTTTAACAGTCATATTTTTCTGACTAACTTCGATGCATCCCATATTATAGTGAACACCCCTTCTTACTTCGAGGCTACTACGAATTTTGACATAATCTAGATTGTAGCAAAGTAACATCCTACGTCAAAGCTATCTGCAACATATTTTGTAGTCCAGTGCCCACTTTCAACTACAGGTGACACTAAGAATTTTCTCCTTTCTTCTTCCAAGCGAAGCTGTAGGGGGAGGATTGTTCTTCTACAACTTCAACATGCTTCCATTTACTCTTGCTTGAATTAATTCTCCATTTAACTTCGCTAATTTAACTGAATCTCCATCAATAATATTCTTGATAATATATGAAACCAACCAATGCATCTTAAATTTTCCTGCAAATTTCACAAACTTATTTTCATAGAGGAGAACAAGGTCTCCTATTTGGAACTTCTTCTACTTAATATGTCTATCATGCTAGGATTTTTTTCTTGCTTTCTGTACCTGTTGATGGAATCCTACTATAAATTTGTCTTCCTTCAAAGAAAGCAATTGTGACATTCTTTCCTTCATTATATCAGGGTCTGCCATATCTGTAAAAAGCCAAAATCCTCAAACTAGGCACAATGTACTCCATGGGCATCACAACTTCTTGTCCATAAACTAACCTGAAGGGTGTCTAACATGTCACCCTTTTACATGTGGTCCTATAAGCCTATAAAACTGCTAGAATTCTAAGGTCCTAATCATCTCTATTCACATTGCATACCTTAGTAAGTGCATTCTCCAAAATCTTATTAAATGCTTCTACTGTTCCATTGGCCTAAGGGTGATAAGGGGTACTCTTCTGATGATAAACTTGGAACTCCTCAGTCAATGCTTCAATAGTTTTATTCAGGAAGTGTGAACCTTGGTCACTCATCAAAATCTTCAGACATCCAAATCTAGAGAATATGTACTCAAAAATAAACTTCGCAATAGTCTCTGCACTACAATCCCTTACTAGTTGTGCTTCAGCCCATCTTGTCAAATAATCAGTTGTTGTAATTATGTACCTCGCACTAGTCCTCCTTCCAGGTGGGATGATGGGTCCAACAAAATTAATAGCCCACTTGTCAAAGGCCTGCAATTTAACTTGTGGTACCAATGGAATTTCATCTCTTCTTGAAGGCTTTCATATTCTTTGACACACATCTCATGCTTGGCAGTATTCCTTTGCATATTTGTGTAGTGTAGGTGACTACAATACTGCTCTCAAAATATTATGTGCAACAACTTTTCCTGCATAGTGTCCATCAGTTGCAACCCCATGAGCCTATGCTAGAATCATCTGTCCTTCATGTTCAGGAACATATCGGTGCAGTATCTCATCCGGTCCCATCTTATATAAATATCCTGCTATCAATGAAAAGTCAGTTTCCTTAACCACTAACTCTATCTTTTGTTGTGTAGTATACTACGAAGGAGCCATTCATGTGGTCAAAAACTAAATGATATTTGTGAAATAGTTATTTGTAACTCTGATTGCAAATAACTGTGCATCAGGGAGATTATCCTCTATGTTGGTTGGTTCTTCCCCTATTTCTAGTCTTGACAAATGGTTAGGTCCTGCATTCAGTCTCCCTGGTTTAATAATGATCTCAAAGTCATATTCCTGAAATGAAAATAACCATATGCAAATCTTCCCTCCGAAGATAGGCTTATTAACTAAATACTTCAGGGCAGAATGATCTGTAAACATTTTAAAGTGTAACCCCAATAAATAGTGTCTAAACTTCTGCAAAGAATATACCATGGCCAATCCTTCCCTTTTTGTAGTGATGTAATTATTTTCTTCTTTAGATAATTTTATACTTGCAAAAGCTATAGGATGATCAATCTCTCGTGTACCAAGTTGTGTCAATACCACTCCCAACGCTATACATGAGGCATCCACATGGACATGGAATCCCTTATTCCAATCAGGGAAAACTAGTATAGGTATAACCACCTTTTTTTCTTTCAATATGTCGAGGCTCTTCTTACATTCTTCATTCCGCTCAAAAGTTGCATCCTTCTTCAACAATTTCTCCATAGGTGCAGTGATATGAGCATGCCCCTTAATGAATTTTGTGTAATATTGAGTCTGTCCCAACGCAGCGTGAAGTTGTCTTATTTTCTTAGGTCGAGGCAAGTTTATAATGATAGCAATCTTAGAAGGGTCCACCATTATTCCTTGCTTACAGACAATATGTCCCAATAATATGCTGACGGGTACACAAAATATGCACTTCTTGAGGTTCAAATAGATCTAATATTGTCTACATGTGTCGAGCATAAGTCTTAAACCTCCAATGTGTTTTCTTAACAATCCAAATAATGTCCAATCATCAAAATATACCTCTAGAAACTTTTGGATGTATTCCTTAAAAGAGGAAACCACCACCCTAGAAAATATATCAGGGGCATTTTTCAATCCAAAAGGAATTACTTTGTATTGATATGAGCCCCATTCTATAGCAAATGTGATCTTATGTCGATCTTCAAGTGCAATCCTAGTCTAATGATAACCTGAGAATCCATCAGTAAATGAGTAAGCTTCTTGACCTCCTACATTATCTAGCACTTCATATGTGAAAGGGGTAGGGAAGGATCATGTAAACATGCATCATTCAACTTCCTCAGATCAAAAAAGATCCTAATTTCTCCTTGAGTCTTATTTTCTTGCACCACCATAGATCTCACCCATTCTGATTCTTCTACTAGTTCAATAATTCCTGATGCTATCATCTTATCAAGCTTTATGTTTACTTTCTCCTTATACTTTGGGTTTAGCCTGTAAGATACTTATTTAACTGGATTCACATCAGGGTTAAGGGGAATCTTCATAACTCCTAGATCTCCTATTATACCCTTCATTTCTGAAAACGTTATGGGAAATAGTACCTGATATTCATGAAGTGACTTTATAACTTTACTGATTGTCTCTTCATCCCAGTAGTCTCCTATTGTTGCAAACTTGGGTGCCTTCTCTGATCCTATGATCACATTCTTAATCTTCAGTGGCTTCATTTTATCTGGTATTTCAGGCTTATGTCCAATTACTTCACAGTATCCTTATGATTCTGCTATGTTGATGTTGCGAGGATTTTCTTCTTCATCTACAGAGAGGTTATAACACTCTAGTGCATTTTCTATCAGCACAACCCAATCAGATTACTACCATGTCAATGGAGTTACATTCTCAAAGATCCTCTTCTTGACTGTCTGAAGGGCTAAATCTATGTATGTACAATCATCCTCAAAGCTTAATGTTAATATGAATCCATCAACCATGTCTGCCCAGTTTATTGTACCATGTCGAAGCTTTGTTTCTAGGTACTACTTCTTAGGGATTTTCTCTAATGTATGAATGGATCCATGTACCCATTCTTGCCATGGAATCTCCTTCCATGTTGTAGTGCATAGCTAGACATGCTTACTAGGATTAGTTTCACCATCATATTTTATTTCTATCTCTGTATCTATCTGTCCAAACCTTATCCACATCAATCTTTAACATTCCTACCAACCTCCTCTATTCTTCTTGTGTGCATTCCACCATTTAGCAGGGGTAGATTTCAAGGTTATATCCAAGGCTAGAAACCTTTAATTTTATGGAACTTTTTCTTCATAATCATTCATATAAGTATTTACATCACCTAAGCCATCATAAGAAGGTAGTTTACATACCTCAAATATTATACAACGAACTGATTTAGTAACTCTTGCACATCACCTTGTGGATACTTGATGCAGCCTATTCTGCCTAGTTTCCAATTCTTCTTCTGAGTCTAAGGTATAAGAACTATCACGCTCCCTACTCAATTTTCCCTTTGCAGTAGGGTTAACACAATCATGTTCCTTTGCTATCATTTGATAGATATTGTCTATGTCACCTGCACATTATTCTTCTTTGACTAGTTCTGTGTATCTTACTCCTTCTCATGGATCCAAGGGAATAATTACTCTTACATTGTTTCCTTCAAACATCATTTGTCACTTCTTTAGGTTAATTATGGTCATATTGTCAAATTCCCAGTCAATTCCAAGCAATGCATGATAAGGGTTACTATCATTGATGATCTTTATTACTTCAAAATCAGCAATAGTGCGAACTCCTTCAATATCTACTGTGACACCTGGTAGTCTTCCTAGACAGAAGATATTTTGTTGATTTTCCATCCTTAACTGAATAGGTGATCACTGTAGCTTTGGCTTGCCCATTAATTCCAATATTTGCTTCGTGAAGACATCAGCATCAAATCCCAGATCCAAAATAACTTGATCCATCTCATATACTCCTGTCATCACAGTAAGCCTCATCTCTCTTTTGGTTCTCTTCTTTCGATGCAAATTATTGACTTCTCACATCTCACTTTGTGGTGTTTCTTTAGATGCACAAGAATCTATCAACTTTTGAATCCCTTCTGCACCCTTTTGATCTTTTAACAATTCCATACACATCTACAAAAATGACTTTAAAATACCTTCTTGATTTTTTGAACCCCGGTCTCGTGTCAGAGCTCAATCCTGTGTCGAAGACGATAACATGTTGTGGTTACTTCTCTAATTGGGTTTTCGCTGTAAACTAGAGGTCAAAGCTCCATCATCCATAAAACTTTGCTTTGCTTCCATAAATACTTCTTTTTATTTCTAAATATAAAAAACAGGAACCTTCTCAACAGTCTTCCTAACCCATGCACCTTCAGGTTCTTTCTTTCCATCCATTTTATCACTACCGATCACATCTCCACTTCTAGTGACAATATTAATTAGAGGTTCGTTAGTCTCATTTTAGTATTCACCATTTTAATAGTCTATGTCAGCTACTAATTCCTTTTTTCCTGCATCTTTTCCATAAGTACATGACATTCTTCAAATTACATGGTTAAAGGATTTACAATACTTACATGTTGTTGTGGGACTCTAGTAGCCTCTCAAAAAATTTCCAAGCTAGCCGCAGTTATAACAAATAATTTGTCCATGTCCTCGACCAACTCCACCACCTCGACCTCTTCCTTGGTAACCTCCCCTACCACCGTGCTGCCCATTGTCTTCAATTCCATGCTCTTCTTCTTTCATTCTATAAGTGTTAGCACCGTGCTCCATCATTGGTTTGTAAGCTCAATAATTATTCTCATGATGTCCTACTGATTTACAGAATTTGCAGTATAGATCTCTTGGATTCTGTACATATTTCTATAACAAGTAATAGTATTTTGAACAATGTTCACCTCTAGTCTTACATATTTCACACCATAGGCTAGAGCCTACATTCATAGGATTTGGTTCTCCACCAGTCATGTAATTCCTGAAAATAGGGCACTATTCTTTAGAATGGCCCTTTGGTTTTCACTTCGTGCACCATACTTCTTTCATAAATTCTTTATGTTTCTTGATATCCTATAACTATAGGGTTCAGTTCACCGTCTGACTCTGAATTTGTTGCATTTCTGCATTAATATCTCCTACACGTGAAGGTTCCAATTTCAAAGAAATCTCTAGAGCTTCAGCTTGAGTTCATATCTTTTGTTGCATCAATGATAATCTGATATATGTTAGCAACATAGATATAAACCAATAATGATGTTTCTGCGGAGCTATGTCAAATATTACTTGATCCAATAACACCTTAAATATCTGATCAAAGTCCTAAATAGACTCAGTAGGCTCTTGTTTGATATCTTTCAACTCAATGATGTACTGCGACTAAGACTTTGGCTTCTTAAACTCTTTTACCCACGTTGTTTTAATATATGAAAATGTTCTAATCTGATTACCTAAATACTTCATATACCATATCAATGCTCTATCCTAGAATGTCATAAAAAGTTGCATTATCTTTATATTTTCATCATTGATCTGCTTTGCTCTCCATACTAATTCACATAAAAACCAAAAATGTTATGGATCCTCCAATCTAGTTCCTTTAAAAATGGGTAGCTTAATATCATCAACCATACTTCTTCTTGGAGAGAGAGGGGGAGGGGTAAGGGGAGGAGGGTGGGAGGGGTAAGGGGAGTAGGGGCACAAGGAAAGCCAAAGACACCCTAGCTATTATTGGATTTTGGCTTCGGTGAACTCTCAAGCTGGAAGGGTGAATACTACGGAGTTACCCGGGGGTTATCAGGGAGGATTTCTTAACTTTTAGATTCACTCAAAAGAGGACTATAATCAGTCTCTATGAAGGTATTTGAACCTTGTCCACAAGATATCTTTCTGGTATCTACTTTATATCTCTTTCCACTTCGCGTTGTTCCAATCTCTTGCTCAAATTTATTCCCTCTTCTTCCAAACATAAGTAAACTAGAAATATGATTGCATCTATAAAACTCCCTTTTCACACAGAGGGATCTTAATCTAAAGTTTCAGATATTTCAACTACTTAACTCATGGTCCTTTGAGGAATAGTCATTTCACTTCATTGTATGACACAGTAGAGTCTGCTGCAAACTCAGTAATGAATCCTCCTAAGATGCTATCAATCCAAAATTGTCATCCCTTAAAATCCTATTGTCAGTTCTCTTGAGTCATTGTATTAATTGAGGAGTCCACACCATGGGTTCTTCACCTTTAAAATAGTTCTTCCTTTCGGTCAACCTCGATATCCACTCATACAACACAGCAGGAAATGAAGAGAAGAAAATTTTGTATTAATCTATGAAAATATACTTCTGTAACCAAGCTTCGGATGTCAAACGAGGGTTTCTATTTTCTTGATTCGCAAATTTTTGCTCTTTTAGTTCTATCCAATCTTGAATATCCTTCTTCGATGAGTGCCACATCCACATGTCCTTCAAACAAATCCTAGTCCCAACAATAGAACCATTTGTTGGCTTGGTTTGGGCTGACCCAGGTTCGATCTATATTGAGCATCATGATCCAAGTGGATATTGGTGGCCACCCTCCTATTCCACTTGGACCCCCATCATTGTTTCTTTCAGTTTTTCAGTTTCCTTATTTGTAGCACAATTTACTATCTTTGGCAGTTTTTCAGGTCCTTAACTTCTAGAGCTATTTTGAGGCCCTAAACGATGTTTTTTGGGAAATTTGGGACCAACATATATTGTCAATCAATATTGGTTATTCAAAAGTTTTAGTCCTCGGATAGATATTTCTAATAAGGTATTGTGTGCATCAAACGAAGATCGTATGCCAAATTTATGACCTTAAAAAGTTGATGTACCAATTTACCCAAACGGGGCCCATAGTTTGGCGCTTCATCTCTTAGGGTTAGGTTTTTGGATGTTTAGGGTTTTACATTATTTCTCAATAACAAATAGGCCTTTGAGCCTCATTGTAACACAGTTTAGAGGCATGTAGCTGCCACATCTCTTTTGAGAGATAAGCTATCATCGCCCGAGCTAGTCTCATTTCCATTGTGTTTGTAAGCATATTTTAGTATTCAATATTAATGCATTGAAGTATTATTTCTATTGCATCTTTGTATTTATGATTATATCTGTAGTTTGTTGCGATCCTATTTAAATCCGGATCACATCAACAAAACCCTCATTCACTGGCCCTTTCATCAACGACCTGCTAGTAGATCATAGTCTCACACAAAATTACTATGGGAGGATGCAAAACTAGGTTTCTGCAACCTTGAAGGATGTGGAGATGTGGTATTATTATGTTTTTTCTTTCTTATCATTCATAAATCACTTCGCCACATTACATTAATAACTTAAGCATATCATATCAAACCATAAACCATCATTGTGTTGAAATCAAATGCAACTGTAAAAACTACAACTCTAAAAACATATAATAAGCAAATATACACATGAAGACACCAAATTACCGTGGTTCACCCCAATGTGGGGCTACATCCACATGAACTGTTTCTTAATATAATAAATCTTGTACAACAAACAGTTCTTGGCATGCACACTAAGTTGCAGGTTGTCTACACACTCAGCTACAAACTCAAGCCTCTACACACTCAGTTGTAGAGCCTCTCCTTCGCTACAAAACTACAAATCGTAATAATGAAACCATAACATTGATCTGGATCAATTCGATGATTATTTTCTTTATGTTGAAGAAAGTGTAACTAGGTTCGGTCTTCATAAATGTAATTTTGATCTTTGCACTTGTAAAAGAAAAGAATTATTATTTTTTTCATTATCAAGAATTGGTTTCTTGCACATTTGATAGGTCAAGCACATGTTTAAGTGCTTCTAGGAAAGTCAAAGAGTCAATGTAATTTTTAAAGACCCATGTGGGTATGTTACACTATGTAAATCTATGTATTAGAGTCAAAGAAATATGTCAAACGAGATCCTCCAAATAAAAGACATGTCTCTTCTTCAAGTAAGCTCAAAGAAATGAATATTTGGTGCACTTAAGGACATGTCAACCTCACTAGCTCCCAAATATGAGGGATATACTCCTATATATAGGGAAGCTTGACCTCACAAATAGACCATCAAGCTATCTCTAAAATCAGCGAGAAAGAGAGTCAAGAAGAAAATATGAAGAAGAGAAAAAGGTTTCTTCTAGATCAGTGAAGAAGAAAAGAAAGAAATTTGAGTTTTGGAGGATTGTTTTAGGGCTCTTTTCTATCACACTTGCGAAGGAGAAAGGGCTCATTCGACTACCGTATCAAATCTACAATTTCAGTCATAAGAAGTAGCTCAGTTGGGCTAGAAGAGATAACGAATCAAAGTCTCCTCATCAAGCGAAGAAGGGGACACCTAAAGCAAATGAAATAAGTAATTTAAAAGGTCAATTTCAAGACTTAGATAAGCCACATGTGCAAATAAATCAGATATGTAGTAGGGTTAAGAGGATCAACCTATAACTTAGAGATACACTGGAAGAAGAGCCTCATTTTATATTCTAAGTATAAGGAGATGGAATATTTCCAAAAGAGATAGAGAAGGAAAGAAATGAACCAAAGAAGAGGTCTCTAAGGAGACCTAGAGTTTCTACAGTTGTCAGAAAGTGAGAGAAGGAAAGTGCCATCAGTTGTCGGAAGAGGTGTGAAGGAAGAGATCAAGGTGCAATGCAAAAGGAGGCTTTAATTGAAGAACATAAGGGAAGGTGGAAAAAGAGAGATTGTCTTGTGCATGGAGGATCTACTGGTCAAGGGTCTAGGGTTTGGCATTTGTCAATCAAAGCTTTAATAAGAGAAATTTGTATAAGGGTTTCCTCTCTAGGAGAGAGAGGTTTTGCCCTGGCTGAGAGCCAATATCTTGTGCTCTTGTCTCTTTTATTTTGGTAACTGTTCGATGAAGAAAGAAAATACACACTGATAATAATAAGTGAATACTGTGCTAATAAGAAAAGTAAAATTTCTTCACAAACAGTTACCATCGTCAAAAGAATCTCACTATAACCCAAATGCCCTAGATACTTCAACACTTTATTACTTCAACCTATATATACTATTACATCGAAAGGTTATATCATCACAATACCATGGTCCAAATACCATGGACTCCCTAAAACAAACAACTATGGCCCAAAACCCTTTACAAAATGATGCTATTACAAAAAGGAGGGGCTTTGACCCACCTCGAAGCCCTTATACCACAGAGTATACTCCCATTGCTCCACTGTGTGTTACAATGCTCTACTACATGCTCCGATGCATGCTCCAGTGCATGCTCCACTCCACAAAATGCGGAGTCTTTGCCAAAATCTAGGCCAAGTTGGGCTACACCCAACACATAGCCTTCCAAAGCAGAATGGCCAGAGAGGCTATGAGACTTGGAGGGTGGAGGTGTAAAGTAGAAAATGGAAGAAACAGAGTTTTGGCATAGGCAATTAAGAATATTTTCTTTAACTTTGTAGAAAGAATAATGTAAGACTAAGGAAAAGTGAATGAGGTTCCTAGATGTGGAGTGCCCATTAAGGGTTTCACAATTAATTTTAATAAGTAAAATTAAGTAAATTTATCAAAAAATAAACCAATGCACCAGTTTCATCTTACATTGTCCAAGAGAGTAAAATACATAATAATTTTAATAAGTAAAATTAAGTAAATTTATCAGGAAATAAACCAAAGCACCAGTTTCATCTTACATTGTCCAAGAGAGTAAAATACATAAATTTGAACGCTGAAACTCAAGGGAAAAACAATCACTGCAACTTCCAATGTCAAAATCAAACTACAATTTCATCTTCATATTTCAGAGAGAATGTTTTGTTTACATTGCCAGTTATGGATGACTGTGGGCCTCCAAATCCCTTCAAAATCTAATTCATGGGCTTCTATTTTCGCCTCCCAACCTAACTGTACTAGCTGATTCTTGAAATTGTTTTTTTTTTTATAAACTAGTTTTTGAAATAATTTAAAATTACAAAATGATAGTTTTAACATATTTATTTTATATATATATATATATATATTAAACAAAAACAATCAAAATAAAACCTCGCTTCCTTTACAAGTCAAAGGAGAAATACCAATACATTTTAGTTCCCAACAAATTGTTAACGAAACAGAGATAAGCCTAGCCTTGGTCAAAAGTCACATAAAGTATAGGTGTAGTTGGACAGATGGAGCGCGGGTCCCACTGTCGGACCTATGTATACATTGACAAAACGACATACAGCCTTCGAAAATCTGATACGGCCCAAAGGACCAGTCATAGTGGTTTATGAAAGTCAAGGAGGGTGCTGTCGTAATTAATCTGGTCTGTTGATCATTCAATGAGTAGTTTTACTGATTCCGCTTATGGGAGCAGGATTTGGGATAAACTCTGTGCATATTTTGATTTCGGGGTTTCATTGATCTCAAGAATAAATGTTTTGGGTCGTCAATCTGTTTCACACTCGCAACCTTTCCTACAGGTTGTCTACCTTCGTAGATATTATTGATGACAAGTTATAAATTTCATTTCTGACTTTGCGTCGAAGCTCTGGATGTATTATAAAGGTTTGAAATCACCACTCTGGCCTGTTTATTTGATATAAGCTTGATCCAATTCACTTGATCAGCAGGAGCTCCACCTGTTAACTCGTTTTTTTTTTAACTTGCCAATCTCATCTAGCAGGTTGTGTTCAATACTCTTCAAAGTTCCCAGTTGTCAAAATCATTCCAACTGAAGGCATTTGCTGATTAGTGGCCCGTTTACTAACCAACAATGTTACAAGGCCAATTTTTCTATGTAAATACTGCAATTTCTCTATAATCAAAGACTCAACCCAATTCTTAAAAGCGACGGAACTGTTATTAACAACTTCACAACGTTCTCTTTAAGCCCCTTAATACTCATTTTTACCCTCTCACCTGAAAATAGAGATGGAAAATAAAAATGGCACTATATATTTTTTATTCATTGAATTTATTTACCGTGGCCTTGAAGGTCTTATGTTGGAGTAAACCATTTTGAATAATTTCAAATCCCCATCCTCCAACCAATTGTCGAATTGACTTCAAAGTTGAATAGTCCCTTTAAATATTTTCACCTCTGATATTGTAGAAACTCTTGGAAGCCGTACACTGTGGTCAAGTAAACACAATTATTACACCCATCACAAAATACAGCGTTACCTAGCGCGTCAGCCGCGTTCATAAAAGTAGACGATTTCTTGAATTGTCTATCAATGGGTTTTACACGGTCCTGTTGTATGCAGAATAGCTTTGCTGGAAGAGCTTCAGGTTGTGATTCATCGTCACTGCTGGACTTCATGGCAAGAGGAGAAAACCCACCTTCTTCTGGTATGATGCAAGGCTTAAAATATGGTAGGAAGTTATTTGTTTCATGTCCTTGACTCTCACTATGCTGCACTGCGCAACCTCCAAGAGCTACATCCCATTCACCAGTCTTGATGGCTGTTGCACCAGCTTCATCCTGACGATATCATAGCGAAAATGATGCAGGATCATTTTACCTAGGTCAATCATTTACTAGAAGAGTTAGTTTGTAAAGTGGGGATTTAATTATTTATTGTATTTTTCTATAGTTTTTAGGAGAGAATGAATATTATTGTAAGTAGAAAAAGATTTGAGAGTATTGTAGAAAGCTTGAGAGGATTATGGATTAGTTATCTCTTATTTAGGGATAAGAGATAAGATGAGAGATGTTAGGGATCAAGAGAGATATTTTGGGAGTTTGTTGAGGCTCTAAAACCTATTTTGGTTCAGATCCATTTGTATAAATTGAGGAGAGCCTACCAAGCAGGTAAGATGTAGAAGTGTGTGAATGAATGTGAGAAATGAGAGGCTAATCATGTAATTATTTTGTTTATTGATTAATCATATTTCTGAGTTTATGTGCATACTTATTGTGTCATTTTCAGTTTTCGTTTGTAAACTAATGTTAATGAGTGCAGGCCTATGGTTAGATGTAAATTAACTGCATCCATTTTTGGTATCAGAGCTCAGAAAGTTGTTGGTGGCTTTGGCGCTAAAAGACAAAGGAGGAATTATTGAATGCTATTATAAGCTGGATTCATGCTTTAGAAACTGACCTGGAAGCAACAAAGAAGGCACTGAAGGAAGCGCTATCGAAACTGACATCAATCAACAGCTAACCTAAGTTGATTTTATTGCAGGATTGATCGTTTCGACATCAATCAACAGCTGACCTAAGTTGATTTTATTGCAGGATTGATCGTCCTTTGACTTAGGAATATGTTGCCCTGTACACGGAAACACCTGGATCTCTAATACTTTGAGAGCTGGGTTATCGATCAGATCAAAACACAAAACACCTATAGCAGAGCTCAAGGGATGTTGTGCGCGCCAAATGTTTGTACCCATAGCTGTGCGTTTAGGAGTTTATGGTTCGATGGAGCTAATTAGTATCACTCAATCAGTCAAAATCTGAAGGTTGGTGAAGATTCTGGCGAGGAACTAAAATCCAGTGAAGATTTGGCCGCAAAAATCTAAAATTGTTGTTGAATCAGTTGATATATCAGAGATTGCCGAACATGTTGTGGAGAAATCAAAGGTTGCTGAAGAAAATGTGGAGAATACAAATCGGTACCAGAATATTGTGTTGAATGGGTGCTCTGCAAGCGTGAAGAGAGAGTGTTGAAGTCGCGTGCCAAACACTATGTGGAAAAGAAAAAATCAAACTTGCTGTGAGCCGCTTAAATCTGGTGGTAAAGCGTAAAGAAAGGTTTCTTTATGTTAGGTTAATTAAATAAAATCTTTATGCTATAAGGTAAAGAGGAATACGTGGCATACATTCTATGGAGGAATAAGCGACATACATTTTATGTGAGGATATGTATGAGTGTTTTCATAAAAGTACGTGCCAAAAAGTGAACACCTTCATAAAGTAATTCAAATAATTATCAACGAGACATTCTCCTATGAGGTTAATTCTTATTACATTAAAGCATGTGATTTTATTCTCCTATGAGGTTAATTCTTATTACATTAAAGCATGTGATTTTATGAACAAAAGAGATATAATAAGTGGAATGTGGGATAATGAGTGGAATGTTTCCATGAGAGACTTAGTGGGAATATCTATAGGAGAGTTTTTAAAGAATTACGGGAGGGGATTTATATGAGAATCTTTAAAGTGTGGAAAGGATTTTATGTTATTTTTGGGGCTTTTTTAAAGGGTGGATTTAGTTATGAAATATGATATTTTGGGGAATGGAGTTGAAGTTTATATGGAAATATGAAAATAAAATGAATATTGTAATTTTGGATGTCATAAAGGACTTATAAAAGTCCAAGTTGAAGCCAATTATAAAGTTATTGCAAAAAAAAGGGTGCATTTTTTTATCATACCTGACATACAAGATCCACTAATGCAAAATTAATGTAAAATTCTAAAGTAAAAGGTCAATTCAAAAGTTTCAATGTAATTGGGTGCATGATCAGTAGAGCCTGACACCTAAAGTCTGGTCAAAGTGTTGTAAGGATAATTTGAAGAGTTACTGCAGTTGTCGTTTGCAGCAAAGAGAAGCAAGAAGTGCTCAGAAAGAAGGTTCAACTGAAGTGAACCATTGACCAAGTTATGAGGAGATAACTTGGAAAAGTGATTAAGTTGCAGGTTACAGTGAATAAGGTGAAGTTCACAACAAAAGATGCAGATTCTAAAGAAATACCACGACAATGCTATAGCAGTTAGCATTGGTGATGACGAGAAAAATATTACTGAATTAAAGGCACGACTTGATGTGCTAATGGAGTTTTTACAAAGACAAAGACATGGATGGGTAATAAAGTGAACTTTCAAATGGAAAATTAAACAATTGATGGAAAGAAGACTGAAGCACAAACTAAAAGAAGCAGATAAACTCCATACAAATATATACATTTACAAACCACAGCAAGGATCATTGCTTGGTAACAAAGATGATGATATGAGCGTGGGGTTGATTCCCACATACGACACTACAGATTGTTCAGAAGACCAGCATGAAGACCTAAAGACAGATTCATCTCTCCAACCTCATGTTTTTAAATGTAACCATTGGTGTGTTTACGCAGGATATGTTGTTGAACAACAAATTAATATAGAAATGAAGCAAGTTGTTGAGGAACTGGAAAATGATGGGTCAAATGTCAACATGAGAGATATTACAGCAGAACTAAAGGTCTTAGAAGAATGGTTGGACAATCCAAAGCTAGAGCGTGACACAAAGGAAATTAAGATGGAATACAACATGCCTTTAAATCGACAAATTTGGCACAACATAAGCATAGAGATCGATAACAAATTTCAGCAAACAAAAATTAATGTGCAACCAGAAGACAAGTAAAATATCGAAATTGAAGAAATGAAGATGTTGATGTTGAAAGAATCTCACAAGATGTCCATTGAACAAAAAAAAGCAAGGATAACAACAAGATACATCTAATTGCTCAAATATACATCAGCAAAGAGGGAGGACAACTACAACATAATCTTTGGAAGCCTAGAAGACAAGAAAGACAGCCACAAAACATCAACAACATAACAGAGTACATGATCAGTGACCGACCAAAGTTTGGGATCCATGCGGTGTTTTATCATCTATTGAAGATTAATGATCTGGAGGCCATTATTTTCTTTTACCTGGGGAATCTGATGCAATAGCATCTAACCTGGGTCAATCATTTACTAGAAGAGTTAGTTTGTAAAGTGGGGATTTAATTATTTACTGTATTTTTCTATAGTTTTAAGGAGAGAATGATTATTATTGTAAGTAGAAGAAGATTCGAGAGTATTGCGGAAGGCTTGAGAGGATTATGGATTAGTTAACTCTTATCTAGGGATAAGAGATAAGATGGGAGATGTTAGGGATGAAGAGAGATATTTTGGGAGTTTGTTGAGGTTCTAGAACCTATTTTGGTTCAGATCCATTTGTATAAATTGAGGAGAGCCTATGAGGCATGTAAGATGTAGAAATGTGTGAGTGAGTGTGAGGAATGAGAGGCTAATCATTGGGCCAGTTATCCTATAATTATTTTGTTTATTGATTAATCATATTTCTGAGTTTATGTGCATACCTATTGTGTCATTTTCATTTTTCGTTTGTGAACTAATGTTAATGAGTATAGGCCTATGGTTAGATGTAATTTACCTGCGTCAGAAAAACACCACTTTTTAAATTTTTTGTCTTAAGAATTATATAGGAATCACCACTAAGAAACTTTCCATAAGAAGTTTTGGGAATTGGCATGGGTTTAAAATTCTCAATTTGCCATATCTCAAGCTCGGGCCTCGTCCCTGAAAAGCTGGGTCCTTGTCTCTCATAGATACAATCATATTAGACCCTGCTTTCTTGACAGAATTATTACTCCACTTTTGTTTTGAAGATGTTGAGGTGATCACCTTAGGCTGTAAAGGTCGCGCGGAGAGTCGATCCTCATTGAACTTTCAGCTACGCCAAAAAAATTAAATGCTTGAGCTTCAGGAATCACAAAAGCATGCAATCCCAAGAACCAATAGAGACAAATAAAAAAATCAAGACCGACTTCAGGAATAAGGAAAAAATAAAGGTAAATACAAAGGTAAAAAGAGTGGGTCTCCATGATCATTTGTTCGCTATCCCAAGCCTTAACTATAATCAACTGTAATGCACTGTAATCTTATTATTAACATGTAAAAATTATCACGATAAGCCTTTTGCATCTACATGTATATATGTATGTCATGTGAAGAGTACATATATGGAATTTGTACATTATATTTGATTCATTTTTTCACCTTTTTTGTTATGGAATTTCGCTTTCTATGAATGCCAAGTCGGTCACTGGCCATGGGAAAGCCAGCAGACTGACCACTATCACAAAATCTCCATCGATGACAACCTCCCTTTGCCTCTATTACATGATGTTGCATTGATTTATAAAATTGCAAAGTTATTTCATGCCTATACAAGATTTTTTCAATCATAAATTTATATGCAACTCCTCCTTACAATATGTTGCATGGATTTATGATATTGCAAAGTTGTTCTGTGCCCACATTGAAGATCAAATTTCCTCCATCATATGCAATTATATTCTTGAAGATGATATGAGAGTTTTTAAAGTAATATGGAATTTTAGACAATTATGGCCATTTGAATGGTCAAGTTCAAGACTCAAGCATCTAAGGATTGTCAAGTGTTTGAGACAAGATGGTAGCATCAACTAGCTAGAAATCAAATTTGGTTAAGGAAAAACCTGATTGGTTTGTGGCTGAACCATAACCCAACCACATAAGGTTTTGCTCTCATAGTGATCAGGCATTTTCCAAATCACCTCCCACCTTAATAAATGGTTATTCTTTGTGTGTCATGTAATAGGCAAGCTCTTGTAGGCTCATATTCATAATTCCTTGGCTTGTCTTGCTCACTGACATTAAATAGATCCCATAAAATTGTCCCTTTTTCCAAACATTTGAAATGAAACCATGAGGCATTTCATCATCCTTAACAATTTTCATAAAATCAAGAATGTATTCCCTCTGTAGATCTGTGATAAAATGTTATCAGGTACCATCAAATTTTGAAATTTTAATCCTGTTTTGGAACTTCCTTGAAGATCTTTAATATTTTAGTTGTGTTAAATTGAGCTACAATAGTTTGGACACCTGGAAGGGTGGTTTAGCCCTTGCGGGTCCTGTAGCACCTAAGGAAGGTCAATAAGGTTTTATTTTGTTGATTCCACTTCCTTAAGGTGATCTAGGAGGTTGAATCATATCATAGAAAATCTTGTAGTTGTATTGTCGTGTAGAATTTGATGATGTTGATGTTGGGATGTGCTTGTCATGAATGCATGTCACTTGTATATGCATTTGTTATGCATGCCAGTGTCTATATGTTATTGTGGATGCATTGTTATGGTTATGTTTATGCATGCATAGAAGGTTAGATATGCATCGTGATGTCATTGTATTCATTTTATGTCATCATGATGCTAATGTGTTGGCCGAGATAGAGCAGGAGAAGAAGATTGTTAGAGTGAGGTTACATCATTGGACCTTGAGGTAAGAGAAGATCATCATAAAGGTTTGTATGTTTGGCATGCGGGTATGTTGGTTAATTATTGTTATATGAATTAGGGTTATATACATGTTTTTCATTCTATTGTTGTTGTGGTTACATGCATGATAGATGTTAGTGAATCAATTTGGTCATATACACGTTTGTTGGATTGTCATGCATGGTATTTAACTTGTTGTTATATGCATGATGGTCATGGTCATTGCATTTAAGATCTTGATATTATATGTATCATGCTAATATTGATTGACCTGTGTAGATGGTTATGGTTATGGTATTCAGGTATGAGTCGATATACTTGTGATATTGTGTCATACTAATAGGGGCTGATTGTGCAGATGTGATAACCTCCCCTAAGATAGATTGAGGTATGGGTTTGATTATGTCATTTATATTTGGTTTATCTAACACAATATGTTGATAAGTTGTTTGAATGTTTGATTCATTGCATGATATGAGTCTATGTATATAAAACTGCATGAAGGAATGATCTTGTTTTAAGATGGTTGCACTAAAATAATATGTGCTGAGACAACTGATATTGACTTGATTGTAAGTAGGAGATAGTTGTAGCATTATTTCTAATGATTGTGAATTGACTGTTTATTTTGGCATGATTGTTAGTCTTGGTAAAAGATAATTAAAATACATGATGTCTTGATCTTTGGAACATATGATTGACATGTGTGAACAACTACATGGCAATATGCTTGGTAATAGCATGATAAGGTAACAATTGCTTTGTTTATATAACTAACAATTGGGTGATGTGATAGTACATAATAACATTCAATTGCATCAAGGAAAGGTTAAAATAATTCAATTGGGTGATAATTTCTTTGCCTATGTTTGGACACTGCAATTCCAAATGAATGAGTGCTTTGCATGAATACGGGAAATCTTCTTACCTTAGATTTTGTCGGACATTATGTGGATATATGTTATATTCCTAAACATGTATTTGACATGTATAACAATTGGTTTTCAATTATATCTGTATTCATCAAGGGAATGAAGTCCCTTGAGAGATGATATATGTACGAGTTCAATTAAAGGTTAGTGTGCTAGGTATAACAAGGTAAGGTAACTGATTGTTATATGTATTTATACATTGACAATTGTGTGTTTATGGCAGTATGATGTAGAGGATTGCATGGAAAAGGAGACTTCCATGAAATTTTGGAGAAGGATCAGGTTGAGATTTCTCTTGGAAGCATTAAGAACCCATGGGAATTAAGTCATGGTGGTTGTTGCTAGCTTTTTTCTTTCAATCTTTTGTGATTTGTTTTTGCTTGATTTGTAGTGATTTTATGTCTAGTGTATGGCCATACCAATTTGTTTGTGGTGTCGTATTGTTATTGGTTTTTCATGGTTTTCTTCTTGTTCTTGCCTTTTGTGTTTTGAGGATCTTGGGAATTGGTTGGGAAGGAGGAAGTTAATGGAGCTCAGGGAGAGCTGAATGAATCCTGATAGGTAATGTAAGACCTGGATGGAGCTCAGTGTATGTGTAAGGGCAACTGAAGGCAAGAGTATGACAACTAGTTGGATTGGTTGGGTCCATTGAGGCAAATGGATGGTGGTAGGATAGCCAGGATAAAGATAATCAAGAGCAATAAAGCAAATGGATTAGAGGTGTCAGATGCCTTGGCTAAGTTGAGAATTATTGTTCTCAATGATATGAATATTGTGCATAGATAAAGGGGGTTCTCTTAACCTTGACCTTATGATATCTAGTAATTATGTTGTGCTCATGATTATGTTGATGTCTCTATATTTATACTTGTATGTATGTATGTCGTTGTTTGAGAGGGTCGTTAGAGATCATGATTGTTTCATGCTAATGTTTATATGTATGTATGTACGTATCTCACTGTCTCACAGGGTCATTAGGGATCATGATTGTGGAGGAATTATTTCTTATACAAATGAATGGCATGAAGAGATCCCTAGTATTACGAGGAATCAAGTGGGAAGAGTAGCCATGAAAAATATATGAGGTCAATATCTTGTGTATATGAATTGATAGTATGTGATTATACTATGGCTATGTTATGAAAGGTAATGTTGAGGGGTACATCAGCGGAATGAAAGCAATGTGATTTGCAGTGTGTAGGGGCAAGCATGGATGGTGGAAAGACACTAGAAGCAACGTTGCTTGGTAGAGACAATGGAGTCTCTAGATGTGCAGTACTACTATTGTCTATATGTTGTACATATTGTACATGTTGTACCTGTGATGTTTTATACATGTAGTGTTATGTATATATGGTGTTGTGTAGATGACATTTATGCAATGTTTTGTATAGATGGTGTTGTGTGCATGTTGGATATGTGGTGTTGTGTACAGATGGTGTTGTGTGCATGTTGGATATATGGGGTTGTGTACATATGGCACTTTGTGCATGTTGCATATGTGGTGTTGTGTACATATGGCATTGCATGCATGTCGTATATGTTGTGCTATGTACATGTGGTGTTGTGTGCATGTCGTATATGTTGTACATATTGTACATGTTGTACCTGTGATGTTTTATACATGTAGTGTTATGTATATATGGTGTTGTGTAGATGACATTTATGCAATGTTTTGTATAGATGGTGTTGTGTGCATGTTGGATATGCGGTGTTGTGTACAGATGGTGTTGTGTGCATGTTGGATATATGGGGTTGTGTACATATGGCACTTTGTGCATGTTGCATATGTGGTGTTGTGTACATATGGCATTGCATGCATGTCGTATATGTTGTGCTATGTACATGTGGTGTTGTGTGCATGATTGTACATGTCGTGTTGTGTGCATATGGCGTTGTCTACATGTTGTACATGGGGTGTTGTGTGCAGGTGGTGTTGTGTACATGTCATGTCTATGGTGCTGTGTATATTTGGTGGTGTGTACACATCATGCATGTGGTGTTGTATACAAGTGGTTGTAGAAAATTTGTGATAGGTTAACCCGATAATGCAATATAAATCAAAGCAGAATACAATAACCTATTTCTACTATCAATTTGCGAAAGCTTAAAGATCGAGCTAAACAATATAACAAGAAGAAGAAGAATCAATGGCACAATGCACATGAAAATACTTTGGAGAAATTTTCAGATAAAAACCGCACACTATTGTATTATCATACATGGTGGAAATACATACAAATTATACAAAGCCTTAGCTCTCACAGCTAGCCAGCTCTCAGTACAATCCTCACAAATTCTCACAGGAAATCTTGGCTTCTCTCCAGCCTTCCTCTCTACTCTCCAAGCTCCTATTTCCTTGCATTGTTCCTTCTGGATGATTTTCCAATTACCAAGTGGAAAACTTATCCTTCAAAACTACACAATCCTCAAGGATAAATCCTTGACTGCATGAATGAGTTTCCTCCATGAGAAAACACATGCAACTGATAGTACACTATCCTTAAACATTAATCTCAGCTAGGCCTTTCTCAGAATAGACATGCATGAGTTTCTGATGAGGGAATCTTCAGTTAACTGGAGTAGCACTAGTTGAATGCATTAATGCATCAACTAACTGTTAACTCACTATTAGTTCCTCAAACAATTTAGAACTAGTTTAACTGGACTTAACTCAATAAACTAAGTTAACTAATTACAACTCAAATATAACTCAATCTTATCTCCTTAATTTAAGGGATAACTCTTGCATGACTTCAGAAAGACTTATAACTTGAATTTCTCCAACTAATTAATTTAAAATAAATTGATTAAATATTTCCAAGTAGCTGTTAAGAATAAATTTGATTTTAATTCACAATTTAATTCAAGGACAAATTAAATTGGAATATTCTTGTTGCCACATTTCAACACTTCCTCTCAACAAAAAAGGGATTATCTGCCACCCCGATCCTGTCTCTATGGAACTCAAATTTACACTTTGGCAATGCCTTTGTCAAAATGTCATCATCTTTCTCCTTTGTTGAAATATACTACAACAACATGATCCTCTCGACCTATGAAAAGCCACAGGAAACAAATCTTGCCTTATGCTTCTCCACACTACCATCAGCAGCTTGCTTTACCTTGTAAAGCCAACGGGAACTCACAAATGACTTGTTCTCCGGTCTTGGAACCACATCCCAAACACTATTACGAACTATGGAGTCCTACTCCTCCACCATAGCATCAACCCAAATCGGCTGCTACACTGCTTCCTCAAAGGAAGATGGCTCGGTCTCAACACATTCCCCAGCAAGGGCTATGTATCCAGTGTACCTCTCAAGTGACCTCCTTTGTCTGTGCTAAGAATATGGTGCTCCCACATTCTCTCTCACATCCTCCTACAATCTTTCAGCTTCTCTTGTGCTCTTCCATCCATATCTGGAACTCTACTTGAGTGGATGTCTCCTCTCCTGGAACCTCTGCATGCAGCTACTCTAGATTAGTCTAAGGCTCATCCTCCTTAGGAACCAACAATTCCTCCACAGTCTGTAGTTGGAGCTCCCTCTCAAGGGAAACTCGCATGGCCTTCTACTCATCAAACTTGAGATCTCTGTGAACCATTGTCCTCCGACTGGTAGGCAAGTACACCCAATAGTTGTGAGGTGTATCAGTGTACCCCAAAAATATCCCCAACTCTATTGTCAGTTCAAGATTCTTCTGTGCATCCTTTGTCACATGGAAATATACTAATGAGCCAAAGATCCTGAAGTGACCCACATCTAGTCTCTTACCGGAGAAAGCTTCCTCTGGTGTCTTCATCCCAAGTATGTGATGCGGGCTTCTATTCTGCAAATAGACCATTGTGTTGCATGCCTCAGCCCACAAGTGAAGTGGTAGGCCTTGGTCATGCAGCATTGCCCATGCTACCCCTACAATAGTTCTGTTCTTCCTCTCGGCCACCCCATTCTGTTGTGGGTTATGAGGTGTTGTCAACTCTCGTTTAGTTCCTCCCTCCACACAGAATTCCTTAAACTCTTGAGAAACATATACTCCACCATTGTCGCTTCTCAAGGCCTTGATCTTATTCCCTAACTCTTTCTCAACCAAAGCTTTGAACTCATAAAACTTTGTGAAAGTTTGGTCCTTCTTCTGCATGAATAAATCTAGCATTTATGAGAATAGTCATCAATGAAAATCACATAATACGTTTGCTTCGCTATGGATGCCATCAAGAATGGTCCACACAAATCAGTATGAACTCACTCTAAGATAGCCTCTGCTCGACTGTCTCGATCATGAAAGGAAGACTTGGTGTACTTTCCCAAGGTACAACCTTTGCATGTGTCAACATGCTCAAGTTTACCTTTGGGAAGTCGTGTAGATATCTGTTGCATCATCTTCAAAGCCCCATGATGCAAATGGCCCAACCACCTGTGCCACAACTCGCCAATGTCTTGGCTTTGCACCAATTCTACTTTCGTATTCAATGTTACACAATCATCTACCTTTAGTTTATAGAGATTCTTCACTCGAATCCCTATACTCTTGGTCTAACCCGTGGCTATGTGTCTTAGGAACACCTTGCCTTTACTGAATACAACATCATAGCCTTTGACCTCCAACATTACGATTGATACCAAGTTCTTCTTCAGTCTAGACACATACATCACATCTATCAAGGTGAGAGGAGCTCCATGCTCTTTTTGAAAAGCAATCGTGCCCACTCCTGAAACACTATACCTTCTGTCTTCACCCATATCTATGCGCATCTTGAGGTCTTTCTCCTCCAAGTCATTGAATAAATTTTTATCACCAGTCATGTGGAATGAGGCTCCACTATCAAGATACCAGACACAACCCATCATTGATGACACCATGCATGCGATGAGGGTAAAGTCCATTTTGAACTGAGAGGCTAATGCCTCACCTTCCGATCCTTTCAAGGATCCCTTCTTGAACTTATTTGATGGGAAATTAGTCGCATAATGTCCCATCTTGTGACAATGAAAGCATCTTACTTTAGACATGTCACCCTTCTTCCCTCCGTGAGAAGAATTCGATTTGAAATGGGAGGCCTTCCCCTTCGCTTTCCTTGCCTTACCTGCTAAGGCCGGATTTTCTTCATCATCATTCTTGGATGAAGAACCATCTCGTGTGCTCCTCCTGATCTCCTCCTGCATAAGATCTGACCATAGTCGTTGCCAATCTAGCAGTTTCTCCCTTCCATTCACAGAGTCTTGGTAGCTATTCCAACTCTTTGGAAGGCCAAGGGGAGCAAATCTCACCATATCCTCATCGATAATAGTTATTCCCACACTGCCAAGCTCATCTCTGCAGGTGGTGAGCTTGTTTAGATATGTGGAAATAGTATCGCCCTTCTCCAATCCTGTGAAGCTTATCCTTGAGCGCCAATTTCCTCTGGTCGCTACTATTCTGGTAGAGTTCCTTCAATGTATTCCACATTGAAAATGGAACATCCTTCCCATGGAGATTCGAGAAAATATGGCCTCAAACTCCCTCAAGGATGATCCGTCTCGCCTTCGCCACACACTTCTTCCACTCAGCCAACTCTTGTGCATTAGTTGAAGCTGGCTTTGGAATTTCTTGATCAATGAATTCCTTCAAGCCATTGTCTTCTAATACAGCCTCCATTCTATCTTTCCATGCTATGTAATTCGAGCTACCTTCCAAGGCATACTCAAGTCTCATGCCATAAAATGCCATTGGCCAACCTTGAAGTATGATATGAATTCGATTTGCACCTGCAACGCCGAACTTCAAACTTTGAATTCTCTTCTTAGTATACTGTTCATAGCTCTGATACCATGTAGAAAATATGTGATAGGTTAACCTGATAATGCAATATAAATCAAAGCAGAATACTATAACCTACTTCTACTATCAATTTGCAGAAGCTTAAAGATCGAGCTGAATAATATAACTAGAAGAAGAAGCACCAATGGCACAATACACATGAAAATACTTTGGGGAAATCCTCAGATAAAAACCCCACACTATTGTATTATCATACATGGTGGAAATACATACAAATTATACAAAGCCTTAGCTCTCACAGCTAGCCAGCTCTCAGTACAATCCTCACAGATGCTCACAGGCAATCTTGGCTTCTCTCCAGCCTTCCTCTTTGCCCTCCAAGCTCTTATTTCTTTGCATTGTTCCTTCTGATGATTTTCCAATTACCAAGTGGAAAACTCATCCTTCAAAACTGCGCAATCCTCAAGGATAAATCCTTTACTGCATGCATGAGTTTTCTCCATGAGAAAACACATGCAACTGATAGTACACTGTCCTTGAACATTAATCTCAACTGGGTCTTTCTCATAATAGACATGCATGAGTTTTTGATGAGAGAATCTTCAGTTAACAGGAGTAGCACTAGTTGAGTGCATTAATGCATCAACTAACAGTTAACTCACTATTAGTTCCTCAAATAGTTTGGAACTAATTTAACTAGACTTAACTCAGTAAAATAGGTTAACTAATTACAACTCAAATATAACTCAATCTTATCTCCTTAATTTAAGAGATAACTCTTGCATGACTTCAGAAAAACTTCTAACTTGAATTTCTCCAACTAATTAATTAAAAATAAATTAATTAATGATTTCCAAGTAGCTGTTAAGACTAAATTCGATTTTAATTCACAATTTAATTCAAGGACAAATTAAATTGGAATATTCTTGTTGCCACATTTCAATAGTGGTGATGTGTACATTTTGTGAAGGTGGTGCTGTGTACATGTGGTGTTGTGTCAACATTGTGCAGGTGGCACTATGTACATGTGGTATTATGTACATGTTGTACATGTTATGTTGTGCACGTGTGGTACTATGTTATTGTGTTACAGAGATTGTGTAGTCGATGTATCGTGACATGTGTATTTGTTGTGTTGTACTTTGTGTACGTATATGTATTGTATTGTACGTTGGGTGTAGGTGTATATATTATGTTGTGTTTTACACTGGGTGTAAGTATATATGTTGTGATATATACTGCTGTGTATGTGATTGAAGAGGAGAGAACACACTAGGTGCTTGCTGGGTGTGATCTATGATTCTGATTTATGATGATTACATGTGATCTATGACTTTGGTTTATGGTGATTGCATGTGATTCATGATTTTTATCTATGATGGTTGTGTTTTGAGCTAACTGGATGTGATATGTTTATACATGATGATTTGGTCAAGAGCTAGTTTGGCTTATTGTGACAAGAAGTGAACATAAGTGAATGTGTACCTTATTGATAGGCCACTAACGAGGTATGATTTGGATTTATTTTAATTTGTTTTGAATCTATTGGGAATTATGTGTATGGTATAGGAAAGCATGGAAATGCCGAGATTGGGTGGTTGAAACTGTCTACAAGAATTAACAACGTCAATGAAATGAATAGGAACAAGAAATAATATTTTGGTAAAGAACTTCAGGAATATGGCCACTATGGGACACTCGTATCTAATAGTGTCCATTGATTTCCATGAGCATGTTATGACTAGTATGATGGTTTTCAAGAAGGGATATGCCTTGGTTTTTGGACCTTCTGATGCGAGGAAACCTTGCCAAGAGAAGGGTCGCCCGAGGGACTGTGTAACAGAGAAGGGGATGCCCATGGAACTTGGAAGGTGTGTGACTGCACGGAAGGGGGTGACCAGATTGCCCGAGGGACTGTGTAGTAGAGAAGGGAAGGTTGGAGATTGTTTTATTTTTGGTCATTAGCATTTCTAGATAGAATAAAATGCACATTGGGAGTGTGCCTTGGAACAATGAGTCGATAAATGTTCACTAAGATGACATGTAGCGATGAACATTGGATGCAAATTTGCTTTTGGCAATGGATTCTAAACTTCCTAGGAACGAGGTGTATCCTCGTATTACTTTGAGGGTGGAGATGTAAGCCTTTGGATTCCCTTGTTGTTAATATGGTTATCATATCCTTTATTTTTTGGTTGATAAAATGTGCACATGTGTGTGTGTGTGTGTATTATTGTAAATATTGTATCGAGATGTGTTTATAAAGCTCCATAGACAGTATGATTATTTGTTGGTTGAAGCAAATGTGCATAAGTATATGTATTTGTTACCATGAATACCGTAGTGAGTTGTGTTATAAAGCTCCATTATGTGGTATGATGTCATGTTTAGAGTAGGATGTCAATGTAAATATTGAAACAAGTTGTGTTATAAAGATCCATGGGCAGTATGTTCTATTTTCAGCGGTCTTACTGGTTATAGGTGTCATTGAACACCGAGGATGGTGTTCCCCTAAGTGGGAGGGATCTTTAACAACCTCGTGTTAAAAGTTCAAGTAATAAATTTAATAAAGGAAAAATAAGACCAAGGTCATGGGACATGTACTCTAAGTTGAATGTTGGGCAAAACATCCTAGTGGTGTGTCACTTTAGTTTATTAATGGCTAAGGAAATTGGAAAAGACAATGGAAAAGGCGTTGGAAAGGAAAGTGGAATTAATTGGAATTTTACTTATGAAAATAATGGAAAATAGGAGAAAAGGAAGGTGAAAGGTCACAGGTTGCATGTGAGGAGGAAAATGAAGGAAAAATAATGGAAATTGAAGAAAATAGGGGCCTCAATGTTAAAAAGTCTTTTGAGGATCAGTGCATGGCATTTTGATAGGTTTTGAGTGGAGCTCTCATTCTATTATCTCTCTTATACTCTTTCACACTTAAACATTTCTTGGAGCATGCTTGGAGCACTCTAGTATTCACTTGGAATTGGAGAAAGAAGGAAAAGCAAAGAGGGAAAGCATATGGTAACATTTGGATCAATAGCTATAATTGAATTTCTTTGCAGGTATTGAGTTGCTTGTATGGTTTCATTTCTAGTTTTGGCATGCATGTGGTTTGTTGATTATGATCTGTCATTTGCACAGACGATTTCCTGTATTGACTGTGGGTTTGCCTATCCTTTCCATTTCCTAGAGATCCATGGTAATGTAGATTTTATCTTTTGTAATCTAGTTGGTACTCATTTTCCTTATGACTGTGGGTTGAGTTATTAGTTCCTAGAGCCTTAGTTGGACAAACACTTTGGAAGCCTATAACATCTTGGGTTGAGTTACTAGTCCAGGAAACCTTAGTCGAACAAATGCTCTGAGCCCTTGATGGGTTGAGTTACTAGTCCTAGGTGCTTTGGTTGGAAAAATTATTTGGAGGCCAACAACAGTTGTGGGTTGAGTTACTAGCCCTAGAAGCCGGGTAGGAAAAAGCACCATGGAGCCCTAGGAAACTTGGATAGAGAATGATCTGGTGATGGTTAGTGATGTACGACAGTGGGGTGTAATCATTGGTTGAGGGTTGAGGTTGTTTGGCTTCTCGATGCCCTAGTTTTTTTTTTTTGGTTTATTCCATGAGATCCCACATTCATGCTTAGAATCTGGTGTGGGGGTGATTGGGTGAAAGAAAGATTTGGTTCATCCCAATCTACAACTAAGTGGTATGTGGAAGTCTTTGAATTAGTTGGCATTTTTATATGCTAATAAGAGGCATTTTCTATTGTGATCCATGAACATATGTATTGATTGTGATGGTGATAGTATGGCTAAGTTCCCATGGTTTATATGTTAGTTATTTGTTGGTTTAAATTATCTTTATCTGTTGATTATATGATGTATATTGTTTATAGCTCTTGACATGTTTTGATTGGTAAATGAATGGTTATTGAATGCATGAACTAATAGATGTTATTGCAATTATTATGAGAGGAAATTAGACCTTCTTGATGATTCTTAGATAATTATGATATCCCTATGTTCATATATGTAACCATGACCTGTAGATTACATGTTGATGACATGTTTGACGAAATGTTTGTCATGGTTAGGATTAGTTAGTTCAAGTCCTTGATCAAGTTTTGTGTTAGAAGCTTTGTTTTTGTGTCATTTATTGTTATGAAATTTTAGTCAAGTTCTAGGGAGTGACCTGGAGTCCAGCGCTAAAAAGGTGGCACAGATTTCGCATTCTCAGGCACAGAACTGGCTAAAAAAGACTATAGTCGTGCCCTTTCAATGGTTATGCATGCAACTGGAGGCATACATTCACACGGATACAGGCTTGTGCATGCGACTGGGAGTCCAAATCAATGAAAAGGAAAGTTAACTCAAGGTTTGGACACATGGAAGGGTGGTTTAGCCCTTGGGGCTCTTGTAGCAACCGAGGACAGTCAGTAAGGTTTTGTTTTTTCGATTCCACTTCCTTAAGGTGATCTACGAGGTTAAATCATATCATAGTAAATCTTCATTGCATATTTACCCTAGTGGATTGGTAAACTTGGGTAAGTGTGGGAGGAGGGTGTTACACTGTAATTGAATATGAATAAGTTACATTGACTAAGGATGCATATAAGTGAACAATGTTGACTATTGTTAAATATAATAAACACAGGTCCAACTTTTGTTAAATATGGTAAACAGTGATTATGGGTGAACATAGTCCTACCATTGGTGAACATGGCTTGACTAAGTTCACCATGGGTGAACAATGTTTTACTAATTTGACCATTGTTGGCCATAGTTTTCTATGATATATTATGGTTGCATAAATTGATAATGAATGACTACAGTTGACCATGTTTTATCATGGTGACCTAAGTTGACCATGTTTGACCATAATAACCATTGTTGGCCATCTTGAACATGGGTTGACCATGGTTTTCAAAGGATAATTATGGTGAATATGGTTGACCAAAGAGGGTCATGATTTTCCATGGTTGACATAGATTTCCCATGGTTGAACATGGTTGGTTATGGTTTCACATATTTGGCCATGGTTGATCATACTTTTGTATGATAGATTATGGTTGTCCATTTTGGCAACCGTTGGCCACCTTTAACCATAGAGACATTGGTTGACCATGTTCGTCCATTCTATCTTTGGTAGACCCTAATTGGGCATTAGGAATGAGTAGACCAAGAGATTTTCTAGGGTGAAAATGATGATGATGGTTGACCAAAGTTGATCAGAATATAATTATTATAAATGTTATTTATTAATATTAATCTTAATATTATTTATATTAACAATATTAATGTTAATATTATTAATACCATTAATCATATTGTTAGAGTAAATATAATTTTCATTTTTTATTAATAATTATATTGTTAATTACTAGAAAGTGGATATTATTATTCTTATTTATTATTAATAATAATAAAAATAACCATAATAATAATAAAAATAAATAATAACCCTAATATTATTGATAAATCTAATATTATTTTAAAATCTAATATAAATTGTATTATAAACTTAAACCTAGTATTATTGTAGTATTATAAACATTAAATTTAATTTTAATTTTAATAATAACTTATAAATTAAATTATTATATTAATTAGTGTTTAATATTATATTGAAAAATAAAATATTTATTAAAAATATCTATATCCATATATAATATTAATAATCATAATCAATTAACATAACCATAACTACATTAATAAATATGATAAACATATATCAATAATCTACTATTATTAAAAATTATGAGAGAGCTGTGGAGGATTGATCTATTGCATACTGATTGAGAAATTTTGAAGTAAGAGGAAAGTTTGTGGCAGTTGCATTGTTGGATTATGCAACGGATTTTATTATGGGCCGCGTTGGGTCCGACACTAAAATTGTTAAGCAACCACCTGGATACAAAGACCTTGTTCTTCTTGCTGCAGAAACAACATTAAGTTTGATTTAGTTCTGAAGTGGTTGGTGTTCAAATCCAATCATGAGGTTTAATTTGTTTTTGCTGGGAAGCTTATACCAAATTTATACATTATTTTAAAAAAATTAACATCTCATGTTGCGCGCAATAGTCATAATTAGCAAAAGGATTAGGGGACGCCAAAGGGCGTAAAACAATCCATTATTATGTTAATTATTTATTGAAATTTTCAAAATACTATTCAAAATTTTCATGGTGTTTAATGTATTTCCAAATTTATGTTGTGAGTTTTTTTTTTCAACTTACATTGTACCATAAATAAATGTCAGGAAAAAAATTGCACTAACAACCTCTTTTTCAGGGGTCCGAATGATTTGGAAGGATCTTTCACTACTTAGTTGAACTTTATTTCATGTGAAGAATTGTATTTTTTTTTGAAACCTTTAAATTTTGTTTCTGGTGCCATTATGTTTTGTTTCCCGTTTTTGTAACAGAGATGTTGTCAGAGAAGTTCGATCTACTTGGAAGATTCCAGAGAGGTAGAGGAATTGCTGGGATAACTAAAAGTGGTCAGAATTTGGGCAAAACAAATTCTAGAAATCTGGAGCACCTAAAACATTGAAGTTTGAAAACTATAATCTGGATTTACAAAAAAATTACTGCCAAATTTAATCAAAATCCTACCAAAATTTCCATAATTTAAAAAAAAAACAATCTATTTAAACTCACTCGATCAACTTGCTTAAATTGAAGTGGTTAAGTAGATGATGAAAACATTTCGGTGAAGGAAGATTACTCTTACATATCGCAAGGCCTCATTCGTGGGCTTCCTCTCCCTTGGTTGTCCAAATTATGGAAATGGAACGCTCCACTCAAACTGAAATGTTTTTTATGACTTGTTTTCCATAATCTTGTTCTCACCGGGGAGAACTTATATGGAAGGGGCATTCATGGTGCGGCCATTTGTTTAATGTGTGCTACGACGAGAAAAGACATGGGTCACCTTTTTCTACATTACCCCTTTGTTGAGGAGATTTGGAATATGGTGTTAAAATTTCTTCAATCTTACTGTGACTGTGGAGTGATTTTTTATTAAAAATTTCATCTATATGATGTAGCAAAAATAATTTACAATGCTTCCACTATATATTTTATGGGGGCATTTGGCGTAGCTGAAATGCTTGTATCTTCCGGCAAGTAGCTCTTGACCGTAGGATTATTGTTTCAAGATCCAGAGTTACTTCCAAGAAATTGGGCCATGGCTGCTGAAGTCTAGCCAAATAAGTTGGGAGTCCTCTAATCAGGTGGAGGAATTGTTTGGATGGCTAAAAGTAATAAGAATTTGGGTAATTTTTTTTTTTAAATCTTGTAAAGACAGTGTTTGAATCTTGTTTTGATGGTGAAAATGGATTCAGCACCATCGAAAACGTATAAAACACCTAAAATTTTGAAGTTTAACAACTATAACTTAGATTTACAAAAACCTTTGCCAGATTTTCTCCAAATGTAACCGGAATTTCCATAACTTTCCGGACAATTCCTCTGGCTAGTTAGACTACAGCAATAATCCCAGGGAAATTGTTTTGTCTTCACAGGGGGGATTTTTTTGGTAGGGCCTCGTTGGCTGAGGTTTGTGGTTTTATTGCCCTCATTGTGCTTCAGCCCGGATTATCTTATCACTTTTACTGGTATATGGGCATTGGTACCAACAACCCGGCAGAATTGGTGGCTTTGTGGGGACTTTTGAGATGTCCCTCCAGGCTGGCCATTGAGGAAATAAACATTATTGGCGATTCCAATCAGTGATTGAATGGGACCAAGGCCACTCTTCCTTCAGGCTGCCTCTCCTCTCCCACTGGATGCAGCTTATCCACTCCATATTGGCATCTTTCAATCACATCTCCCTCTCACATATTTACCGGGAATAGAACTTGGTTGCTGATATCCTCTCCAAAAGAGGATGCATAGCTCTTCCAGGTGTCGTTCATTACAATATCATTTCCAATGGTGCTGTCAGCTGTTTTGGGGTCTTCATGATCTAACCAATGGTCTGTTTTTCTGCGTGTTTTTTGTGCAGGAAAGGTTGGGACTTTTCTTTTTTATCCTTTCTTCAGCATTTCAGTCCTATCTGGTTTAATTGCCATGATATTTGAATCAGAATATGAATGCTTCTTGTGGGGTCACGACTATTGTTCTACTTTCATCTCATAGATTTTGAGATCTTTAATGCTTTGGGTTTCTAGTATTTGCAATTGTCTGGGATTAGAGGTTATCAGTAAGCAATAACTACTGAAAATTCGTAAATAATGAATTTAGTTTCCGGCAAAATCATTTATGATGTTCTCGTAAAATAAAATTGTTGAGAGAACGAATGACCCATCAATTGCACTAAAAACGGATCGATCAAATTCTAGAAGTGTCTAGGATTACACATTACCAGCCAGCAATAACTACTAAAAATTCGTAAATAATGAATTTAGTTTCCTGCAAAATCATTTATGGTGTTCTCGTACAATAAAGTTAAGATAAAGATTAAATTATTAAGATAAATACAAATTATTAAGATTAAGCACTAATTAGATATGACAAATATTTTATAATCATAAAATTAAATGATAATTTTTAAAATAATCTATTAAAAAAAATTAAATATTAATTATAAAATTTGTCTCAAAATAATACAAAAATTCTCCTAAAAACTTTAATTAGTTAATTTAATTCAAATAAAATATATAAAAAAATAAAATTAAACAACAATTTTCTTAGATATCATTTTGGGATTCAAATGCGTTAAGTAAGTCATTCACGTATGACCATTTCCATTGGAGGTAGTCATAACTGACTAATTTCTCATGATTTTTGAATAGTTTACTTAGCACTCATTGCATCAGAACATAAACAAACAAAAATTAATTATATAAAACTTGTTTAAAAATACATCACATTTTCAAAATAAAATATAAATAAATAGCTCTCCGGGTTCAACAATGGAAGAGTACAATATAATGTTTCCAACCATGTTTAGTGCCGCAAAACCTAAAGCAAGGCTTACTATTATAGAGCATTTTTAAAACAAACTATACTATTCCTCCATTCTTATAGAAATTATTGCATTGATTGATACAATTGAAAATTCTTTTACGGTTTCTGTTGTTACATGAGGAAGATGGCTAGTGTAAAATAATTATAGTGTAAAATAATTATAGTTACCATAGATAGTAATTATTTAAAATCGAAAAAAACAATATCATAAAATGGAAAAAAAAAAACAATATTATTTATAAAATTATATAAGGATATGTTTCTTATATGTCTCAAATTTTACAATATTAGTTCACGTATTGATATACTCCAAAGTCCTTGAGTTGAACGTTGGTTTATTAGAAAACACAAAGCTCCACCTAAAATTTTGAGACCTTTTTCTACCAATGAACATGTAAATGAAGAGGAAAACCTTTGTTCTATCGTTGTTGTTTTGCTTTTGCATTTTAATCATTTGTCGATTTATTGTGTGAGGTTCTCGGACACACAAATCAGAAACTTCTCACTGATTGGGCAACCAAGAAAAAACACACTCCTTTCCTTGGAAACATCTAAGAGTAGAAAAGACGAAAACATCTAAAAAACTAGGAAAGAAGGAAACATCTCAATGTATTTGCTTTATCTAATAATGTATTTGATTTTTATGCAATATTTTTTGTAATTACAAAATTAAAAATAAGGAGAATGTTTGCATTGTTTATAAAATGTTCATCTCTCCCTCATAATAAATGATGATATTTCCATAGAGTTGTTATGTTATTCTCTTTTCTTTGTTATGTGATTCTCTGAATCAGTTTCTCAAAACTGTAGGTAGATCAATTGGTATCAAAGCATAAGATCTTGGAAGCCATCCACCTCTTCGAAGAATTTTTTTTTTTTAGGCTCATAGATTTCAATCCATTCGGTGGATGAAAATCATGCCTCCCCATCAAGAGCCCTCAACTGTGGACTCACCAGTCCATGACTTAGCCATGGCTCTTCAAGAGCTAATTACATTGCAGCAACAACGACACCCTCCAGGGAAATTGCAGCTCGATACACGCTTTCAGCTGCCCAAATTCTCAGGCCAAATGAATGGTGAGGCTATCGATTCTTGGCTCCGCAGTCTCTCCAACTATTTTAGAACATGTCCAACTATGGAAGAGGAAATGAAACTTCAAATCGCCAGTCTACAATTGGAAGGCCTGACACAAACATGGTGGGATACTCATTTGGAGAATATGTCCTTGGTTGTCAAACTTGGAGAACCAACAGAGAACAAATCGACACCTATCACATCTTGGGATAAATTTTTCCAGGCCTTAAGAGAACGCTTCTATCCCCCAGGATATATCCAAAATATCCTTGCCAAATGGTTACAGCTTCGACAACTACCAAATCAATCAGTGCAAGCTTACATTGATGTCTTTTGCAAGTTGCGCATTCAACTCCATATCTCTGATCTAGAAGAGGTACTAATTATCAAATTTAATTATGGTTTGCTAATGCTTTTTCGCCAAGAAGTTGATTTGTTTTATAGTACTTCATTGGACAAGGCATTTATTCGGGCCCTGGTTGTGGAATGCAAAGTGGGTCCTTGAATCCAATCTCCTCAAGCCAGAAATGGTCCATCTCCCTCTGGTTCTTCTAATATAGCCTCTGCCTCATCCCCCACACCTCACAATACCCCTTGGTGTACATTTCATAAAACCAACTCACATGCTTCTGCAGATTGTAAAGTACTGAAAAATATACCCTAACAAGACTCTTATTATAGAGGTCGAGCAACCAAATGCCACTACCCCTCTTGCAATTGTTTCTCTCGACAACCCTACCAAAGTGGACCCCTCTCTCATCCTCATGAATGCTAATGCAACAAACACCTCTAGTGCACCTCTATTTACCCATAATTTTCAAATTAAACATGAGTTGGCCACTCTTATTCTCGACAATGGCAGTCAAAAGAATCTTGTGGCACAAGACTTGGTTCAACACCTTTGCCTTCCCACCACTCCACACCCACACCTTTATCAGCTCGGTTGGGTCCAAAATGATGGTCCTCGTCTTACCATCTCCCAATGATGTGTTGTAACCTTTGCTATTGGCCCTTTTCACGATACTGTGGTATGTGATGTTTCTCCTCTCGATTGTGCCAATTTGTTACTAGGAATTCCATACCAAGAAGCCCGACATGTTGTTTATCATGCTAAATATCACCAATACCACTTGCAACATGATGGCCGCACCTATGTGCTCACATCCTCAACTAGCACATCAACCCAACCTTCTACTGGAAAAGCTCCCATTACGAGAGCCAATTTAAACCAATGTGTTTCTTTGTGCTTGGTTCACCCTGTCAAGCCAAACAACCTCACCAATCTAGTCCCTCCTACAATGGCTCCTCTACTCCAAGAATTTGCAGATGTCTTCACCCAACCCACAGGGCTGCCTCCAACACACTTTGTTGAACACAAAATCGATCTTATTCCTGGTGCTTCCTTACCCAATACCCCATCTTATCACCTCGCTCCTCGAGAGGCCACTGAAATCAAACACCAAATTGAACAATTGTTGACATACGGTCATATTCAACCTTCATCCTCACCATGTGCATCTCCAACTTTTATTATTCCCAAAAAGGATACTTTTGAATGGCGCCTCGTGACAAACTATCGGGCCATTAATAAAGCCACTATTAAAAACCGCTACCCCCTACCCCACATTGAGGATTTGTTGGACCACTTACATGGGGCTTGTTTCTTCACAAATATGGATTTAACTGCAAGCTACCATCAAGTTTGCATGCATGCATCTAACACATGGAAAATTTCTTCCAACACAAGTTTGGGCTATTTGAATGGTTGGTCATGCCATTTGGATTGACCAATGCACCGACCATCTTTACGAGTTTCATTAATGATGTTTTCAGGGCACGCTTGGGTAATTTTTTGGTCATGTACCTTGATGATATTTTTATAGTCAATAAATCTTGGGAATACCATCTTCAGCACGTTCACAACATACTTGAGTTATTCCGAACACATCAAGTTAACACCAAAGAGAAGAAATCATATTTTGGACAAACATCAGTTCAGTATTTGGGATTTATTATTGACAGCACAGGGGTTTACCCAAATCCCTCTCAGGTATAGGCTTTGGCACAATGGCTAGCACCTTCCAATGCACATGACCTCAAGAGCTTCATGGGAGGTATTAATTTCTACAAAAAATTTGTCTCTCATTTCTCACAGTTGGCTCGCCCTTTGCACCAGTTGTCAAATCATGCAAATTTTATTTGGGATGTCAAATCTGAGTGCCAGTTTTCTCAACTCAAGAATGCATTATGCTCGGCCCCTGTTCTTCGCTTTCTAGATATGAATCAACCATTTGAGCTAGAAACATATGCCTCTCAATTCGCCATTGGTGTTGTTCTTAAACAGGGAGGCCACCTTGTGGCATACCATTTTGAGGCGCTTGCAGATGCTAAGCTCACGTACAATACATATGAAAAGGAATTCTATAGTTTAGTGAAATTTTTGAAGGAGTGGCTCCATTACATTCTTGGCAAAGAGACCATCCTCCATACAAATCATCATCCACTAATATTCATCAACTCACAACGCAAGATTCAAGAGCAACGCCATCTAAAGTGAATTGCTTACATTCAACAATTCCATCTGGTGATTAAATTTAAGAAGGGGAAAACAAATAAAATGGTTGATTTGTTAAGTCGACCACCTACTCAGGTCCTACGCCTTATAGAGGTGTGTTGTGCTACATATGATGCTTGGAAAGATATGTATGCAATAGATCCATACTTTTGGGACATATGTGAAGCTCTGCAGCAACCTACAGTCATCAACCAAACTCCCTTTCTTGATTATACCATTCATGATGGTTGGTTTTATAAACTTAACCAACTTTATGTGCCACAATCTGATGATCGTCTCCTTCTCATCCGTGAAGAACAGTCCTCTTCATGCAGAGGGAACTTTGGCATAGCCAAGACCATTCTCAATATTCACTGCCACTTCTATTGGCCTGCGTTACCCAAAGCAAGTGGAAAAATTCATTCATGCATGTTCTCTTTGTTCACAAAGCAAGCCCTCAAATCATAAGCATGGTTTGTATCAACCATTACCAATTCCCTCTTGTCCTTGGGAATCCATTTCCATGTTCTTTTTAAGTGGTCTTCCTATTACTTTTAGCAAACATGATGCTATTTGGGTAGTGGCATGACATTTCTCCAATATGGCTATCTTTCTTCCTTTTCATAACACTACCTCTTCTGCTCAGACTGCGGATCTCTTCTTCCAACATGTTTGGCCACACTTTGGTTTGCCAAGTAATATTGTTTCTGATCATGACTCTCATTTTCACAGTACATTTTGGCGTATTCTTTGGTCTTTGTTTGGTTCCCAACTTCGTTTCTCCACTGCATTTCACCCACAAATAGATGGAAAAACAAAAGTTGTTAACCATACTTTGGTTCACTCCCTTAGCAATTATTTTTCCAGAAAAAATAATCGGATACATATTTTCACAGCATTCAACATAGTTACAATAGGGCCACACACTCCTCAACTGGTTTCTCCCTTTTTGAGGTTTGTTTTGGGTTTTAGCCAAGTGCACCCTCTGAGATGCGACTGGCTATCACCCCTTCTGGGTCTACACATCAAAAATAGGAACAAAAATCAGCTAAGCATTTCATACACTCCATATCTCAACGCCAAAATCAAGTAATTGCTACTTTGCAGATAGCATAAGATCGTGCTAAACAAAGGCATGAAAGCAGCGAACACCTTTGTCTTTTCAACCTGGAGATCATGTTTGGTTCTTATTGGAAAAACAACACTTCAAGGACCAGCACCATAAGCTACACCCTCTACGATATGGACCCTATACTATTCTGTAACGCATTGGTGACAATGCATATTGCTTATACTTGCCTTCCCAGCTTGGCATCCACAATGTGTTTAATGTTAATAATCTCAAGCTCTTTGAACCACCTCTCCTTGAGGAGTCTGTTAGAGTTCGTCATCGAGTAAATAATATTACAGATTTTTAGCCTCCTCTACTCAATGATACAATTCTTGACTCCAGGAAAAGGAATACATGCCAGTAGCCTTAATTATCATATCTAGTTGGTCGAAAGGGACACACACCAGCACAGGCAAAATGGATGAGTTCCGAAACATTACAACGCACTTTCACTCATTTGGTGAAGGAAGCAGGGATGCTTCCTACTCTAAAAAGGGATGAATTGGGCAACCAGAACAAGAACAAAAATCAGAAACTTCTCACTCATTAGGCAACCAAGAAAAAGCAGACTCCTTTCCTCAGAAACATCTAAGAGTAGAAAATATAGAAACATCTAAAAAACTAGGATAGAAGAAAACATCTCAATGTATTTTCTTTATTGAATAATTTATTTGATTTTTATGCAATATCTTTTGTAATTACAAAATTAAAAATAAGGAGAATGTTCGCATTGTTTATAAAAAATGTTCATCTCTTCCTCATAATAAATGATGATATTTCCATAAATTTGTTATGTTATCCTCTTTTCTTTGTTAAGCGATTCTCTGAATCAGTGTCTCAAAACTGTAGCTAGATGAGGTTCCCTGATTAATTAGGTGAATCTATCCAAATTGAAGATATGTTTGGTTTGATCCAAATTGAAAAGTTTATGTAGAAATAAAACAATCAACATTTATTGGTGAAAACAATACAATGTTTGTGGGGCTCAAGATTAACCTTAAAGCTAGTAAAAGGTCTATAATTTATTAAAAAGAGAAAGATAAATTTTTGAAAAAATCATATTCAGTTCATTTGTTAAAAAATTGTACAAATAGTTCATCATGTCTTGGATAGACGATGATGAGGTGCTTTGTTAAGGAACTCCTTGATGTGAATTCACCGATTCAATTCCCCGCACTGATAGAGATGATATATTGGATATGATGAAGATGTATTCCTGCCAAACTTACAAACAAACAAAAAAAATTGTACAAATAAACCTCCAAAACTAAAGTCAAAATGATTATGACAACCACATTTACTTCCACAAAACCTAAAGCAAAAAAGCTTATAGTTATAGTTTCAACATTACCAGTTTAGCCCTAATAATATTGTCATCCCGCATACAGTTAAGTAAGGCTATTACTTGCACACTTTTCAATGATAATTTTTCCATTGTGGATACTTCTAGCCTCTGATTCAATGACTTCTTAGAGAAGGAATTAATGATTGTGCGTAAGATGCCATGAGAAAGGGAGCCCTGTATACCATTATGTTTATGTCTGACCTCATCACCATTATAATTTAGTCATGAGCGATGAAATGTATAGAGAGTTTTGGGGATACATAACATGATTAAACAAATATGAGGAAGTGAAATATGAGGAATCAAAACCAAATTCTGGTGAGGTGAGAGAACTAATGGAGTAGAAGGAAAATATGAACAGGGAGCCATTGCATATAACCAGGCCACATTTATGAGAATTATATGGCACAAACCCTTGTCCTTATTCCTCTACATTGTCATTTATTCCTCAAGTTTCAACATGCATACATTAATATAAATAGATAAACATGCATACATTAATACAAACAGACATTCGTTTCCCAATCATATTTCACAGTCAATTTATAATTTCATTTTCTCTAATCTTTATATGTGTATATAAATAAGAGGCACAGTAGATTATTAATGATATTTTGGTAAAACATTAATGTAAGTAGTGCTAAATAGTTGATTTATATATGAAAGGAAGTTATCACTTTCAAATTCATTAATTGATGGGGTGGGGACCAAGAGAATATACTCATATCTTTCAATTGAAACCATATGATCAAAAATATTAATTAGCAAAAGGATTAAAGTGTTAAATTACAATAGGGAGACGCAGGGTAATTAACTTACAAAAATAAAATAACTAAAAATAAAAATCTTATATATAAAATTTTTCAATTTAAACCATGAAAAATGATTTATGTATGTATGTATATATGTATGCCTATTAACTACCAATATATTCAGGCTACAAGGAGATGAAATCTCTTGAGTTGCAATGTTTTTTAGCCTCAAAATGTTTGATCCCTCCTAACTTTCTTAGTGATAAAGATGAATTTGAAGAAGATGTGATAAAAATGTTTCACTCTAAATGAAATTTCAATATCCATTTCAAAAAAATATTTCAATATCCATGTGAAGTAACATACTTTTATATTAACTTTAGAGGGATAAAGTAACTAAAAATAAAAAAGTTTTATATACACTTATATGCATTAAAAAAAAGAAATTTAAACCATGAAAAATGATTGACGTGTGTATGTATGTATGTATGTATACCCATCCATTTTAACTACAAATTCACGATTTATAAATATTAGATATAATTTTTAAAACATTTGTAATATAAGTTAAATCCACAAATTATTAGTTCATAAAATAAACTAAAAAAAATTATAAAATTTCGTTGATTTAAATTAAGAAATTTAATAATATAAATTATCTCATAACAATTTAAGTGTAATTATAGTTTTTCTATTTATATTATGTTTTTGTTTTATAAATATAAATTAAATCTCATTTATACATATTTTAAAAATATATATAAATCATTTTATATACATTTTTTTTGTTAAGCTTGGTAGATCCTCTTTTTTCATTAATTATTAAGCAAATTTACACCACATAAATTGGCTAGGTGGGCTCAACTTGCCCAATGGGAAACCAAATCTGTTGACCACCTATCCGCATTGTACGTCATCCAAAAACAAAACAAAATAGTCTTTCTATCCAAGCTATATAAGTCTCAGATTCATGTCCATACTCTAGAGATCTACATACATATATATTTGCATAAGGAAATGTAAAAGTTATCCACATATATAAACAAAACCAGAAAAGTAAACTAGCTAGTCATGCTGCTCAGTAGAAGTGGATTCCACATTTGCTGGATCTTTTGCATTCATCCCTGGCATCTCAGTCTGGACCGGGATACAAGGCAAGCACCTGTCAATTCGTCCAAGTCGAACATCCTGTTTGTGCAATTGGAACTGCACCTTCTGGAATTCTTGTTTGAAATTCGGCACGCCTTAGACTATGACAGCCATGCCCACCAAAATATATTCCATAGCCTTACCCAACAGGCTTTTCATCAACCGATATAGGTAGAGGGTTTTCTTGAATTGAGTAATTATGCCCCTCGTGTTTGCAGGATCCAAGACAAGGGTTCTCCAATCCTCCATTTTTGTTTCTATTTTGCTCTCCTACTTCCCTTCTTCTTCCCAATCCTCTAACAGTTTGAAAATTTCCTCATTAGTGTCTTCACGGTAGGAAACGGTCACTTCACTTATTAGCCTTTCAACAGATTTCCTACCTATGTGTCCCTTAGATGTGCCCAGTTATGAATCCTTCCTAGTTGCTTGAGCCCTACTTCCACAACCACGGGTTTTTTCAGGACGTGCCATGGTTTTTCTGACCCAACCCTGTTCATTGCAACAAACTGTAATCTAGTTACAGTTCAACAAAATATGACAGGGAGTTTTGACACAAGTGGTAGGATTACCGTGCACCAACCAGCCTTCCTTAGACCCTCCCTCGTCAGTTGTAGTACCCAGCCTTTCAGGGTTGTAGGTTAGTTCCCCAAAGGGGGGTGACCCACAACAAGCACCAGCGGTTACACTTTTCCTAAGACACCTCCTCTTAGCCTCAATTTGGTTTGTTTCTTCTACTCGGTTCCAGGTTGGTAAACATTGCCACTTACCAACTCTCCACCAACCTTGGCTAGTATACCCTGTAACCTCTGCCCAGGACATGAGAGGAGGACCCAACCCAATCATCCACCCATCCCTGAGCCCCATGACGCCGCCATCACCAATCTTCCTTCCATAGCCAGTGCCACTCCCTTGCCAGACTTCCCGCCCGTAATTCTCAACCTTCTCCATCATGCCGAAGTTGCTACCTACCTCTCTACGATTACACATGGACCTAACGCAGAGGCTACCACCCAGAATGTAGGTGGGCTGGCTAGCTCTACCCCCAAGGCCCATCTCCCTAGCTTTACCAGCAAGACTCCTATGAACTGCAAAACTAGGCCCTATGTCTAATGCCAACAAAATTCCCATACGGGAAAGGAGAACTTCAAAGCAAAGAGAAATGTATAGTATTCCAACCGGGTGTGAGAGACATACACATAACTAAGCATATGCCACCAGCCCACGCCCCCAACACTTCTCAACTTTTGTAGCTCTCCCATATAATTCCTCCCCTCTCCCAAAATGAAAACCAAAGTAGGTCAACATTTCGAGAGAGGAGATATATTTGAGTACATACCTGCTAACCTTTGCGCATAGTCGGAAGGCTTTTTGTAGTTTATAGCGCTACAGAACTTTCCCATTGCACTAGTCTCCTCATCCGTAATCGTTCCGAACAACACCAACCTTCCCTCCTTCACTGTTACTAAAACCAACGTTGTCTTTACTCCCACTGCCACCTTTCCCATATACATTTAGTGCCATCATTCAAGGGGCCACCACACCCATCACCTCGAGTGTGTGGGGGGCGATGGTACTGTACACTGTTGTACAAACCATTACTCCCTTGGTTGAGTGCTTAACTTCCGGCTCGCACCCCGATTGGGGTCTTGACCATGTAATTGGCCATGATGAAGACTTTGCCTCTAGTCATGCACCATGATTTCATCCAGGTTCCGATACTTGTCGTACTAGGGCTGAACTAGCCATAGTTTTTCCACAACGCCTTTTTGGTGGTTACAACCCCAATTGGCTAAGAATTTTTCCCCTTCATTCCCTTCTATTCTGACATGATTGACCATGATGTAATCGAAATTCTGTATCAGCTCTCCAATTTCTTGGATTAATCTAGCAGTTCACCAGCTGTGGTTGAGCTTGTCCCATTTGGAACCATGTTTTAGTTTTGTCAGTGTGTTTATGACCAAGCTAGAGTCTCCCTCTACCACTAAGTTTCTATATCCCATGCAAATGGGTATTTGCAGGCCTTGCTTCGCTGCAACAAATTCTGGTTCACTGTTGTCTCGCAAGAGTCTGCATAAATTAAACGAGTGTTCGTCTGGGAATCCCTTAAGAGACCACCAAGACCAGACGATCTAGGGTTACCTTTTTGAGACCCCATCAAAGCTCAGTTTTATAAATCATTCCCCCAGAGCTGTGAAATGGTCCAGAGATGTCATACCCACCCTGCATTTTTTCCAAACAGAAGGAGTTATCATTTCCGATGATAAATTAAGTTTTCTGAGAATTCAAGCTTCCTGTGGTGAACTAATTTAGAATATTAGATTTTTGTGCTAAGATCCTCCTCAGATTAGAAACAAAATGTTTTCATTGAGCTTAATGATTCATGAATTTTTTCAAGTGAAATGATGAGTTTTTATGTTAATTTTATGAGCAATTTAAAATAAATAAGAGACTGAACAACAACATAAACATGTATAGAACATCACAAAAAACACATTACAACAAGAAAATGATAAAGGAGTTCACCCCTCCTGGGCTACGTCTCCTTGGTCCATCTTCCAATGGCTTGGGCCTCTCTATTATTCTCAAAAGTGTAAAAAGATGTGTTTATAATGCTCCAGTGCTTCTGAAACTTGCTTCAATCAGTCCAAAATACTCAAAAATGGTACCCTAGCCTCTTTTTCCTCCTCATTTGGTCGAAAACGACCTTAGTTATGACTTCTGGCAGTCTTTCCACAATTTCCTCCTCCAAATTTGGCTAACTTCCAGTTAAATTCATTATCTGGAGTTAATTTTGATAGTTCCATCGAAATTGGCAGTCCCGCCAACGAACCCTTCAATCTCGCGGTTAAGGCCAAGTGGTCACATGCAAGGTGGTTTGGTTCGGCGGTTAAGGTAATGGTTCCAGCTTGTGGTGGTAAGGTGGTGTTCACATGCCATGGTTAGTTTGTAACAATAAAGGCATAACGGTAGGCCTTGGTAGTGTGAAACAGGAGGTCACGGGATTGAGCCTGACCTCCAACCTATGTTTCCAATCAATATTTTAGCCGACCATTAGGATGACACATGGCAGCCATAAACTATCAGTGCTGATAGTTCCATCACAAATCACAATCAGCAGGAACTAGGGTAATACATATAACGAAACTTTACACTCTGTGATATGAGATTGTGATATCGTAATTGCAACCTGATCTTATCGAGGTTGATTATGTAACACTTCCATTTTGTGATGTGCGATTGAAATCATCACATCGCAACCCTAACCTGCTCTGGGGATGACTCTTTAATGCCTTCTCGATTGCAATGTGTAATTGCAAGTATCGCATCGCACCCTATCTTTCTCTGGGGTCGATTCTTTAACGATGATCTGCCTCTGATATGAAATTTGAAAAATACAGTCCAATGGCAGCTTGCCACTGGGCGCTTCCCCATTTTATGAAGATTCATGCCACGTCGTCTTCTCCTGCCATCTATCCAAGTAAAACCTGAACTTTGATGTTCTCTGACTTCTTCATATGGGCTCAGATTCGAGTTTCGTTCACACCAATGGAATCAGGATGATGAGCACTTCAATCTGAAGCTAAGTTTATCGAGATTCTTCCACTTTGATTTTTTAGCCTAATTTTGAGCACTTGATCACTCCTCCCCACTGGAAGCCTTTTGGACCCCAAAATATCACTTTCAGTTGTCTAGCAGGTGAGGGTATAGTTCCCTCACCTTTCCAACCTCTATCCATTTGTCTTTTAAAGGATTTGTACCCTTGAGCCCCACTTGAAGATAGTTGATACTTCCCCTTTTTGATGTTCTTGTTCTTCTGTCATGTATAATGTCTTGCTAAAGTTAATCAAGGATTCTGGAGAAAAGTATTCAATAGATGGAATTTCAATATTCTCTCCTTGATCTTCAATCAAAGGAGGCTCCTACAACCTTAAATTCTCAACATTAACAACAACATAAATTTGCATATATGAAGGCAAAGACAACCTGGAGGCATTGTTAGCAATCTTTTCCAAAATTCTGAATGGACCATATCTAATTGGTTTTAGCTTTTTACCTTCTCCTTGGAACCTCTCTTTGTTAATGTGAAGCCAAACTTCATCACCAACTTGGAAGTTGTGATATTGATGATGTTTGGCGTGCCTTGTTTTGTACTTGCCTTGGCTTTTCTCAAGCTATTCTTGAACCTTTGGATGTACTAATTGGATTTGTTCAATGAACTTTCTTGCTTTGTCTATGTCGCTATGACCTTCAATAGCAACATCTTTGCCAAAAATAAAATCCAAAGGATATTTAGGGAAGTATCCCAAGCATACCTTAAATGGTGAATTTTGATTTGAAGAGTGCTTGACTCAGTTGTAAGCATGTTGAATATAGTGCAATTGTTCATCCCACAACTTAGGATTCTTGCTGAAATACCCACGAAGAAGATGTATCACTATTCTGTTCACCACTTATGTTTGACCATCTATTTGTGGATGAAAAGTTGTACTCTTTTTCAATTTGGTGTCCATGAATCCTCACAAGATCGACCAAAAATTCCCAACAAAGCGAGAATCTCAATCACTAACAATGGATGTGGGCAATCAAAAATGCACCCAAACATTCTAAAAGAATAATTGAGTAATTTTTTCAGTTGTAACTTGCTTTTACATGGCGTCACAATACACATTTTGCTGAACCTATCCACAACTACATACAAATAATCATGAGCTCTTTTTGACAATGGAAGACCTCCTACAAAATCCATAGCAACACTCTCCCATGGTCGTGAAGGAACCGGAAGTGGTGTATACAATCCTAACTTCCTATTGATAGGCTTACTGATTGCACATAATGAACATCCTTTAATAAAACAAGACACACTTTCAAGCATACGAGGCCAATAACAATACCTCTGTAGATGTGCCACAGTCTTACTTACACCGAAATGACCATCAATAAGAGAAGTATGTGCCTCTCTTATGATGTTAAATTTTTCTCCTTATGGAATACAAAGCTTGCCAAGATGGTACAACAAGTTATCATGCAAATGATAATCCAATTCCTCTACTTGGTTACCTTGACTCAAGCTTGTGCAAAAATTTTGAAAGTCATTATCTAATGCATAATGCTCAAAATAACTTTCATGTAAAACAGAATTATGCTTGAGTAGAGTAGTTGCATTAAAAATAGGCCTAGAAATCATATCAACAACTTTATTGTAGATATCTTTCTTATACCTCATTACCAGGTGGAATTTTTGAAGAAAACCCATCCATCGGAAGTGCCTTGATTGCTGCAACTTTGATTGTGATTTCAAGTATTGCAACGGTTGATGATGAATGTGAATCATTGTTTCCTTACCCATCAAGTAGTGTTTCCATTTTTTCACACTTTTCACCAATGCATACAATTCCTTGTCATATGTAGAATAGTTAATCACTGCACCATTAAAAGTTTCTGAATGAAAACAGATAGGATCACCATGTTGCACGAGGACTGCACCCATGGCGTAGTCACTAGCATCAATCTGAATCTCAAATGACTGTCACAAGTCTATAATTGCAAGTATTATAGTTGTACTAATATTTTCCTTCAATGCATCAAAGGCCTTTTGTTGTTTTCCTCCCCACTGAAAAAACGTTTTCACACTTGTCAACACATGCAAAGGAGTGGCTATAAGAGAAAAATTATCAATGAATTTCCTCCAATATTTGGGCTGCTCCCCAAAAAATTCTTACCTTAGTAACGGTATTGGGCCTTGACCAATTCACAATGACATCAACCTTGGAGGAATCTATTTTCAATTCACCTCCTCCAACAATATGACCCAAGTAAACTAAAGAAGTTTTTCCAAACTCACACTTTGACATCTTAAGATACAATTGTTCTTTTTCAAGAAATCAAGTACTTTTCTTACATGCATGACATGTTCATCACGAGATTTACTAAAAATTAAGATTTCATCTAAGTAGACTATGACAAACTCATCAAGAAATGGCCTCAACACATCATTCATCACATGCATGAATGTAGCAAGAGAATTACATAAACCAAATGGCATAACTAGCCATTCAAACAAACCTTGTTTTATTTTGAATGTTGTCTTCCAAATGTCTCCTTTAGCTATTCTAATTTGATGGTAGCCACTTCTTAAGTCCAGCTTAGTAAAATACTTTTCATATTTCAATTGATCAAGTAAATCATCTATTATAGGCAGTGGGTAACAGTTGTTTACTGTAATTTTGTTCAATGCACAAAAGTCCACACACATGCACCATGTTCCATCCTTCTTTCGCACCAAGACAATAGGTGAACCACATGGCGAGGAATATGGTCTAGTGATCCCTTTATTCAACAACCCTTGAATTTTCTTCTTAATTTATGTGCTTTCCATCACTGACATCCTGTTCATGCCAATGTTAGGAAGAGGACAATCTTGCTGCAACTATATCTCATGTTGGATTCCTCTCTTGGGAGGTAATCCCTTTGGTTCCTGAAACATCTCATCATATTGGTTAACAATTTAGATTTCACATTTGAATCACAACCTTTAAAAACTTCATTATCAACATCATTCTTGGGTTTGATCATTAGAAGCACAAAATTCTTGCTCAAATTCACTAGTATTTTCATTTGCCCTGCATTAATGAGTGAAAGATTTATTTTCTTGCTATGAGATCTCACAATATATTCTACTCCATATTTGAATAAATGATATTTTTTTTCATGTCTATGGAAGATATATTTTCTGTCGCACAGGTACGTGCTACCCAAAACTATGCCACAAATATCTAATGGCACAACATCAAGCTCCACTTCATCTATGAAATTTGCAGTAATAACGAATTTTAGTTTACACTTTCTAGTAACCTGCAATTGCGCATTGTCACACACCCATCCAAGTGGATATGGTTTATGATATGGAATGATTTCCAAGTTTAAACGTTTGATAATGTTTTCATAGATAAGATTGGCTTGAGAGCCACTATCGAAAAGCGTATCAATCTTGTTGTGTTTTGAGATCACCTTGATGTGAAAAACTTCCATTCTCCTCTTTTCATTTGGAGTTTCATTTTGTGAGTTTGAAGAACTAGTGCTAGCAATGGATTCTTTTCATTTGGAGTTTCATTTTGTGAGTTTGAAGAACTAGTGCTATCAATGGATTCTTTTTCTTTTAACCCCATGGTTGTGATTTTAGTTTCACCACCCGAATCGGATCCCAAATCCTGTTGAGTGGTTGCAGTTGTCTTTTATTTTCCCTTGTTGTTGTTTCTATTTGGTTTCATGTCGGGATGAAGCTTACAACAATGAGATTCATCATGACCCTCTCTGGAACAATGTTTTCATGTAACTTTCTCTCCTTCTTTTTTGATAGACGCATTTTTCTTTTCCTTCCCTTTGAAATCCTTTTCCTTTCCTTTACTCTTAAATGGCTTTTTACTACCTTCTTTTGGGGTGCTTTTCCCTCTTGCCTCAAGATGAGTGGCTTGCACACAAACATCATCTGGATTATTGGGATTAAGAATTAAGATAGTATGCCTAAGGTAATTGTGTAAACCCCCTATGTACTTCAGCAATGTGTCCTGTGATTGCAAATCTACACTTAACATCAAAGACCTTTTTATGAATTCTTGGGTGTAATCTTGCACATTTTGACCTTTAAGCTATCTAAAGTTTTGCCAATTCATGATAGCTTTCTGCATATAAGCTAGAGGGTAAAATTTTCTTTTGATTGCAACAATGAAATCATTCCAAGAAATTGAGATCTTACCATGTTTTTTAATCTCCTCTTGGGTCTTTGATTCCCACCATACCAGTGTCGCACCCTCCATTCTCAAGGAAGCTAACTAAATCTATATGTCATCCTCTTGAAGGTTTTGAATATTGCAATAGACCTCCAACTAACGAATCCAATTATCAAGATTTTTTGCATTCACTTCACCATTATACATGGGCAGCTCAAATTTAACATCAAGTTTTAAAAAAGGTGATATACTAGTTCCTTTTGAAGTATGATGATGAGTATGAGTAGGGGTTGTGTTAGTGGAAGAGGATGAAGATGATTATGAACAAGAATATGAATAAGATGGTGGAGAGGGTGGAGGTTTGTCTCCATTTCTATTACCTCCATTTCCATTACCTCCTCCTAAAGAGCCTTCTCCTTTGGGAGGTTTGGAACTTTCCCCTTGCAACCTAGTATTCCTCTCTTCATAGAGGACCTTTACCATCTCTGTCATATCAAAGAAAGCCTTTCTGAAGGTCTTCTCATCTTCTATCATGTTTGTAGGTTCTCCTTCATGAGACATGATCTCTGGAGTCTCAAATGCAACTCGACGCTGAACTAGTGTTGGAGATTGTGGCAACCTTCCTCTCCTTCCCCTTGACCCAACTTCAGGGCTCCCAACCAGTTTCCCTTCATCTCTTTTGAGTTTTAACCTTGTAAGCATGACATAAACTTGCAAATATTTAAATCATTCTTTCACAAATCAAAACTAGTGCTTTGATACCAAAATTATCTGATTTAGAATATTATATTGTTGTGCTAAGATCCTCCTCAGATTAGAAACAAAATTCTTTCATTGAGCTTAAGGATTCATGAATTTTTGCAAGTGAATGATGAGTTTTTATGTTAATTTTATGAGAAATTTAACATAAATAAGAGATTGAAAAACAACATAAACATGTACAGAACATTATCAAAAACACATTACAATAGGAACTTGATAAAGGAATTCACCCCTCTTGGGCTACGTCTCCTTGGTCCCGCTTCCAATGGCTTGGTCCTCTCTATTATGCTCTCAAGTGTAAAAATATGTGTTTACAATGCTCCAAAGCTTCTGAAACCTACTCCAATCAGTCCATAATACTCAAAATGGTACCCTAACCTCTTTTTCTCCTCATTTGGTCAAAAAATTCCTTAGTTATGACTTCTGCCAGTCTTTCCACAATTTCCTCCTCCAAATCTGGCTAACTGCTAGTTAAATTCATTATCTGGAGTTAATTATGGCAGTTCTGCCGAAATTGGCGGTCCCGCCAATGAACCCGTCTATCTCGCAGTTAAGGTCGAGTGGTCACATGCAAGGTGGTTAGGTCTGGCAGTTAAGTGATGGTTCCATCTTATGGTGGTAAGGTGGCATTCACATGCCGTGGTTAGTTCATAATAATACAAACCCGCTTGCATTGATAGTTAAGAACCATCATGCGGGCGCAATGGTAGGCCTTGGCACTATGAAACAGGAGGTCACAGGATCGAGCCAAACCTCCGACCTATCTTGCCAACCAATATTTTAGCCAACCATTAGGAGGACACATGGCAGCCATAAACTATCGAAACCGATAGGTCCATCGCAAATCGCAATTGGCGGGAACCAAGGTAATACATATAACGAAACTTTGCACTTTGCAATATGTGATTGTGATATCGCAATCACAACCTGATCCTATCAAGGTCGATTCTATAACACTTCCATTTTGCGATGTGCAATTGTGATCATCGCATTGCAACCCTAACTTGCTCGGGGGTTGACTCTTTAATGTCTTCCTGGTTTTGATGTGCAATTCTAATTATCGCATCGCACCCTCGCTTGCTCTAGGGCTGATTCTTTAATGATGACCCGCCTCCGATATGCAATATGTGATTTGTGAAATGTGGGGCCAATGGTGGCCTACCACTTGGAACTTCCATATTCGATGAAGATTCCTACCACGTTATCTTCTCTTACCATCTGTCCAAGTCAAACTTGAACTTTGACTTGCTCTAACTTCTTCGTATTGGCTTGGATTCGAGTGTCATTTGCACCGTTGGAATAAGCATGAGGAGCACTTCCATCTGAAGCTAATTTTATCGAGATTCTACCACTTTGAGTTTTGAGCCTAATTTTGAGCACCTGATTATGTGGGGGTACCTTCCAATCCTCCTGATTCCATTGCTCCGCTAAGATCATTTCTCGGATGTTCTAAATGATTCCTTCCTATAGTTTTTCCTGGGTTGAGGATTGGTTCTTGAAAATTCGACGATTCTTCTCCTTCCATATGGCCCATAGGTTTAGGCCTAAGGCCAATCCCCAAGCTCTATTTAGCATCGGGTTGGGGAATATGTGGCTTCTCCATAGGTTAATTGTTTCCCGGATACTGTGGTGATCCCGATCCATTCTTCCAAAAACTCCTTGCATATGCCTCCATTTATGTTCTGCAAACAGACACGTATTGAGCATATGTTCAAGGTCTTCACTATGTTGTTGGCATAACCAGCAAAACGAGGGTCCATGAAATCCCCTTTTCTAGAGTTGTTCCCATGTTAAGATACGTCCTTTACTTACCAACCACAAGAAGTGTGTCACCTTCGGCCACTATCCCCCCTTCCTTATCTTTTTCCATATTATACTATGTCCTTCCTAGGCTTGGCCCATCTACATATCATATGCCTCTTTTATGGTAAAGGTACATTTTGTAGTATGTCCCCATCTTAGAATATCAGGGCCATTTAGGATAGTTAATTTTCTAGATCTCAGTTCTTTATCTAGCTGGTTCCATTGCTTAGTCTCAGTGGCCTGAGGCCAATCTTCTTTCTTCTTCCATCTTCTCCATTCTCCCTCCCCTTCTTCTTCTTTCCAAAATTTCTCTACCAAATGGATGTTCCTACCTATGGTGTATGTGAATATGTCTCTCAGATCCTGCCTTTCAATCAATCGATCTCCTTGCTGCCATGAGTCATGCCAGAATTTTTTTATTTTTCCATTGCCAATTTCCCAAAAGGCATTCTGATGAATGAGGTTCCTATTTTGGGCAGCCAAGTTCCAAACCACTGATGCTTTAGGAGGGTCCCTGTAGCGGAGAATCTCATCGGTTCTCTCGGGCATGTTATATTTTCTTGTCTATATTTGTTTCCAAAGGTCCATCCCTGTGCTTATCCATCTCAACCATCATTTATCTCACATAACTTGGTTCAATATTTAAGGGTCTCTGAGGCCTAGTCCCCCATCCATTTCCTGTTTCATAAGGCCCGACCACGTGACCAAAGCCCATTTCCTGAATTGTTGAGCATTGCCCCAAAGAAACTTTTTAAAGATGTCAATCATTTTGGAGCATGCCGTCTTTGGGGCAGCCATTCCAGAGAGTTGATAAATTGGGATAGATTGACGCAAGGCTTTGAGGAGGATTGTGTTATGAAACCAGCTCACAAAATGATAGAAAAGAGAGATGAACGTCTTAGCAATAAGCCTCTTCGAAGGGGCAACCTCCTTTACATTACACAAATGAACAATTCTTGGATGATTCAAATGACAAAACCTCCTTTCTATATATAGGAGTCTAAGGGGACACAATATAACTAAGCCGACCTAAGAATAATAATATAAAGGCACAAAAATAACAATAGTGGGATTCTATGGGGCACAATAATAACAGTATGGGGACAATAGGGGCACAAGAATAACAATAAGGGATACAATGACAATAGTAATGGGGGAATCACTAGTATTATAGGGACCTAACATGCCCCTCTCCTTCAAAAAACTGTTGTCCTCAATGCTTGAGTAGTTTCGAGTGCTTCTGTATAAAATTCTCATCCTCCCATGTGGAATCTTCAAAGGGTAAGTTCTTCCACTTAATGAGATACTGTGAAATTGATCGATTTCGTAGCTATCGAGTTCTTGTTTCTTTGACTGCTTCAAGTTCCAATATGATTTTTCCTTCCTCATCAAGTTTTGGCAATATTGTTTGAACTAGAATCTTGTCACCTATAACCTTCTTTAAGCATGAAACATGGAAAACTGGGTGCACTTGGGAAGCTGCAGGAAGTTCCAATTTGTATGCCATAATACCTATCTTTTGCAACACCTTGTACTGACCATAATACTTTGGTGATAATTTATTATCCTTCTTAGCTTGCTTGAGGGACATTTGTTTATATGGTTGTAGCTGTAGGAATACCCAATCACCTACATCAAAACTTCTTTCGCTGCGATGTTGATCTGCCTGCTGTTTCATTCTATTATGCGCCAAGGTAAGGTTACCCTTTAAGAGTTGGAGAACTTGTTGCTGATGCTCGATGTGATCTTCCAGTGCTTGAACCTTAGAATTTTCTCCTAAATATGATGTGATGGATGGTGGATGATATCCATAAAGTGCCATAAATGGGGTCATTTTTGTTGCAGTATGGTAAGAAGTGTTATACCACCATTCAGCCAAAGGAAACCATTTGATCCATTGTGTCTGTTTATCATATACAACGCAATGAAGATATCCTTCCAAACATTTTTTTACTATCTCAGTTTGGCCATCAGATTGAGGATGATAAGATGAGCTATGAGCTAACTAAGTCCCAAGACAAGAAAATAACTTTGTCCAAAAATTTCTAGTGAAAATGGGATGTCTGTCGCTTATAATAATCTTTGGGTTTCCATGTAGCTTTTGAATTGTTTCCATAAATGGAGTAGAAACTGTACTCGCTTTAAATGGATGTGATAATGCACAAAAGTGTGCATACTTGTTAAGTCTATCAACTACCACCATGATAACACTCTTTCCTTTTGACTTGGGTAAACCTGTTATAAAATCCATTGAAACCTCCTCCCAATGTTGGCTTGGAATGGATAAGGGTTGTAATAGTACTGGGGTCTTAATTGTTTCAACTTTATTTTGTTGGAAAACCAAACATTTTACCACAAACTTTTGAATATCTGATTTAAGGCCATCCCAAAAAGAATCCTTCTTAACCCTATGGTAGGTTTTTAGAAATCTTGAGTGCCCTCCTAAGGGAGAGGTGTGCAATTCCCTAAGAATATTTTATTTGAGTTGGGAATTCTTACATAGGTATAACCGATCCTTGTACCATAACGAATCATTTTTCCAAATAAATGTATTAGATGTACTGGGATCTTGTTGTATATTTTGAATGAGTGCCGACACTTCCTCGTCATTCTTCCATTCATCCCTTGCTTCGTTTATCCAATCTGGTTGGATAATAGAAATGGTGCAAAGAAATGATTCCACATCCTCATCCTTTCTTGAGAGTGCATCTGCCACACCATTTTTCTTCCCTTTTTTGTAGATGATTTCAAAGTCATAGCCCAACATCTTTGTGACCCATTTTTGCTGCTCTTCTGAAGATATTCTTTGTTCCAAAAAGTATTTTAGACTATCATGATCAATTTTTGCCTTGAATTGTCTTCCCATTAGGTAGGGTCGCCATTTCTTAAGTGCATGTAGTATTGCCAGCATTTCCTTCTCATAAATAGCTTTGTGTAAATGCTTTCCTTTGATTGGACGACTTTCGAAAGCAATGGGTCTTTCTTCTTGCATTAAAACACCACCAATTACATTCCCTGAGGCATCACATTCCACAATAAAGGTTTTTGTGAAGTCTAGTGTAGCTAAGACTGGTGCTTGGCACATTGCCTCTTTAAGATGTTCAAAGGCCTTCGTTGCTTCTGGAGTCCATGAGAATGCATCTTTCTTCAATAATGTTGTTAGAGGTAATGCTATTCTCCCATAATTCTTAACAAGCTTGTGATAATACCCTGTCAACTCGAGAAATCCTCGCAGATGCTTTATGGATGTGGGGATTTTCCATTCCTTAATGGTTTTAATTTTTCTAGGGTCTACCTTAACACCTTCATGAGATACAATATGACCCAGATATTCCACCTCTTGTACTCCAAATAAACATTTGGACATTTTTTCATATAATTGTTTCTCCTCCAATAGTTTGAGCACCATGTCAACATGTTGGACATGATCCTTCCAAGACTTGTTGTAGATTAGTATATCATCAAAAAATACTAACACAAATTTTGTAAGGAAGGGTTTGAAAATGGAATTCATCAAACCTTGAAATGTAGAAGGTGTATTAGTAAGGCCAAAAGGCATGACCAAAAATTCCTAATGACCCTCATGAGTTCTAAATTTTGTTTTTTGAATGTATTTAGTCTTGATTCTGATTTGATGATATCCTGAACGAAGATCCAACTTGGTGAAGTAAATTGATCCATGCAATTCATCCAATAATTCATCAATGACAAGAATGGGAAATTTATCTTTAATAGTGAACTTGTTGAGCTCCCTATAATATGGACACATGCACCATGATCCATCCTTCTTGTGAACCAATACTACTGGAGCAGAGAAAGAACTTTGACTAGGTTGAATTATACCAGCCTCTAGAATTTCTGCAACCATACGTTCAATTTCACTCTTTTGGACATAGGGATATCTGTAAGGCCTGATGTTTGGAGGAACACTTCCTGGAATCAAATTGATAGCATGATCATGATCACAAATAGGTGGGAGGCCTTTGGGAGTCTCAAATACCTTGGAATGATTGTCCAAGACTTTTTGGAGATCTAGAGAAATGGATGATTTCGATGTGGGAACCTCTAGTGAACATAATTGTGCAATTATGCCTCATTGTTCTTTCTTTAGAAGCTTTGTCATTCCATTAGAGCTGATTATCTTTCCCAGTTTCCCTGTGATACCCCTTAATTCAACTTCCTTTCCTTCTAAAGAGAATTTCATGAAAAGTTCTTGAAAATTAAAAGTTATTGTACCCAAGGATTGTAGCCATTGGACTCCTAGTACAACATTAGCACCACCCATTGGAATGGAAAGCATTGGGCTATTCAATACATATTCTCCCATGGATAGCTTGATATTATGGCACTTTCCTGAGCAATTTATGGTTCCTCCACTTGTAACCATCACTTGACACTCTGGTGCTGGATATAGGAAGCAATTCAATTCTTTGGCTATCTTATAATGAATAAAATTATGGGTACTTCCCGAATCAATAAATACTATTACCTTTTTCTTCTTGATATGCGCTTCTATCTTGATAGTTTGAGGAGTGGTAATTCCGGCCAATGCATTACAAGATATGGTCGGATTCATTTCTTCTTTTTCTAGGGTTTGTTCCTGGTGTATATCCTCTTCTTTTTATGTTTCTTGTTCCTTTTCTTCCTCCTCTTCACAATCTATGTAAAATAATTTCTTCTCGACACACTTATGACCTTTAGTGTATTTGCTATCACAAATGTAACAAAGCCCTTTTTCTCTTTTTTATTCCAATTGCTGTGGTGTCAACCTTGTAGGTTGTGGATGGCTAGGGGTAGCAACACTTCCATCTTTATGATTGTGAGTGGTAGGCTTCCTTGTTTCCATAATTTTGCTTTCCATTTTTCTTGCCAACCTGAATGCCTTCTCCAATGAATCTGGTTCCCAAAGGTGAACCTCATGTTGGATGTTATCTTTTAAAGTCCCTATGAACATATCAATCATATGCTCCTCTTGTTATAGATCCATTTGGGCACATCAACCCCGATTTATAGATCAGTACTATTAGTGTCCATCAAACCCTAATTCAGTTGTTACATGCCCTAATGAAGTCAACAATAAAAAATGCCTCCTTCCCAAGAGATTCCATGACTGAAATCATCCAAAAACTGCCTCTAAGAAAATTAGCATAGGAAGGCCTTTATCAAGGTGCACTGCAATGCAACCCAGTACACAGTCAAGGTGCATTGCAGTGCACTTGAGCCCTTTTTGGCTTGCGCTGGGCGAATTTGAGCGAAATATGCATTGGGGTTTGGAATATTCTTATCCATAGGATGATTCTAGAAGTTTCCCAAGGCTATCCACTCCTTTGGGCTCGAAATTGGATGAGGGAGGAAGTTAAGGAATATAAATCCCTTTATCCCTTCTTCCATGGAACTAAATCCTAAGTTTGGGAGGGCATTCATTGTCACCATTTATGGCATAACTTCCTTCATTCACCTATAAGAAGACCACTCATCTAAGTGATCAGGGGCTAGAAATCATTGAATTATAGGGAGATGCTGTTAGTATGAGACTTGAGTTGGTTTCAAGTATTGTAATGATGTTAAAATGCCTTGCTTTTTATGAGGAGAGGATGGGATTGAACTGGAGGAGTGGCACTGAATCAAGCAAATTGGGTTGTAACTCTTCCTTTTACTAATAAAGTGTTTAAATATTTTTCCATATGCTTGTATTGTTTATTGATTCTTTCATATGTGTATTATACACTTGATTCCATTTTATGTTTAATCAATAAATCATTATCATATGCTTTGATCAGTTTTTTGTCTTCTGTGTGTGTGCAGGTACTTTTCAAGCGGATTAAGTATGGAAAGGAGCGACAGAGTTGGTCAAGGGAGATAATGAGTAAGTGAAAGCTTCAGGTAGGCTTCTTACTATCTTATTTAATCTGTTGGTTATAGAAAAAGTAGAGAATGCTTTGCACTGTTGTTCTAGACTTAGCTACTAGTCTAGGGGTTTAGGCATTTATCCATAGACACTAGAATTCCCAAAACAATTTTGCAACTCCACTAGGGATAGATTATCCATCTTAGTAGCTTATCAGCCTCTTAATATATTTTTACATAATGTGCTTGTGGTCGTTGATTGAATTTCAGTCTTATTTCATTGAAAATTGAGTCAAAACTATGTCAAATTGCCTTAAAAAATGGCTTACTATCACCAGCGCAGCCCAATGAAGGACACAATGAGCTGTAATGCACTTCCCGCATAGAGCCACTGCATTGTCTCTCACAATTACCTCAGGACATTAGCACTGATCCTAGTAAAACAGTAACCGAAGTTGTTCAACACAAGTTGATCCTCAACTTGATATTTCTCAACAAGAAAGTACTTCTGAACTTGAATCAGTTCAACCAGAAGTTAATCCAGAATCTATCCCAGTTCAAACAGAAGTTACATCTGAACCTGAAGTTGTTTAGGAACCTCTTTCTGAAACTGTTGTTCATTTACTTGAACATCTAGAATTCGAATTTGAACATTCAGAAGTTGTTACTTTACCGCAAGATGATCAACCGATTATCCCTCGGACATTAGTAACTATTGAAACTTCAACTTCATCAACACCAGCAATATTTTACGAACCTGACAGTGAATTTCTCCCACCAGGTTTAATTTCTATAGAGGAGGAATTAGAAGAAGATTCCACACCTAGAACCCCACTTCACTTTGTAATTGGGCTTTATCTTTACCCTAATACTCCTGATTTTTTCGCTTCATTTGATCTTGCTTCTTTTCAAGTACCCGTCGATTCTTTAGGTAACTTTTGGGTCAGTTAACTATGGCTGAACAATCGTCAACATCTGAGAATGTATCATTTGATGCAGCTGCAGCAGAATCTTCTGTTGTAATTTCTTCGATGTTTTCTACCACACCTGAGTCACACTTGTATGGTGAATCGTCCATCCCGGTTGGTTACCAATCATTGTCTAGAACCCACTCAGGGGTTGCTTCTACACCATGGTCATCACCCATGTCCTCAACCAGAATTTTACCTGGTTCTTCTCTAATGGGAACTCAACAGTTTGATCCTACATATCAATATCAAACTGGGCAATGTGGTCAAAAAATACCTATGTATCCACTAAACACTAGATTGCCACCATATGGAGGGCAATATGCTTATTCACCTTATCCTCCTTATTCCAGAGAACCATCATATCGTAATATCCGATAGTATTCAAGTCAATATGGAATTAGATTTTTTCAATGGCAACCAACAATGCCAGTTCAACCAAGGCTTGTGTATCCAACACAACCAATACAAGCTGCGTCAGCTATTCTTACTACACCTGTTGTTACTATCGTACCACAGTCACAAGTTCAAACTATTGTATCTCAACCAGTACAAATTGATCCTTCTACCTTGCAACCCCAGGTTTCAGGTCAAGAAGTTCAAATCCCTCAAGTTGCTATACAACAACCACTTGTTTTTGAGGTTCAGCAGCAACCTCAGGTCAGTATACCCTTATCTAGATTGACCCAAGCTTACACTGGTATAGTTTATTCACAACTAGGCCATCCTTTCATTGCTGGGCAACAACAACCATTAAATCAACAACAGTTGTACCAACAACAACAACAGTTGATTCAACAACCGTGGCAGCCTCAATTTCAACAACCCCAATTCCATTAATTCCAACCTCGGTTTGGACTTGTTTCACAGGCTCAACCTGGTTTTGGTCAATCTCAAGCTTACCAAGGACCTGGTCAGGAAGGCTTTGTAGGTTATGGACAACCACCCATTCAACCTGGTTATCAACAACCACCTTATACTAGTTTTGTTCAACAACCACACCAAGATTACCAAATGCAGATGCCCTATGTCGGTATGCAAAGACCTATTGCTCAGGAAATTCCATCATATCCTGGGTATGCTCAACCTGACTTGAATCGACAGTTGTCATTTGTAGCAACTTTAGAATTACCAGATTTAAATCAGCTTACTAATGATCCAATCCTATATGCACCTTGGTCACCGTTAATTCCACATAAGTTAGCATCTGACATTCCGAAATTTAACGGAAATCCTAGAGAAGATCCATCAAATCATGTTATGACCTTTCATTTGTGGTGTTCATCAAACTCCTTAAATGATGATTCGGTCAGACTTCATCTTTTCCAAAGAACACTTACTGGTCCAGCTGCTAAATGGTACATTGAATTACCAAGAGATTCTTTCGATAATTTCACCACTTTAGCCACTACATTTTTGACCCACTTCCAGTTACCTATTAGATACAAGACTGGAACGGAACTCCTAAACAACTTTAAACAAACTACTACTACCCATATGTCAGATCATATTCATGAGTGGTGGCATCGTCATCGAATGGTTTCGAATGGTTAAGACATATGTTCCCGATCAGCTTTTAGCTGAGTGGTTCATAAAATCCTTGTTGCCATCAATCACCGAGGATGTCGCAAAAGGTGGAGTTGTCACAGAAATGCAAGTTATTGCTCATGCCCAATACTTGGATTTGATTTACACACAATCCGACACGCTTTATGATAAAATTCCTAATGCACCTAGACCAGCTTTCACTGTTCCCCCTCCTCCATAATCGAGTAGGGACTCTCATTCCGGCGACGGTGTGATCAGTTCTTCAGGCACAAAAACAACATGAAGACCATCTAGTAAAACTCTTGTTGTTTCCAATAAAACTACCAATGCATCAAAAAATACTCTTGCCTCTGAGATTAATGCCATGTCATCTGACAAAGCCAAAAATCCAAAGCAACCAGGGAGTAAGAAAAAGAGGAAAAACAAAAAGAAACAAGATAATTCCCCTCCAAAGAAATCCTCTGATTCCTCTACCTTGGCAAGGAAACCTTGTTATCCATGTTTGATATGTAATGACGAGCATTTTACAAGAGATTGTCTACATCGCTTTGAGGTCTCTAAACTTTTAAAGACTTCAAACACATCGGTAGTGTTAACTGATCCGTTTCCAACCCCCGAAACAAATTTTGTTGCAACAGACCATGCTTCCACATCCCAAGTACTCATGTTATCCATCACAACGCCACAAAACGAAGTTTTGGTGTCAACAAGAAGCAAAGATTATGGAAATTCATCGTCATCATTGAATAATCAGGCCACTGATCAACCTAATCCTTCGACTTCGACTTCATCTAAAGTTGATCCACCCACTAGACTAGAGTTGACAATAAAGCCACCAAAGGAAGTTGTGCATAAATCGACATTCAACCCTCGGGCTTGAGCAGCTCAAAATTATAACATAGTGGAAGATCTTGCTCAATCACCTTCCACTATGTCGACACTCGAGGTGTTGCAAAACTGTCCCTCCCAAAAGCAGGCTTTACTGTCAGCAATAGGCGGAATAGATCCTACGGATTCAAATCTTGTGGTTTTTAACCATTCGATATATTCACCACAATTACTGGTGCAATTATCTTTCCTAATCCAAGTAAAATATCTCAATAAGAATGTTCATTGAACTATTATTGATGAGGGGGCATCTACTTGCATTATGTCAATGAGCTACTGGAAAACACTTAGTTCACCGCAATTGTTACTATCACCAACCATGTTGAAAGCTTTTGATGGAAGAACATATACTCCATGTGGGATTTTGAGTAACCTGCAAATTGAACTTGGGGAAAAATGATTACTGTTGAAGTTGAGGTAGTTGACGGACCCCTCTATTACAACATTTTATTGGGAAGGCCTTGGGTATATGCTATGGCTGTTGTGGTTTCCACATACTTTCATACTATTACATTCCCTTTTAAGGGTGGAATCACACTCGTTGATCAGCTAGCCTTCTTTGCCAATAGTTCACAGGCTACGGGAAGCATTCCGTTGGTACACAAACCCCCATTGTCACTTCAAAGTGTTGGAGTAGGTCTCTTTAAAGATCCTTCCCTAATGGGTACTTTTACCATCTCGTCACCATTTGATTTAGCGGAAGTGGCAAGAGTAGAGACTTGCAACATGATTACCTCCACCTCATCTAATTTAAGGAGGATTACCAACCAAGTTGAAGTTGATAGTAATATTGAGGTGATGTCATTAAGCCCCATTGAATTATCATAGAAATCAATCTTTTGGGCTTGTGAGGCAAACCCAAATCCGCACTCAACAATTGTATGGGTAGATAGGTCATTAGAATATGGTACCTCTTCAGATCCTTTTTCACGTATACATTCTACGGCTGAAGGAATCATCCAATCGATGATGATAGGAGATGAACCATGGGGAGATTATCATCATCGTTCTCATCCTCCATATGACATCAAAGATTATTCAAATGAGTTAAACCACCCATCAATCGTTGATTTCCTATCGAATTATGTTAGAATAGATACTGTAGATTCTTAGCGTAATTTGTCAAACATAGAAGAAACGATTTCTATAAACATTTTGACCAAGCCTAACATTGTAGAAAACATTCATGTCGACAAATCTTGTTCTCCATTGGAACTTGATAATTATCGTGCTCTCTTTTGTGAATTTAGAGATATTTTTGCATGGTCTTACGAGGAGATGCCAAGAATTGACTCAAGCATTGTTGAACATGAAATCAAAATGTACCCTGATGTCAAACCAATACGACAGTGGCTTCGACCTGTTCATCCAAAGAAAGCCGTTGCCATTAAAGCAGAGGTTGAAAAACTTTTTCGTGCTGGCTTCATTTTCCTTGTACCTCTTACCGATTGGGTATCTAACATTGTTCCAGTTATGAAAAAACAAGGGACAATTCGAGTGTGCATTGATTATAGGGATGTAAATCAAGCATGTCCCAAAGACAATTATCCTACACCCTTTATCGACCAGATTATTGACGAATGTGCCAGATGTGAAATATTCTCATTCATGGATGGATTTTCTGGCTACAATCAAATCAATATCCGCCCACAAGACTAATCTAAAACAACTTTTATTTGTCCATGGGGCACATTCTCCTATTGAAAGTTACCTTTTGGTTTGAAGAATGTAGGGGCTACATTTCAGAGGGTGATGAATTATGCCTTCCATGACATCAAGAACATTGTTCAACCTTATCTTGATGATTTGCCTACTCATTCATGAAAGCGGACTGATCATCCGCAACATTTGAGAGCAATATTTTTATGGTGCCGACACTACAAGAGACAACTCAATCCACACAAGTGTGTGTTTTTTGTTGGCTCTGGTTGATTGCTTGGATTCATGGTCTCAAAGGATGGAATTTGACTCGATCCAATTAAGGTTCAGGAAATACTTGACTTGCCTCCACCTTTAAACTTATTACAGTTACAGAGACTTCAAGGGAGGGCAAACTTTCTGAGGAGGTTCATTCCAAACTATGCTTTGGCTAAAGATTTTACTCATCTATTGAAGAAAGGGGTACCCTTCCATTGGGATCCAGTTGCGTAAGCTTCCTTTGATGCTCTTAAATATTGCCTGATTAGAGCATCATTAATGTATGTCCCAAACTATCAAAAAGACTATTACTTATATCTCGTTGCTACAAATACAACCATTGGCATGGTTTTAGTCCAAGAAGAAAATGGAATTGAACATCCTATTTATTATTTAAGTCGTAATCTCAACGATACATAAATTATGGCGAAAAGTTAGCTTTGGCAGTCGTTCAAGCTGTGCAAAGATTTTTTCATTACATCCTCCTCCGTAAAACTACTATTGTTTCTGATTGCAGCCCTATGACATATATTTTGTCACGTCAATTACTGGGGGGGAAATATTCAAAATGGATAGTTATTTTGCAAGAGTTTGATTTGGAATTCATTGAATCTAAATCAAAGAAATATCTTGTCTTTGCCGAATTACTTTGCGACCTTCCCCCATCCTCCAATGATTCAACATCAAAAGAATCAATCTTGGATGATTCTCTGTTTCTTATCTCATCAAGTGATCCATGGTATGGAGATATACTGGTCTATCTCCAGACCCAAGCTTTCCGGCCTAATACCTCTCATTCTGAACAACAACGTACCTGATACCAAGCCAAAGATTATCTGATCATTGCTGATACGCTTTATTGTTGTGGTGTCGATACGATTTTACATAGGTGCCTCACTCATGAGGAAGCCAAGAAAGCTTTGAATGAATGTCATTTAGGTGCTTGTGGTGGACACTTATCTGGGTATGCTACCATGCAAATAATTCTTTGTGCTAGTTACTTCTGGACAACCATATTCAAAGATTGCATTATTTCTATCAGAAACTATCACGCATGTTAGATATATGACCACCTGCACCATTTCATCCAGTCATTGCTACTGGCCCATTTTCCAAATGAGGCATCAATTTTATGACATGTAACCCCACCTTGACTGGGGGGCATGAGTATATTATAGTCGTCGTTGACTATTTTACCAAATGGGATGAGGCAATGCCAACATTGAACAACAGTGGCGAAACGACTGCCTTATTTTTCTTCAACCATGTGGTTGTCAGGTTTGGTGTACCACAAACCATAGTTACATATCATGGATCGCATTTTCACAATCACATAATGGTTGAGTTGACTGCCAAGTTAGGATTGTCACATGATAGTTCTACTCCATACTACCTGTTATCACTCAGGTTGTCCCCTGGCTCCTAAGGGATACGGCCAAGGTAACCACAAACCAATATTTGGATTGCAGGTCCTAGCCTACCTGCAATCAGAGAGAGCTCTCTCTTTATGATTTAGCTTTGTTTTAGTGAGATTTTAGGCTAGTTATGATGTACATGTTTTTGTTTTAAGTTTGGTGGGATGGATGATGTTTTCAAATAGAGTTGGCATGCAGAGTGTGAGAAGTTCAGACCATTGGGCAAAGGAGTCAATGAATGTGAACTGCTGGGTGTGATTTCTTTGGTAAAGAGGGGACTACAGAGCAAGATAGCTAAACATGCAACAATCTTCAAGCTGGAATTAAGATGGAATGGAGGTCAGGGAATGAAAGGCAATTAAGAAGCTTTCACTATGCTAACAGAGGGAAAATGAGAGAATACTTATCTAGGAGCAATTAAGGATTCCTAAACAACATTCATAGATGAAAGAATTAGTGTAAACATGAGCAATGAAGGATTCATATTCATGACTAATTCTGAAGAAAACATAGAAAAATCATAGAAATTGAGCACAGAGTACAGCAAAGTAGATTCTGAGCTATTCTTTCTTCCTGCAATTTAGATCATGATACATAGATGATATAGTAAACATAGAAACTGAAAACAGAAGTAAGAAAGACTTATTGATCCATGAGGAAGCACGAGAATTCTGTAATTTGTTCTTCAGCCATCAAATCCACAACCAGCCAGTTCATAAGCAAAACATTCCAGCAATCTTTGTTCAGAAGAGTTCTCAAGTTTATAACGCAAGTCCAAAATGACTTAATCAACCAACCAACCCTTAAAACATTGTTTGGGGAGGTATTTATAAGACAAAATATGTACAAACAAGATCTGATAAAGATCTGAGAAAATATCTAAGATTAACCTAACTTAATCTACAAGCAAGGTAAAAATATCTAGCTTAAGCTGCGCTGGAGGCAGCTCCTTCAAAATTTGGCTTTTAGGCATCCTTGTAGCTCTGTGCTGTCCATCTGCAATAACTGTTCCTTGATTTCTGAAGCGTTCTTCTTAGTCGGCTCTGATTCCATTAACTGTGATCTGATTTGGCTTTTAATAGCCTTTAACTCTGTACTGATACTCTTTGACTTATTTGATCCTCTTAAATGTTCATCTGCTTTGGCTTTTACTTTCCACTGATACTCTTTAACGCTCTGCTGAACTGATACTCTTTAACTGAACCGCCTTTTACTTTACCACTATTTTGGCAAAAAAGAACTGCTATTATGTCTTCTTGTTGCTTTCTGCGGGCTTTAGAAGTGTTTTGGCGCTGGCTGATCAATATCAAAAGGAGGATGAGGACTGTTTGATGCTAACTTATGCTGAAGCTGCAAGCTCGCTGTCTGGAGCTTTTCTGGACTGAGGTGATCAAAATAGATGAAGAAAAGATTAGGTCCCTTTGAACTTGGAGCGCGTGCGGGCGCCGAATGAAAAAAATAAGGAAAAAGCCTTTTTACCCTTTAAATGGGCAAAAGCCACTATAAGCGGGAGATTTCATGAATTAGAGGGTGGGAGCGATCACTTTTGGGAAAAATAGAAATGAATAAATGCGGGCCATTGGATCATGCAAGGGCGGATCCAACGGCGGAGAATAAATCGCAATATCGCATCGGGGGTTAGCAAGGGGTCAGGGGACTTAACATATGCGACTTAGCGATGAGCGATAGCGATATTGGGGAGGCTTTGCGATATGCATATATGATTTATGCTTGTGATATGGAGTGATGTGATATATGATAGTAATATGGATACAATGGAGTGATGCGATAAGGGCTTGCGTCATTCATATAAAGTGTTGGATGCGGGGGTTAATCGGAGGGTGGAGGAGCGATCGCAATATCGCGTCGGCAGAGGACAAGGGGGCATGAACCTTTACTTATATGCGATTGCGATAAGTGACAATGCGATGACTTTGCGATAAAGGGGAAACTTGCGGTAATGCGGAGTTTTGCAATAAAAACGAAGATTTGCGCTATAGCATGGATTTACGGTAAAACGGAGATATACGGGAAAAGTGGAGATTGCGATAGAAAGGGAGATTGCAATAACGATGACTTGCGATAGCGATATCGCATCGATTGCGATAGCGATATCGCATCAATTGCGATAGCGATATCGCATCAGGGGAATGGATCGGGGAAAAGAAAAAGAGGCATGCGAACACTGCGATTTGCGATTGCGCAATCGCATTGGAGGGTTTCCATCGGGAAACAAACAGAGGGTGTGTCAACACTTGCGACTGCGATTTCTGACTGCGATATCGCGTCGGAGGGGGTCCAGTCGGATCGGAGGAAGGTTATGGCATCGGAGGAGGGTTCTTACTAAGTTTCAAGTAAACTTAGTAATTCCCAAAACAATACTTATGGTTATATTTCAACCAAAGGTGGGGATATGTATTTATGGGGGTTTTTTAATATATTTTTAATATGGGGAGGGAAAATAAGTGGGATTTATATAATAAGTTAGAAGTTGATATGAAATTTTGAAGAGAAAGCGCTAAGTATAGAAAACTTAGGCTTTAAAGGGAAAAAGGACTTATACAAGAACTATAACCAGCCCCTAAGTAAAGCAGATCTTCACTTAGGCAAATGTTTATGGAATGAGATGAATGCTGCAGTAATATTAAGCAGATCTTAATATCTCTGGGGGAAAATTAGTAAATGATTTGGGGAAAGGATGAAGGGGAGTTAGTCATGCCTCGCTTGAGTCACTCCAAGGGAAACTGCTTTGCCCTTGTGATTGAAGTAAATTCAACACTTTGAAACACAAAATTTATCACAAGTCTTCATTCTGCAACCTCAAAACTACCTACCCTGCCTACTTGCCTAACATTTTTTCTTCTTTTTGGATGGGTGCACTTAGACTAGCAAACCCTGATTTTCTTCTTTTCTTTTGGCTATCCTCCTATCTAAATCTATCCTTATCTCTTCCAGGGGCTCAGATTAAGCTGTTGAGCACCCTTGTTTCTCTACCTATCTAATGATCTACCAAGATTAAACAGTTTGGACAGATTTTATTCTCTATCTCTACAACAAGAAATTTAAACCTAGGGAGGCCAAGATTAAGCTGTTTGGCCTTCCCTTAACTATGAAATTCTTCAAAAATGGAATAGTAGTGGCATTTGAGCTAGCACACTTTCCTGGCCTTTTGATTGGGGTTCATTTCTTTAATTTTTCTCTTGGCCCATTCATTCTTCTTTTTGCCCTTTGATTATTCTTTTAGGGCATACCCTCTTTACATTTTTTAAATTTTTTTATTTTCTTGGAAATATGGAACCTTTGCAGCATGAAAAAGATGACATATTTGGCATTTCCACAGTCAATCATGAAATATGAAACCTATTGGTATAGGAGGCTAACACTACTTGCAAGCTAATGGACAAGTTGAGGCCATTAACAAAGTCCTTAAGCGCATGTTGCAGAGAATGATTGGAGTTCATAAAAGAAATTGGAATTTAATCCTGTACTCGGCTCTATGGGCATATCGAACCTCGGTAAGAAATGCGACTGGATTCACACCCTTTCAGTTGGTGTATGGTTTGGAAGCAGTCTTACCAATTCAATGTGAAATCTCGTCTCTCAAACTCGCAATTGACTTACTACCGGACACTTCTAAATAAGAAGCATGTTTCTTAGAGTTAATCCATCTAAATGAAACCTGTCGTGATGCCGCATTGGCTAACAAAGTGCATAAGAAACATATTAAAGCGCAATATGATAGAAATGTCAAGCCTCGTGTCTTCTCAAAAGGTGACTTGGTCTTGCTTTACGATCAAGAGTCTGATAATCTTGGAGCAAGAAAATTTGAACCGCTATGGATGGGCCCTTATATTGTTAAGCGTGTTTTGATGAAAGGTGCCTACGAGTTAGTGGACTATGATGGGATTCCATTGTCACAGCCCCGAAATAGGTTGTACCTTAAACATTACTATGCTTAGTTAAGTGTAGTAAAACTCACTGTATATATGCTTTGATTGCATGTGTGTGTGTGTTTCTTTTAGAGTTTTTATTTGGTTAAGTAATCCACTTTGCATTTGTTGCATATGTCGAACTTTTCGGAACCATTTGTTGGTTATGCCGATGGGGCTAGTCGTAGTACACAGAATCTATCCTCTGCAGCCTGGGCCATTTTTGCTCCAAGCAGCAAGTTAGTGAGTTTTAGAGGGATTTGTATTGGTTGATCGACAGACAATATCACTGAGTATAGCACATTGATTGAACTACTCTCTGATGCCATTTCACTTGGAATTTTCCGAATCATCGTTAGGCTAGACTCACAACTTGTTGTACTACAACTAACAAGCATTTATATTGTCTGAAATCCAACAATTTTTCGTATGTTCCTTAGAGTTCGTATTTTGGAAAGACATTTTGAACACATTCAATATCAGCATATTTCGAGAAATCTAAACACATTAACTGATTCACTAGCGAATTATGTGTTAAATAGACATTTGCGACATATGTAAAGTAAATATTTTCAATTCACATCATCAGTTGAATAGGATTGCATCACATAACCATAATAAAACTCTTTAAGTAAAATGGATAGCTGTTTTAAAAGTTTTTACAATCAGTTTGTGTCCAAGAAAAAAATTGGTCATCTGACCCAAAAAGTCAAAATGTATGCAGAAAACATCTAAGTAGACTAGTGGTGCTCATGATAACAGGTCACAGCCTGTTCTATCATGCGTAAAAGTCTTATCCAATGACTCGGAACACCAATGGTGTGGCATTGCAGTCGCATAAGAAACTCCTTGATCCGGACATCCGGAATGCCTAGGGTCAAACCCTCTATGTGGTCCTGTAGTTCAACCAGTGTCTCAGCTAAATCTAAGTCTCGGAGAATTTCTCTCCCAACAGGTCTTTGTGCTGGTCCACTTGCCTCTCGTTGGTGCCCCACAGGTCGAATAGGTCCAACATCTGCATACATAAAAATTGATTTTGTTTAGTCTTGGAAATAATCAAAAAACACAAAAAAATGTAGAAACTTTAAAATAAAAAAACACTTTGGTCAAACAATTTACCTATAGCACCCCACTGTGCTCCAACTGGTAACATCAAGTCTGGATCTCCGCGGAAATCCATCCCTGAATATGGATACTCTGCGATGGCCATATCCTGTCGATCAAGCCACTCAAAGAATGCAAGGATAAATGTAATCAATGCTTGACCAGCATGTCTAGCCATAAGATCTACCCATATTTGCATCGTGGATCCCTAGGTCCAGATACACCCAGTGAAACATGTTTTGGCTGCATAAGTGGAATTCTCTCTAAGGAGAAAGAAATCAGGATCGACCCATAGGAAAATTTCTTTGTCTTTCCGCTTTTCACCTTGGTCAGTTGTTCTTTCAAGGATGAAAGTACTGCCTCACACCAGTTGAACATTTTTGGCTCTAAACACTCTAATGCATACTACATATATGATCTATTTGCCAAATGTAGTGTCACGCTGCCAACCAAATTGGTAATGGTAAAGAGGATCATCCTCAATGGTAAATCACTAACATCCCTGATGTTAATCTTTCTGTCCCTGCTAGGCTATGCACCCGACTGACAAAACTATCGTATGCAATCTCTCACTGATTCACCCCCTCCGGCAAATCCAGAAAGTGAGATGGGGGCACCCAGCCTCGACAGTCTGATAATAAAGTATATGTCATCAATGGTAATTGAGACCACTTTGTCTCTAATGTGAAATTCCTAATTGGTAGGATCCCATGAACAAACAAGGAACTACAAAAGCTCAATTTGCTCCCTCATACCAGATAATCAGAAATATTTGAGTAACCCACAATTCCTTAGGGCCTCAACCGTGCCTTAGTTATTTAGGGCAATCATATCTTGTTCTTTGTGCTCTCATTCTCTCCATGTAATCGTCATTCTGATCCGATGAATACCTAAAAATACAACCATAAGGCAAATTAGGATCCATTTCTTGCAAAAAAACAGAAGAATTTTTGGGTGAAAACAACTAAATGAAATTGGGTTTTGCGCCCAGTGCAGCCTAGCCTTAGGGACAGTGTGCTGCAATATAGGCAGCCTTCTAGGTGAGTGCACTGCAGCGCACCTTTCGATGATGAAAGGGTGCGCTGATCCCAGGTTTGAAAATTGAAACCCCAGGGGCCCCAAAAACTCAAAATTTTTGCCTGAAACTGAAAATGAATGATATGAAATAAAAGAGAACAGAGATAGTTCCTACCTGGTCTGGACGACACGAGGAATGGTCCACATAATCTTCTGTAATAAGCTGGTGAGCTTCAAGGTAAAAACTGCTCTAGAGCACCAAAAATCAAAGAGTAAATGTGAAATGGTAAAACTTGTTTTTATGATTATTTCTTGCACATTAATCGAGTAAACATTAGTTTTTATTCATTTTATCCATGAAACATGTATTTTTAATCTATTTGTATGATGTTTTGAGCAAGTTTAACAATTGACATGCAGAATTTGACGTGCTCAAATGTAAATTGGACATCTTGACCACAAAGCAAACTTTTATCTCTTTTTCGAGCTTTGTTAAAAACAAAAAACGCACCCCCTTAGAGTCCTCTTTAAGCTCTTTTCAGACTCGCTAAATATGAAAAGATTGTCGAGTGCTTGTAATTTCCAGCTCGTTAACAGATTGGAATTGATATCTACTCAGTATAAGTTTAACCCTTTTTCGGGCTAAGATAGATTAACTATGAAAAAGGAATACATTGATCGAACATGGTCAATAGGTTCTCTCTTGTATTGTTTTATGCTTTTTTGGACTTGAGAGACAAATCTACAAAAAAGAACTTTTGGAGTTTCCTTTTTGTCCCTTTTCAAACTCTCTAAACATGAAAAGGACCGAGTTATCTTTGTCGTTAAACTCGTTAAAAACATCAAATAGCGACAAACTTGTCCATCTAGACAAGACCGAGTTTCACCTTCACTAGACTCATTAAAGCATCAAATAGCGATGGATTCACCCGAAGGGTGGAATTATACAACAAGCATATGTTATCCTCCTTAAGCTTGATAAAAATAAAGAGGTACTGGTCAGCAATGACTGGGGAAAATTGGAAAAAGGGAAGAACACTTTATGGTAGCAAGTCGCTCTTGAACATGATAGTTTCACCTCATCATCGTGACTATGTGGGTTGGGTCATTTAGCTTGATAGTTATCACATCGTTGGTCTATCATACCATCCATTACTTTGTTTTGGGTCAATGCTATGTAACAACCTGAAATAAAAATACGCAATTAATTAGATTAATTAAGTGATTTATAATCAGCATGCAATTTATCAACTAGTTAACATTACATTGCAAAATTAATGAGAGGAGAGACTACTTACCTGTGGAATGCTAGTTGAATTCTTATGCTAACTGCAACAAAGTCTTTGGGATGACTCTCCACCCAACCGTAGGCTCAGTTGCACAAAATCTTGCTACAACTGGCCACCCCCGAGCCCTCAATCAACGTACTACTGCCAAGGTATCCTTTGTCTCACAACACTATTCTCCCAAGAGAATGGATGGTGGAATCATGGAATGATGGAATGCCTCTCATCTTCCTCACCATCTATTAAATAGAGCAAACATTGGAAGGGGAACCACATTCGCACAATTCATGTGTCTACATGCAACTTTATTGCTTTCTTGTTTTATTTCTTTTGTTTTTACTTTTTGATAGCTTTACTGATTTTTACTGCTTTCTTGTTTTATTTTTTTTAGAGCTTTAGTATTGTTATTTATTATTTTATTATTATTTATTATTTATTTACTATTACTATTTTATTTATTTATTTATTGTTTATTATTTATTTTCTTGTATTTTAATATTATATTATATTATTTATTATTTATTATTATTATTATTATTATTTATTATTATTAAGGGACATTACATACTTCCCCACTTTAAGGAACTTTGTCCTGAAGTTAAGTTGAATTATTTAATATTTTATTTATTTAGTTATTTATTACTTCATGTTTTCCCTACACCCTCTGCTGAACTAGTATAACCAGCAGGGATTGAAAGTTTCACAACACCCGAGAAATCCCAAGGAATCTCTGTCCTTTTTCCCACTTTCGGCACCAGGCATAACCCTATTCCAGTCTGTATCCTAGTCCAAGGCTCGTGCCAAGGCTCGCGCCTGACTCAGACCTCATCTTCCCCAAGGCAGGCATCCGGTATGGTACTCAATGACTCCGGGCATCTCGCAAGGCTAGTCCATTCCCTCCACAACTACTAAGGCGCACAGCCTCAGGCATCGAAGTCCTTACACCCCCACTAGACTTCGGCATCCCAATCCAATAATAGGCACCTAGCCTAGAACATCAGGCACTTGGCCTCCTCAAAATGGTCCCATAGCCCTTCAAGAGCTATCCATCAAGAGCTACACAAGACAAAGGAACCACTAGCATATGTAGTGTTGATTGAGTTTGTCCCCAGCCCATATGGTGTTACTTATTCTCCCTCGTGCGTATGGGCTTGCACGAGATCATCAAATAAACTGGCCCTCTCGGCCCATTTGAGGAGTCCTGTCAATCATCACACCTCAACATGCAACCAATGCATTAGCTATACCATCATAGTATCATAGAAAATAATCCACATGCCAAGTCTTGCATGTCATCATGAGAACATTCATCATTGTTAACCACAACATTATGAATAATAACGAACTGCATGCTCATGCATGTCATAAATTTGTACGCAACTATCACATGCTTCACCTCATGAAATACCATCATAAGTTAGAACATCAACATATTTGCATCAAAGACATATCATGACTTCACATAATAAATGAACCACATGTCAATAAACCTCATATTATAGCATCATAATTCCTATGCCACGTTATGCATATCATATCCATCATGAGTAAAAATACCTATCATCATGTAGTAAATGAATATGTCAATATACCTCGACATAACATCATAATGCCTATGCATATCATCATCATCATAAGGATACATGTAAAAACTATATAAATATGAACCACATGTGCATGATTCCCTCATACCATCGTATCATGAAACATCATCAATATGAGAAACATCTCAATACTTTATCAAATATAGACTAATACTCTATAAGAATTCTTAACATGATTCATCAGAAAAATCAATTTCATTTACTTTACAAGCATTCAACTATGAACTAAGATTATTCAACATCCATCTAGGATCTATGTTATCTCATCAGTGTTACTAGTGTTATGTTTTCATCAAGATACCAATTACTTTTTTAATAATCATTTCCACTTCTTTCAACTAGGAAGTTGACCATTTAATTGCGTATTGTTATTTCGGGTTGTTACATGCTACCAATTAATATTAGTGTCGCTCACATGTTCAAGAGAAGTCATTCAGTTCAAACTTCATCCTTTGAAATACCATAAACCTTCATTTTCATGACCACCATTCTTGAGCCTTTATCGAGTCGATTTTTATCTCCAAAATCATTTACCTCGTTTTGTGTCATTGATGTGGGATACATCAAGGCCCTCCTGTGACGAATCACTTCTTGTCAACATCAGCACATTATCCAAGAAGTTGACTTAGAAACAACCCTTCAATACCTTGAGGCTTGCATACATCAATGACAGGTTTCTCGCTTCCGGCGATAGGTTGACATCACTGGCCTTTGACCGAAAGACTTTGTATGGTGTTCGACATCAAATCATTTATTCACACCATGCGAAATGTATTGTAGTACCTTGAGGTTCATTATCATTATCGGTGATTCCTCTCGCGTCTGTTAACAACTTACATCATTGGCTAGTAATCAGATGATGTCTTCCCATGTTCGACTTCAGATCATCTATTCACATGGTTAGACTTGTACTTGAGCGAAAGATTAAATGAGATTGAAGACCCCGAATCTAGTTTCATCCATCTGTGCTGCGATATTTTTAGGAGTACTAAATCAAATGTACAATAGCCTTACATTCATGGTCATCCATTCATGAGTCTATATCTGTAGACGACTATATTTGAACATGTAATGAAAGTTTATAAGTTGAGCATGGGTATGCCTTCCCTCAGCAAGTTCATGAGAAAAATCAAATTATCATGATATATGTATTGTAATTGATGCAGGTCACCTTCCACTTCGAAACCTCCTCTCCACATAGTAAAGCATTTAACTCAACATATATATTTACGACTTCATGCTTTAGGGGGCAATTGTTACAAATCCACTTGGGCACATCAACCCCAACTTACAAATCAGTACTATTAGGGCCCATCAAACCCTAATTCAGTTGTTACATGCCCTAATGAAGTCAAAAATCAGAATGTCTCCTTCCCAAGAGATTTCATGACTAAAATCATCCAAAAAATGCCTCTAAGAAGATCAACGTAGGAAGGCATTTATTATGGTGCACTGCAGTGCAGCCCAGTACACAGTCAGGGTGCATTGCAGCACACTTGAGCCCTTTTTGGCCTGTGCTAGGTGAATTTGAGCGAAATATGCATTGGGGTTTGGAATATTCTTATCCATAGGATGCTTCTAGAAGTTTCCCAAGGCTATCCACTCCTTTGGGCTTGAAATTGGATGAGGGAGGAAGTTAAGGAACATCAATCCCTTTATCCCTTCCTCCATGGAACTAAATCCTAAGTTTGGGAGGGCATTCATTGTCACCATTTATGGCATAACTTCCTTCATTCACCTATAAAAAGACCACTCATCTAAGTGATCAGGGGCTGGAAATCATTGAATTATAGGGAGATGCTATTAGTATGAGACTTGAGTTGGTTTCAAGTATTGTAATGATGTCAAAATGTCTTTCTTGTTATGAGGAGAGGATGGGATTGAACTGGAGGAGTGGCACTGAATCAAGCAAATTGGGTTGTAACTCTTCCTTTTACTAATAAAGTGTTCAAAGCTTTTTCCATATGTTTGTATTGTTTATTGATGCTTTCATATGTGTATTATGCACTTGATTCCATTTTATGTTTAATCAATAGATCATTATCATATGCTTTGATCGGTTTTTGTCTTTTGTCTGTGTGCAGGTACTTTTCAAGCAGATTAAGTACGAAAAGGAGCGACAGAATTGGTCAAGGGAGATAAGGAGTAAGTGAAAGCTTCAGGTAGGTTTCTTATTGTCTTATTTAATCTGTTGGTTATAGAAAAAGTAGAGAATGCTTTGCATTGTTGTTCTAGACTTAGCTACTAGTCTAGGGGTTTATGCGTTTATCCATAGACACTAGAATTCCCAAAACACCTCTGGAATATCTTTTACCCTTATATTCAATTTTTGGAAGTCCTCAATGTGCTCCATCGTTGAACCCTTTTGTTTGAGATTTATCAATTGGCTAAAAAAAGTGTTTCTTTTTGTATCCTCATAATGTACTATCATTTCATTCGTAAAAATAGCCCAAGTGACAATTTGTTTACGAGAGCAAAGCCATCGATACCATACAAACTAATTTGGTTCCAAATATAAAGTTGCAATGCGTATCTTTTGTGTGTTTTTCACATTATGGAGATCAAAAAATTGCTCCATCTGTAGTATCCATGTTCGGGGATCCTTGCCATCAAACTTCCTCATATCGATCTTTGGAAGATGGTGGTTCTTCGGTCCAATGTTAGAGTCTATGAAATCATGATTAACATTTATTTTGTTCTCATCATGAGTTTCCTTTACTACCGTTTCGCCATTAGTAAGCATTTCTTATAGAAATTTTGTCAAATCTTTCTTCAAATCTTCCATGCCTGTCTTCAAATCTGTCTTAAAATCATCCATCTTAGTTTCCACGCCATCCATCTTAGCTTCCACGTCATTCATCTTAGCCTCTACACCTTTCTTTAAACCATCCATCTTAGCTTCCACGCCTTTCTTTAAACCATCCATCATAGCTTTGACGTCTTTCTTTAAATCATCCATCTTAGCTTCTGTTACTTTTTGTGCGAGTGACATTTGTTTTACTTGGTCTTCTTCATGAGCCATGCTAGAGCTTTCAGGTTGCTTACTAGGTGTTTCCATTTTCTTTCTTCGGGGCATCAATTACTGATAATAATGCTTCACTATGCCCTTTGAATTCCTTCAAACTAATTTTCAAACCAAGCTTATGCAAAAATTGAAAAAAAAAACTACACGCCTTTTTTCTCACTTTGTAGGAGCCTGATATTGAATTTCGTGTATTTCTGTAATTTCAGCTCTTTCAGTTATGAAATTGGGACCTGCAGTAACCCTCTGTGTCCTCTTTCCAATGCCACTAGTTTGATCGAAATTGGATTCTCTAAGAAAGATTTATTCTTTTAGGTCCCTATAATACTAGTGATTACCCCATTACTATTGTAGTTTTATCCCTTATTAATATTTTTGTGCCCCTATTGTCCCCATATTGTTATTACTATGCCCCATAGAATCCCTCTATTGTTATTTTTGTGCCTTTATATTATTATTGTTAGGTCGGTTGGGTTATATTGTGACTCCTTAGACTCCTATATATAGAAAGGAGGTTTTGTAATTTGAATCATCAAAGAATCATTCATTTGTGTAACGTAAAGGAGGTTTCCCCCTCGAAGAGGCTGAATTCTAAGGTGTTGATCTATCATTTCTATCTTTTTGTAAGCTAGTTTCATAACATTTGGTATCAGAGCTTTGGATTCTAGGGTTTCACTGCTCCAAATAGGTCATCGTGGCATTTCCGCTATAACTTTTTGTTTGCGATGTTTCGGAAGTGAAAAAAAACCCCATTTGAGATGAAATCGCACTGAACCTTGGGTCTGAATTTCAGAGCGTTTTGCGCTATATTTGCGGAGATATGATCTGAGGAAGTTGGTCTTTTTGCAGACTCCTGAATTAAATTCCAAATAGGTGACCTGGAGAAAATCGTCATAACTTTCTCTCTGAGCATCGGATTGAAATTTCATAAGAAGTTACAGAAAGAGGATGGACTGTAGTTTCTTGTATATCTTTTCAGAGCCAAAGGTCAAAACAGGGACACGTGGCATGTCGTACAAGTTCGCTCTACTAAACTAGTTTATAATCAGGTCACTGTGGGAGATTTGGCATAACTCTTCCTTGGAGAATCCAATTTGGATCAGACTGGTGGCATTGGAAAGAGGACATAGAGGGCTACTACAGGTCGCAATTTCAGAACTAGATGATCTGAAATTACAGAGATACATCAGAGGCAATATCGAGCTCCTACAAAGTGAAAAAAGGTGTGTAGATTTTTTTAATTTTTGCTTAAGCTTGGTTTGAAAAATTATTTTGAAGGAATTCAAAGGGCATAGTAGATCATTATTATTGGTAACTGATGCCCCGAGGAAAGAAAATTTAAACACCTAGTAAGCAACCTAAAAGCTCTAGCATGACTTATGAAGAAGAGGAAGAAATGCAACATGATATATCAAAATTACGAGACCAAGTGCAACAAATGTCACTCGCACAAAAAGTAACAGAATCTAAGATGGATGGTTTAAATAAATATGTAGAAGCTAAGATGAATGACGTGGAAGCTAAGATGGACGATTTGAAGATAGATTTGAAGACAGATTTGAAGACAGGCATGGCAGATTTGAAGACAGATTTGACAAATTTTCTACAAGAAATACTTACTAATGGTGAAAGGGTAGTAAAGGAAACTCATGATGCGAACAAAAGAAATGTTAATCATGATTTCATAGACTCTAATTTTGGATTGAAAACCCACCATATTCCAAAAATCGATATGAGGAAGTTTGATGGCAAGGATTCCGCAACATGGATATTATAGATGGAGCAATTTTTCGATCTCAATAATGTGCAAAACACACAAAAGGTACGTATTGCAACTTTATATTTGGAACCAAATCAATTTCTATGGTATCAATGGATTTTCTCTCGTAAACAAATTAACTTGGGCAATTTTTATGGAAGAATTGGCAACACATTATGAGGATACAAAAAGCAACACTTTTTTTAGCCAATTGATAAGTCTCAAACAAAAGGGTTCAATAATGAAGCACATTGAGGAGTTCCAAAAATTGAACATAAGGGTAAAAAATATTCCATAGGAGCATAGAATTGATGTGTTCATAGGGACTTTAAAGGATAATATCCAACATGATGTTCACCTTTGAGAACCTGATTCATTAGAGAAGGCATTCAGGTTAGCAAGAAAAATGGAAAGCAAAATTATGGCAACCAGGAAGCATACCACTCACAACTATAAAGATGGAAGTGTTGTTGCCCCTAGTCTTCCACAACCTATAAGGTTGACACAACAACAATTGGAAGAAAAAAGAGCAAAAGGGCTTTGTTATAGTTGTGATAGCAAATACACTATAGGTCATAAGTGTGCTGAGAAGAAATTATTCTACATAGATTGTGAAGAGGAAGAAGAAAAGGAGCAAGAAAGGTCAAAAGAAGAGGATATACTCCAGGAACAAAGCCTAGATAAAGAAGAAATGAATCCGACCAGATCTTGTAATGCATTGGTTACAATTACCACTCCTCAAACCATTAAGATAGAAGGACAAATCAAGAAGAAAAAGATAATAGTGTTGATTGATTTAGGAAGTACCCATAATTTTATTCATTGCAAGATAGCAAAAGAATTTAATTGCTTCCTATATCCAGCACCAGAGTGTCAAGTAATGGTTGCAAATGGAGGAACGATAAATTGCTCTGGAAAGTGCCATAATATCAAGCTATCCATGGGAGAATATGTATTTACTAGTCCAATGCTTTCCATTCCAATGGGAGGTGTTGATGTTGTACTAGGAGTCCAATGGCTACAATCCTTGGGTACATAGCTTTTAATTTTCAAGAACTTTTCATGAAATTTTCTGCGGGAGGAAAGGAAGTTGAATTAATGGGTATTGCAGGGAAACTGAGAAATATAATCGGCTCTAATGGGATCATAAAGCTTCTAAAAAGGGAACAAAGAGGTGTAATTGCACAATTATGTTTGCTAGATGTTTCCACATCGAAATCATCTATTTCTCCAGATCTCCAAAAAGTCTTGGACAGTCATTCCAAGGTATTTGAGACTCCCAAAAGTCTCCCACCTATCCGTGATCATGATCATGCTATTCATATTATTCCAGGAAGTGTTCCTCCAAACATTAGGCCATACAGATATCCCTATGCCCAAAAGAGTGAAATTGAATGTATGGTTGCCGAAATGCTAGAGGCTGGTATAATTCAACCTAGTCAAAGTTCTTTCTCTGCTCCATTAGTATTGGTGCACAAGAAGGATGGATCATGGCGCATGTGTCTGGATTATAGGGAACTCAACAAGCTCATTATTAAAGATAAGTTTCCCATTCCTGTCATTGATGAATTACTGGATGAATTGCATGGATCAATTTACTTCACCAGGTTGGATCTTCATTCAGGATATCATCAAATCAAAATGAAGACTAAAGACATTCCGAAAACAGCATTTAGAACTCGTGAGGGTCATTATGAATTTTTGGTCATGCCTTTTGGCCTTACCAATGCACCTTCTACATTTCAAGGTTTGATGAATTCCATTTTCAAACCCTTCCTTAGAAAATGTGTTAGTATTTTTTGATGATATACTAATCTACAACAAGTCTTGGAAGGATCATGTTGAACATGTTGACAGGGTGCTACAACTATTGGAGGAGAAACAATTATATGCAAAAAGATCCAAATGTTTCTTTGGAGTACAAGAGGTGGGATATCTAGGTCATATTGTATCTCATGAAGGAGTTAAGGTAGACCCTAGCAAAATTAAAGCTATTAAGGGATGGAAAATCCCCACATCCATAAAGCATCTGTGAGGATTTCTCAGGTTGACAAGGTATTATCGCAAGTTTGTTAAGAATTATGGGAGAATAGCAGCACCTCTAACAACATTATTGAAGAAAGATGCATTTTCATGGACTCCAAAAGCAACAAAGGCCTTCGAACATCTTAAAGAGGCAATGTGCCAAGCACTGGTCTTAGCTACACCGGACTTCACAAAAACCTTTATTGTGGAATGTGATGCTTCAGGAAATGGAATTGGTGCTGTTTTAATGCAAGATGAAAGACCCATTGCTTTTGAAAGTCGTCCAATCAAGGGAAAGTTTTTACACAAAGCTATTTATGAGAAGGAAATGTTGGCATACTACATGCACTTAAGAAATGGTGACCCTACCTAATGGGAAGACACTTCAAGGTAAAAAAGGATCATGATAGCCTTAAATACTTTTTAGAACAAAGATTATCCTCTGAAGAGCAACAAAGGTGGGTCACAAAGATGTTGGGTTATGACTTTGAAATCGTCTACAAAAAAGGGAAGCAAAATGTGGTGGCAGATGCACTCTCAAGAAAGGATGAGGATGTGGAAGCATTTTTGTGCGCCATTTATATTATCCAACTAGATTGGATAAAGAAGCAAGGGAGGAATGGAAGAATGATGAAGAAGTGTGGGCACTTATTTGAAAGTTACAACAAGATTCCAACACCTCTGATATATTTAGCTGGAAATATGATTCGTTATGGTACAAATATCGCTTATACCTCTGTAAGAATTCCCAGCTCAAAGAAAAGATTCTTATGGAATTGCACACTTCTCCCTTAGGAGGGCACTCGGGATTTTTAAAAACTTACCACAGGGTTAAGAAGGATTTTTTTTGGGATGGCCTTAAATCGGATATTCAAAAGCTTGTGGCGGAATGTTTGGTTTTCCAACAAAATAAAGTTGAATCAATTAAGACCCCGGGTCTATTACAACCTTTATCCATTCCAAGCCAACGTTGGGAGGAGGTTTCAATGGATTTTATCACAAGTTTACCCAAGTTAGAGGGAAAGAGTGTCATCATGGTGGTAGTGGATAGACTTATCAAGTATGCACACTTTTGTGCATTATCACATCCATTTAAAGCCAATACAGTTTCTACTGCATTTATGGAAACAATTCAAAAGCTACATGGAAACCCAAAGATTATTGTAAGTTACAGAGATCCCATTTTCACTGGAAATTTTTGGACAGAATTATTTTCTTGTCTCGGTACTCAGTTAGCTCATAGCTCATCTTATCATCCTCAATCTGATGGGCAAAATGAGATAGTAAACAAATGTTTGGAAGGATATCTTTGTTGCTTTGTATCTGATAAACAGACACAATGGGTCAAATGGTTGCCTCTGGAGGAATGGTGGTATAACACTTCCTTCCATACAGCAACAAAAATGACCGCATTTATGACACTTTATGGATATCAGCCACCATCCGTCACATCATATTTAAGAGAAAATTCTAAGGTTCAAGCAATGGAACATCACATCGAGCATCAACAACAAGTCATCCAACTCTTAAAGGATAACCTCGTGTTGGCACAGAATAGAATGAAACAACAGGCAGATCAACATCGCAGTGAAAGAAGTTTTGATGTAGGTGATTGGGTATTCCTACGGCTACAACCATATAAACAAATGTCCCTCAAGCAAGATAAGAAGGATAATAAATTATCACCAAAGTATTATGGTCCGTATAAGGTGTTGCAAAAGATTCGTAGTATGGCATACAAATTGGAGCTTCCTGTAGCTTCTCGAGTGCACCCAGCTTTCCATGTTTCATGTTTTAAGAAGGTTATAGGTAGCAAGCTCCCAGTTCAAACAATATTGCCAGAACTTGACAAGGAAGGAAAAATTATATTGGAACCGAAAGCAGTCACAGAAACAAGAACTCGACAGCTACGAAATCGATTAATTTCAGAGTATCTCATCAAGTGGAAGAACTTATCTGCTAAATATTCCACATGGGAGGATGAGAATTTTATACAGAAGCATCCAAAACTACTCAAGTGTTGAGGACAACACTTTTTTGAAGGAGAGGGGGATGTTAGGTCCCTATAATCCCAGTGATTACACCATTACTATTGTAGTTGTATCCCTTATTAATATTGTTGTGCCCCTATTGTCCCCATATTGTTATTACTGTGCCCCATAGAATCCCTCTATTGTTATTTTTGTGCCTTTATATTATTATTGTTAGGTCGGTTGGGTTATATTGTGACTCCTTTGACTCCTATATATAGAAAGGAGGTTTTGTCATTTGAATCATCAAAGAATCATTCATTTGTGTAATGTAAAGGAGGTTGCCCCCTCGAAGAGGCTGAATTCTAAGGCGTTTATCTATCTTTTCTATCTTTTTGTGAGCTGGTTTCATAACATATTCACAATCTCCCAAGATGACCTGATTATATACCTTTTCAGAAGAGCTAACTTGTATGAAGTGCCATGTGTCACTGTTTTGACCTTTGGATCTGAAAAATATATACAAGAAACTAAAATCCGTCCTATTTCTGTAACTTCTTATGAAACTTCAATCCGATGCTCAGAGAGACAGTTATGACGATCTTCCCAAGGTGACCTGTTTGGAATGTAATTATGGAGGCTGCAAAAACCCTAACTTACTCAGATCATATCTCCGAATATATAGTGAGACAAGCTCTGAAATTCGGACCCGAGGTTCAACGTTATTTCGTCTCAAATGGGTTTTTTTTAGCTTCTGAAACATCACAGAAAAAAAGCTATAGCGAAAATTCCATGATGACCTATTTGGAGCAGCGAAACCCTAGAATCCAAAGCTCAGATACCAAATGTTATGGAGCTAGCTCACAAAATGATAGAAAAGAGAGATGAACGTCTTAGAAATAAGACTCTTTGAGGGGGAAACCTCCTTTACATTACACAAATGAACAATTCTTGGATGATTCAAATGACAAAACCTCCTTTCTATATATAGGAGTCTAAGGGGACACAATATAACCAAGCCAACCTAACAATAATAATATAAAGGCACAAAAATAACAATAGTGGGATTCTATGGGGCACAATAATAACAATATGGGGACAATAGGGGCACAACAATAACAATAAGGGATACAATGACAATAGCAATGGGGAAATCACTAGTATTATAGGGACCTAACAAATTGTCCTACCAGCTAAGTTGAGGAATATAAAGGCCCAACTACTTAGCATTCCCTAAATCTTTTGAAGAATAGATTGTGAGCAAGAAGTCTTCAAAGAGTTCTCAGATAGGGGCATTCATAGGTATTTAAACGGGAGGGAGCCGATGCCAAACCCCAGGATCGAGGCAAGGTATGCCTGCACATTCCCTGAGTGTTAAGAAATAAAATACATGATTTATCATTGTTTATCATTGTCCCAGAAGGCTCCATAAAGGTGAGAAAGACCTCTTTTATTCTTCGAGCTTATCTCAAGGATATCTGACAAAAGAGCATGATATCATCTATGAATTGTTGATGAGTGATAGCGAGGTCATTACCCCAAATCCTGAGACCTCGAAGCCTTGATTCTCGAACTTCATTTTTAATAAAACATCCCAGCCCTTCAACCACAAGGATAAAGAGGAAAGGGGATATAGGGTCACCCTGTCTTAAGCCACGGGTTGGATTGAAGGTAGGGGTGGGAGACCCATTCAACAGGATGGAGATAACAAGGGAAGATATCATGGCATATATCCAATTTATCCATCTTTGATCGAATCCAAAAGCTTTGAGGATGCTATTGAGGTAAGCCCAGCTTAGCCGGTCATAGGCCTTTGATAGATCCAACTTAATCATCATCCCTCAGAGATTTCTCATCTTTAGCGAATGCACTATTTCTTGAGAGGCTACAAACCCATCTAGGATTTGTCTTCCCTCTACAAATCCAGTTTTCTCCAGAGATATGAGGTTGGGTAGCAGAGGTTTAAGGCACTTTACAATAACCGTAGCAATGATTTTGTATATAACATTACATAATGCAATGGGGTGAAACCCTTGCGGATCTTCAGATTTCGAAGTTTTAGGAATAAGAGCAATGAAAGTGGCATTTAGACTAGGGCATACCTTCTAGTTGTGACGAGATTCCTCCACAACCTCCAGAATGTCCTGTCCCATGAAGCTCCAAGTTGCCTGGAAGAACTCTACTGTGAACCCATCAGGGCCAGGGGCCTTATTTTTTTGCATTCCTTTGACAACCTCTTCAACCTCCTCCAATGTGGTTGCTCGCATCAGGGCTAGATTCTGCTCCTATGATACCAGTTGTGGAATATTGTTCGTAATCCTTTGGATAGCTTCAGATTGGTCCTCCAGTGGTTCTGTAAGGAGGTATTTGAAGTGGTTCACTAGTAACTCCTCCATTTCCTCATGTTGAACCCTGCGATTCCCCTCCACATATTTCAAAGAGTATATTATATTATGCTTCCTATGTTGAACCATGGCTTTATGAAAGAAGCGAGTATTTCTCTCACCTTCCCATAGCCATTTCACCCTTGATTTCTGCTTCCAAAGAATTTCCTCCTGTTTTCTTCGTTCCTCTAGCTAATTGATTAATTTCCATTCTTCTTTCACTAGGTTATCTGATCTCCCTTCTTGTATAATTTTTTGTTGCAGATCCCCCATTCTCTTGTTTAGTTGATGTTGGGTATTCAAAATATGGCCAAATTCTTCCTTGTTCCATTTCCGAATTTTGTGCTTGAGTTCCTCCAACTTTAGTTGGAAGGTGTGCATGCAGTTCCTCCCTTTCTCTTCACTCTTCTCCCACCATTCCTCAATAGTTTTTAAGAGATCAAGATCTCTTATCCATAATGCCTTGAATCGGAAAGGGCAGTTCTTAGGTCACACCTTCAAATCTATTTCCAGTCTTATTGGCTAATGATCTGAGCCCATGCATGGGAGTATCGAGGCTTCCATGAATATGTCCCTGATTATGGCTTGCTCTGAAATAAAGTATCTGTCTAGGCGAGAGGCGATCTGGTGGCTTCCTCTCCTCCTATTATTCCATGTATAAACTCCATTAATCATTGCTAAATCGACTAAGTGAAGCTCCGCTATGAGGTCTCCAAAGGCCTCTATATCAGCATCCGTTCATCTCATTCCTCCCTTCTTCTCATCTAGAGAGGTAATCATATTTAAGTCTCCTCCTACAACCCATAAGTCATCTGGGTATAGGTTCCTTAGTTTTTTCAGATTCTGAAGAAATTACCCTTTTTTCCCCTGGGATGTGGGGTCCATAGACCCCTGTGAGTAGAACCCATTCTCTAGATCCAATATGTCGAAACTTGCCCGAGAGTATTTTTGGCAGGCTAATACATTCATAAAACATTATCTCCCCAGGGTTCCATAAGATCGCAAGCCCTCCTGCACTACCATTTGCATCTTGAGCCATTACGTGGTACTAGGGTTTAAAGTTTTCCAAAATTTCCTTCAAATTTCTTTCGTTGATCTTTGTTTCTTGTATTATCATAATGCTAGGCTTATCTTTCTTTAATCTCTCTTTAAGATACCTTTATTTTCCTCTACTGTTGAGGTCTCTTATATTCTAGGATGTAATGATAATTTCAATGGTTTGGGGGGTTGGTGGAATACCTCTGACAACGGTACTATTCCAGAATTTACTAATAGCTCCCCAACCATCTGGATGGACTTGTCCAAAGTTCTTCATCCCTGCCTCTTGCCCCCTTTTCCTTGGATTCCTGCGTCTTGGACTTGACTGACTTGGGATCTTAGATGTTCCGATTGAACTATGATAGTTGTACGCTGTTTAGCTTTGTATTGTTGGAAAGTTTCCTTATATAATTGCTTCTGGTCTTCTGGGATAAAACATTCATCCAAATATCGCCATTCTTGCAGTAAGTGTTCCATCACTTGTTCCTCTACATTGAGATTTTCCTTCTTATTATCAATGTCCATATGGGCCTGCTCGGCCATTTGCATGGGTTTTTCTTTTCCTTGAGGTTCCAATGCCACTTTTCCTTTGTCTTGTTTCCCTCTGAGGGGGTTTTTGGGGGGTTTTCTGTTTCCATTAGATTGTCAGGGATTTCTGCTACTTCCTCCTCCTCCTGTAGGACTTCAAACCAATTCTGATTTCGGTGCTCTTTTTCATTTTGTGCAGCTCTCTGGTTTCCAGTATGCCTATGATTTCTTTTCCGTTGGTGGACCTCCTAGAATCCTTCCCCATCTTCTCTTGCCCTCATTTCCCCTTCTTTTTTCTCAATTGTAGGGCTTTCATTCTGATTTAATGGGAAAGCTCAATACAAGTGTCCATATTCATGGCAGCACCGACATCTGAAAGGGATATGCTCATAGTCCAAGGGCTGCTGCCAGACCTTGTCATGGTATTCCAGTTCTATAAAATCCGACATTGGCTCTGTAATGCTCATGTAGATGCAGATTATACCATAGGAGGTGTATCGTCCCCATCGCGTGGAGTCTGCAACCTTGAAGAAGGTTCCAATAGAGTTGCCAATCCCTTCTAAGATTTATGGGACCCAAAAATCCATTGGGAGGGCGAATAGTTGTACCCAAATTGGGGTAGCGAGGAGCTTTTCCTAATCTGGGTTGTAGCATTCCTCCCAGTGTCTTATGAAAAGCCTTACGTTGTTGAAAAAATAGGGTCCATCCTAGAAAACCCTCTCTTTGTCCTCCAGGTTGGAAAATATCACTGTGAAGAAACCTTTTGCTCCCAGTTTGAGATCAATGTGGCCCTTTGGCTACCATCTATGTTGGATCCATTTAATCATCTCCTTTTTTGTTGGCCATGCTCCAATAAATTTGTAGATGAGGGCATGATCCTTCATATACTTTCTGTATTCCTCTAGCTTGTTATTGGGGATGACGAATCTCGGTTTCTTGGCGGCCCATGGTAGGAATTTACCTCCCAGACCCGCTTGCCATTGCGCTCCCAAAACCAGAGGTCATTTATCGCGAATGTCATTGTTACCTGTTATCGCTCCTTACTGGCTAGATTCCCTTGCCACTATGTTTCGATAGGACGGGATCTCTCCCCCCCTGCCTAGGCACTCATGACCTCGATTGACAGGCTCGCCGTATGTTGTTGTTGCATAGTCCCTTCTCCTCCAAGGATTTTTGCAAGTTTGTCAAGGTTGTCTGGTTGAAACCCTAGCCTCAGTCATTCCGCCCATTAATCATTTTATACACATTTAAAAAATACATATAAATCATTTTATTTTTTCAACTGAAAAAAAGTTGTCTGTGGTCCCTAGTGATGGATGGAGTCAGCCTCTGAAACGTTGTTGTCTTTGTTAAGACATATAACACATATTACATGGTTTTATTCTGGAAATCTCTACCAATATGATTAACTGTGGAAAACTCCAATTAGTCAATTTATTTATTTGTGTGAACTAGCTAAATTTATACTAATTTATAAATATTAGATATAATTTTTAAAATATTTATAATATAAATTAAATCCACAAATTAAATTATAAAATTTCATTAATTTAAATTAAAAAATTTACTAATATAAATTTATCTCATAACAATTTAATATTATTATTATTTTCTTATTTATATCATATTTTTTATTTTATAAATCTAAATTAAATTTTATTTATACACATTTTAAAAATACATATAAATTATTTCTGGGAGACTCAATAAATGAAATGATATAAATCGTTTCATTTGCTCACTCTTCCGACAGTATAAATTTTCGTATGAACTTTCAATTTTTAAAAGTTAAAAGCCCTTTTAGTCTTATAAAAGATAGCTTAAAGATTAAACAAAGTCTCACCCAAAAAAATACAAAAGCATAAATGACCAGGACAAAAGCAAGTTTACAGGAAAATACCAAATTATAAACTATCCAATACCTCATAAATGACCAAAGACATTATATTATAAGCTAGCGTCCTTATTAATTTTTAAAATAAAATAATAATATAATTATATCTAATTTTTAAAATAAAATAATAACATAATTATATTAATTACGTGGATGGGTGTTCTTTTTTAATCCATTGACCTCAAATTTTCGTCCTCTGTTCTGTTGGATCAAGTGTAGCACTTTCAACTGTTGATCTGAAATGTGGTTTCTGCTGCCGATTTTAAAGCCAGTTGTTATACATTTTTCATCTACCCATTTACCCCATTTACCTTGCTCCGTTTGATCAGATGTGGCACTTTCAACCATTGATCTGAAGTGTGGTTCTTGTTGTCGATTTTACAGCCAGCAGTTACGCATTACTGATTTTACAGCCAGTTGTTACGCATTACAGGGCTGATTGCGATCTGTACAGTGGGGTTTAAGCTTCTGATATGAAGCTTGAAGGTCAGTGCGCAAGTTGTAGACTGTAATTTTCATGGGAATGCGACCCGCATAAATAGCGAAAACCACCATGGAAAATTTCATGTCATCCTCGTTGCTCCACTATCGTTTAGACGAGTCTCTCACGACTGCTGACTTTGAAGAGGCCACCATTGCTGCAACAACTTTGGTCTTCTCGACAAGTGATTTCATGACAAAAACAAACTATCCACGAAAAAAATTGTTAGTAAGCGGGAATGAGAGAATCATATTTAAAACCATCTATATTATTTTCCTTATCTCGAGGTTTCACCTAAAATGCTCATACGCCATCTATTTTACAGTTTCAACAAAAATGCGGTATGTGTTCCTCTCCGCTTTCTCAGCTCTAAATTCAAATTCCTGACAAGTTCAAGGTTCTTCTCCAAAAACCTCAAAGGCCCCCTTTCTCCAAACAAATATCGTAAAAACCCCCTATAAAACCCTCAAACCCAATGTTCTGAATATGCTCAGATTCCAGACAAAATCTGAAATCTCTCTCCAAATCTTCATGTCCGTGGCTCAAAAACCCCAATTCAAACACCTTCGCTGAAGCTACGATGTATTGATTGATAAATTAAACAAATACGATGTTATTGAGAATTTTTTAGAGTGTTTGAAGAAAGGAAATTCAATTGGAGCAACTCTTGTGTCTGTTATCAGACTCTATGGAAGAGCGCGCATCCCTCAAAACGCTCTGAGAACCTTCTATCAAATGCCAGATTTTAACTGTAAGCACATTGTAACCGCCTTTAATTCTCTTTTCAATGCACTTGTAAATTCAGAAAAGTACGAGATAGAAGATCACATGTATAAGAAAAGACACCAATTTGGTATTTATCTAGATATTTATACTTATAACATTCTAATCAGAGCTAAATGTGAACTAAATCTCGTGGGTTCTTCTTATGTATTATTTGGTTTGATGTGTAAACAAGGCTTGAGTCCTGATACTGTAACGTATAATACATTGATGGCATCTTTCTTTAAGGCAGGGGAAATAAACAAGGTTTACAAGATTCTGTCGGAGATTTCACGCAAAAGATGTGTTCCTGATGCTGGGACATACGATATTATTATTGATTCATTTTGTAAGGAAGGAAAGATGAATGAGGCTCTGATAATTCTGAATGAGATGCTTCATGAGGAGCATCAGCGGAATATATTTACTTTGAATACTCTGCTAAGGAGATTTTGCAAGAATGATATGGTCCAAGTTGCAGAAATGGTGTTATGTGAGATGCCCAGGAAGGGATGCAAACCTAATGTTGTTAGCCACTGTATTTTAATTGAAGGTATGTGAAAGGATGGCCAGGTTAGTTCAGCTTACGAGCTTTTACGGATAATTTTGGAAATAAATTGGGTTCCAAATGAAGATACTTGTAAGGCAATGAATGTAACACTTTATCATACAGGGAGATTTAAGGAGGTCATTTAACTAGCGGATGAAATGGGTAAGTGGAATTTTGTTCGAGACCCAGAACATGGAATGCATTGGTGAATTCTTGGTTGAATTCGTGAGGCGTAGTGTATGCTTTCGGTGCAGATGAAATGCACAAAAAGGGGAACTGCAGATCAATGATGTTAGAGGTGTTATAGATCATGTACGGAGCTGATTAAGAATTTAAGAATTTCTAACATTTGCCAATTCTTTGAATGAAAACCAAAGTATAATGGGACTGTGACTACACTATATCAATTTGACAATTCTTTACAGGCATCACAGATTATAATGGTCTCAAAAGACCAAACCTTTTGTCTGGGGGTTGGCTTTACCTGAGTAATCTTGCTAAAACGTAAGAAAGGATTTGATTGGTAAAGAACTTATGAGCCAGTGGTTATGTTGATACCTTCTAGTGTGTCCCTGGAAAGGGATGAGCCGATGGTCGCGAAAAGTGAACTCCCTCAATATTGTATGAATGGGGAAATGTGTGACATGCCTGGAGGATGAGTTCAGATGCACTCCTATGAATTTAGGTATCAAATATGCCTTGACCCAGTGGACTGGAGTTTTTCTAAAGCATGCAGTTTTTCATGCTTAACAATGTTATTCCTTTGATTTTTGAAAATAATCATATGGTGAACTCCACACAATCTTACCAATCCCACTGATTGGATAATTTGAACAATCATTTGTGTTGAAACGCAACTAAAACACATTCCAACGCATACACATATTAATTTATATCTATTGTTTCTAAGACCATGGTCCAAGTTACCAGTCTACCTAAGTTTTAGTCCACAGTTGCAGCTGGGTCTACATCAAAAGGTTACTTTTGGAGTTGACATGGCCAATAAACTATGGAGAGTTTGCAAGAATTTAACGCTATGGGGGTTGTTGGATTCTGCTTTTCCATTTATGTTCGTTCCTTTAATGTTTTTCTCGGCACTCAGTGTTGTATTTTTTGTTCCATTGGCATGTCTGGTGGGTAGCTCTATTTTTCTGGGGAAATTCTATACTTTATTGTACGAGAAGATGCTTGTAGGCTTCAAGAGAACATCTGTTGATGGAAAATTCTTTCAAAATAATTGTCCACGGAATTATTCCTTAATTTCATTATTCCTAGATTACAAAGTTCTTTTCCATTGCAATTGCATCTGGAATGTTGTTCTTTAAAGGTATCATTCTTGACTATATTAGTTCAATGCTCTGGTACCACAATACCATTAGTAGTAACAAGCCCCTGGTTTTTATAGACGTGAGATTTCGTAGATATTTGCATGCAAAACACAACCAAATTGAGAATATTGGTGGGATTTGATGATAATTTGGGTTGAGATTGACTTCCATGTCCTAATAACCATGTCTTTGTACCAATGTCCTTAACTTCAATGCCTACCTCTTTGACAGATGGATATGCCGGATTTTACATAAATGCACCGAACTATTGACCTGACTTGGTCCGTCTATAAAGATCTTGCCTTGTTTGTCAGGATAGTCTTATACATTCCCATTTTCACTATTTATAAATGGAGATAGCGATGATGGTGAATAAAATGAAAAGAGAATATTCATATGGAAAATGGATTCAATTACATGAGATAGAGATGGTGTTGAATAAAAATAAAAGAGAATATTCACATGGAAAATGTATGCAATAACATGTGCCCAGATGGGTGCACGTGTAGACTTCATGCAAGGAAGCATAACACAGTGATGGGCCATTAGATAATCCATGGGGATGCAAACCAGGTCAAAGGAAAGCCCAATGAGAAATGGGGAAGCGGGTTCCATATATATGGTTTTCTATACAGTTTAATCATGATCAGTAGGCGGCATTAAACTCTTAACATCATAGGCATGTCGGTATCTCCATAAATATTAAAGGGTTCAGTGCAATGTTGCTATGTTTTTTATCTTTTCATTTTTTTTTCAATAAAATTAGATAAATATAGTGATTTCAATAATATAATTAGTAGTGAGGTGGAATTTGTTTTCAGAATTTGAAATAAATTGAATTTGGCAAATATAGTGGATTGGTTAATATAATTTTTAGTGAAATTGAATTATTTTTTAATATTTAAAATAAACTTCTAACTATATAATTAAATTAAGTTAAAAAGATCTTAAAGAATTTGGATGATAGAAACTCCCCAATTGAAATTTGAAATTCACATACATTCACAAGGATTTACTCAAAATTTACTAGAAAATATTCACCTTTTATAGAAAACAATTTCTCGTTTTGTTAACTGCTATGTCAATATTGACACCTTTTACAGAAAACAACTAAAAGATAGATTTGGAGGCTTTAAATAATTGAAATAGTCATTGATATTTTGGTTTATAGACCAGTATAAGTGTATGATAGATATTTTTTTTCACTGAAAGATAAATGTGGAGGCTTTAAATAATTGAAATAGTTCATTGATATTTTGGATTATAGACAATTATAAGTGTCTGATAGATATTTCGGTGGTGAGTGTTAAAGGGCTTGCAGCCCTGTAGATGTTGTGTGGAGTTTTAAATATAATTTTCAATTACTCAAATTTTAGCCAATGAACTAACCATAAATTAAATGGGTATATTTACTTTTGTATATGTTGTTTTTGAGAAGTTTAGAATTAGTAATTTTGAGATATGAAATTTAAGGACCAAGCGGGTACAACCCTCTCTTTTAAATGGTGATTTTGTGAAATTAGATGGCAACATTGAGAGGTGCAATCATGAATCTTGGTTACAAGGCCAAATGTCCAAGGTGGTCTATTTTAACATGGTCTAAAGGTGCAATCATAAATCTTGGTTACAAGGCCAAATGTCCAAGGTGGTCTACTTTGACATGGTCTAAAGGTGTAATCATAAATCTTGGTTTCAAGGCCAAATGTCCAAGGTGGTCTCTAAGAAATTATTGCCCTTTTAAAGCAAATTGCTTCAATATGTTACTTGATTTTATTTTAATGTATGAGATGCTTGGAATCTTGGATAACTATAATATATACTAGAATCAAGTTTTTAAACTCTGAAGTGAACTAATAATAATCTTATAGAGCATGTAATTCAGAGTATTTCAGTATAATTTATTGTGTAATGATATGGTTAATTGTGTTTATTTTCATCCAATTTCTAGGAGAATTGTATCAATGGTTATATTTATTTTTCATATATTACATAATTTAGATGATTATATGAGATTAAGTTTTAAACACAACAATATGTTTTGGCTTTATATTACAGTAGTCAATAAAGAGTCATGAGTGTGGTTCAATATGTATCCATCATATCTCTTCAATTAAAAAGTTGAATGTTATTACCATACTTGCATGAAAATCCCAACCAATTGGGCATTTTTCACTGTAAAGATCTGCATGAAATCTTGTTTTCTATTGCTTCAGACAACCACGAAAAGTAAATCACAATTGTAAGTGTCTCAAATTGCCATGAACTCTAAGGAATGATGTTTGGATTTGAGATCACTACAACAACTTTCTTTTATTGTATTTGGCACATGGGTCATGATTATGGAGGATATAATGACAGATTGGGATTGTTGTTTGAATATTGTTTTCTCTACTAGGTTTCTTCCGTTTTTGTTAACCTGGGTTATATTAATTTGTTTGTTAACATAGGTTATATTAATTTGTTATTGTTGGTCTCTTTAATACCCAAGAACATTATCCCAAATAAATGCCTAACTAAATGAGATTAAGTTTGAATCCCTTGTAAAACCTCTTCATTTTGGCGTGAGGGTGGTTACATATTTCTAAGTGAACACAAAAAAAAGTACTTGAAACAATGCCCTAAGAATGGCACAATCAGACATCCCAGCAATGGACGGAGCATGGGCACTGAACACTGACACCAACCTTGCAGCCCAGTGATTCAGGCGTATGGATTCCAACTCTTTTTGGTTATATGTTTAGGTTTATCGTGTGTTTATGTATTAAAAACTAGTCATGGCCACTAAAGGTATATAATTCATGAGCCAACATGGCTAAATAAGGTTAATGTGCATAATAAACCTGTAGTTTGTAAAACAATATCTGATATGAAATGAGCAATAGGGTTCCAGACTTTGGTTGGAGTTTCATGAATCAGATAGTTCTCTACATGACGGAGAGCTCAGGAGATCGGGGGATTTTAGCTCAAGATCGTTGTTATATTGTTTTGGAAGTCAACGTTTGGTTTGCAGTAATTTCGATCAATCATGTTTCGGGTTGAATGAACATTTCGCTACAGTGATATAGTTTGAAGTGAAATATATATATATATATATATATATATATATATACTAATTAATTATTGGTTTAATCATTCTTAATTTTAACATTTTAACGTGTAAGTAGAATTTTATGTTTCTAGTTGAGTGAACATTTCGCTATCGTCTCATAACCTATTAACAATTCAACCATTTCGCTATAGCGTTATAACATATGAAGAAAATCGTAGTAAAAAAAAACATATATATTTTTTGTTGGTTTAATAATTCTTAGTTTTTGCCATTTTAGTAAGTATCGTTTTTAAATTATAAGTGGCATTTGTTCACATTAAGATGGATATAACTATTATGAGAAAAACAAAATTATATATATATATATATATAAATACATGATAATAATAATTTGGAGCAATTTTTTTTCTTTAAATATTTCAAAATCATATTTATTACAAATTCAACTATAATTATATTGTTAGATGTTCCTTTTGAGAAGAACTTCTCTCCTACCCACCTATCATCACTTTGGGTTGTTGGATTATATGTTAGATGATTGGAGGAATTTCAGTTGTTGGATCATCGACAAAGCTAGTTGGAAGGCAGAAAATGATGATGGATGTGGCATTTGTTTCTACCGTGCTCGTTACACAGGTATTCACTCATCGACCCACCAGATTTGTTTCTCAATTACAGAGTTGTATCATTCTTTTTATGTGTCTTTTCTTTAGGTGGTTGTGGGTAAGTTCATTGTTTGTAACCAAACCCTATTTCTAATTTCCTCCCCTCTTTTCTTTCTTATTTGACACCAATTGTTGCCCCTAGTGTCAGTTTGTTGGAACTGAGGTGTTTAGCAGGCCTTCTTTTGCACTTGAGTTTAGGCCAAATGTTGGGCCCACCAATTACTACTGGTAATTAATTACCTCATTCGCTTCTTTTGCGGGAAGGGTTATTAAACCCTAACCGCCTTACATTTGCTTACAGGTTTTCTTGTTCCTTTTACAGGTATGCTGAGAAAGCTTCTTTTTATAGGTATGCAAAGAAATCTTCAATGGTCACTTGTGCTCACCTTAACAAGTAAACCCTTGCCACAACAATATTTTTCACCCCTTCATACTACTTTTCTCTTGGTTGTAACTTTCTCTTCTAGCCTGATTTCAGTTACCTACGAGTCCTTATTATTGGCACAATTATTCTAAGTTTAAGTGTGAAAGGCCCATGCACATATATTTTTCCAGGCTCTAACTTGAACCCTATTGGGTGATCACAGGTTCCCTCTAATGAAACCCTTCCTTGAGTGCATATTTTCTACGGCTTGGAGAAGAGTTTACTATTTAGGGTATCAAGGAATTCGTTAATGAATTTTTTTTTACATGGCTATAGCTAATGGTTGCATGAGACTTAATTTTTGTTTATGGCCTATGCTCTACAGACCTTCTATAAGGAAATTGTCAATGTGTATATATATAATTCCTTAGTTAATTTGGTGTTATTTGATGTTTAGTCGTTGGATCATCCCAGACGAAGTTAGTTGGAAGGCATAGAATGTTGATGGCTCTGACATTAGTTTGTACATAAATCCTTACACATGTATTCACTCCTCATAGACCCACCAAGTATGTGAAAGATTTTTGGCTTACTTCGGAATGACTCATATTGTGGGCATCTTAATGTGACAGATCATGAACCATCAACATTCTATGCCATCAACATTCTATGTCATGAACCAAGATCACTAGTCATGTTACCTCCAACCGTGAATTCACCCTCCCCAGTGAAATTTGACATGTCACCAAATTTGAATTCTGAAGCTTTAGTGTCGCCAATTTTGAGTCTTATGCATTATTATATTACAAACTTTGTTTCTTTACATATTTTTTCCTTTGTGGGGGAAGAGCTGACATTTCCTTTATCTAACCTTTTTATAGCAGAGAATCATATTGTGATTTCTCCAACATCAAAATCAGAGTATGGAGTTAGCATGGGAGCTCAAACAAAAAATCCAAAGAGGGATGACTATCCAATGAATTCACCCATTCTCCAAAGCCTGGATCGATAAGAACAATGCATTCCAATCCATTAGTTAACATAATTATACTCCTATCGTTTATGGCCAAAAGATTAAATTGAATTTCCCTATAAAATTGTCCAATATTAAGATGCATCTAGACATTGACTTGTCATGTAGCTTTCGCTAGTGCCCATTGTTGTAGTTCACACTTCAGGTTTGGTTGATTCTTTTCTTAATTTGATACAATGGTTAGATAGAAACACTCATTGGCATTGTTCCTTAGTCCATAAAAACTTACCTTACTTAGAAGGGATTGATTGGTGGAGGAGAAACTCTTCAAACTTTACACATCATCCATTAGTCTTTTATGTTTCTCCCATAGACTATAAAAGTAAGACGTGTGAGATAAGAACAGACAACAATTCCTCACTGATTTATATTTTCCTGCAAATACCCAAACCACGAGATTATGATTTTTAACTATGTCCATGCAACTTAATTTTTTTCTCTCATCTAAATTATTGGATTGAATTCTCTGCAGTGAGTTAGTAATCTATTTTGGGACAAACTGCATTTCTTGTGCTAAACCACATACGAACATGGAATATTGCCCATATATGGGTTGCATTTATGTTCTGTATATTCAAATTTACATTATTTATAGTTCTATGGACAAAACTAGATAGTTATTTCTAATTATTTATCACTGTGTGGATCTAATACATTAGACTTAGAGCATTGCTGACAAAGGAAGAAGACTCTTCAAAAAAATTATGTGTTTATTTGATATACAACCGATAAGGGAAAGGTATCTTCTATCTAGCTCAAGCTACCTCTTCATAAAACACTACCTTTTGGTAACATGAGTGGAAAAAGGAAAACATTCCAGAGCTGCAAGGGAATGAAGAGGAGCAGTGGGAGGCTAACACAGCTGGACTAAAAATGAGTCATGTTTGATTCAAGGAAGACAAAGAGTGAGTTGGTCTGGTTAAAAAACTGCAACTAACACCATTCAATTTGGAATCCTGAATTGAATCCTTGGTGAAGTGGTTGAGCGTGGGGTATCTCTTTCTTCAAAGACACCAAAGAATTTCACCTAACCCCATTCAGAATCCTTTAGATAAGGGGTCATGTGTTATTTTTCTATTTTTTTCAAAGGCTCCCAGGGTTTGCACCTATCCCCAACTGCTATTGTGTGTTGTGGTACATCCATGAGCATCAACATACACACAAGTTTGTCATTAGAGACAGTTGAATGTTGGTGGGGGTAATATCACAACACCCAAATTCCACACACCTTACCCCTAGCTAGGATAAAGTGCAACTAACATCATCACTTCTCAATTCTTCAACTAAGAGGCCACATGTGGGTTATGTATTCCTTCAAAGAATCCCTTAATTTGCATCTGGTCACAACTGCTAAATTGTTGTTGCATGTACTGGCACATCCATGAGCATCAGCACAAACACAATCTTGTCATTGAAGAGACTTGAATGCTGGTGGGTGCAACATCAGCAACCAACTTTTGCTTACCCTGCAACCCACCTTTGACTAGGGGTGTAATTTTAATCAGATCACTTTCAAAGTTGAATTTTATGAATTTTTGGTTATTTGGCACTTTCATCCATTGTAGTCAATTGGTCATTCATTTACTCAGGCTGAAAAACCATTAAGATATCCACTAAGGTTTTTCTCACACACACATGACATGAGCTCCATAAGGATGAGGAGGGGTGCAAAGTTGTGGGCCATTTTGTTGGAAATTGGAAAAGTTACCTCTCGAGCCTGGTAACTAATCCAAATAAAGTATATATTGAAGACCTTATAACAAAAACTATTATCCATTGCATTATGAATTAAAGGTGATACGATATTACTTGTGCTATTAAACGTTTGATTTAAATCGTTTACTTATAACAATTGGCAATGATGTGGTTCCTAAATCTTAATGAACTGCATTTTCATAAATCCTTTGGAGTTAAGGTGTTATGCATTACCTTCATTTTGAACATATTATGGAATATTGGACTGGTTGGAGTCTCCCTAAAACATAACATATCATCCAAAAGATTCTTGAATTAGATTAGTTATGTTTTTGTTTTCTTGTTGTTGTAATTGTCCCACTACTCAAGTGTGTCACCCTTCTATTTTGAAAGCTATCAAGTAGGATATATGTTACTACCTCATCACTATTTGATTTATTTGTCTCTTTCCTATTAATGATGACATACTACTTATATTTATGTTATTGAGTCATCATGTCAAAAATTTTGAAGCATGTTTTAAATTCTATATAGCTATAAGTAATTTGGTGGTTTACATTTTATGTTGACCTTCAAGATATAGGTTGGCAATGACTGATGTTGTGTGCAAAGTCTTATTATTGTAGCAAGAAACATTTTTAATTGTTTTTTGGTAGCCACTTTTGTATGAGGTTCCCTAAATTTTTAGTTGTTTGGGAGTGACAAATTCACGTCTCATGAACTTTAAAAATTCCTTAAATTTGCACATTTTCCATATCACAAAATGCAACCCATTGTCAATAGTCATTGAAAATTCAAAATCCAAAAAAAAATATTCTCATAAAAGGCTTAACCTGCTAGCATAAATATTAGTATTATATACCATGCTTAAGCTTCATAGTAGTCTCTGATGAAGTACAACCTATCATAGTGGTAAGTTGTTATGCCATTAATAAAGTGCACTAACCATCACAAATTTAACATTATAATAAATGCGGTTCTCTGTACAATCCACCTTGAGTTCTGAAACAAAGAATTGATGAGTCCACGTTCGCCTGGTCACGTACAGATTTAGCCAGTATTCTATACGGCTGCATATATGGGTACCAGGTTCTTGACACATGACATTAATCTGCGGGCGATCAGGAATCACAATAATAATAATATAATCTTCAATTCTCAAGAAAAGGCACAATAACAATAATATGATCTTCAATTCTCAAGAAAACGGTGGTGTTGTTGCTGTTGGGTTGAAAGTCCATGAGAAATCTGATTGCCCAAAGCAAGCATACAATTAGTAGAGACTTTTGACCAAGACTAAACTACATCAGAAGAAACCACTGCCCCAATGAAATGGCGGTGCACCAAAATCTGAGGTTAAATAGGATAGTCTTTTTTGGTGTGCGCACATGTCGGTATTGCCTAATGCGTAGTGCACTGATTAATGCTCGTCCACGGATCAAGTTGAATGTAGGCATTTCGGTGAACCAGGCATTTTGACACATATTCCCTTTTCGGTGCGCTCAGCTGTCAGTGTTGCCCAATTCCTAGTTCACATGTCCTTGTAGTTTATAAGAAAAAAAGAGAGCGTGGGTGGGGCCAGTGTAAGAAATTCATGGAGTTGTTTTAGTATTATTTTTTGGAATTTTTTCCAGTGAGTTTTTTGTCAAATTTTTCTAAAATCTGGCAACAATTTATTGAAATCACAAGCTTGATGGGTAATTAGCACAATCAAAGTGTCCCAGTGTTTTTTAGTGTGCTGAATCCAAATATGAAGTTAAAAACAAGTTTAAATAACACAAATCAAGATTTCACCTCAAAATTTTTCTGCCAGATTCAAGCACGAGAAAATCCACACTAAAAACAACTCCAAATTCAAATATTCCTTAAATTCATCAAATATTTCTGCAAAATGCTCATTTTTTATTATTTTAACGCAAGATATCGACCTGGGTCAATTTTAGGTGGTATTTGAAGGGAAAATCAGCTTGGGATGCCCGCCAAATTCTGGCCCCGGTAAGTATTCTCTTCATTATCGTTGTAAGTCTCCTGATCCACCGTTTCAAAATTTAATCAATTATATTTGATGGGAAGGAGGCGACAATTTGGGTTAACATGTTATTATTAGTAATGTTATATAAATTAAAATTATATAAATAATTTAAAATTTTTGGTTTTTTTTTAAATGAATTTTTATTTTATTTTATTTATTTATTTTTTAAAAGTTAGACATTTTGTATTATTTTAAAAAATAATTACATAGTGAAAACATGAAACCAAATCAAAAGAATAGATTCATAATTTTTAAGTTGTCATTTTATATGTGCGAAAATACATGTAAATAGGTTAATTGGAAAAATTAAACATAATAAGTCGTTGAAACTAAAATAAAAAAACTAGTAAAGCATAGTAGTAAATTATTTGACTCAGTCTCTAGGCAACTATGTTCGTTGAACATCGTTCTCATGCAATGAGAAAATTGACATATAATGACCAACAGATTTAATATGCAAACGATAAGTAATAAGTAAACCAAAAACATCACATCAACACATAATAGCTACACACATGGACATCATATATAAGTGGAGACCCATAAAGAGAGAAAACCATAATTTTGTTATTGTTGTAATGCAAAGGCAAGCTCCTACTCCCTTATTACATTTGATATTATGTAGGCTCCAACCTACAGTAGGCTTCCACCTCAATTTTTCTGCAAGCTACAACATGAAAGAAAGTTCGAACTCCCATATGTTTTTTGTAGGCTACAACCCACAGGAGGCTCCTACCTCAACCAACTCCAACTAGATATTTATCAACCCACAACTTGAAAGGAGACCACAATCCCCTTATACAAAATGAAAACAATATGTTGGTTTACTTGGTCATCAATTATGCATACCTCCATCTTTATCTCTGCCTCTTCTCCCCTTCAAATTTGGTTCACATTAGCTTCATGTGTGTCAGGTAATTCAAAAAAAATCAACCCTCACATGCTCTCTAACTCTCTAACCAATCTACCCTCCAAAATGACAGCTTTTATAGAGATAGTTTAATGGTTGTTTGTATTCCATATAAGAATATGAAGTGAACAGACTTGACTCTTTGCCTTTCACTCATTCGTTTCAAAGCTCTTTATATTTTGAATATTATAAATAAATAAGTGTTCCACCAAATATTATTTCAGCCATATATAATGATTAGGTACACCAATATCAACATAATGCCAAAAACAACATTATAACGTCACGACACATGCACATAGTGCAAGCACTCTCCAATGCAAACAATATGTGTGAAAGCCATATGTATGCAACATTCATTCTCCAAATCCATCTATATGATCAAATCCATCTTTTATTCATGTAATTTCCTCAATAACCTTGAGCCTTGTCTTGTTTTTGTTGTCATGAAGTTTTTCCTTTGTTGTCATGGATTCTTTCCTTTGTTTTGCATCACAACAAATTCTTCAACATAGCAATCTCTGCAACATCTGTCCTGCATATATTTTCCTTCACCATAGTCTTGCTTCACAAGAATTCTCAATCTCTTCTCCTTTGCTTAACTGTCAACAAGCAACATATCTTTGTCAACATCATGTTCTCACATACATATGGTGACTACACTACTTGCTACTCCTTTGCTCCTTTTCCAATAGTCTTTGAAATATTTTTTCATCAACTCAACAACATACTCACCTCACTAGTAGAAACATCATAACTACCATAGTACTCATAATAGTTCAACATGCGCATATGAAAGTAGTCTCATCTTCTCTGCATTATTGAAACATAACAAGAATAACAACATGTAAGCATAATACCTCAAGATCACAAGCTCAATCACAGCACAAAAAGCATGAACACATGCAATATAACATAAGAACAATAATTGTAACAACCATAGAGTAAAATATGATTTTTCCTTCTTTGTCTTGTTGTTGCTGCTTTGCAACTCCTTTATTCCTCTGCCCAAGTTGCTCCTACCTTGTTGTTCCTATAATTACTTTTCCATCAATGACAATAGTGCCATCAATATCCCCCTTTGGAATTGGTGGCAACACAATGATCCTCCTCTTTGCACGTCTAACCTCTGCTTACCTCCCCCTTTGACATCAATGGAAAGGGGTTGTGGTTCTCAATGAAAAATAACAAAAAGATATTCAGTAATTGCACAAATTCTTTCGGTGCTTTAACACCAGTTCAAGATTAAGGTTCAAAACTGTTAGAAGAGTAATGAAGCAATTTTTCTTATAATCTTATGATGCCTCGTGATAATGCCTTCATATCCTTAACATTTGATGTTGCATTTTGTGAAGGGAAATATCTGGGTTCTTTCAAATTTACACCACCTCTATGAGAAGCTTGGCAACTCAAGCCAATTTGGAATTAGCTGGTTGATATTAAGCATTGGTGTATAAACCATAGGTTGTTCCTTTGGTATAACAATCGATGTTGTTCTATCACAATGATCTAACACTCAAGCTCCACAAGGTTGCATTGATGTTGAGTAGGGCTCCTTAGCCATTGTGCTTCTTTCTTTGCGAAGTTTTAGTCCTCATTTTTACACATGAAGAATTTATGGGTACAGTTGTTGACATTATTTCCTTTATTTTTTGTGGTACCACATAGTTACACAGATAATCATTTTCCACCTTCGAGCTCGCATAAGTCTGCTCCCATAAATCTATCAAATCCTTTCACTTGGGCTTGTGACATATCAAATAATAATGAAAATGGTGATCACTTCCTAACCCTCCAAGACCGATACCACGCAACTGATATTTTCATGGAAAATGACTAGGAACACCACATTCATTACTCTTCAAATCATTAAAAACATCATATGGAATAGGTGCGACTGTCTCCAAAACAACACCCTCAATAGTAAATCATGGCTACCTCTTAGCACTGAGAGAACGATCACCACGTGCTTTAGTTAATTAATGCATCCTTTGCGCGCCTAGATGGTTGCACATGCTTAACTTGTACACACATTCTTTTCTTGATAATCTTGTTACAAATCTGGTTGTTCATTTCAATGTCGATGATGGGGATTTTGTTATACCTCTACTCATTTGGCGGTGTTCCAGACAACGCTTGTGCAGAAATGGTAGAACGCATGTACCATCTTTGCATAACTATGCATTAGAAGCCATAACTACGCATTGTGAAGGCTTTCCTAGTTGATGTGATATGGATGGTAAAAATAATTTGCACTCATCACAAGAGCCAGTTCTCATCAATTGCAGGATTCTATTTCTAGGTTAGCACCCGTGCTACTTCGAACTCCACATTGCTTCCGATCCATAGATCTTTGATTGGGTTAGAGCAACAACCAGCTCAAAGTTTAACTGAGGCGCATGTACATATTATGCTAACATGTGATTAACCAAACAAATTACCACCCACTAAGAATAGTGTCAGGCATCTCGCTAGACAACAACACATTGTCTATGAAATTATTGTTAACGCTTTTGCAACTTGGAATAACGCACCAAATTCTCTCCACCTTCAGAAAAGCGTTTTTAATCCAATTGATCAACCTTGTGTCCTTTGAGACCCTCTACTCTGATATGATTCCTGAGAGGGGGCTATGATACATTGTGAACGATGTCATATCAAACTCTACAAATTTCCACTATTATTCTTTGGGTTATGTAACGCTCAGGACTACTAGCAAGAGAAATGTAAAGACATTCTGATTGTAATACTAGCTTTATGAATACTATGTTTCTATGATAGTTTTGCAAAACCCTAAACACTAGGATGTATTTTTATCAATTTGGTAATCTTATAAAAAAACTTAGTAGTCCTTTCATTAACGGAGTCTAATGCTTCTATTCTCACTGTGCCACATTCAAACGTGTTAGTTTACTCTTGTCTTTTGTTCTGAGCTTAACAAGTTTGTAATTCATAATGTTTCCATATTAAATGATGTCAAAACAATTTTCATCGCACCACCAATGCATTGAGCCACCATATATTTAATACATCATACCAAAACATTAATGCAATCAATATCAATGTATAACACAATGCATGATAATAAATTGATTATGTCCTTTCTCATATTTTAGCCACTGTTGTAAATGTTCCCCTGGTGTACAAGCCTTCATTTTGGAGGAATCCATTCACTTGATACTGTCATATATTTATCAAAGTCATCAAACATGTGCAAAACAAATATGTGGGATTTGTCCAACTTATATCCATTTAGCACCAATTTTGTGGTCAATGTGAATTACTGAATTTAAAGGAAGATCCTTTTTTTTTGGATCTTGAAATCAAGTCTCATGGATGTGGTTCAACAATTAGGTGGGATGGTTTTGCCCTCACAAGTCTCACGATCCAATCTACAAAGAAACCAGTATACACACCTATACACACCAAAAACTACTTTTTCACGTACTCTTCATTCACAAACATGATACAAATATATAGTTGGATTGAGACCCAAAAGAAGCTAAATATGGAAAACTAGGTTGACATATTCTCTCAACAAAAACCCAAACAAACTCTAAATTTACCATGTAAGCATTATCTCCAAGTGCCTCCCTTAATGCTTACATGTCAAAATTAAACACAAATTACAATATAGAAAATACATATTACAACAAGAAATTGATCTCTGTCTGGTCTTCATCAGCACTCATATCCACTCTGGAATATCGCAAACACTGCTCTTTCTTCACCACCTCATCTTTGAGCTATCACTTCAACTCCATTTAAAACATAAATGCCTCTGACCATCTTTAATGAACTTTGTATAATTGACGCTTCTCAATCTCCCAAAGGACAATCTCGATACTGGACTGTATCCAACAATCAATTATGCAACTGACCTTTCTACACACATGGATCTCATAACATAACCTGTAACTGATGCTCTTGAAACCCAAAGCACAACAAGACCCATAAACGTATAAAAAATTCACATAATCAAATTAGAGATACATTCTCTCAGCACCAAATAACATAGAGAACCACTAATTTACACTATGTTTCTTTGTTCAATAATTGGTTCTTTCATAATACAAATTTTACAAACTCAAATGCAACATTAATACATACTTTAAAATAGAATACTCAATAAATGTCACACATGTATATGTTAATGATCTCGTCCTATGCACAATTGTGATATCTCATACATGCAAATAACTGAGGGTCTAACATGGAATGATTGAGATTGTGCAAAGCCTCCCATGAATTAAATCTCCTTGTTTCCAGCGTGAAGATACCATAGCTTAACTATTAGTTGCAGGGATATCTGAGCTCCTCCTCCCTTTCAAAAAGAATTGAGCTGAACTGTAGACGAAATACATCCACTAGATTTAAAGCCAAACTTCAATGAGCTATACAATCAGCCCCATGTAATAGTGTTTTGGATAACAGCTCCTCTCACTCCGTGTAGCTCTCCTTTCAATGTATTATGTAAGAAATGGTATTTCTTCCCATACGAATACCCTTCTTAGCATCCACGGAGGCTTGAAGTTCTTCAAACAACATGGACTTTCTTCCTGTACCAATACTCTTCTCAGCATCCACAGAAGCTTGATGTTCTTCAAGCAATCACTGCAACAATAGGACACCATGTTGGACCATTGCATCACTGGTCCTGTAAACAGATTTACGGATCTTGTACTCTCCACGGAAAACAATGGCAATGATATCAATGGCTGAGCACCCCGTCTCTCTTTGGTTATCACTTAAAACATTAAATGTCACACTGATCCCAACCAAATTGCTAACTTGAAAGATAATGTGTTGAATGGTCCACCAAGGAAGATAAGTCAAGATAGAGTCTGGAAATTTTTCAAATATACAAGTTATCAAAGAAATCATCATCCCATTTTCCCATTATACGAAAGAATCGTGACAATGGTCGTTGTTTTCTGTGAAAAATCTAAGAGCATCAAATCCAAGAGCCCCTCTATCATCGTCGCTTCACCATAAGTACACTCATTTTCAACCCAACCTTGTTGATTTGAATGAAAAACAAAGAGGATGTAACATTAGAATACTTAAGTGGAAATTTACATATGCGACAATCTTACTTGGACCCTTACCGCATCATCTTGAAGTTTTCTTCATCGGCATTTTCGTCACACTCCAACCGCTGGCTCTCCTCAGCATACTGATCCTTCAAACTCTCACACATAAACTAACAAAAAATTAATATTCTTACAACTATTCTACATTACCCATGATCCTAGGCCCTCCCACGAGGGAGTTAGCCCACATGGGCTCTGATACCAACAAAGAAACCAGTATACACACCAAAAATTGTTTTTTCACATATTCTTCATTCACAAATATGATACAATTATATAGTTGGATTGAGATCCAATAGAAGCTAAACATGGACAAGGAGATTGAGATATTCTCTCAACAAAAACCCAAACCAACTATAAATTTACCATGTAAGCATTATCTCCAAGTAATCTTGGGCAAGACTATGTATGCTTGAGAACTCCTCCAAACATGAGCAATATTACTTGTAGCTCATTGTAATTTTTGAGAGATGTGCTCCACTGATCCGCTAAATGGTAGTTTAGCATTTAGCTAATTCTGTGGAGTGTTATATTTTCAATAGGTTTGAGACATAAAAAATTTTGTATTTATATTAGTATTCATTCATATTTTTCTTCATATTTCATACCCACTGCAATTTTCTCCCATGAAAATGTATTCCTCTCATATGATTATGTTTCTTTTTTTCATTATAATTCTCCAGTTTCATTGTTATTGAGCCAATTCCTACCGTGTCAACCACAAGTGTCAACTAAAATATGAAATAATAATGTGAAAAGAGGATGGTTGTTGTCATGTTGTGAGTTAATTTTGTTGCTAACGTGGAGTTTTGGGTGCCTTCACAATTTAGAGGTTTCTAATCTTTCGTTTGGTCGGTCACATGACTCATCACTGATTGACGTATATTTTTACATTAAATTGAATGTTATGTCACTGTGGAACATTGATAATTTTGAGTGATAAAGAAAAAATAAAAATGGATGGGGTATAAATTTGGTGGTCACTATGGCGACCAATATTTGCGGAGTTATAGTTTCATTAATGTACTTGGACAATATATGCCATTTATTGGATTTTGTATTTGGTTAAATCTAAAGAGTGACATATACTACCCTAGTGCATTACAAGAGTTATAGCTCCACAAATATTGTAGCCATTTTTAACTTGATCAACTATATGTACAAAATTCTTCTAACAAATATTTTTTTGACATGCCACATATATTCATTTTAATTTTAAGATGTAAATTTTTCTAGCTAAAAAATTGAAAAAAGATTTGCATTTCTAGAGATTATATTTCTTTTGATGCTTGATCAATTCAAAGTTAAAATGGATTTGTGTTGATTTTTAATAATACTCTCTCTCTCTCTCTCTCTCTCTCTCTCTCTCTCTATATATATATATATATATATATATATATATATATATCACCCTATTTTATAACCCAATATAAGGGTTATGTATGATTTTTCCATGTTCAATGGAGTCTACATATGCACTTTTAAAATTAAAATGAAAAAAAAATAATATGCGCCATAGTAGAATATTTTAATTTCCAACGATAGAAACAGTTGAAAAAAAAATAGTTACCTTTTGATAAAGATGTGTGCAATTAATTTAATTATTAATATAAAATTAATATATGGAAAAATATTAATGATGATACAAAAAAATTCACTTAGTCTAACTAATAGATGAAATGGTCATTTTGAAGACTCTTTTTCTAGTTAATTTTAACCAAAATCTAATGGAGATTTTGTTATGCTCTTGACCTGCAAGAAGATACCAGAATACCAAATATGCGAAGAAATATACCCAGGACACAAAACAATAAGAAATAACAGCAAGTATTTTATTATTCAGAAAGGAAAGCAATGTTCACTTGCCTCTTCGAGGGGGCAACCTCCAATAGAGCTGGGCTCAATTACAAAATGAGACATGATGCTCCTCGAGGGGAGTCTCTATCCTTTATATAGGATTCATACATGCAATACCATGAGTCAATGCCATGGTTCTTATTAATACCATCTATCTAATGCCATGGCCCATTTTCAACTAACTGTGGTCCCTTCTTTAGATGTGGGTCAACCACTTACAATTATTAATATGGGCTTTATTGACTCTTTACTTAACTATAACTATGACTTGATCCTATTACATAAATAAGGGGGTTAGGGTTGGACCCTAACATGCCCTCCCCCATAAGAATAGCCTTGTCCTCAAGGCTGAAGCTACGGAAACTGCTGAAGAATAGTGGCTGGTTACCAGGTCACATCTTTCGAAGAGGTGTCTTTCCACTTGACGAGGACTTCCTTGATCGTGCGGCCATGCAGGTGCCGTTCTCGTGTGTCAAGAACCTATTCAGGTTGGAGCCAAATTGACCCTTCTTCATCCAATTCAGGTAGACTGGTTTGAATTCGGCAATGGTTCCCAATCACTTTCTTGAGGCATGAGACATGGAAGACTGGATGGATTTTTGCAGTGGGTGGCAAAGCTAGCTTGTAGGCGACTTCTCCAATGCGTTGAAGTACTTGATATGGTCCATAGAATTTTGGAGATAATTTTTGACAACCCTTGTCTTTGAGTGATGTTTGCTTATATGGTTGCAGCCTCAAAAATACCTGATCCCCTTCTTGAAATTGGCGTTTTGAACGATGTTGATCTGCCTGTTGCTTCATGCGGTTTTGAGCTTGATGGAGATTCTCTCTGAGGTGGGCCAGCATGGTTGTGCGGTTCTATAGGAGTTGATCCACTGCTTGTACCTTCGAGCATCCCTTGATATAATAAGTAGGTGAAGGAGGGAGTTGACCATAAACTACTTCATATGGAGTCATTTTGGTGGTGGCATGATAGTTGATGTTATACCACCATTCGGCTAGAGGTAACCACTGTACCCATAGATGTTGCTTTTCTGAAGTGAAACACTTAAGGTAGGTCTCCAAACATTTGTTGACTGCTTCAGTTTGACCATCAGTTTGGGGATGATAGGAAGTACTGAGTTGTAGTTGGGTACCTTGTAGCCTGAAGAGTTCCTGCCAAAAGTTACTAGTGAAGATCGGGTCACGATTAGACACAATGGAAGTGGGCATGCCATGCAATTTGAAGATCTGGTCCATGAAAGATTGAGCGACCAAAGTCAGTGTAAAAGGGTGGGGTAGGGCGCAAAAATGAGCATACTTAGAAAGTTTGTCCACAACCACCATGATGACTGACTTGTTTCCTAACTTCGGAAGACCCGTAATGAAATCCATAGAAACCTCCATCCAGACTGAGGCCGGGATGGGCAATGGCTATAATGTGCCTGGAGATTTGATTGTTACTCCTTTGTGGCGTTGACATACGTCGCACTCAGCTACAAAAGTAAGAATGTCTTTTTTCATCCCTGTCCAAAAGAATGAACGTCGAGTGCGAGCATAAATCTTCTGAAAGCCTGAATGACCTGCAGCGGGAGATGAGTGCAACTCTGCCAAAATGCGGCTTTTGAGGGTGGATGTTGGTGATATCATGACTATGTCCTTATAGCGAAGAATCTTATCCTGCCAAGAGTAGCCCGCTGTGGAATTTGGATCCGCCTACAATTGATTAATGAGTTGGGAGAGCAAAGGATGTGAAAACCATTCCTTGCGAGCCTCTTCAATCCATTCTGGAATGGGAAGGGAGATTGCGAGCAGGGTGCTTTCCTCCTCAAATTGGCGTGATAACGCATCTGCTACAACATTTTCGCGCCCTTTCTTGTAAATTATCTCATAATCATATCCCAACATTTTGGTGAGCCATTTATTTTGTTGTGGCGAGGATAGGCGTTGCTCCAAAAAATATTTAAGACTTTGATGGTCTGTGCGGATTTGGAAATGTCGACCCAATAAGTATGGTCGCCAGGTATCTACTGCATGTAAAATGTCCGTCATCTCCTTCTCATAGGTAGATTGTCCTAGATTTGTCTCACTTAGTTGTTGGCTAGTGAAGGCAAAGGGTCGACCTTCCTGCATTAAGACCGCCCCAATACCCGTACTTGAAGCATCACATTCAATCACAAAAGATTTGGTGAAGTCGGGTAGTGCTAATACGGGAGTGGAACACATGGCATGTTTGAGAGCTATAAATGCCTATTGCGCTTCATCATTCTAGAGAAATGAATTTTTCTTGAGGAGGTGAGTGAGGGGTCTAGCAATGCGACCATAATTGCGGACAAATTTGTGATAGTAGCCCGTGAGACCCAAAAATCCTCTCAAGCTCTTCAAGGTCTTTGGTTGAGGCCAATCCTGCATTGCCTGGATCTTTTTGGGGTCCACCCTGACACCTTCACGCCCCACAATGTGGCCCAAATACTCAACTTCTTCCATGCTAAAAGAGCACTTGGACATCTTGACAAATAATTTATGCTTCTGGAGCAGTTGAAAGAGCATATCTACATGCTAAAGATGTGTGGCCTAGGTGCAGTTGTAGATGAGGATGTCATCAAAGAAAACAAGGACAAATTTTCTGAGAGATGGTTTGAGCAGGTGGTTCATGAGGCTCTGAAAAGTGGATGGGGCATTACAAAGACCAAATGGCATGACCAGGAACTCATAATGGCCTTCATGAGTTCGAAAAGCAGTCTTTGGAATGTCTACTTCTTTCATGTGAATTTGGTGATACCCCGAGCGAAGGTCGAGCTTAGTAAAGAATTGAGCCCCATTTAGTTCATCCAGCAAATCATCAACAACCGGGATGGGAAATTTATCTTTGACTGTCAACTTGTTGAGGGCCTTGAAGTCTGGACACATATGCCATTCCCCATATTTCTTGAGCACCATGACCATAGGCGATGAATAAGGACTAATGTTAGGACTTATGATGCCTGCTTCCAAGAGTTCCTTGATGATTTTTTCAATTTCATTATTTTGGGAGAACGGATATCTATATGGGCACACATTTGATGGTTGGGCCCCTAGGACCAAAGTAATGCTATGATCATGTTCCCCTCTCGAGGGTGGAAGCTCATGAGGCTTGTCAAAGACTGGAAGATGGTTGTTTAAGATCTGTTGCATCTCAGGATGAATATGAAGAGAAGTGGGTTCGAAGGCCTGGATGGCATTAAATTGGGCTATAACTCCATGGTGGCCCTTTTTTAACAATTTTTCCATCCTATGTGAGCTGATGATAGAGGGATCACCCGCCTAGAGTCCGCGGAGGGTATGTGTGTGGTTGTTCTGCTTAAAGCTCATATATAACTCCTGGAAATCCATTGTGATTGGGCCAAGTGTGCGGAGCCATTCAGCACCCAAGACAATGTCACACCCTTCCATGTGTATGGTAAACATGTGGGTCTTTAACTGATAATCCCCCATTTGAAGTTTGACATTTTCACAGCGCCCTTCACATTTCATTTTCCCCCCATTAGCAATTTGGACCTGGAAGTTAGAGACCGATCAGACAAAACAATGAACTACTTCTGCAACTCTTTGACGGATAAAGTTATGCGTACTGCCACTATCAATCAAGACTACTACAGGGCGATGGTTAATAAAACCTATGATTTTGAGAGTTTGGGGAGAAGAAATCCCTGCCAAAGCATGAAGCAAGATAACTGGTTCTTCAGGTACATTGTCTGACTAGTTGTCCTCATCTTCCTCCTCTGGTTCATCAAGTGGTGGGGCTTCCTCCGATGAACTCTGATCAGTAGCATCAATTTGAAAGAATTTGGGCTCCTTGCATTTATGCCCGGGGGAGTATTTCTCATCACAGTAGTAACACAATCCTTGCTTTCTTCTTTCTGCCATTTCCGCTGCTGACACCTTTTGAATCTTGAGTGTTTGGGTAGAGCTTTGAGCCTGGGTGGGGCGACCCTTGGCTGTGAAATTTGGGCGATTGGACTGGGCTGCTAACGCACGTTCTACTTCACGAGCTATCTTGCAAGCATACAACCATGAGGTTGGGTGTTGCAGTCGAACGTAGGCTTGTATGGCTTCTTTGAGACCACTAACAAAAAATTCTAAGTAGAACTGACCGTGTAGACCTCCTGTGCGGAAGGATAAGGCTTCAAAGGCTATAATATATTCGTTCACTATTCCTATTTGTCGGAGCTTAGTGAGACGACCCAAAAAATTAGATTCATTGTCAAAGCGATCCGTAAGAGCTTTTGCGAATATCTGCCAACTCACGGGCCTTCCATAGCAACGTTGATGCCACTGCCACCATTGCCATCTTTCATTCTCCAAGTACATGCTACCCACACTAAGCTGAGTCGCATCATCTCTGATGTGATTCAGTGTGAAATATTGCTCCATTTGTGCTAGCCATGTGGCCGGATGAGAGACATTAAAATTTATACATGTCCAGCTTGGGTGGTTGCGTCTGGGACTGTTGGTGGTTGCCAATGAGGTGAAGAGAATGGCTAGACTCGCCCTTAATGTTTTCATTGAAAGCATATGCCTCTGCGTGTTCCTCCGACTTGCCCTTTGTGAGTGTGTCAGCTAAGGTCTTGAGCGACGATAGTACTGCGTCCAACTTTGTTTCAAGGGTGTCGATCTTCTCATTAGCGATATCTTGAGCTTTAGTTTGTACCATGCACCGATCCGATGCACTTAAAATTTGGGACCGCCCGAAATTTTTGATGCTAACAAGTGAATGGTACCACCTTGCTCAGCTCGTCGACCTGATTCTTATGGGCTAAGTCTCCTATAAGCGTCCCGGGAGGGTTTTTTTTTTTTTTAACTCCGAAAGGAGTTTTACTCCTTGCTTAGGAATACTACAGTAGCCGAATCCCAGAAAAGTCAATTCTGCCCAATGTCCTGCGAGAATCACGCCCAGGTATAGGGGCCCACAGAAATAGTCTGATCTATTGACTAACCCTCAACTGCAGAGTATGAGTAGGAATGTGGCAATGATCGAACCCCTGCTGTTAGATCTGAATGGCGGATCTGATTGTGGCGATTGCTACCAAACCCAACGTCTAGATCTGAATAGCGGATCTGATTGGCGGATCTGATAGATCTGAATGGCGGATCTGATAGATCTGAATGGCGGAATTGACTGTTGCGGCTGCGACAGAACCCCACCTGCTAGATCTGATCTGGCAAAGATGATGCATGATCTAGAGCGAGACCCAGGAACTATGGTCTCAAGGAGTGTTAGGTGCTACAGATCGCAATATACATAAGGGTCTGACAATAGTACTCGGACCAATCTTTCAGGTCACTAACCAAGGAGGATCAACCGTACCCTTAGCTGTACAACCCGACTACCCTATCATACGCGCGAGTAATCTCCCCTAGTGCTGTTCTCGGTGTACTGTAACGGCAAGATGGTCGACGGTTTATCTATGGCGAGGTTTCAAGAGAGCCTAGGGGGCTTCAGATATACCCAGAGGGTACTTGGAAGATAGTCTGTGCGCGGTTTTTTCTAATGCGCTACTACTCGAAGGGGTACCCACAGGGTTTACAAGGGAGTCCAACAAGCGTGACCACCTCTTGTATTTACTGTGTGCATGCCTCCCCAAATCCGCAGGTTTATGCGCTCAACGACAGATACCGTGGTTTAAAGACGTCGGAACACGTCTCTAGCCAATTTTTTTTTTGCTAAAAATGGAGATCCCACCGTTCGTGGAAAGTGCTCTCATACCACTTGTTATGATCTTGACCTGCAAGAAGATACCAGAATACCAAATATGCAAAGAAATATACCCAAAACACAGAACAATAAGAAATAACAACAAGTATTTTATTATTCAGAAAGGAAAGCAATGTTCACTTGCCTCTTTGAGGGGGCAACCTCCAATAGAGCTGGGCTCAATTACAAAATAAGAAACGATGCTCCTCGAGGGGAGTCTCTATCCTTTATATAGGATTCATACATGCAATACCATGGGTCAATACCATGGTTCTTATTAATACCATCTATCAAATACCATAGCCCATTTGCAACTAACTGTGGTCCCTTCTTTAAATACGGGTCAACCACTTACAATTATTAATATGGGCTTTATTGACTCTTTACTTAACTATAACTATGACTCCATCCTATTACATAAATAAGGGGGTTAGGGTTGGACCCTAACATATTTTTATAAACTTGAGTTTAAGTGTTTTAATATGTAGAATTCGAGTTCCTAAGGGATTTTTCAGCTTAATTAATCCATTTATATAAATATTCAAAAATGTATTTTAAATAACAAAAAATCATAATCTTTCTTGAAACTGTATCTCAGATTCCAGTGAAAAATTTATTTCATAAGTTAGTCTATGCCAAAACATTCAATGTAGTTATTAAATAAAATATTTTAATCTACTTTGTTAAATAAAATTGACATATATTTCAAAATTTATTACTAACCCAAAAAAAAACGTTTGGATGACATTGTGGTTCATAAATAAAATATTTCAATGCTCATATTAAGTAAAACATTTCAATGTCAATTATGTATCTAGTATACACAATAAAAAAAATGAAAACTATGTATATATCATATAAAGCAATTAAAACAATAAATTATTATGGTTAAAACATTTCAAGTAGTATTATTATTCTACATTTTGCCTCATTCTTAGGTATATTTTGCACTTGATTTATTTAAAATCTAGCAAAGATTTGGTGGAATTACATGTTTAAGTTGTGTAGTCTACACAATCCAAGTGCTAAAGAAGATTTTCAAGGCATTGAATCTATTTATGCATAAAAAAGTTCAATTTAAGATTTGAATTCATTAATGCATTACAAATTGCAATTTAAATAATACAAATTTGCACATGGTGTGTGTGTGTGTGTATCTTAACCTAGATTTACAGAAATATATAATATGTTAATGTGTAGTTTTTTTTTTCCAAGTTTTTCACTCTATAAGAGGTTTGCACCTCTAGACATTTTATCCCTCTCATCACTTGGTAGATCAACGATTAAGATGGATCTATACTGGTAATCCATATAGTTACATATATTTGTTTTCATGTTTTATAATTTTTATAATTTTTTCTCTTAATGATAAGTATTAAGTTTTTGTGTGTTTATTTATTGAAATTATATATCAAGTATTATGGTGAAGGATATGAATCATCATTATTTTACATTATATTGTAAATGAATCTTTTGTGTGTATGTGTGTGTTTATTAATTAAAGTATTGTATGACTATGCTTTATGTAAAATCCTAACCTTTGATTGGGATTTGTTTTGAAAATACTAGGGTTTTTAGGGTTTTTTCAGCATACCTGTATATGATTGCCTCTGCAAGAAGGGGCTCTGCCCCCTCCTTTAGCAATCTTGTTTCAGGAATTGATAATGAACTTATATCTATTGGTATTCGTCATCAATCTCATCATCTTTGACATCCTTTTCATGAGCAGCTAAATGTAGTCGTGTTTTTGTTTCTTTAGCAAACCCTATATGGGTGCATCATAACAAGCTAAAAATCTATGGCATTGTCTACCAAAAGAAGTGAAAGATCCAAAATATGAGGTTAAATCTAGTAAGATCAGATAATATATAAAATATATGTAGGATCACTCTTTGATATGTAAATGTATTGGAGTTAGGGGAAAAGGGTTTTTTTCTAGTTATTTTTTTGGAGGACAGATCGAGTTTTTTTGAAGGAGGGTCATATCTTTTCAATAATGCAAGTCTCTTAATGTGATTATGGAGCAGTAGTATAATCTAGAGAAATAGGATTTCTTTGTAGCCTTGGTTTGGGTTCATCACTTTTCTCTTCCCAAGGAATATTAGGAAGAGGAAACCCTTGAAGAGATAAAAAAATCCATTGGTAACTTTTTAAAAGTATCAAAGACAACCAAGAGAGGGAGGTACACTTCATATGCACATATCTATGTTTACATGAACATCTCCCAACGTTTTCCAACCTCCATAGATATTTATTATCAAGATAGTGTTTGGAAGTAGGCTATGGATTATGAAAAAGTCCCCTTCATATGAAAATGTTGTCATGAATACGAGCATCATATTAAGGATTGTCCAATGAATACTAAGGAATTATTTGAAGAAATCACTTCTCGAAAAGATACATTTGATTCTGGAAAATTCCACAAAGAAGAAGAAAATTGAGTTCCCAGGGTACCTCAAATCCTGACCAGATCCCTAGATCTGAAAATATGTTTGATTCTTTCTCCTCTCTGAAAGAGTCTTGAGAGCAAGTCAACATTCAATCAAACATGCAATCAACGAAAGGTAAATGGCATAACCTTGTAGTGAACGTGTAAAAGTCCCTTGAAGAGCACCAATAAAATCCATTACCATAGGAAATGAATAGCTCCCCTTTGGAAGAAGCTAGAACATAATCCCTACCAAAGGATATGGATTTGGATGACCCATGATTTATTTCCCTTTTGGAAGAATAGCATGAAAGAGATGTGAAGGGAACACCAGCTCATGAGGTTAGGATTCTTGTATAAGGATTATCTTTGAAGAAATAAATTAGGTTCGAGTTCTTGAGAATCCAGCCTTGGGGTTCAAATGGTGAATTTCAAGGTGGTGTCCTATAAAGAAGCCAAAAAACAAGGCCATAAGAGCAATAAGTCACAAATCCAGGAAGATGGTGAAGAATTAGTCAACTTGGGAAAAGTTATGAAAATACTAGAGGCATTCCCCCCCTTGAAATCTTGAATTCTCAAGGAGTTTTATCTAATTTTACAATTATCGTAGTCATTTCTTGAATGTCTTTTATTGGTAGGTAGCATATTACTCTCAAGAATCTCCTAGATTTTCAATCATTTTTTTTTTAAAGTCAAGCTATATGTAACTTTTTTTTATTAATGAGGGAATCCATTTACCCCACAAAAAAAGGAGTATAGTATCATTATATATATACACACACAAATCATCAATATTTAAATTTAATTTAATGTAATGTGTATGTTATGAGTTTTTACCTAAATTGTAATTTTATCTATAAAAATAAAATTAAAACATAACAAATTGAATTGAATTAACTTATTATTTTTCTTATCACTTTTGTTACATTTTATTTCTTATTACTATTTAATTTTTTATTACTTTTTTAATTGATCCAACATTGCGTTTTATTATTATTATTTGATCTAATTCTTGAATACAACATCTTATCTAAATTCATTACAAAATATCTATAGTGCCTCCCCATATTGTGTTGTAGGGAACCTCTCAACCTAATAAAAGAATTCACATACTTTACAAGCAAGGGGACTAGTGCAAAAAAATGTGACCAAAAAATTATATCTTGCACATGTAGAAGGAATAATAGTACATGGTAATAATTAGGGGTGGGATTTGGGGAATGGGTATCCTTAGGATAAATGAGTGTAAACATAAAAATATAGATGGTTTATGAGTTAGGTCATGGATGAGATGAGAGGCAAACAAAATGTGACAAAATGTGAGATGATAACACATTATGAGGATACAAAAAGCAACACTTTTTTTAGCCAATTGATAAATATCAAACAAAATTGTTCAATGGTGGAGCACATTAACTACTTCCAAAAATTGAATATAAGGGTAAAATATATTCCATAGGAGCATATGATTGATGTGTTCATAGGGAATTTAAATGATAATATCCAACATGAGGTTCGCCTTTGGGAACCTGATTCATTGGAGAAGGCATTCAGGTTGGCAAGAAAAGTTGAAAGCAAAAATTATCACAACAAGGAAGCCTACCAATCACAACTATAAAGATGGAAGTATTTTTTCCCCTAGCCTTCCACAACCTACAAGGTTGACACCACAACAATTGGAAGGAAAAAGAGCAAAAGGGATTTGTTACAGTTGTGATAGAAAATACACTGAAGGTCGTAAGTGTGCTGAGAGGAAATTATTTTACATAGATTGTGAAGAGGAAGAAGAAAAGGAACAAGAAACATCAAAAGAACATGATACTCACCAGGAAAAAACCCTAGAGAAAGAAGAAATGAATCCGACCATATCTTGTAATGCATTGGCCGCAATTACCACTCCTCAAACTATCAATATAGAAGGACATATCAAGAATAAAAAGGTAATAGTGTTGATTGATTCAGGAAATACCCATAATTTTATTCATTGTAAGATAGCAAAGGAATTGAATTTATTCCTATATCTAGCGCCAGCGTGTTAAGTGATGGTCGCAATGGAGGAACCATAAATTTATCTAGAAAGCGTTATAATAACAAGCTATCCATGGAATAATATGTGTTGAATAGTCCAATGCTTTCCATTCCAATGGGTGGTGTTGATGTTATACTAGGACTCCAATGGCTACAATCTTTGGGTACAATAGCTTTTAATTTTCAAGAACTTTTCTTGAAAAAAAATTCAGAAGGAAAGGAAGTTGGATTAAGCGGTATTGCATGGAAACCGAGAAAGATAATCAACTCTAACGACATGACAAAGCTTCTAAATAAATAACAACATGGTATAATTGCACAATTATGTTCGCTAGAGGTTCCCACATCGAAATCATCTATTTCTCCAGATCTCCAAAAAGTCTTGGACAATCATTCCAAGGTGGCTCCCAAAGGCCTCCCACCTATTCGTGATCATGATCATGCTATTCATTTGATTCCAGGATTTTTTCCTCCAAACATCAGGCCTTACAGATATCCCTATGCCCAAAAGAGTGAAATTGAATGTATGGTTGCAAAAATGCTAGAAGTTGGTATAATTAAACCTAGTCAAAGTTCTTTCTCTGCTCAAGTAGGATTGGTGCACAAGAAGGATGGATCATGGTGCATGTGTTCAGATTATATGGAGCTCAACAAGCTCACTATTAAAGATAAATTTCTCATTCCTGTCATTGATGAATTATTGGATGAATTTCATGGAGAAATTTACTTCACCAAGTTGGACCTTCGCTCAGGATATTATCAAATCAGAATGAAGACTGAAGACATTACAAAAACATCATTTAGAACTCATGAGGGTCATTATGAATTTTTGGTCATGCCTTTTGGCCTTACCAATGTACCTTCTACATTTCAAGGTTTAATGAATTCCATTTTCAAACCCTTCATTAGAAAATTTGTGTTAGTATTTTTTGATGATATACTAATCTACAACAAGTCTTGGAAGGTTCATGTTCAACATGTTGATAGAGTGCTCAAACTATTGGAGGAGAAACAATTATATGCAAAAACCTCCAAATGTTTCTTTGGAGTACAAGAGGTGAAATATTTGGGTCATATTGTATCTCATGAAAGTGTTAAGGTAGAACCTAGCAAAATTAAAGCCATTAAGGAATGGAAAATCCCCACATACATAAAGCATCTGTGAAGATTTCTCGGGTTGACAAGGTATTATCTCAAGTTTGTTAAGAATTATGGGAGAATAACAACACCTTTAACAACATTACTGAAGAAAGATGCATTTTCTTGGACTCCAAAAGAAACAAAAGACTTTGAACATCTTAAAGAGGAAATGTGCCAAGCACCAGTCTTAGCTACGCCAAACTTCACAAAAACCTTTATTGTGGAATGTGATGCCTCAGGAAATGGAATTGGTGTTGTTTTAATGCAAGAAGAAAGACCCATTTCTTTTGAAAGTCATCCAATCAAAGGAAAGTATTTACACAAAGCTATTTATGAGAAGGAAATGTTGGCAATACTACATGCACTTAAGAAATGGCGACCTTACCTAATGGGAAGACACTTCAAGGTAAAAACAGATCATGATAGTCTTAAATACTTTTCAGAACAAAGGTTATATTTAGAAGAGAAGAAAAAAATGGGTCACAAAGATGTTGGGTTATGACTTTGAAATCATATACAAAAAAGGGAAGCAAAATGTTGTTGCAGATGCACTATTAAGAAAGGATGAGGATGTGGAAGCATTGCTTTGTGCCATTTCTATTATCCAACAGATTGGATAAACAAATCAAGGGATGAATTGAATAATAACGAAGAAGTGTGGGAACTTATTCAAAAGTTGCAGCAAGATCCCAGTACATCTGATACATTTAGCTACAAAAATGATTCGTTATGGTACAAAGATCGCTTATACCTCTGTAAGAATTCCCAACTCAAACAAAATATTCTTTTGGAATTGCACACCTATCCCTTAGGAGGGCATTTAGGATTTTAAAAAAATTACCATAGGGTTAAGAAAGAGTTTTTTTGGGATGGCCTTAAATCTAATATTCAAAAGTTTGTGGCCAGGTCTATTGCAATCTTTATCCATTAAATCAACATTGGGAGGAGGTTTCAATGGATTTTATTACAGGCTTACCCAAGTCCAAAGGAAAGAGTGTCATCATGGTGGTAGTTGATAGACTTACCAAGTATGCACACTTTTGTGCATTATCTCATCCATTTAAAGCCAGTACAATTTATTTTTCATTTATGGAAACAATTCAAAAGCTACATGGAAACCCAAAGATTGTTGTAAGCGACAGAGATCCTATTTTCATTGGAAATATTTGGACATAATTATTTTCTTGTTTGGGTACTCAGTTAGCTCATAGTTCATCTTATCATCCTCAATTGGATGGGCAAACTGAGATAGTGAACAAATGTTTGGAAGGATATCTTCGTTGCTTTGTATCTGATAAATAGACACAATGGGTCAAATGGTTACCTCTAGCTGAATGGTGGTATAACACTTCCTTCCATATTGCAGCAAAAGTGACCCCATTTATGGCACTTTATGGATATCATCCACTGTCCATCACATCATATTTAAGAGAAAATTCTAAGGTTCAAGCAGTGGAATATCACATCGAGCATCAACAAAAAATCCTCCAACTCTTAAAGGATAACCTGACTTTGGTGCAGAATAGAATGAAACAGTAGGCAGATCAACATCACAGAAAAAGAAGTTTTGATGTAGGTGACTGGTTATTTCTATGACTACAACCATACAAACAAATGTTCCTCAAGCAAGTTAAGAAGGATAATAAATTATCACCAAATTATTATGGTCTATACAAGGTTTTGAAAAAGATTAATACTATGGCATACAAATTGGAACTTCCTGCATCTTCTCGAGTGCACCCAGTTTTCCATGTTTCATGCTTAAAGAAGGTGATAGGTGACAAGCTCCCAATTAAAACAATATTTCCAAAACTTGACAAGGAAGGAAAAATCATATTGGAACCAGAAGCAGTCACTGAAACAAGAACTCGATAGCTGTGAAATGGATCAATTTCAGAGTATCTCATCAAGTGGAAGAACTTACCCACTGCAGATTCCACATGGGAGGATGAGAATTTTATACAGAAGCATCCAGAACTACTCAAGTGTTGAGGACAACACTTTTTTGAAGGAGAGGGGCATGTTAGGTCCCTATAATACTAGTGTATTCCTCTATTATTATTGTCATTATATCCCCTTATTGTTATTTTTGTGTCCATGTTGTCCCCATATTGTTATTATTATGCCCCATAGAAGCCCACTATTGTTATCATTGTGCCCTTACATTATTATTTTTATGTTAGCTCTGATTATATTGTGACCCCTAAGACTCATATATATAGAAAGGAGGTCTTGCCATTTGTATCATCCAAGAATTGCCCATTTGTGTAATGTAAAGGAGGTTTTCCCCTCGAAGAGGCTACCTTTGAAGTCGTTGATCTATCTCATTCTTCTATTTTGTGAGCTCGTTCCATAACACCTTCTTGCATCCTGATGTAAAGTGTTCCAATAATAACCTGATTGTAGAACTTTGAAGGATGTCCTCTTAGCAGAAAAGTGGCCCCCATAGGGTCCATCATGACATGCTAAGAGGATGTCAAAGACCTCTTCTTCCCTCACACATATCCTCAGGATTTGATTTCGCCCCTGTGATGCAGGTAAATTCTAAGTGCGGACACAAACAATTCCTCCAGCCCGAGAGAGTGGGTTTAGTCACAAACAGAAAATATATGGAAGATTTCCTTAAGATAGAATCAATTAAGAGTGACTACCTCTTAGAATGCTATTACATTCCAGCTATCTTTCGTTTCCTTCCTTCGCACACCTGAAACAAGCAAACAACAGCAAACGACAAACATAATAGCATACAATATTGTATTCAGCCTACTTAATAGGTCAAGGAACATTAAGCCATAAAGATGTAAAATGACACTTCCTGTAGGAAATCAATCAATAGTTGCATTTATATAAATCAAAAAGAGATTACAACCGGTGCCTTAACGTTGTTGGTCTCCTCTGACGTATCCGGGTTCCCACACTTCCGCTAGCACTTCATGGAAAACCCCAACAATAGAGGTTTTATGGCCTCTTTCCCTCTAGTATCCAATCACACCAAAACAGACTATTCTCCCTCAAAAATACACTAGAAAACTTCAGACTATAGATGTCTTGCTGATTATTATAACTCCAGACTAAAAACTAGCTTTTGCTTGCGAAAAAGAGAGGTTTATATATCTTGCATGGATGGGAGATGGTTCCTCTTCTCGTGGGAGAAGGTCTTATCTCTTGGATTTGTTCCATCCTAATAGGGGAAAGGATCCCAAACTGACCTCCTCGACTCCATCTGGCCTAACCATTTACCATACTTTCGTTATGAAGCTTCTAGAGCTGGAAGCTTTGGCTCCATATTTAAAAAAATTTCCAAAAGAGGATCAACACAACTAAGAAAGGGCTCAGTCGATCCGATCGGCGCTAGGGACAGTTGTAATCCCTGCATATCGGCGTGAGGAGGACATAGGTCATTAGCGTCGGTCTTGTAAACTGGGATAAACAGAAGATTTTTGGGAAATGATGCAAAAGGGAATTGTTCTGCTCATGAAGAGGGACATAATGGGAGTTTCTTCATGAGAGGAAAGCATGTGGGGTTCACTGTAGAGGTCCTCCAGGATCATGGACGGGGAGTATAGGGACAGTGACAAAATGTTGTGTAACAAATGCCCCCTAAAACATGAAGGTCAAACTAGAGTGAAGAGTGAAATGCTTTACAAGTGTGTGCGGGGAACTAGAGTCCATCGTCGGAGAACCTGCAAGCAAGTATAGATACATATACATCACTGAAAACTCTGAATAATAATACATGAATCATGGTATGGACGCAACCATCCAGAGAATGATCATGTAAATGGATCCAAGGCATGGGTGCAACCATCCAGCAGAAAGGATCATAATGAAACCAAGGTATGGTCGCAACCATCCAATAATGAGAAGGATCACATATAACAACTCATGGTATGGTCGCAGCCATCCATCTGAAAGAGACATGTATATCAACATGACCATGTCACATCGCCTCGCAACCTAGACTTGTGTAATCTTAGCCCAGGGTCTTGCGCTCCAAACGACTCAATCAAAGTACAAATCCTAACATGTGAATGAATGTGTTGAAGTCGAACATGCTAAGAAGTCACTTGATTACCATTCAATGATGTGAACCATTAACAAACGCGAGAGAAACCACCAATAATGATAATGGCTCTCAAGGTATTGACAACATAGTTCACGGAATGTGAATAAAGGAACTGATGTCAAACACCCGTGAAATCACCTAATCGAAAGCCAATGATGTGAACTTGTCGTCGAGTGCGAAGAACTTTCCATTAGGGCATGCAAGCTCTAAGGTACTGGAAGGGAGTCTCTCAGCCAGCTTCCTGGATAATGAGTTGAAGTCGACAGGAAGCAACTATGTTGAAGGAGGGCCATGATGTATCCCACATCATCGACATGAGACAAAGGGATGCAAATGATTTCAGATGATACAGAGAATCAGGAGTAAGTGTAACTGTAGAGGGACTAACTCTTGAACATATCGGCGACACGATTCTAGAGTTTGGCAGCTTTCGGATCCATGGGATCAGTGGTCATGATGACATGGCAGAGATCAAATGGAAGGTAAAAATGAGCAGCCCAACCCGAGAAGGTCAAATGAAAAGGAGGATATCCCAACTTGACACGAAGAAGAAAGTGTCATGTTCAAGAGTGAGCTACTGACACGACTGACCGAATTTCCAAATTTTCCCCCACCATTTCTGGCAGGTACTCCAATTATGTTTTGATCGCAAGCTTGAAGGGGATAGTATGTGTTTGCACTGTAAGTTCATCCTTCGGACGAATATGACCTAGTAAGTTTAATGAGCCCTAGGAAGGAGAAGCTCATGTCTGTCATGGCGACGAGTCTAATGTCGTTTAGTGCTTTAAGGAGTCCAAGAAAGGTGTAACTCGGTATCTTTTTCATGTTTAGAGAGTTTGAAAAAGGCGCGAAAAAGAAAACTCCACATGGGCCCTTTTCGTAGATTTGTGTCTCTCGAGCCCGAAAAGGTAGAAAATGATACTTCAGAGAACCGCTTGACCATTTCAGTCAAGGAGTACCTATTTTGTAAATAGTGCATCCCATCCCAAAAAAGGGATAAATGTATACTGGGCACATGACGTTTCACATCCTTTAATGAGTTCAAAACAACAACATCTCTGCAATCTTTTCGTGTTTAAAAGGTCGGAAAAGAGCTGAAAACAGAACCCCCGTTTTATTTTCTTTAACGAGTCAAAAGGGAAAAATACTCGGCAATCTTTTCATTTGAGTTTTACGAGCCAAGAAAATAGCTTAAATGGGACTCGAGTATCATCGTCAACAATCTGTCACCTGTCGCTGCACAAGAAAGGTAAATGCATTATGCAGTTCTAGGGGAAAAAGGTTAAAAACACTTTAAAAACCCTAATATTTTCATAAAAAATGAATAAAAAGGGGAAAAAGTAATTATTTTTTACCATTTACCATTTTACCTTTGTGTGAAGATATTTTTACCCTTTTGTGCCCTAATTTTTCTGGAGCAGATTGCGGGAGATCCGGGAGGTCATTTGCCGAGTCGTCAGCTACAGGGAAGAGCCAAGACCTTCAGATCCATTTTCATACTGCTTTTACCTATCTTTATCCATTTTTTTTATTTCATGGGAAGGATTTGGCAAAAAAAATTCACCTTCAGTCGGCGCGATTTCCGGCACGGATCTGCGCCGAACAGGGGTTAAGAAAATGCCAATCGCGCTGTCGGCGCCACTATTTTTAAAATAGTCATGCTGGTGCCATGAGCAAAGAAAAAACATGTTTTTTGCTCAATTTGACCACTTGAATCCAAATTTCTCTGTCAAAAGATGATCATTGACTTGATTAAATGGTTTTTGCAGGAAGAAAATCGTTGAAAATGGTGGATTGGAAAGAACGAGAGCATGAGGATATCGATACTCAAGCAATAGCTGATCCAAATTGCTTGGAGGTTTTGAGGAACTGTGGGCTCCTCAAGTTCTTTCTCACACCAGGGATGCGGGCTCAACCTGAGCTGCTACGGTACCTAATTAGTCTCTGGGACATAAATCGGGAAATTTTTATCATCGGTGACCAAGAGCTAGAGTTGGAGACTTCAGATATTTATTTCATCACAGGACTGTCCCGAAGAGGGGAACCAGTCAACCTATATGGGTCGAGGCCGATTGGGGCAAGTGTGTCCATGTTACTTGCCAAACATTGCCCAGAATCTCTCAAATCCAAAAGTGGCAAGATTGAGATCGCGACTATTTGGGATCTTGTGTTGAGAGTGTTACTGTTGACCATCAACAGAGTGGTTGGGTCCCAAGCGCCACATGAGACTAACAAGTCAAAGTTTCTGTATGCTATCGAGTGCACAACGCCCACTATTTTTAACTGGGCGGAATCTATGAAAATCAACATGAAGTGCCAGCTATCAAAAGCTAAGGTGGGAAACCTAAAGTAGTTTTGCTTTAGGTCTGTGCTAGTGACCTTCTTCCTGGAGCGGGTTCCGTTGTTCCAATACCAGCTAACTGAGGTGGATCTGCCGATGCCACGAGACCCACGAATGGTCCGTTGGAGCGAGTTGATGCCTAGGGTTACAGGGGGCCAACAGATGTCCTATAATATCACCTTCTTCTCATGGCTACGACGACAGCTGATCGTAGTGGAGGATTGGCCTTACAGCAGTACCGACTTCCGCGGAGATCTGGATATGCCGCTCCCAGAGGGGGAGGACTTTGACGATGAAGGTAAAAAACAAACAATTTTTTAATATTTCAATGTTTTTAATTGTTTTTTAAATATATGTATTCGTAACATTTCAATTTTATGAATGCGGATGTTAGACCAGAACACCCTGCTGGGATGTCCCCAATTGCCAGGCATATTGCTCGTCAGTTTTATGTTGCTCCTGATTAGGAAGGAAGCGATACTTAGGAAGAGATAGCACGGAACCTTGAGGGATTGACCCGCGGTATCCTAGAGTATGCTTGGGTGGGTGATATTTTGCGCCAGTACCAGAGGCACATGGTGGGAGTATCAAACTGGATCTGCCGACTGCTAACTCATGTAGTCCGAGCAGTTACATGCTACCATGAGCATCATGTTGATTAGTGCATAGGCCTAGCATTCCATATTTTTTAAGCCCTGCGAGAAATAGATATATAAGACCTGCGAGCCATGGATTTTTTTGAACACACATATTATTTTTTGGGGTTTTGATGTATGACAAACATTATTGACATATATATATATATGCTATATTTTCCTACTTACTATGATACAAATGATTTGTTTTTTATTTTTACATGTTTCGCAAATGTCTATCTAGCACATAATTAGCTAATGCATCTGGAAATGAATTCATATGTCTAGGAATATGATGATATGTAATGTAATCCAAATTTCTCTCCAATAGACGAATATGTAGATACATTCTCAATATCTGAGGGTTTCTGACGGAATATTGCCTATTGAGGTTAAGAACGACAAGCTGTGAATCAAGGTTGATAACCAGATCTTGGATGCCAAGAGCGATAGCTTCTGACAACAATTCGATAACTACGCTATACTCAGTGATGTTATTAGTTGTTTGACCATGGGGGTCATAAATAGCCCATGCCACAGATGATATATTCCCGGTACTTCGGAAGGCACCATTAGTGAAACCGATGTTAGGAGACACTGACATCTGCAAAGCAAGCAAAAACATAATAAGCAGGAAAGCTACTTGCAAAACAACACACCAAACCACACTGCACAAAAATGAATGACACACTTATTGTACAAAAGTAACCATGCAAGATGACCTAAGCATAGTACTTTTTGAGATAAAGCCCATTACGGGGCTTGTCTAAGGGATTTCCCTTGTAGTCAATAAGCTCATAGGCCCCTTTTTGTAACACGTGTTTAACAATGTAGGGCCCATGCCACATGGGTTCGAACTTGCCTACCCCTAGCTTATCATTAGCATGATAATATAGAAGGACCAAATTGCCTTTGGAAAAATATTGAGGAGAAACAGACCGACCAAAATGGGATTTGACTCGTTTCTTTATGCTTCGATGACCAAAGCAACAAGATGGCAAGTCTCGTCCAGTTGTTCTAAATACAAGAGATACTCTTCCTAAGGTGAGGTCTCAGGGAGAACTTTGACAGCCATCTTGAGGGATGGAATTTCGCATTCAATCGGTAAAGTTGGTTCCAGACCGTAGACTAGCTGGAATGGTGTAAATCCAGTTGCATCCTTGGTCAAGGTTCGAAAAGCTCATAGAGCTGAAAATAGCATGAGATGCCAATTTGACTTGTGCATCCCAATGGTACGCTGAAGCATTGTAACCAAGACTTTGTTCACAACTTCAACTTGGCCATTTGCCTGAGGGTAATATGGGGTTGATCCATTGTGGCGTAAACCCAACATAGAGGTCAACTCAGCCATCATGTAATCTCGGAAGTGGGATCCATGGTAGGTGCCAATGGCCTGAGGCACTCCAAACCTGGAAATAATGTGATTGAATAGAAATTGAGCTGACGTTTTATCGTCTGCAGAGTATGTAGGCATCGCCTGGGCCCATTTAGTGAAATAATCCACAACAACGATAATATAATGAAGACCCCTAGCGGAACGAGGGTTACATGTCATATAGTCGATGTCCCATTTGGCAAAAGGACCAACGGTAATAACGGGGTGTAGGCAGGCGGGTGAGGCTCGCATTTTTCGCCGGTAAATTTGGCACTCATGGCATTTGAGAACAACAAGGATGCAATCCTTGAAGATGGACGTCCATAAGTAACCAACGTGAAGTATTTTTTGAGCAGTATCATATCCAGACATATGACCACCACATGCCCCAAAATGACAGTCATTTAAAACTCTCTCAGCCTCCTCGAGAGTAAGACATCAACGAAGAACTAAATCAACATCGATGTGGTATAAAGTATCTCCAATAATACAGTAGGGTTCAAAGTGATGCCGAATGCGTCAGCGATCATCCTTAGTCAATGCAGACCAGAAGGTGTATGTTTGGAGATACACAATGATATCACCGTACAATGGGTCAAGGGTGCTAATCAGGAAAAGGGTCTCGTTCGGAAGCTGCTCAGTGGCACCAACAGGAAGAGATGCAGAAGGAAGGGAGAAAATCAATTCAGAAAAAACCAATGATTTTTTAGATTTGGCAGTCGTGAACACCAAATCAAACTCTTGTAGGATGACAATCCATTTATAATACTTTCCCCCTAGTAACTGACAACTCAGGATGTAGGTCATGGGGTTGCATTCAGAAATCACAGTGGTAGTGCGTAGGAGAATGTAGTGTTGAAAGCGTTGAACAGCCTGGACGGCAGCCAAAGCCAACTTCTCGATGTGAGCATAACACATCTCGGTGTCGAGGAGATTGTGATTGAGGTAGTAAATAACATGTTCATTGCCTTCATCATCATCTTGTACCAACACCATGGTGATTGTGCTAAAGGCTGTAGCGAGATAAAGGAAGTAATCTCGATGATAATTCGGGGGATGCAACAAAGGATCTTTTATGAGAACAACCTTGAGGTCATCGAAAGAATTTTGGGCAATTTCATCCCAAACAAAGGGTGTTCCTTGCTTGAGCAACCGGGTGAACCCTGAAGCCAGCTCAACATAATTTGGTACAAAACGACGGAGGAAATTTGCTTTTCCCTACAGACTCTGCAGTTGGTGCAACGAAGATGGAGGGGGTAAATTAACTATGGCCTTGACTTTAAGAGGATCAAGGTGAATTCCTGCCTTAGTGATAATAAAGCCAAGGGGTTGTCCGGATTCGACACAGAAGACACACTTATGCGGATTGAGTCGAATGTTGTAGTGTTGACAGCGAAGAAAAAATTGCCAGAGATGATCAGGGTGATCACGACACTTACGAGAATGAGTGAGAAGGTCATCCAAGTAAGGTTGAACGATGTTTTGGATGTCGTGGAATGCATAAGACATCACTCTCTGAAATGTGGCCCCAGCATTTTTAAGGAAAAAGGGAAGCTTTTGTACACAAAAGTACCCCATGGACAGATGAAGGTTGTCTTATCTTGATCAACCGGTGCAATGTTGATCTGGTTGTAGCTAGAAAAACCGTCCATGAAAGAAAATAATTCACTCCCAGCACATTCATCAATGATTTGATCAATGAAGGGAGTGGGGTAGTTATCCTTTGGACAGGCACGATTGAGATCACGGTAATCAACGCAAACGTGGATCGTGCCTTGCTTCTTTGTCACTGGTACAATATTTGACACCCAATCTATAAGAGGGATTGGATAAATGAATCTAGCTTTGAGAATTTTTTCAACTTCACCCTTGATGGCAGCCGCTTTTCTAGGGTGCACTGGGCGGAGCCATTGGTGAACGGTTTTCGCATGAAGATAAGTCGGTATTTCATGCATGACTATACTTGGGTCAATGCCGGGCATTTCCTCATATGACCACGCAAAAGAATCCTGAAACTCTTAGAACAGACGAGTATAGAGCTTGATCTCTTCTAGAGAACAAGTTACCCAACGACACCACGCTTGATAGAAATATCAATTGGCGTCGTTTGGGTAATATTATCCATTTTCCCTTCCGAACAAACTTCATGAATCATGATCGATGTCTGAAGTGGTAGGGAAGGGAACTGAGAAGAGAACTCCTCGAGACAAGTAGACAGGACCGTCAGGCTAGGCAAGAATGAGGAACGATGATGAGTATCGTTCCAAGGTACTTCTTCTAGAGACATTACTTCCATGATACTCTCGTCAGAAAGAAAAGTCTCAGCTAAGGGATCAGAAGACTCTAAAGCACCAAGCCACAGGGATTGAGAATATGCATCAAGAGAGGTTTTCGAAACAAGATAATCAGAGGACACCGAAGGCGAAGCCGAAACAATTTCCACGTAATTAATTTTAGCGGGACTTAACGGCATTACCTCGCCCCATGTGTCAACAAGATCCGGAGAGGGAATGACCCAAGGATCAGACTTGACCAAAATCATGTTAATAGAGGCAACATGAGGAGGTGGGAGCATAAATATACCCATCAGAGCAGGATCTTTAAAGAGTCTTACCCCCACACTATCATAAGGAGAACCAGTGTGCTTGACATACGGAACATTGCCATCCAAGGAGGAAGAGGCAAAGAAGGACAGTTGGTCAACTGTGACTATTTTCCCTTGATGGGGAAAATGAATCACGTGGAACAAGGAGGAGGCTACAGCATGCATGGCATGGGTCCAACTCCATCCGAGTAGAAGATTATAATTGAGATTAGCATCAACAATCTCTACTTTGATGTGCACTGTCTTTCCCTCCAAAGTAATGGCAAGGTTGGGTAAGACACCAAATGGTTGCGAATCACACCCGTCAAAAGCTTCCAAAGTGTTAGGGGACTGGTTTAGAGTAGGAGAACCAATTTCCTTCCAACAAGCAACAAACATGATGCAGGTGGAAGCACCTTCATCAATGATGGTTCTGTGAATGGTTTTCTCATTGATGATGACCTAAATGAGAAAGGAAATCTGATGAGGAAGATGCGGAACATGGTTTTCTAGATCAAAACATATAAGACTGGAATCAGCAGGATCAATACCCCCAATAGCCGACAGTAATGATTTCCGTTGAGATGGACAGCTTTGAAGTACCTTGAGGGCAGACATAGCCGATGGTGCCTGAGCCAAATCCTCAACAATATTATAGTGTTGAGCGGCACGAGCATTGGGATTGTACAAGGACTTTTGCAGCACACCTCGAGTAGGTGGTTGAATGATGGAATCAAGGTTAGGTCATTGTATATGAAGAGGACCAGAACTTGACGGGATAGAAGAAGAAAGGGCAGCTTCTTTCTCTTTCCCTACTACCGGAGTAGGAGTTTGGTAATCTTTTGATCTAGTAGCCACTTTGATGGGCGTACTCATCATGAACACTTGTGAACCTAAGGAAGCAGAAAATTGAGGTTTGTCTACCATTTGGGTTTGCTGGGACAGAAACAACTCTTTTAGGATAGCTGGGGTCCCTTTGACCAAACGACTAACTTTGGATCATCTAGTACAATCCTTAGTATAGTGATCCTCTTCACAAATGAGGCACGGATACTTAGGCTTCCGTTGGGAAGCATCACCAATAGTCGACTTAGGAAGACCTTGTTTTGGGGCATCAACTTTACCTTTGCCTTTTCCTTTCTTCTTAACTTTCGAGGATTTGTCTGTTGTGGTAGACTGAACAGCGTGGACCTCAAAGGTTTTACTAGGGCCAGGTGGATTCTAAGAGGGACTATTGGAAGTAGTGTTTGAGGTCGACTTCTGTTTGGAAGAAGATTTTACGAGGGCCTGGGACATTGAACCAATTACTCCATCAACAAGAGGTGTAGCCTATGACTTTGATGCTGTTGGATCGGATGATGGCCTTGGAGCATCGGGTAATAAATAATACAAAGTGCCAAACTGAGATTAAACGAGATCTAAGTACTTGGCACGAGCAATGCTTGCTCCTCTGTGACGCACCCACCCATAGTGATATCGCAAGCAATTGGAGTGACGAATTATTTGGTGAACCATTCGGTTAGTAACCGATCAACAATCTCGAATTTGATTAGGCAACGCCTCCGTCTCCATTCATGGATGTGATCGGAGATGTGGATCGTAGTATTTTTCTTGAGAGATGTAAGAAAATAGGTGTCAGTTTCATAGTGAACCGGCAATTCGAAACGCGTGAGGAAAGCCATGGCTAAAGAGTTGAAGTCATAATAAGTAATTCGAGGGAGCTCGAAGTACCATTTGGTTGCAGTGCCTGTGATAGTTCGTTGGAAAAGGCAGAGATGAATAGAATTGTCAACGTAGGAATTCAAAGAGCACTAGAGGTGATCTGTCATCACATGGTCTTGAGGATCTTCTTTTGCTTTCCCATCAAACTTGGGACAATCGCTCGGGATCTTGGATGGGACCGGAGGCTAGTAGGGCGAATGAAGAATTGGATCATTCATGAGTCAAGACACATCTGGCAACTCTAGTGTAGCCAAGAACGGAAATTGAGTATTGAAAGGCATTGGAGGTCAATTAGCGGGTCCAACTGGAGGAGTCTGTTGGGCCTTGAAATTGTCATTCACTTCCATTACATTTTCACTTATATTTCCATATTGTCACCTTCACTCCACCTCTATTTTATTGCATTTACCTCCATTTCATTACATTTACCTTACCATTATCATTATTGGGTCACATTTATGTTTTTCCAAACTTTATTCATTCTTAACATTTTTAAATGCATTTATGGTTAAAAATTAGAAAATAATGTGTATATGCTTATACCTAACAAGTGGGATGAGATTGTTGACATGTGTAGGTCAAAAGGAAGCTTCTAAAAGACCCTTATGTGGCCTCCCAAAACCAAATTCGAATTTGAGTGGAGAAGATCATGGGATCATAAGGATATGTGTCTCATTTCCTATTTGTATTGAAACTCTAAGAAGACATGTGTCTTATCATTTCCTATTTTGATTGTAACTCTAGAGATATAGGGAGAGATTCATGGACTCTCATTAATGAGATAGCTTCTCATATTTTTATATAAATAGGGGAGTTTTTCTCCTATCATGGTGGTGGAGAAAAGGAGGAAAAGAAGAGAAAGTATTATAGAATATTTTGTAACAAGGCTTGAGATGGAATGGGATGTAAAGTGAAGAGCTATTGATGTAATGAGATTAGGAGTGTAGATTTCCATTGTGTAAAGTTGTGAGTTTATCAATAAAGAAGGTTCTTTTCTATTATTGAATTTTAGAATGTGAGTTTTGTGAGTTGGAATGCTATTGGACAATGGAAGGGCCCCCATCAACCATGTGCATCCCTTTGTAAATTTGTAATATTAATTAGTTTATTTTACTTTGATTCATGCAAATAATTTAGGCTCCCATTGCAAATGTTATTTTATTTTTCAAATGTAGATTTACCTCACTGTGTAATTTTATGTTTCCTAAGAGCATCTCAAGAAAGTAGTGTTTTATCTATTTTCTAAAATTGGATTGCTTGAAGCATTAGAGCATATAGTGACTTAGTTTTCTTTCACATGTCTTTACAATGCTTTCTTAGATTCAACTTTACATTCACTATTTAACCCTATGTTTTCCAAAGAGCTTCTCAACAAGGTAGCATTCAACTATTTTCCAAGATTGGTTGCTTGAGGCATTAAGAATAAACAGTGATTTAGTGTCTTTCCTTATGCTTTTGTCATGCTTTTAAGATTAAGCTTTCATCTATTGTGTAATCTCATGATCAACAAGTCCAAGAAGGTAGTTCTTCCAATTTGCATTGCCTAAGAGGCATTGGATCACATAGTAGCTGCAAGTTTTCCTTTCCATGCTGTTATGATGCTTTCTTATATCACATCTAATGTATACTCAATTGCTTAAATCATTTCAAGAAGATGATTTCGACATCTTCCTATATTGAATGTTCACAATAGTATTTGAGGATGCAGTAGATCATAGTTGGTTTTATATTGCTTGCTTCCATTTCATAGAATAGGATTAGTTTTATTTTTGATCAAGAGTTTTCAAGGATAGGATAGGAAGTGATTTCATTTTCATCTTATCAATGAATACAATTGTATCTAGAATAATGCTTTGCTTTTCATAGACACAGTGTCGGCCTAGATTAGATTAACCATTCAAGTTTTTTAATTGATTTTATGCAAATTAAGTTAGTTGAAGTACATTTCCTTTTCTTCCTTCTTATAAATTAGTTTTTATATTAAACATCCATTAGACTTAGTTGATCATTGACACTTAACATCCATTAAAATCATTAGGCATAAAAGACAAAACCCTCAAAACAATACAAAAACATACTCAACAAAGTAAGAAACAAGGTTAACTAAGCACATATTGTGCACCACACTTCATCAGTTTACTAACCCTAGTCGATAATTTATGTTAGCAATTTAAGACATTAAATTGACTGAACAGAGCCCATCCCTACTGGTAAGGATTTTGTCCCCATACTGGAGGATTTTGCCCGTATGCCATTTGATTTTTCCCCCACTGTAGGTTACCTTTCCCGTAGGGAGGATTCTGACCTTGAAAGCCTTGAAATTGTCCAACCATAGGTTGTTGATAAGCAACATACAGGTTAAAAGGTTGTTGAGCCTGTTGACCTTGGACGTATGGGTTTTGCACTTGTTGTCCATGGACATACGGATTTTGAACCTATTGGCCCTGGACATAAGGATTTTGGACCCGCCGTCCTTGGACAAGAGGATTTTGAACTTGTTGTCGTTGACCATGAGGATTTGAGGCCTGCTGCTACAAGACTTGACCCTAACCTTGTCCTTACAAAGGTTGACCCTATTGATATGTATATAAGGGTTGTTGCTGCCCGGGTTTGCCTTGCTGCTGCGAGGGTTGACCTTGCAGCTGCAAAAGTTGTCCCTGCAACTGCAGATGTTGGCCTTGCGAAGACATAGGTTAGGAGGTTTGCTGAACATAATGCATTTGCAGCTACATGGTTTGTTGCAATTGCTGTGAGGGTTGCCCCTGCGGCTGTTGCAGTGGTCCTTACAGCTGCATCATTGGACCCTGCTGTTGCATGGATGGCCCTTGCTGCAACAAAGGTTTCCCTTGTTGCTGTAGAGGTTGTCCTTGTTGCTGCAAGGGTACTTGGACAGTTCCCGGAATTGAACCTTGAAAATTTCCAAATTGTATCTGGCCATAGCCACTAGGAATGGTGGTTGGACTAGGCTGAACGTACTGTCCAGGCTGAAGGACGTAAGGTGGATTTACCATTCCTTGGGAACCATATGGAACATAAGGAGTTTGGTACTAAACCTAAGCCTCATAAGGCTGCTGATACTGGAAATTGCTTGACCCAGACAAACCAACGAGATTTTGGACCTATTGGTACTAGACATTGCTTGATCCAACAGGACCAACAGGGTTTTTAATAGCACCAGAAGAAGCCTGGTTCACCCCAACCATGTGAGCATGTGAGATACTCACATTAGTTGTGCCTGACACAACAGAGACATTCAGATTCTGCCCCTTAGGTGGTGGCACAACCTGTGCACTTACTGGAGGGACCGAAGCACTGATAGAGGCAGGACTTGAGGTTGTCGGTTGCATCAGACGAGTGACTTGGACTGATGAGACAAGAGGTTTCGAAATGGTGGGTTTCACCGGGACTGAAGTAACTGCAGAAATCAGCTTCTGTTGGGGGGTCGGATTTTGAATGAATGGACCCGTGGCAAGCATAACACCAGATGCCCAAACAAGATTATGGTAAAGCGAAGAGGCACTAGGTGTACCTGAGACCAACTGTGCTAAAGTCACATAATTAGGAGGTAAGTCCCGATAAAAACTGATGGGAATGCTTCCTATGTAGGGGAAACCTTTAGGAGGAAACTGATCTTCTTCCTCTTTGATAGTGTGTGGAGTGGAAACCTCCGAGTGTTGGGTTGTGTTATATTCTTTCCACGACTAGCCCACGTAGTTAGCCAGGGGGTTAGAGGGGGGGCGGAGCCCCCCCTTTGTTGCACCGATTGCACAGTGGGGGGGTCACAGGGGGGCGGAAGCCCCCCTTGTCCAAGAGGTTTGAGGGAGGTTGGTAGCCCCCCTCTACGAGGTCCGGGGCAGTGCCTCGGGCAAAATTTTTTTGGACCCTATATTAGGTTGGGTGAACCTACCTATGGTTTTGTGCATGGTTTTTCGCACATGGTTTTAGACGCGATGGTTTTTGGTCCATGGTTTGGATGCGATGGTTTTCGGTCCATGGTATTGGATGCTTCGACATGTATAAATATGTATTGTAACATTGAAATGAACATAACGAAAAATCAAGCTGGTAGTCCCATTTTGGGATCCAAGGGAGAATCTTTGTGTATATGTGTTTTATGTGTTATGCTCTCGCATTGTTTATTTTCTGTGTTTTAGAATTCGTATGCAGATACTTTTTGTATGGGGTTAAAACCTACATTTGGTATCAGAGTTGTTTTGGCTTCAAGGGGACGCCTTTGTTGCTGAGGGTTTTCGCTTGGGCCTGTGGTAGACCCTGTTCAGTGGGAGATCTGCGAGATTAATTCTGGTGGTGAAAGAAGATGGCGAGCAGTGGAAAGATAGAGATCGAGAAATTTAATGGTTAAAGTTTTGAGTTGTGGAAACTCAAGATGGAGGATCTGTTGGTGGATAAAGATCAGTGGATCGCGGTAGATCTGGGTACTAAACCAACGGGAGTGTCCGATGAAGAATGAAAGAAGTTAGATCGGAAGGCTAAGAGCACAATACGATTGTGTGTCTCAGATTTAGTATTGTTGAATGTATCAGGGGAAGCTATGATGAAGGCTTTGTGGGACAAGTTAGGGACTTTGTACCAATCTAAGTCTCTGGTGAATAAATTGTTCCTATGGAAAAAGTTGAATAACCTGAGGATGATAGATGGAGACTCGGTGACAGAGCATCTGAATGCATTTAATACTGTGGTAAGTCAGTTATTATCTGTTGATATTAAAATTTCAGATGAAGATAAGTGCATCAGTTTGTTGTGTTCTCTACCAGATTCATGGGATAGTCTGGTTATTGCAATACGTAGCAATGCAAATGCCTTACAGTTTGATGAAATAGTCTCATCCTTGCTAACGGAGGAGATGAGACGGAAAAATATGGAGAGCCAGAATGGTGATGCCTTGTCTATACGAGGACGGTCCCAGAACAAAAACAAAAATAAGTCATCGAAGCGGAGATCTAAATCTCCAGGAAAAACTGTAAAGGTGGTGTGTTGGAAATGCGCAAAGGAAGGACAATACAAAAGGGATTGTAAATCTAAAGCTCCTGAAAAAGAAAAGGGATCTAGGGATGCTCCTTCTGCAGAGGTGAAAACCACCTCAGATGAAGGTGGGGATGTGTACTTGGCCTCTTCAAGTACACATGTAGATCATGAGGCATGGTTGATTGATTCAGGTGCATCCTTTCACTTCACTCCCCATAGAGAGTGGTTTTGCGAGTATGAGAAATATGATGGTGGTGATGTCTTCTTGGGGAATGACAGGAAGGCTAGAATCGTTGGTTGTGGAAAAGTAAAGTTGAAGTTGTAAGGTGGAAGGGTTAGAACACTTCCAAGTGTTTTGCATATTCCTGCATTGGCTAGAAATCTGATTTCTGTAAGCGAGATGGATGATGCAGGTGTAAAAATAGTGTTCGAGAAGGATACCTACAAGATGGTTCGAGGAGCACTGGTATTGATGTGGAGAGTTTGAATTGGAACTCTATACAAGATGCAAGGTATCACTATTTTTTTTGGGTGCAACAGTTCTGTGGTTCCTGAAAGTGGAGCAGAAAATCTAGTGGTCTCTGGAGAGAAGACCATGTTGTGGCATCAAAGGCTTGGACATATTGGAGATAAGGGCCTTCAAATACTTCATGGTAAAGGTATGGTAGAAGGTATGAGTAATAGCTCTATGGATTTTGATTTCTGTGAAAATTGTGTATATGGGAAGCAGAATCGGGTGTGTTTTCCCTCTGGTGGTAAGAGGGCGAAACAGATATTAGAGCTTGTGCACAGTGATGTGTTTGGGCCTGTGAAGGTTCCATCACTAGGTAAGTATGTGTACTAATAATGTATCATTTATAGATGACTTCTCAAGGAATACATGGATATATTTCCTTAAGAAGAAATCAGAAGTCTTTGACAGGTTTAAAGAATTTAAGGCTCTGGTGGAAAAATAGACAGAGAAGAATATAAAAGTGTTGAGGTCAGATAACGGTGGAGAGTTTTGCAACAATGAATTTGAAGAATTCTGTGAGAAGTGTGGTATAGCATGGAAGAAGACTACTCCATACACACCTGAGAAAAATGGAGTTGCAGAAAGAATGAACAAGACGTTGATGGAAATGGAAAGAAGCATGCTCAGTGGTGGTAGGTTAGGACAAGAATCCTAGGTAGAGGCGGTGGAGACAGCATGTTACGTGGTCAACAGATCACCTTCATCAGCGTTGGAGGATAAGACTCCACAAGAGATATGGATTGGTAAGAAACCCTCTCTTTCACATCTGAGGGTATTTGGATGTGATGCATATGTACATGTTCCAAAGGAGAAAAGAACCAAGTTGGATAGTAAATCTAAAAAGTTCATCTTTATTGGGTATAAAGATTGTTTAAAGGGTTATAAGCTTTGGAACCCAGTAACAAGGAAGGTTGTGTACAACTGATATGTGTTGTTCAGAGAGGTAAAATATGTTATTAAACTTGAAGTCCAACCAAAGGAACCTGAGAAGATAGAGTTTGAGCGTAAGGAGGAAGAATCAGAGTCTACAGTAGAGGAGGAATCAGAAGATGAAGAGCCACAAACTACAGGTGTGAGAAGATCAGTTCGAGAAAGAAGGAAGCTAGAAAGGTATAGTCCATCTGATTTCTGTTCAAATTTTTCTTTATCTATTACTGATGACGATACCAGAACTGTGAAGGAAGCAGTAGATTTAGAGGATGGCAAACTCTAGAAAGAGGCCATGGTTGATGAAATGGCATCTTTGCACAAAAATGAGGCATGGGATCTGGTGGAGTTTCTGGCTGGAAGGAAACCCATTGGCAACAAATGTGTGTTCAAGAAGAAGACAAATGCAGAAGGAAAGTTGGACAAATACAAAGCTCAGTTGGTAGCAAAAGGTTATTCCCAGGTGCTGGGAATTGATTTTGGCGATATTTTTTCTCCTGTTCCCAAGGTAGCTTCTATTAGATTACTTTTATCTGTTGCGACTGCTTTTGATTTTAAGGTAGAACAGATGGATGTGAAGACAACATTTCTTCATGGGGATCTGGAAGAGGAGATCTACATGAAGCAACCTGAAGGCTTTGCGGTGAAGGGTAAGAAAAAACTGGTATGCAAGTTAA